>CM056582.1:98669093-99269093 GCA_029721435.1 Gymnothorax reevesii | reverse complement strand
CCCCTCTTTTTGCCCCGCCAACTCTTAAAATATAAAATTTTAGTGTATACTTGCATTGGGTATTCTGTTAAAAACTATTGTACAATTTGTTTAGGGAAAAGCACAGCCCGTAATGTTGCTCCCACTTTAACGACATTCTATTCTTTCCCGTCTGTGGCTCCGCAATATTTCATCGCTGACCATTACTGTGTTTGAGGGTCTTTCCCTTATTAATAATTGAATGGAAATTCTCCTAATGTCATGCTGTATTTATGCCCTCGTAAAACAGAAAGTCAGGCATGACACCTGAAGAGTTTTGTAATGAAACAGGTGAACTTTAACGTGTAAAACATAAATGGAAGTTTTGGTATGTAAGAATTTAATCGTAGGATTTTCTATGGATGGCAATAGTTGTGGCACACATATTTTGGAGAAAAAAAATTTGATGTCAAAATTTTATTTCTTTCAATGATTTAGAAAGAACAGGAGGATAAACAGCCGAGACATTTTTGTTGGGATTCTGTGATTCTGTTCTGCCTTGTGCCTTGTTTAAGTTCTGTGCCTGGCTTTGCCATGATTATTGATTTTCGTGTTTAGTGACCACTGCCTGTCTTTTGACCATTCTTGGATTGTGTATTGTGTTTAGGTATTTTAGATTATTCTGTTTTATTATTTTTCATATCCGGTTTATTCGTTCTCCCCGTGTTGCGTGGGTTTTCACCGGGTACTCCGGTTTCCTCCCACAGTCCAAAGACATGCATATCAGGCTAATTGGAGACATCAAATTGCCCATAGGTATGAGTGTGAGAGTGAATGGTGTGTGCGCCCTGCGATGGATTGGCAAGCTGTTCAGGGTGGGTCCCCGCCTTTGCCCGTAGTCAGCTGGGATAGGCTCCAGCTCGCCCCGTGACCCTAGTGAGGAATTAGCGGGTATAGAAAATGGATGGATGGATCCGGTTTATTCGTAGTCTTTGCCTTAGTTCTCTAGATTCCTGATCATGTTTATTTTTCTGCCTTGCCTTACTTTGCACTTCGTCTACCCAGTCTTGTCTTGTGTAGGTCTTGCTCACGGTCCATTGTCTTGCTTGCCACTCATTCGGGTGATTTATTGGTTTCTGGGTTTAAAACTTCTTTCTTTATCTCATGTTCTTCCTTCCTCTCTCTTTTGCTATCTACTAACCCACACTAACAGTTTGCTGTTTTTGATAATTACTGACACATATTAACATTGTATATTTTTACTAACTTACTAACATCCACTAGGGATTGTATAGCTGCACATACTAATTGACTAACGATCTCTCAGCAGTCGCCCAATTCTAGTCTCCGCCTCCTTGCCTATCCCTAATTATCTCTGCTGCTAGTTTCTGTGGATCTCTACTTATACTTTGTTCTTTCCTTTTCTTTAATCTATACACTTTAGTACTCCTTAACCGGAGCTCTTGTTTTGTACATAGGTTTGTCTTGTGAACCCTGTCTGCATTTTGGCTTTTGCCATATTCATGTAATTAGATTATTCCTCATGTATCACTCCTGATTATTGTATCATTGGTTGCACCTGTTTCTCCCTGGTCATGTGTTTACCCCGGATGTGTATTTAAGATGTCTGTTTATGCACTTCCAGTGTCAGATCGTTCTTCCTAGTTTCCTGTGCCATGTTTGTTTTCCGCCTCGGTTCATAGTGTAATGAGAATAGAGGCCACTAGATGGCAGTATTTACCCTTTTTTTGTTAAGGCCAGACTGGAGTTATGTTGAGACATGTCCTGGGCATGTCTGAAACAAGTCCCAGAGAAAATAAAAAAAAAGAGGTCTAAATGTGGGTGGGGTCTGCAAAAGAATATATAAAGGGGAGAATTGAGACAGTAAAGTAGTAGGAGAAATTGCAAGTAGAAGGATACATGCGACCAGACCTGTCATTTCTGTTCAAGACCTGTGAAGTTTCTTTTGTGGATTTTTGCCTGTGTTTGTGGATTTTTTTTCACCCAGGACATCACCAAGCCGCCCCACAAAAAGGGACTGTGAATATTTCTTTTTTTTTTTCCTAATTCAATCTTGGTCAGTAGATTAGCTAGTAGTTATTGTCTTTGTTAATTAAATGTGTTTGAGTTTTTAAAACTGTGTCTGTCATCCCTTGCTGTTGCTGTTTCTGCTGTTTTGTAAATGTAATAACAAATTGGGGCCATAACAATAGTGATTTATCTTTCTGACTGGACCGCCTGACTACGAGCTTTGCTTATTCCCTGCATTGTACCGCATTCTTGTGTATCGACCTTTTTTGCCTGACTACGGATTTTGTGATTGGTGCCCTAGTTACGATTCTGGATTATGCCCATTGGAATTTGTTTTTGGATTGCGAACATTGTACTGTTGCCAGCTCTGTTGGGGGGTTTCCCCCTTCAGAAATAAAGCCTCCTTTTTGCATTTATCTGGTTTTCGCTATTGGTTCATTTCGTAAATCACAACAATTTTATTCATCACCTGTTTTGCACATATTCAGTAAGGGTGCCTATAATGTCTGAGGTCACTGTCCACGCCCAAAGAATGCTCCTAGAACTCAAATAATTTCAGCATATCCCACGTCTTAACAGGAAAACTCTCCATTTGGACTAAAGATTAGTTCTGAACATCAAAAAGGAATATGCGGTTCTCATTACTTTATCAAATTTTCAATGTTGCCATATTCTGAAGGAAAATTTGTGTCCATTTAATTGCAGTCATCGTTCAAAATTGCCCTTTTTGTTATGCAAGATACATAGAAATGCACAAAAGGAATAGGCAGATGACGATTGATTCCTTTTTCAAGTCAACTACTCATGTAAGTGAAGTTAAAGAGACGTCTACAGGTCTTTGCTTTGGAAGCTAGCATTTAATCTGCCCACTGGTACTGATTTTGACTGAGTGATGGGTGTGGTCAGTTAGCACAGTGAAGATCAGTTTTTATCTTTGGTATCATTGATGCAATAAAGAGAATTAAAGTTGTATTCTTTATATTTTTGGGAAAAATTTTTTTTAACAGACACTAAGAAGTCTGAAGTTATTTCGTAATACAATGCTATGTCATTGGTTATAAATATACTATCTTGGAGGAGAGCAGAGTGATGCTGCTGTGTTAATTTTGAACCCAATATTATTTCCATAATGTGGTGAAAAGAATTTAGGAATCCATTTTACTTTGCGCAGATATAGACCCCGGTGTCCGTCAATTCCAAAATTTAATTCCTGAACAATTCTGTAATTGAATATACACAATATATGTGTATATACAGCCTGCGAGCAGGCTCTCTTGTTTGCGATGGTAGGTGCGCGTTGAGAGGCGGAGACAGGACTGGGGAGAGGGCTGGAAAAGAGAGCCAGCACGAAAGCCAGGGGTTTTTGAATTCCGACCCAAACAAGCTGTCAACGTGGTTAGACTAATTAGGTCTATACACTGGCACTCGAACGTAATTTCATGTACAGGTGTACAAGTATGTATGTACAAGTATGTACACCTGTTTTTGCAGCACGGTCACGCAACTTGCTGTAAAAAATAGACAGCTGTCCGACTGGAAAATGTAAACGGACGAAACCACGTTCTAGTCACCAAAATCATCTTCATTCACTGAAGAGTTCTGAAATGCCGTCACCGAGTGCCAGTGCAAGACCTAATTTTAATTAAATTATTTTTCTGTCCTGAATATTATGGAGGACTAAATGTGCCAAAATTAAATTAATAATTAATTATTTAATGGTGAATTAAATGTGTCATTAATTAATTACAATAAATAAATTCACCATTAAATAATTAATTAAATGTCACTAATTATTTAAAATTGCAATTAAATACATGCATGTGTTATTAAATGTGTCTAATTAGGTAAAATACCAATTCATTTTATGTAAAAAATATATATAATTATTTCACTATTTGATTATTTAATGGTCCAGTGTTGCAGTGCTTCATGAATTAATTTTTTCTGTCAACCTCGCCCATCAAAGTTGGTAGGCGGATCCTAACACCTGATTGGTTACCCTGCACATCAAGTCAAGGCATATTAGTCAAACAAAAAGAATGAAATGCTTCACTTTAAGTTTAGACAGGCCAATGTTGGACTATGTAAGCGAGGCAAACCAGTAACGTCGCGTGTCATTCACGCATAATTATGCTTTCTGACTTTTAAAGGAACATTATAACCTTAGCTAAAGCAAAGTTCCACGGATTTTGTTTTGGTTGTATTTACAGCAAGTTGTTTGCTTGCTGTGTCATGTGATACTGTTAAACTTTCGTTGCTGGCTGTCCGTTAGCAAGTAGGCTACCTTCCTACTTTCGTAAATGGCACTAAATTCCTTAGTCGGTAGGATTTCAGGTCCAGCGGGACCTACGACCTGAAATCTTACTGACAAGCGAAATTATGGCAATTTACAAAATTAGGAAGGTACATACTAAACCTGCATTCGCTACGCCTGTCTGACTTGGTACATGCAAGAGAGCGTGCTGGCTGGGCTAACTAACCATAACTTCAGACAACAAGCGTCGCAAGCTGTAAGTTTTTAAGTACACAAATTTTGTGTTGGCTAGGTCACACAGCGAACATTTTCCCCGTTTCATCTTCAATCGTGGAACCTTGCTTTACTTATTGCCAACTAGAAAAGCACTCAGAGAGCGCAGACCTCCGCCAGGGGGCAGCAAAACCCAAAAGCACGGCGATTGGAACTCCGGCCCATTTGAAAGACTTAAAACCTTGAACTTTTGCGTATATCTCAGCAGTACTTTGGCCTAAATATGCCAAAATTTAATCACCTGTTCCTTGACTAAATACCCACCTTCTCTGAAATTTTCATCAAAATCTGTTTATAACTTTTTGAGTTATTTTGGAAACCAACAGACAAACAAACAAACCCAGGCAAAAACATAACCTCCTTGGCGGACGTAATAAAACATTTTCTGTGAAATGTGTCTGTGTCTGTTTGCCATTGTATATGTGCTTAGTCTAAACATTGTTGCTGGAGAAAGCGAATATACCATGCCCTTTTTTTTTCTTTTTGTGGGATTGGGCATCGAATCCGAGTAGAATCAAAGACTTCTCATGTGTCATATTGTCGCTAGACACATTGGAGTGGAATTGTTCTCATTTTAAGTTTGTTCGAAACATGTCAGGAACAGCTAGCAAAATGATGACTCTGTTTGAGATATGACTGCTGTCCCGCATAAATTCTTACTTTACAACAAAGATTTTATTGTCTAAGCTTTATGACAATTCTCTGTGTCATGGTTATGGTTTTTTGATCATGTTTTATGTACTGGTTTTGTGTTTAGGATTATTGTCTTTTATTTATTCTTTTTGAGTATGGTAACATTCAGGTTTTTGGTTCGTTCTATGTTTCAGTTCCATTGCACTTGTCTCCCCTGTCTTGTGATCGAGTTGGTTCAGTCCGTCTTCCCTGTCTGCGTGCTCACTGACTTCGGGTGATTTAAATGAAGTCTGGTGTTTAAAATATTCCTTCGTATCTTGTTTTCTCCCTTCACCCTTCTGTTCTGATTACTAACAAGACTAACATTTGAATTTTGTATTATAGTCTACTAACACAACCAACCATGTATATATATTCGATTACTAAATTACTAATGAGCACTCTAGTTTAAGTTGTAAAGCTGCACCGCTACTAATAGACTAATTACCTCTCCGCAATCGCCCTGTTCTATTCTCCACCCCTTGTCTATCGCTTTCCTCTCCCTGAGTTTCAGCGAGAATCTCTCACACGTGCTTAATCACTCTCCTGTGTTGTAATAGTTGATAGTCTGCCACATTGTGTTGCTTTTGTATATTTACGGAGCATACCCAGAATGCTGTTCCACTGTTGTGTTAGCTCGCTCTGAATAAATATGGCTGCTATCCAGCACTAAACTTGAACATGGTGACCCCGAAATTTGAACATTGTGGCGCTATGCGGCCAGTACGAGGGGGTAAGTTGGTGGAAACTCATGTGTAATGTTTCACGAATGGGTATGTGTGGACTTTCTATCGAACCTTCAAGCTGAATATTCTGCTAGTGCTAGATATCCGACGAGTGAACCATGGCACAGCACTACAAACCTCAGATGCAAGTGGACTGGAACTCTAGAGATGCGTATAGCCAATATCGCATGTGGCGCAAAGAAGTTGAGAGAATTGTTAATGGCCCCCTTCACGAGGAATATGACGAAGTTAAAGTAAATCATGTATATATATGGGCCGGTGTGCAGGTTGAATGACTCGTTGAAGCTAAGCAGGCTGAAGATCCTGACTGTAAAGTTACCACGGAAGACGAGCTGCTGAAATGCCTTGATGAAATTCTCACACACTCGACACACTTTCGCGAGGCAAGAGAGGACTTTTACAATGCAAAACAGAACGCTGGTGAGAATACTACTGCATTTTATAGCTGCATTCTTGAGCTGCACAAACAAGCCGACTTTCCCGAGGGCTCTGATTTTCTCATTGTGGATAAGCTAATTCATGGCTGCTCTAATGTCGAATGCAAACGCAAGCTAATGGCTAAGGAAAAAGCAGGCACCGTGAAAACATGTTTGGAGACGTTACGGCGGTATGAGTCTGTGGATGCAACAATGCAACATTTTACCGAAACACAAGTGCATGCAACATACTCCCACGATCCGTCTCGCAAATCCCAGCAACGGGGAGGTAAGCCGAAAATGAAGCAGCTAGCAACCGATCCCCGTGCTGTCAAGGGTGAGTTCAAGCCTCCTACAGGCGACTCAAGCAGGGAATGCAGATGGTGTGGTGGACATATTCATGCTCGTGATAAATGCCCAGCTCAAGATGTGAGATGCAACTTTTGCAAAAAACCTGGTCATTTTGAAAAAGTGTGTAGGTTTAAAAAATCAGTCAAAATCACTAATGCAGTTCAAGTAGCAGACACCGAACTGAGCGCAGATGAAGATGCCTATGACATAAGTACTGTTAGACCCACAAATGTCAGTGCACGTGAAGTTATGGCGGATGTGACTTTCCACACCATGTCTGACCATTGCATACAAGGAAAAGTCGATACTGGCGCAATGACAACATGCATGCCGTTTTCATTCTTGCCTAAATTGAACATCACAGAGGGCTCCCTACTATCCGCTAATATCCGACTGTGCAGTGTTACTGGAGCAAGCATACCAGTCAGTGGCAAAATCGAAACAAAAGTTACATGCAATGGCATCACCTGCACCGTTGAAATTATAATTAAAAACGTGGGTACAGAGCTCATACTTGGGCTCGAGTTTTGTAAGCAATTCAAACTTGTCCAAATATCTGATGTGTGCATTCAGAGGAACATCAATGTTGAGGCTGTACATGTCACAGAGGAGTCTGATGCAGACTATGTGTCCCCCCAAAAGAAATGGCGACGTCACTTACCCCTGGGAAAGGAGACAGGCGATCCCTTGGAGGATTTGAAGCACATATTTCCAGAAATGTTTGATGGATCTGTCGGTTTGTTGGATGGCGAAGCAGAGCTGAAGTTGACACCAGATGCTACACCCGTACAACTCCTCCCACGTGCGGTCCCGGTGAGTGTACTTCCCAGACCTAAAGATGAACTGGATCGCATGGAGGCAGAAGGAATCATACGCCTATGCCCTGAAACAACAAGCTGGGTTCACAACCTGGTGATAGTCGTCAAGAAGAATGGCGATATCCGGGTGTGCCTCGATCCCAAGAATTTAAACAAATGCTTAGTGCGCAACATCCATTACACTGCTTCATGGGAAGATGATGAAAACACTTTCAAGAATGGAAAATACTGCTCGACTCTGGATGCCAAAAGTGGCTACTGGACACAGAAGCTGAGCCCAGCAAGTCAGCCATTGACTGCTTTCAACACCCCATTCAAGAAAAACTGCTTCGTTCGCTTACCATTTGGCTTATCTGTGTCCTCAGAAATCTTCTGCGCCCAAATGGACAAAGCTCTAGCTGGAATCCCAGGTACATTTCCTTGCGCCGATGATGTGAAAATTCAAGGCTTGACGGAAGAACGACATGACATCCACCTTCTCGAGACGGTGAGCCGAGCCAAGGCTGCTGGGATTAAATTCAACCCAGACAAGTGCCAGGTGAAAAAGACACAAATTGAGTATTTCGGTAGAATCATTTCACCAGATGGCGTGGAACCATGCCCCAAAAAGGTGAAAGCCATTCTACAGCTCAGTGCTCCAGAAAACAAACAAGAACTGCAGAGCTTCCTGTGCTCAGTCAATTTCATGTTCAATTTCATCCCAAATCTGGCCCAGAAAACGGTCAGCATGCGTAGCCTCCTGAAAAAAGATGTGAAATACACCTGGACAGCCGAAATGCAGACCGAGTTTGACAGTGTTACAGCAGGGATCTCAGTAGCAATGAAGCTCAGACACTTTGATCCTGCCAAACAGGTGGTCATTGAGACAGATGCATCACTTAAAGGGCTTGGGGCAGTGCTCCTACAAGATGGACGCCCAGTGAAGTTCCGAAGCAAGTCCCTGACAGCAACCGAGAGTGAATATTCAAATATAGAAAGAGAACTCTTGGCAGTGCTTTTTGCATGTGAGAAGCTGCACGTGTACGTGTTTGGAAGACGTGTCGACATACACACTGGAATCCATTTTCAGTAAGCCTATCAGTCTGGCTCCACCATGATTGCAAAGAATGCTTCTGAGATTACGCACTTACGATGTTCATGTCAAGTATGTTGGTGCAAAAGACGTGCCTCTTGCTGACACATTGTCCAGGCTGGTCACACCTGGCTCAGACCCGACAATTCCAGGCTTGGATGTCAACATCGCTCAGATCCTCAAGATAAGGCATACCCGTCTGGCAAACTTGCAGGAGGAAACTAAGTGTGACCCTGTCCTCTCCCAATTAGGTCAGCTGATCAGCAATGGATGGCCTGAGAGTATGCAAGACCTCCCACACACGTTGCAATGCTACTGGTGTTTCCGGGACGAGCTGTCATGCACTGATGGCCTTATAATGAAGGGTAGCCGAGTAGTTGTCCCATCAACGATGAGGGCAGACACACTACAGCGTTTACATGATGGTCACCAAGGCATGTCCGCCACGCTCCAGCGAGCCCGACGCACAGTCTACTGGCCAAAAATGCAGGATGACATCACTGACCTTGTCAATGGTTGTAATGACTGCCAAATACATGGTGCAAAGAAACCCCGCCCACCAGAGAGGCAAATATCCACGACAAGACCCATGGAGGTTCTGGGTTGTGACCTCATGGACTTTCAAGGCCAGCCTATTCTGAAGTCCATCGATTATTTCTCTGGCTATGTTTTCATAGACCCACTAAGAAGCAGTACCACCAATGTTGTAACTGCCCACCTGAATGACAACTTCAGGCGATTCAGCCTGCCTGAGAGGATCATATCTGATAATGGTCCATGCTTTCGGTCCGACCAGTTCCAGAAATTCTGTGAGCTGTTTGAAGTTCACCACACCACCACCAGTCCTTACCACCACCAAAGTAATGGCAGAGTCGAGCGCGCAATCCGAACTGTGCGTAATATCCTCAATAAGTGAAAGACTGACGCTGAAATCACACTAGCTATCCTGGCCTATCTTGAAACTCCAATCAGTGCAGACCTCCCATCACCAGCTGAGCTATTCCTCAACAGATGTATAAACACTCGGCTCGGTCAGCCACTTGACTCCACTCACCTCACTGAAGAGCAGAAGCTCAAACTCACAGACAAAAGAGCAGCCCATCTGAAACCTCAGCATGGCCCACAGGTACGCTACGCGCCACAGCAGCCTATCTGGTACACTGAGGACTGTACATCAGAGTGGAAAGCAGGCTACATAGACATTGCCGACAAGCATCCTGAATCGTAGTGGGTCATCACACAAACAGGCAGTCGACTCAGGCGCAATCAACGTGACATCAAGGCTCGGTATCCATTCAGGCCGCAACCAGCGGCACCCCATCATGCAGGTCTCGGCTTCCCTGAGACTGATGATGACGTCCCACTCAGCACCACTGACGGCAAGGTGACCAATCCGGTTGCCACCGAATCCACTTCACATGCAGCTATGCCTGGCGACTGTCCGGTCAACGTCCTGTTGTACTTGTTTATGTTTACATGGGACACTTCAAGATTACTTGCCTTCTTTCAAAGTCAATGTGGAACACTACTTCTATACTGTGTCGTTCTCTTGTTCCCAGCTAACTAAATTCACGGTGGAACATTCTACTCTTTTTATTGGAGACTGGTGCTTTGATTTGTTTTTTTTCTCTGTTATATTCTGTTAGAGGTGCTCTAAAACACTACTTAAAAAGGGGCATGTTGTAATAGTTGATAGTCTGCCACATTGTGTTCCTTTTGTATATTTACACAGCATACCCAGAATGCTGTTCCACTGTTGTGTTAGCTCGCTCTGAATAAATATGGCTGCTATCCAGCACTAAACTTGAACATCCTGCTCTTGTTATTCTGTGCACGTAGAACTCCTGGACTGGAGCTGTTTTAATGTCATAGGCTCTCTGTGTGATTCCCGTTTGTATTTTGTCTCTTGCCAATTTTCGTGGTTAGGGTTTCCCTCATATGATTCTCCCGATGTAATTAGCTTCATTCCCCACAGCTGATCTCTGTATAGCATGTGACCTTTCGTGTGTGTATATTAGGAGTCTTTTCACTCACAGCTCTTGTCAGAACGTTGATGAATAATTCTTTGTGCAGAGCTCCTCGTATGCCATTGATTATTGTTTCGCTTCTACTGGATAGTCCAACCTTGATTGTTGCCATTGCCCTTTTTGTACTGTTTTTGTCTTTCTGGATTTCGACCTATTTTTGTATGACCACGAGTTCAGTGTTTGGATGCCCTGTGTATGACCATTGGCTTTGCCCATCGACGACGACTTTTTGCCTATCGTTTTGGTACCTCTGCCCATCTGCCTTACTGGTTCTGACCCCTGCCTGTCTAGTCTATACTGTTTTTGGATTTCGTATTGTGGCTTGGCAATTCCTGTGTATTTTGCCTTTGACCCGGACTCCATTAAAGGCATACGTTTTTTGTATTTCTGTCTATCGCATGTGGTTCCTGAACTGTACGTCACACTCTGATGCCTTAATTTGTTAATCACGCACCGGTTCCTGCCTCTCACTCGAGTCATTTCCTAAATTGACGAATTTTTATTCAAACTGTCGTTATAGCCTCGTAAAATGATTGCCTATCTCTTAAAGGGTTTCTAAACTAACTTTCCATAACTGCATTTAATACATAAAATCCAATATATGTATAGTGTAAATACAAAATATGTGTGTTTTGGAAACATATTTTTCAAAATAACTTTTTTCTCGGGCTAAATGGACACGACAGTGCGCCCTGTAGCGTTTATTTATTTATTTTTTTTAAGCCCGCCACCACCTCTTTGGAGGACAACTTTGTTTTTATTTTCAGATGAGAAAATGCAAATTAGACAGCAGAATGAGATTTGTAAGAAAAAAAAAAAAAGAACAAAATATATAGATATATAGTACATTAAAGAGAAAATAAGGGAAATAAAAGAAAGAAAAAAATATAATAATTAAAACAGAAGAGAGAACTCAACTTGAATTCCAGTAGATAAGTGCATGTAAATTAAACATTGGTGAATGAAGTATGTAACAGATAGGACCACGTGGGGGGTAAGAGCGTGTATCAATGGCAGATGAGTGGATGTTTACTGTGTGAGGCGCGGGCTTTAACACATACATAAAAGGACCCATAAACAGACAGGCAGACAGATAAAATGACGGACAAAAGTTGATAATTTAGTGTAAATGTGTGAGTGTGTGTGTGCGCGTGAGTGTATGTGTACATGTACACAGGTATATCTTCATAATAGTAGTAACATATTTATATTATAGTTGATAGTTCTAATAATTATATTGTACGCCCTGTAGCGTTTATGCAAGAACCTGCCCTGTCCAAGGTCACGTGACCCGAGTGACGTCAGAGAGGTCTTAATTGATGACCCGGGGCAGCCATGTAAAGCTATGTTTCCATTAATACGACTGAAGTCCAGTTGCGACAGGCTGCGGGGCAGACACGGGACATTGCATGCGGCCCATGGTGCGTCCTCAGTGTTTCCATATAAACGACTAAACTACGCTATTATTGTGAAATTAATCGGAAAAATTTGCAAGCGGCTCCGCTCCAAGAGCCGGGTGAGAATCGCATTTATGGAAACTCAAGTTTTGAATGCTGGCTCGCGTGAGATTTTCTCTGGGGGGGGGGTAATCCCATTTTCAAAGGTGCAATTTTTTTTTTTTCAGGGTTTGTACATTACATTTCTTTTTTTAAACAGGGACTTTTACTCTTCTACATTTAAAAGGTAAAAAGTATACTTTCACTTTGTTACTTTGACACTAGAAACTTTACTTGTTTCAAATTTAAATATTAATTGAATTAATCATTTACGGATTATCCGGATTTTGCGCGTTCGCGAAGAACGAAGGTGTATCTTTGTGCAGATGGGTCCGCCAGTGGACGTGGAGCTGCAAATTTATGCGCGCAGTTACAATATTCTATCACTAGATGGAACACCAGGATCGGTCGCGGAAGTTTTGTGCGCGTTGTAGGCTATTTGCAGAATGAATGCTGACCGCGTTATCTGTCGCATCTTGTTGTCAGAAGTGGTAGCTTAAGTAGGCGAGCAATTAAACGTTGCGATATACAACTATCTATCTTATATCTGCATGTTGCGTGTATATTTCCTTTTACTTTGCAACATCAAGCATTTTACAACACAGCTAACAGCTGTGCGCTTAGCATCACGAATATGAGTTTCACGAATGCCATTTGACATGAGCTTAAAAATTTGATTTCAACTTGCTAGCGTTTCCCCCTGGAGTAGTTGATAGATTTTGAACAAGATAATGTTTAGCCATACCTGTACTTTTTTTTATTTCAGTGGGACTCTCTAGTATAATAAAGGCTAAATTAAATAATTCTTTTGTGTATTTGTATCGTTTTGTCTGTCAGAAACAAGAGATGTTGCAGTACCACCTGTGACACCGGATCGGAGCAGGGTTTGTTTTCAGCCAAAATACACTACATGGAGAGCGCGAGTGCAGAACGTGACTTGGCGAAATAGAAATACTATTTTCTGATTGGCTGATTGGTTGCTGATTCAAGCAGAGCAGTCTCTTTACTGTAGTGTATTGAGTTCACCGAGTGTTGCAGAATGCCATGCTGTAACTAGGTTCTCGACTTGAGCTCTCTCGTTGTCTCTGGTCAAGTTGAATTTTTTATTTCGGTGACCATCTCTCTCTCTCTCTCTCTCTCTCAGGACATTTGACGTGTGTCTGCGGGGAAAATCTCTCTCTCTCTCTCTCTCTCTCTGATTTATTTGACCGGTGCCTGTGGACAAAATTACCTAGCAGAACTTACTGCTTTCTCATGCCTTTAAAATGTATTAGCAAGATAGCCATCGTAGTCACCCATATTTTCTGCACACGCCGACGATCAGACAGGCTATAATACCACCTCGACCATAGACCTTGATAGCGGCTAGGCAAGATGAAGGCCTCTCTGACGTCATCGGATGACGTCACGGGCACCTAATTAACTCTGTGGCTGTGCAGACACAGACATTATTTTGTTTATTTATAGAAAAGATAAACTGCCGATATATATTTTTATTGATTTTAATGAGGTTATATATACAAAATATACTTTTTAAAAACACATTTTTTAGGCTGCAAGAAAGAACAGGCAGCCGATATTGGACTTTGGCAAAAATAAATAAATAAAAAATAACCAAGGCAATTATGCTGAGTGGCTTACGAAATAATGCTCAGAACAGATGCAATGCTAGGTCATATGCACAACTCCGGGTTGTTTCACAGTGAAGATAAATGTCGGGCTTTCAGTCCAACTTCATGATTAATACTCAGAAGAGCCGTCATTATTGAGGCATAAAGCTTGGGCGTTGAGTGAATACGTTTTTCTAGTTGTCAAGCTGTCTAATCATAGTTTATGGTAATTTCTGATTAAAGAAACAGAGGAAGGTAAATTTGCTTGATCGCGGAAAGTCAGAAAGCATAATTATGCACGAATGACACGCAACGTTACTGGTTTGCCTCGCTTACATAGTCCAACATTGGCCTGTCTAAACTTAAAGCGAAGCATTTCATTCTTTTTGTTTCACTTATATGCCTTGACTTGATGTGCAGGGTAACCAATCAGGTGTTAGGATCCGCCCACCAACTTTGATGGGGGAGGTTGACAGATTAAATTAATTCATGAAGCACTGCAACACAGGACCATTAAATAATTAAATAGTGAAATAATGATATATATTTTTTACATAAAATGAATTGGTATTTTAATTAATTAATGACACATTTAATTATTTAATGGTTAATGTATTTTAATTAATCAATGACAAATTTAATTAATTATTTAATGGTGAATTTTATTTTAATTAATTAATGCCACTTAATTAATTACTTAATGGTGAATTTATTTATTTAATTTTGGCACATTTAGTACTCCATAGAATATAGCCTATTATTTTGTCACTTTTGGGGGAGAGAAGCTGTCTTCAATTGCCACTTGAGTATTCTTGATAATTTGCCAGGACTAATTGTTGTCATTAAAGGGATGCATAATTGCCACCGAATTTGGAGGTGTAGCACTGTGTTGTGTTCTGTGGGTCTGTGTGTCTGGTTAGTCAATTTTAGGTTTTTATTGTTTTGTTGATGTCAGTTTTTAGTCCATGTCTCAGTGTTCACATTTTATTCCTCTCCCGTGTTAGTCCAGTCCACGTTTTACCCATGTACAGTCTTTGCTTTTTCCCCGGTCGCGTCATTGTTGGTAGCAGTTTCTGTCTCAATTGATTGTGACACTGTTTCGGGTGATTTAATGGATTCTGGGTTTCAGCCTTCCTTCCGTTCTCGTTGCTAGTTTCCCCTTGCTTTCCTATATGTACTAACATTACTAACAGTTTGTTGTTTTCTAAAATTACTAACCAAACTAACATTGTATATAATACTACTGACGAGCACCCGGGATTGTATAGCTGCACTTACTAATTGACTAATGATCTCTCAGCAATTGCCCAGTTCTTGTCTCCGCCCCTTGCTTTTCTATTCACTGGCTTTGCTTAGTTTTCTTGCAGAACCTCTGCATTCTCATTATCTATTCTGGCTCTTATTCTGTATACTTAGGAGTCTTTTTATCCAGTTTATTTATCCCGTCTTTGGGATTGTCTTGTGATCCTCGTCTGTGTGTTAATGTTTATCTGTTTCATGTAATTAGGTTTCCCTTATGTTCCACCCTTTGTTAATTATATTAAGTTCCTGCACCTGTGTCTGCCCGTGCCCCTGCCTATATCAGTCCCCCTGCAGCAAGCCAGTTCAGATCTGACTTCGCTCCCGTTCACACCACTCCCTGCCCGGTGCACCTTCCTCTGGTCCCCTCATCTCTCTGTGTTGTTCAGCCGCATTCCCTGCCCAGCCTTCCCTTCCTGCTGCCTCAGCCCCTGGTGCCCCCCGTCTCCAGAGTCCTGTGTGCCACCTGTCCTGTGCCCAGTGTGCCAGCCCCCTTCGCCGTCTCCAGAGCCCTGTGTGCCACCTGTCCTGTGCCCAGTGTGCCAGCCCCCTTCGCCGTCTTCAGAGCCCTGTGTGCCACCTGTCCTATGCCCAGTGTGCCAGTCCCCTTCGCCGTCTTCAGAGCCCTGTGTGCCACCTGTCCTGTGCCCAGTGTGCCAGTCGCCTTCGCCGTCTCCAGTGCCCCCTGTGTACCAGTTGCCTTCGCCATCTCCAGTGCCCCCTGTGTGCCGGCCGCCTTCGCCGGCATCCGTGCCAGCATCCCTGCCGTCCTGTCTGCCCCCCTCCTGATGTTCTCCCTGACGCTTCTCCCGGCCAGCTGTGCCATCCGAGTTAGCCATCTGCCAGCTGTGCCCACTGTCTCATCTTGTGCCTGCCCTTTGCCCCCTCCGAGTGTTCCCTAGCTCCTCTTCCGAGTGTTCCCTAGCTCCTGTTCCGAGTGTTCCCTAGCTCCTGTTCCAAGTCTGCCCCGAGTGTTTCTGGTTTTTGTATTCCTTAGTTCTCCCTCCTTCAGTGCTGTAGCACGGTGTTGCCGTTGGCCGGAGTGCCCCGTTTTTCCCCCCCTTTTCTGGTTTTCTGTTTATTTCATAAATTATCATTTTGGATCCCCGCATCTGGTGTCTCTCCCCTTTTGTCCTCCAGTTCCAGTGTCTTCCGAGTGCCATGTTCCGTGTTTTCCGAGTTTCCCAGTGTTCCTAGTGTCTTCCCCCTAAAACCTTAACACCCTGCAAGTGTTCAACTGTCAAATTTACATACGCATACATGAGGGCTTTCCAAATCCAGCCCTCAAATCCAAATACAGTCCTGGTTTTCCTTCCTTCCTGGCAAATAAGTGAATAATTAATGCTGCTGATTGGCCATATTGTCATCTCACCTGACTCCCAGGTAAAGGGAGGGTCCAAAACCAGCAGTTCTCGGCCCTCGAGGACTGCGATTTGAGGAGCCCTGCTGTACATTCATCTTCAATCAAGACATAAATTTAAAAAATAATAATAATGATAAAATAAATATAAGCCCCTCCTGCCTGATGCAGTTCATGACCACAGGCTGGAACTGAATCCTGGTTACCACAAGGAGGACTGATTTGGTGTGTCACCCAAAGATCTTCTCTGGCCCCATCTGGCCATCCTTATGAAAATTTTCTGGGGGCGCCACTGCATGAAGGAAGCATAAACACTACAGAAGTTCAAAAAGAGCATTTCATTGATGAGGTAGTGTGTGCTACTTTGCGAGACATCCCACAGCAATTAGAATTTATGAGATATAAGCTCAGCCGGTTTTGAAAATTAATCTTATAGACATATTCCAACCTAACAGCACAAAAGTTCACAAAATCAGCAATGATTTTTTGAGGTTCAGTCGAAGAGCCCAGTAGTTAGGTTACATTTTCCCAAACCGTGAGGTAAGGATGAGAAAAGGTATTTTATTGTCACCCAAGTAGATTTTCTCAGAATGGACATTATAAAGTACTTTCAGCAGTGGGGTTTTCAATGAGTAGATTTCATGGATTGATTATGTTCAGAGTTTTTTTTTCTCAATATGGACATTTTGTAACTTAAGTATTTTTTTATGCCTCGGTGCGCATGTGCGAGGTATACGGTAGGTCGTTTGTGTGTCATTCAGTCAGTCATTCTGTCTGTTACCGGGATACCTGCTATGCTGGTCAAAATCCTAGAATATGGCTCTATGGATTAAATGCCATGATCTCTTGGATTTCAATTTGCCAGATTTTTGAGATAGAGCTTTGTTTTCGATGATTTGATTTCCACAATGGCTGTTGTGAGCGATCAAGACTTCAACGAAGAAAAAGCTCTTCACAGTGGATCGTTTTATCACTTGTGAGTTCGATTTATATCACAGCTATGGCTACTGCTGATGGCAAAACTTGAAAAATGGAGCACAATGCCGACAGAGATTCATGTGGACACACATTGCGCACTGGGCTTCACCAAGCCTAACAACCGCAGTCTCGCTAAGTGGTCCTACGAAGCTGCTTATCAACTCGTTATGTCAACTGGGGCTTTCCCCACTGAGATATCTGCGTGTTCATATAACTGAGACAGCGTTTGTAGGAAATGACCAATCATCTACCGGCAGCAGTGCAGCATATTTTACAAATATGAGCAAAGAGCAAATTATCATATTATAAAAATCTGAGGAATACAGGATCATACACATCAAAGACAATGCTCCAGACAATATGACACCCACCACCAGTTGGAGAGGGGTGTCAATTACATTCTGTCAAAATGACAGACGACCTTCAAAATGTTCTGTCATTGTTAAAAAAAAAAATCATTCAATAACAAAATATTCGGTTAACACGACCTCGTCCACGTCCTGCATAGTATGAAAGGTGCTTCCCTCCAAAAACCTTGTTGTTCCCACAGAGTCTGAATTGCACTAATTATAGGTCAGTGTTAAACAGACCCTGAATAGTGTGAAAGGTGTTTGCCTCCATAACTGTAGATTATGTTCATCAGACTGCAACTGGTGGGCAAATTCTTGAGTATGAATGAATGAATTTTTTTATTCTGGGTCATGTCCGAAAGACCCATCCCTTACGGGATTATAAGACACTAAAATCATCAGTGTATAATGTCACACAATCTCTCACTTAATTAGAAGCTGCACAATTTACACCTGACATAAAATATAATCATATGTACAGGTACTACTCGGAAAATTAGAATATCGTGTAAAAGTCGGTTTATTTTGGCAATTCAACATAAAAGGTAAAACTAATATATTTTATAGACTCATTACCTGCAAAGTGAGATATCTCAAGCATTTGTTTGTTGTAATTTTGATGATTATGATTTACAGCTCATTAAAAATTCAAATACAAAAACTCAGAAAATTAGAATATTGTGAATGTAACCAATATTGTGTGTGAAACAACACACAGGCGGATGCTGGACATGGGCTTTAAATGTCGAATTCCTGTTGTCAAGCCACTCCTCAACAGCAAGCAACGCCAGAGGCACCTTTGCTGGGCTAAAGAAAAGAAGAACCGGTCTGTTTCCCTGTGGTCCAAAGTCCTCTTTTCTAATGAGAGCAAATTTTGCATTTCATTTGGCAACAAAGGTCCAAGAGTCTGGAGGAAGACTGGAGAGGCGCATGATGGAAAAAGCATGAAGTCCAGTGTTAAGTTTCCCCAGTCTCTGATGATTGGGGGAGCCATGTCAGCTGCTGGTGTTGGTTCCCTGTGCTTTCTCAAGTCCAGAGTAAACGCAGCAGTCTACCAGAACATTTTAGAGCACTTCGCGCTTGCTCCAACGAACCAGCTTTATGGGGATGCAGACTTCATATTCCAGCAGGACTTGGCACCTGCCCACACTGCCAAAAGTACCAAATCCTGGTTGAACAACCACGGGATTACTGTGCTTGATTGGCCCGCAATCTCACCTGACCTGAACCCCATAGAAAATCTATGCGGCATTGTCAAGAGAAAGGTGAACGAAAAGAGACCAAACAATAAAGAAGAGTTCAGGGCCGTGATTGAAGCATGCTGGTCCTCGATAACAGCTGAGAAATGCCACAGGCTGGTAGCATCCATGCCACGCCGGATTAAAGCAGTCATTCATGCAAAAGGGGCCCCAACCAAGTACTAAGTACAGAAGCAAGATTTTTCCTTTCAGAGGCCTGACATTTTTGTATTTAAAATCCTTTTTTTTTTTTTAAATCGATTTCATGTAATATTCTAATTTTCTGAGTTTTTGAATTTGAGGTTTTCTTAAGCTGTAAGTCCTAATCAGCAAAATAAAAACAAATAAAAGCTTGAAATATATTGATTTGCATGTTATTTGTCTATATTTTATGTAGGTTTCACCTTTTAAGTTGAATTACAGAAATACATGAACTTTTTGAGAATATTCTAATTTTCTGGGTAGTACCTGTATGTTATTTTTGTTTGTTTATCCCAAGCTTTCTCCAAATATTCAGCAAGCACAAATATTTTATAATCAAAAATTCATTTTTTTTTCTGCATCACTTAACCACATCAAATCAGAGTTCTTATACCTGTTAGATAATTTCTGCTGCAATTCATAATATAAAGGACAATAAAAAACAAAATGGAACTCATTTTCAATTTGTATCACAGTAAATACAAATACGCTTCTCTGCTGGGACCCCCGGTAACGACCTGTCTCCAGGTGTAAGGGTACGATCCCAATCTAGCGTGAAAGAATCATAACAATGGTCGGGATGTGATTTTAATTTCCCTATTGAATCTCGCAACCGATACTGTCCTCCATGCTTGTTAACTGTCGTATCGGTTGCGAGATGAAGTAGGGAAATTAAAATCACATTCCGACCATTGTTATGATTCTTTCACGCTAGATTGGTACAATGTGTTACATTCCGCAAACGGCAACAGAGAAAACAAGCATGAAGCTGCAACAAACCTAAATATTGGCCGGATTTTGCTGGTAATGCAACAAAATCAAATGGAACTTTTTAAAAAAACGTATGCTAGCTAGGGCAAATGCAGCATATACATCCACTATATTAATATTTAATCCACCTTTTGCTGTTTATTAGAAGAAAATACTCAGAAATTTCTGTAAAATTGTGACCAATATCGCCAACAAACATCAATCTGCGTCAATGCATCATCTTTGCATTACCTCGACTTTCCAGGTGTTGCATACTGCTTTTTGAGTATCTTCTTTTGACATTGTGAAAAACAACCACACCGCTTACATTTTTTCCCCTCTTCAGTTTTACACCCCAAAATTCTGTTCTTCATTCCTTCCACTCACACTGTCACATGCCCAAACAAATACTGCCTGGCCATACCACCCCCCCCCCCCCCCCTCCCTGCCCCTCTCCCTTCACTCATACACAAACGGAAACTAGACGGATATAAACATCAGTTGTTTATATCGGCCCAGTTTTACTCATCAGACCGATGCCCATATGTTAAAAAATGACGAACATCGGCCGATACCAGTATGAATGCCGACATATCCTGCATCCCTATTTATTGTTTTGCTAAATTGTTAATAAAAATGGCAAACAATGTAGGAGATAGACAGTCCCCCTCCTTGACCCCAGATGGCGTAGGGAACCACCCTGAACAATATTTGTTAACTCTGACACAGGCCCGAGGATCTTTATGCAATGACTGAATGGCCCAGTAAAATTTTCCTCCTATCCCTTCCTCTAGACCAGTGGTTCCCAAAGTGGGGGGCGCGCCCCCTAGGGGGGGCGCAGAGCAATTGCAGGGGGGGCGCGGGGTGCGGGAGTTCCGGACACCAACAGAAAATCATTTGCATACAGTCCATTCGCTGCCCAGAATTCTGCGATTACATCGTAAATGCCTGCCTTACTCTCAACATAACTGTTCGCCAAATCATTCATCTTGCCTGCCATTTTCATAAATTATTTGTTATGAATGTTGTTGTTCAAATATTTGAAGCCGGTAATGTAGTCTCTCCATACCCAACTCGCCGCTTTTTATCCTGCACTGATCTGGCATATTGATAATAAAATGGTAAGTGACACCGAACAAAATCCGATGAATACAAAGCAGAAATAACCGAGATTGCGTCATCTTATTCTCGATAATATGAATGCTCTGTATGCCGACAGATTATTTTTATCTAGCCCAGCAACTGAACGTTACAAACATATCGGCAGGTTCGGCAAGTGGTGTTCATGATTTTTTTTTCGTACTTCGCTGTCGGCTGTTAATATAGGTTGATTGTGGTGCTTTCTTTCTGCATCATAGAAACATAATTTTAAGTAGACGGCTATACTCAGGCCGACGAGTGTGATACAGCCTAATGATTTTATACTTTAAAAGAGATTTTGCATTATTCAATTTTCGTGTCCTTAATTGGAAAATAACGGTGGCCGTTCCCAACGTGCCAATCATTTTTTATGTTTCCAGCTAGGCTGGACAAAAATCATCTGTGCAGAGCATTCCTATATTCTAGAATAAGCTGACGCGATCTCGGTTAACGTATTTTAACTTAAAAGTGCGAGGCCAGTGAAGAGAGGAAAATGTAACTGTCTCGAGACACTCCTTCAGCGGTCCGCACAAGGTCGCTGATTGGCTGTATGCAAGTAAGTTTCTGTTGGTGTCCGGAAAATGCATAAATAGCAATGTTGTTGTATATTAAAAAAAATAAACCTGTTACACTGAACATAATTACACAGATAAGGCGCTTGAAAACATTTACACTTAAAATAATTACACCGTGGTTGTTTGTTATTTTGCTTTTTCCAATTCTAAAAGTAGCCTGGTTTTAGTTTATGACAATCTACAGTTTATGACCGTTTACTTACATTTTTTCCAAAAAGGTTGAGGTTTATATAAATTAAAATGAGTGAAATAAACTGCAATGGTCTCTGAAAACAAAATGTGCGTATGTATTACCTTTTTTTTTGGGGGGGGGGGCTCAAAAAATTTTTTATGTACCAAAGGGGGGCCCAGCAGAAAAAGTTTGGGAACCACTGCTCTAGACGATGATAGGCTAATGAATCTGTAAACAAAATCAAACGCATTTTGAAAGTCAAAATAACAGACAAATGATGATTTGTTTTGCATTATTCTATTTCTGACTACAGTAGATCGAATATACATGATCAACACAAGCTCTGGCCTTTCTGAAACCATTCTGTTCTTCCACTAAACAATTGTTTTCTTCCAAATAGGCCACAAGCCTGGTATTGAGAATAGATGTATATAATTATCTCCGCCAAGGAGATTATGCGATCGAGTCGGTTTATTTATTTATTTATTTGTCTGTCTGTGGACAGGATTTCTCGGAAACTACTGGACGAATCTTCATGAAATTTTCACCAGAGATAGATCTTGGTCCAGGGACGACTCCATTAAATTTTGGTGATGATCCGGATCCGGATCTGGATTCTGGATCCGGATCCGGATCTACAAATTTAGTGACATTTCTCGGAAACTACTCAACGGATCTTCATGAAATTTTCACCAGAGATAGATCTTGGTCCAGGGATGACTCCATTAAATTTTGGTGATGATCTGGATATGGATTCTGGATCCGGTCCTAAAATCTTCCCAAGAGACAGATCTTGCATTTGTATCAATGTCATCCTTTGGCGGAGATCAGAAATCTCGGATTGCTCTTGTTTATATACTGCGCTCAGTCAACCTATACCACGTTAAGTGGAAATTCTTAGATCATGTTTTAAAGATTTTGGCATCTGTGACGGTGCATTCAGGAACCACACGCAAGAGAGGGAAATCCAAAAAATTTGTGCCTTTAATGAAGTCCGAGTCAAAACCAAAAAACACAAGAATTACCAAGCCACAATACGAAATCCAAAAACAGTGTCGATAGGACAAGCAGGGGTCAGAACCAGGAAGACAGATGAGCAAAGGTACATAAACGGTAGGCAAAAAGTCATAATCGATAAACAAAGCCAAGAGTCATACACAGGGCATCCAAACACAGAAATTGTGGCCATACAAAAATGAATCAAAATCCAAAAAGACAAAACAATACAAGAATGGCAATGGCAAGAATCGCAGTCGGACAAACCAGTAGAAGAAAAACAATACTCAATGGCATACAAGGCACTCTGCACAAAGAAATATTGATCAACGTTCTGACAAGGAGCTGGCTGTGAAAAGGTTGCTTACATAGACGAGAGGGAAGTCACATGCTATGCATGAATCAGGTGTAATGGATTAGACTAATTACAACGGAATCACATGAGGGAAACCCTAACCACGAAAATTGGCGAAAGCCAAGCTCCAAACAAGGAGTTCTATGTGCACAGATTACGAGCGCAGGAAAGTAATAAACCACATGTGAGAGATCTCACTGAAACTCAGGTGAAGACAGGGAGAGCTGAGCAAGAGGCGGAGATTAGAACAGCACGATTGCGGAGAGGGAATTAGTCTAAATTAGTGGCGGTGCAACTTTACAGATTTAACAAGAGTGCTCGTTAGTAAGTTTAGAAGTAAATGTTCTGCTCTGCGCATTTCCCTCCACAAATGCCCCAGCTCCTTATTCCAAAAAGGTTTGTTTAACCTGTGAGTATGATTTTGTAACTTGGATAATCCTCCTTTCTTTGATCCAGTTCTCCCAAGCTCCCTATATAAAAGCTCACACACTCCAATATAACTTTTATCTACATCTGGGCGGCACGGTGGCACAGTGGTTACCACTGCTGCCTCACCCCAAGAAGGTCAAGGGTTTGAATCCAGCCTGGGGCCTTTCTGTGTGGAGTTGGCATGTTCTCCCCGTGTTCGCGTGGGTTTCCTCCGGGTACTTCGGTTTCCCCCACCCACAAAACATACATTATAGTGTTCTGCAAGTTCTTGCAGAACTTGCGGTAGTACCCGATCATTCCAAGGAAGCGGCGCAAAGCTTTTTTGTTGTCAGGAACTGGAAAGTCCATGATGGCTTGGACTTTAGCATTTATGGGTGCCACCTTACCCTGGCCTATGACGTAGCCAAGATAGGTGACAGTAGCACAACCAAAGTCACTCTTTCTCAGGTTAACAGTCAGGTTAGCCTGGGTCAGGCGCTGGAACAACGTCTCTACATCTTTTAGATGTTCTTCCCAGGAGTCACTCCATGTGATCAGGTCGTCGATGTACGTACCCGTGTGTGGCAATCCGGCGATTGTAGACTGTATCATCCTTTGGCTGGGGCATTTTTCATGCCAAAGGGTAGGACTTCATACTGGTACAATCCAGATGGTGTGGCAAAAGCAGAGATGCTCTTGGCCCTCTCAGTTAAAGGCACACACCAATAACCCTTCAATAAATCAATCTTGGTCAGAAACTTTGCTTGCCCTACACTATCAATACAATCATCAATCCTAGGTATTGGAAACACATCATTTCTAGTTACAGCATTGACTTTGCGATAATCTGTACAGAATCTAGTACTTCCATCAGGTTTTGGAACTAGCACACAGGGTGAACTCCAATCGGAGTTGGAGGGTCTGATAATATCATGTTTTAACATGTACTCAACCTCTTTCTCAGCAATCTTTCTCTTTTCAGGATTCATCCGGTATGGATGCTGTTTTATTGGTTTGGCATCACCAACATCTACATCATGAGAGGCTATAGTAACTCTCTTTGGAACATCAGGAAACAAATCCTCATATTTCTTGATCAACCTTTCAAACTGATCTCTCTGTGAGGGTTCTAAGTGCTGGAGTTTTACATCAAGATTTTGCAACACTTCAGTGTTTGACAATTTACATGAAAGAACTTCAGCTTTAATTCTTGGTTCATCATCTTCACACGTTTCGACCATTGGAGAATCTGAAGTGACAGCTGCAACCCTAGCATTTCTGTCATGATAAGGCTTTAGCATGTTAATATGACACAATTGTTTTGGTTTTCTCCTATCTGGAGTCTTCACAATGTAATTGAGATCATTGAGTTTTGTCAGAATTTCATAAGGACCATGAAATCTAGCCTGCAATGGATTGGACTGCAAGGGAAACAACACAAGGACCTTTTCTCCTGGTTTAAACTCACGGCTTCTAGCCTTATGATCATACCAAGCTTTCATTTTTCCCTGACTTGATTTCAAGTTCTCTTTGGCAAGGTCACAAGCTGCACGCAATCTTTCCTTGAACTTGCTAACATAGTCTAACAGACTGATATGCGGCTCTTTCTCTTGCCATTGTTCACTCAATAATAGCAAGTATGAAATCCCCTGAAGCGGTCTCATCACGTAACTCCAAGGAGTCCATCAACAAAAGTGACTGAGAAGCTCCGGTATCCCTTAGGATATATATGGGGACAGGAGTAGTATGCTCATTCAGAGCCACAAATCCCTCTGACACAAATGGAAAAAATTCCTCCCTCACGAAGTCAGCTGTATCAGGCTTTTTAGCCCCACAAGAAGCAGGCAATTTAGCAGATCGGTTATCTACTACAGGGGTTTCTAACCTTGTTTTCACAAAGGCATTTGGTTTGGTATCCTTTTCTTTTTCTTTCTTAGCTTTAAGGAACCAACAGTTAGTTGTGACATGACCAGATTTCTTGCAATATCTGCAAACTAGACCACTTTTGTCACTGTCAGCTTTCACACTTTGATCAGACCTGTTACTGGATTTCTGAGTACCATCACCAGATTTGTCTTTGTCTTTGGGTGAGGAATCTTGGGTATCACCATAACCCTTTTTCTGAAATTGGGACCATCTATTGTTACTGCTAGACTGAAATTTAGACTTATGTGTGAGAACATATTCATCTGCAAATTTGGCAGCTGACTGCAAATTCAGTGCTTGCTTCTCATTAAGGTAGGTCTTAACATCATCCTTAACACAGTTCTTGAATTCTTCAACTAACATCATCTCTTTTAGTGAGTTGAAATCATCCTTGACCTCCATAGAAGTACACCAGCGCTCAAAGCAAACCTGCTTTTCATTAGCAAATTCAACATAAGTCTGATTTTCAGATTTCTTCAGACCTCTGAATTTCTGTCGGTAAGCCTCTGGAACCAACTCATAAGCTCTCAAAATAACCTTTTTGACAACCTCATAATCAGAGGAATCATCTGCAGACAAAGCCGAATAGGCTTGTTGAGCTTTACCCTTGAGGACAGTTTGCAACGTCAGAGGCCAGTGTTCCTTTGGCCACTGGCAACTCTTTGCTACCTTTTCAAAACACTGGAAATAGTTGTCAACGTCCTTTTCCGAAAATGGAGGCACCAGTTTTACCTCCTGACTGGCACAAAATTTATTTTTAGTTTCAATTTTAATTTTTAGTTTCTCCATTTGGAGTCTTCCTTCTCTATCGAATTTCTCTAATTCAAAATCTCTCTGTCTTGCTAATTTTTCTAACTCAAACTGCCTTTGTTTTTCTTTCTCCTCCCTCTCAAATTCTAGCATTTTTAATTTAAGTTCCATTTCTATATTTGGATTTTCCACTGGAAACTGTTCCAGATCTTCGGGTGCAAACACATTTTCATCAATGTAATATTCAACTATCTCTCGAGCCAGTCTTGCTTTTCGCATGGCTGGTTTCACCTCTGTCAGCTCTAAATGTCTGCAAATTTCTAGCAGTTCTGTCTTTTTAAAAGACTTCAAAACCCTTACGGTTGGTGATGCCAAGAAATCATCCATTGCTGTTGTCAATATATATGTATTCAATTAAAAAAAATCAATTTTACAATTTGAAATGTTAGATTTTCAATAAATTACTCACAAAATGGTCTATCCCGGACCTTGAGCCCCCAATTTGTTATGGCCCCAATTTGTTATTACATTTACACAACAGCAACAGCAATGGATGACAGACACAGTTAAACAACCTCAAACACATTTAATAAAACAGACAAAGACAATAACAACTAACTAACAACTAAGACCAAGATTGAATAAAAAAAACCAGAAATTTTTACAGTCCCTTTTGTTGGGGTGGCTTGGTGATGTCCTGGATAAGGAAAAATAATACTCTAACACAGGCAGAAATCCTCAAAAGAAACTTCTCAGGTTCTGAACAGAAATGACAGGTCTGGTCACGTGTATCCTTCTTCTTGCAATTTCTCCTACTACTTTACTGTCTCAATTCTTTTCCTTATATACTCTTTTGCAGACCCCACCCACATTTAGACCTCTTTTTTTTTATTTTCTGAGACTTGCCCCAGACATGTCCAGGACATGTCTAAACATGACTCCAGTCTGAGCTTAACAAAAAAAAGGTAAATACTGCCATCTAGTGGCCTATATTCACATTACAATAGGAACACTCCAACCAGTACCCCTGACCAAGGAACTGGCTTTAGAACTGGAGTTGGTCCCCGGGCGCTGCTCTGTGGCTGCCCACTGCTCCTAACTATAGGATGGGTCAAATGCAGAGAACAAATTAACCCACCCGGTTCAATAGAGTATATCTATCTATCTTCCTGTCTTTTCAGAATATCCTGCATATCTTCAACCAATTTGTGTACACCTTTTTCCATTTCATCCGAAAATTGTTTTGGCACATTCCTGCATAATCTTCTGGTGGATATACTGTGTACAAATTTATTTGATTTGTGCTCATTCTCTTCTATAATGTCGGTTTGTGGCTGCACCATGAACTTGAGAAATAACAAAGAGTGATCTGGGACCCGACATCCATCGCTAATTAAAAATTGGCAATGGTAGTCTGATATAAGCTGAAATGAGGATAATACCTTAAACTCTAGGCAAGTTTCTAAACTATCAAAAGGCACAACCATATAGTCTACAACAGCCCTCCCTTTACTTGAAATGGATGTGAAATTATCATTAAGTGGGTTTATTCGACCACTTAACGCACACATTTAAGACTCTAATAAAAATTCCAAGAAAGCTTCTCCATGGTTATTCACACAATCATCAATTGGAGTACGTATAGGAATATTATCCACTTATATAATCTAACAATCCTCGAATACGGCTATTAAACTCTCCACATACGTATATAAATTGCGTCCAGAGTATGTGAAGCATAGATGCACAGCTAGGGCACTCTAACATGTCCACACCCAATAGCTTCATTAATGGACATACTGTCATGGTTATGGTTTTTGTTCATGATTATGTTCAAGTTCAGTGTTCATGATTTTGTCTTTTATTTATTCTTTTTGGTTATTGTTATACTCAGGTTTTTAGTTCATTCCATGTCTCAGTTCCATTGCACTTGTCTCCCGTCTTGTGATCTAGTTGGTTTAGTCCGTCTTCCCTGTCTGCGTGCCCTTTGACTTCGGGTGATTTAAATGAATTCCGGTGTTTAAAATATTCCTTTGATTCTCGTTTACTTCCTTCGTCTTACTACTCTGATTACTAACAAAACTAACATTTGTATTTTGTATCATTGTCTGCTAACACTACTGATCCATGTATATACATTTCTAATGAGCACTCTAGTTAAATCAGTAAAGTTGCACCGCTACTAATTAATACTAATTACATCTCAGCAATCGCCCTGTTCTAGTCTCCGCCTCTTGCTCAGCTTTACCTGTTTCCCCCTGCGTTCCTGCGAGAATCTCTCGCACGTGCTTAATTACTTTCCTGCACTCGTTATCTGTGCACTTAAACTCCTTGACAGGAGCTGTTTAAATGTCATAGACTGTCTGTGTGATTCCCGTCCGTGTCTTGGCTTTCCCCAATTTTCGTGGTTAGGGCTTCCATCATGTGATTCTCCCTTTGTAATTGTCTGATCCAGCTCACCTGCTCCCTGCATAGCATGTGACTTTCCTCCCGTCTATTTAAGCGGTCTTTTCACAGCCAGCTCCTTGTCGGAACGTTAATCAATATTTCTTTGTGCAGAGTGCCTTGTATGCCATTGAGTATTGTTTTTCTTCTACTGGTTTGTCCGACTGCGATTCTTGCCATTGCCATTCTTGTATTGTTTTTGTCTTTCTGGATTTTGACCCATTTTTGTATGACTACGACTTCTGCGTTTGGATGCCCTGTGTATGACCCTTGGCTTTGTTCATCGACTACGACTTTTTGCCTACCGTTCATGTACCTTTGCTTATCTGTCTTCCTGGTTCTGACCCCTGCCTGTCTAGTCGACACTGTTTTTGGATTTTGTTTTGTGGCTTGGCGATTGTGTTTTTTGGATTTGACTCGGACCTCATTGAAGGCATACGTTTTTTGGATTTCCCTCTCTCTCGTGTAGTTCCTGAATGCACCGTCACACATACTTGTCACTGCTGTAAGCACCGAGGCATCAGCACCCTCACTGCTTTCATGAAACTGGATCTTCAACTGTATGTCTGAGCAGATTTTAAATTTTACCTGACACTGTTATATGCACATAATATTACGCATGCTGAAGACAACTTAAATCATACCAAAATCAGTAGCCTATGATAAACATTGGGGCAAGTCCCGCAGCCGAGTTTTCTTATTTTGATTTGACAATAAAATGTAAATATGTTGTGTTTTTGGTCAGTTATGGCAGTCGACTGAAGATTTTCTGTTTAACAGGAGTATTCTCTATTCCATTTTGTTGGGGGTCTCTGGTGTTCACAGAAGATGGCTCATCTGTGGAAATTATTCTCATTTTCACATTCATTAAGAAATTAGCCTGTTAAGATTGTTTTAACGCATTCCTGTTTCTCCTGTATTTATGTCTATGCAAGTTTGCTGTTATTAAAACATCTGGGTAACCGCTGACCCCTAATGGACAAACTGATCTGAGGTCACTGTCATTCTCACTTTTTTAGTCTTTAATCAGTCCTCACCTTTTCTTCAGCAAACTTCATATTCCTGTATGCAGGAACATCACCTCCGTAAGACGAGATTGCTGTCACACCAGTGTCATGGGTTATTTCAGTTTGTTGGCCAGCCTCACTGTCACAGCTCATGTCACTTATGCAGTTATAAGCAAATTGAAGTCTATAATTAGGGATTTGGATAAGATCTCTCTCTCTCTCTGTCTCTCTCTCTCTCTCTCTCTCTCACTCCCCCCCTCACCTTCCTCTCTCCCTACCATGCCCTCACTCCCACTCCACTCTCTCTCACTGTTTCATAACAGAAGTGAGGTTGGCGGATGGCAGTAGCCCCTGTGCTGGGAGAGTAGAGGTGAACCGTAACAGACAGTGGGGAACAGTGTGTTCGTTCGGCTGGGATGCAGTAGACGCAGGAGTGGTGTGCAGACAGTTAGGCTGTGCAGATGTTGCAGTCTACGAGACTTATGAATTTGGACCTGGATCTGGAAAGATATGGATGGCTTTTGTGAACTGCAAGGGATCAGAATCCACACTGACGGACTGTGGAACACAAGGATGGGGGGAAAACAGTTGCGATCACAGGTGGGATGTTGGAGTGATCTGCACAGGTTAGTCTCTGTGTTACTCATCTCAGTGTTCTCACTGTTCTTACACTGACACTGGACATTCAGTTCACCAGAGGACATATACATTTGCAAAGAGAGCATTACATTTTAAAATATATTTCTCAGTTTGCTGAAATAATTCAGAATTAACTCAGACACCACAGAATACCTTAATTCTTTTGTATAAACTTCAGGTCTGTAGTTTCAGAAGTCTCTTGTTGAAATTTACTGAGGAATTGGTTAACACTTGATGAGATTGTGATTCGCTCATCACATGCACTCATTTTCATGTGATTAGATCATCTCACATGTCAGCAGACATGCTCTTGTCTCATTGTCTCAGTCCTTACTAATGATTCCCTTTCTATTCTCTTTTTAGCTGAAGCCCCTCAAAATCTCAGGCTGGTGGACGGGGCTGACCAGTGCTCTGGGAGAGTCGAAGTGCGTAAAGGAAGCTCGTGGAGCACAGTGTGTGATGCTGATTTTGACCAGCTTGACGCGGAGGTTGTGTGCAGGGAGCTGGGCTGTGGAGTCCCTAAAGAGTGGGGAGCAGCTGTGTTTGGCCAGGGTGAGGGCCAGATGTGGAGAAAAGAGATTCAGTGTCGAGGCAACGAGTCTCAGCTTAACTTCTGTCCCACAGCACCCTCTCAGAGTCAGTCCTGCTCTCACAGAAACGATGTGGGACTGAAGTGCTCTGGTAAGAGTCTTCTCTGGACTGTGAGAGTTTCAGTGATGTTGGGTAAACATATGGCATATTTCAAAAACAGGTCGCATTAATGTGTACTTCTCAGGATCCTCATTCGTAATACTCTGAGGCAGTATGCATCTGTCCCTGTAACACTAGAATATTGCAGTGCAATTTTGTGAGGCAAATTGAACCTCAGCAGTGCAGTGAGGATAGAAAGCTTGGAATTAGTTCCCCCTGAGATGGTGAAAGCCCAGATTATACACTGAAGAAAAGGAAACACAGAGCTCCTTGTGCTCTTCTTTGAGCTGCAGACATTCACTTAACTTGATGAGCAGCAGCTTTTCTGCTGTCTCTTCTGACATTCAGGCTAAAGTTTATCCTGTGGAGTTTGCACATGGAGTGTGTGCACAAGGAATTGCAGCTTGTAGCTTTACAGTCTAAACACAGGCTTAAGGCATTTTGTTATATTAGTGTCAGCCGCTTAAGTTTGCTTTGTTATCTCATTGTTGGTCAGACAATAACCCTGCTGTCCTTTGTTTAGGGTATACAGATACCAGGCTGGCTGACGGCCCAGACCGCTGCTCCGGTCGAGTGGAGCTGCAGTACCTGGAGAATTGGGGGAAAGTGTGTGATGCATGCTGGGATAGCCGAGCCTCCAATGTCCTGTGTTGGCAGTTGAAGTGTGGGACTGCAGTGGCGGTGCCAGGACCAGCCTGGTTTGGAAAGGGGAGTTTGGAAACCAGGGGTGACGTGTTTGACTGCCATGGGAACGAGACGAGCATCTCACAGTGTGTCATTTCATCATGGAGTAGAGCTGTGTTCTCAGACACAGAGGCTGTTGGAGTCGTCTGCTCTGGTAAAAAGTCCACTTACATCTAATGTATGCATGTATACTGCATATACACTGAACAAAAATATAAACGGCTCATGTCAAACTTTTGAGTTTTTATTTACAAAAGAATATTTTCGTCTGTGAATAGCACTCTTCTCCAGCGTGCCAAGGGCCATTGAACGTGTGCGTTTGCCCATGCGAATTGGTTCCGACGCTGGACAGCGGTGAGATCCAGACCGTGCTGAGGACACTGAGCGTGCAAGTTGGCTTCTTGCAGGCCATTACCGATCGTCTGTGGTGTGATGTGTCTGTTGTGCAGACCAACGGTCTCATCCGCTGTGCGTGTCGCTGATCTGAGCCAATCCCGCTGGTGGACGAGCCGGATGTAGTGATCTTGTGCTGGTGTGGTCACGTGTGGCCGACGTGGATGAGGTCGATTTTCAGTACTGCACATCTGTCGGAAACAAACTCTCAAACGGCCTATCGTCTGATAGTTAACATTCAGCTGCACAGCGACCACTCTGGTGGACATCCCTGCATCCAGCATGCCAATGGCACGTTTCCGCATGACCAGAGACATCTGCGGCATGATGACTTTTGACAAAATTTGGGATGGCCTTTTATTGTCCCCAGTATAAGGAGTGTCTGGGTAGTGCTCATTCTGTCTGACCACTGTCTGGAAATGCCACACCCATGTACTGAGTGAAATCACTGCATCACTGGGCAAACGCTCACTGACAGAGAGATGGATTTAAAAATGGTTCACAAATCAAGAGAAATATCCCTATTGTGCAAGTAAAAGTCTGCATATGCTCACTTAGAGTTGTTAACTCCATGTGGCATCAATATTTGATATGGAGCGTTTATATTTTTGTTCAGTATACTATAAAGACAAATGACCAATTATTTAATCATTCATTGTAGGATAGATAGATAGATAGATAGATAGATAGATAGATAGATAGAGTGAGTGAGTGAGTGAGTGAGAGAGAGAGAGAGAGAAAGTGTACACAATAGTACATCAGCCAACCCTCGTTAAGTCAGGCTGTGACACAGCTTCAGTCTGCCTTCACCCAGCTTCAGGACTCACTGCATGACTTACAACTTTTCCTGAAAGCCGAACAAAAACTAAATGTACGATGTTTTCCAGAGCACAGCCCCATTCGCAATCAATTCTCAGTATTCAGACAGAGAGTGGGGATGTCATTGAAAGAGTATCAACCTATAAATACTGAGATGTTTGGATTGATGGTAATCTTTCCTTTAAAGAACATATAGTGAGGCTTTGAAAGAAACTAAAAGTTCCAGTAAGTTTTTACTGTAGTAACAAGTCTTGTTTAGACTTTGAAGCCCGAAAAAGAATTCTACAAGCCACTTTCCTAAATGTTTTAGATCACGGTGACATTATTTATATGCATTATTATATCCTCCATTTCTTTGCGCAGTTTGGACTGTATGTACCAAAGTGCACTCAGCTTCTTAACAAACCCACAGTACCGAAAACATCACTGTACTCCTCACAATCTTCTTTCCTCGCCTTCTTTAAACTTAAGAAGACAGTTTCACTGGTTTATTTTTTCATGCAAAGCCATGTTGGGCAAATTACCTCATAACCCCAGTAACCTCAGCACTCAGCAATAGTTACCAGCTTCGCTCCACTTGAAAGCTGCTTTACCAGGTACCTGGGACTTTTTTCTGGGCTTTTCCCTACTTTGCTCCCTGGTTATGGAGCGACCTTCAAAACACTTTACAATTTAACTATTTACTCTCACTGGGTGTGTTTAAGTTTAGATTGAGACAATTTGAAAATGAGGTGTGCACTTGTTATGCATAGACTTTTTTTTAATGTTTTCCCTTTTTATACTTGTCTTATGTTGTCTTGTTTTATTTTGTAATTCCTGTCGTTTACACACTGTAATTTACGTGAAACAGTCTGCTGTCTTGGTCAGCCTTCCTTGAAAAGGAGATTTTGAATCTCAGGGGTTATTCCTGGTTAAACAAAGGTGAAACAAATGATAGATAAAGTCATCATACTATACAGATGACAACACACACAAGAGTATTGTCTGTAATCTTGAGCAAATATATGTTAGTAATGGAGAGGAGTGCAGTTTGTCACCTTGTACAGACATACTATGGTCACAGCACACAGGAGTGCAGTCAGTAATCTTCTGCAGAATGCTGGTCACTCATATACAGCCTGTAGTCTTGAGCAGCTGAATATCCTAATGTGCAGGGGTGTAGGCAATAGTCTCATGCAAATTAAAGTGAGGAACACACAGAAGTGCTGTCTCTTATCCTGTAATATACCTGGGTCCTCAGATTCGGTTCTCGCGGCTCTGAATGGAACAGTACGGCTGGCTGGAGGGAGTGAGTGTATGGGCCCGGTGGAGGTGTATTACCAGGGCAACTGGAGCAGAGTGGTGGGAACCTGGAGCTCCAGCGCGGCCTCGGTAGCCTGCAGGCAGCTGGGCTGTGGCTCTGTGGTGCAGGTGAAGAGGTCCTCTCCCCCCGGGTCGGGGGCCAGTGATGTGTGTGTGTCGGGGATTCAGTGCAGCGGGGAAGAGCCTCACCTGGGGAACTGCAGTGCTCCTCACAAACTCGCCTGTGGCTCCGAAGAGCAGGTGACCATCAACTGCTCCAGTGAGTAACGTTACAGGTCACTGATGTACTCTAATGTCCACAGGGCCCAGCTGCTGGTGTCGCATCAGGTGATACTGTACACTCAGTGTAAAGGTATTTTCATCTGAACTATTAGCATGGAGGGAAAGCATTTACTGAAGAGGAAGAGTTGATTACACTAATTCTAACACATTGCTATTGCTTGCATACTATTTCTGAATCTTTCTTTCCTCTCTCTCTCTTTCTTGCATTTTCTTCTTCTGAGTTCTGTAAATGTTTGTTTTGGAGCTATGTCCCAATAAATCATGGTTATTCATCTCCCTTCATACTATCTCTACTCTCTGTTCTCTCTCTCTCTCTCTCTGTCTCTCAGACTCAGACAGCAGGTCCCTGAGGCTGGTGGGTGGAGGTGGGGACTGTGCGGGACGGTTGGAGGTGTTCCACAGGGGGTCCTGGGGTACAGTTTGTGATGACTCCTGGGACCTGGCCGATGCTCAGGTGGTGTGCAGGCAGCTCCAGTGTGGGACGGCCCTCAGGGCCCCTGTCCCCTCATTCTTTGGGCCTGGAAAAGGACATGTCTGGCTGGAGGAGGTGGGCTGTGTGGGGAACGAGACGTCCCTGTGGGACTGTCCCATAGCTGGATGGGATCGTGGTCACTGTGGACACAAGGAGGACGTGGGGGTGGTGTGTTCAGGTATGGAGCTCCGTCATTTTAACTTTTACACTGACACTCAAAGATTGGCAATACCCAAGACCCACTTAATTTGGAAATTCACCAGTTTCAGAAAAATACTGGTGTGAGCAATGAGATCCATCCCAGGAAAGCAGAGACTTATGATAAATATTGATTTAAAACAGAAGTTATAACTGCATTTCACATCCCCTGACAGTTATACCAAGTTAGATTTCAAGGTTATTTTTACCAGCATATTCATCTCTGAGAGATTTGTATCATTGTCATTGCAGAATTCAGTGAGATGAGACTGACTGAAGGCTGTTCGGGTAATTTGGAGGTTTTCTACAACGGCACCTGGGGAAATGTGTGCTTGAATGGAATGGACAGAGAAACAGCCTCTCTCATCTGTCAGGAGCTGAACTGTGGGAAGAGCAGTAATGTGGATCAAAAAGAGCCAAGACTTAAATCTGCTCCTAACTGGCTGGATCATTTCAACTGTCGACCCCATGACTCTTCTCTGAGGCACTGTCAATCGGACTCCTGGGGTCAGAATCAATGTGACACTCGGGATGTGGCCTTTCTCGACTGCTCTGGTAAATCACTTTTTTACACTCAGTGTTACTTCCTTCCAAAATAATATAATACTGCAAATACAGCATTACTCCCATTAGCGGCAACAGAATGGACCTGTCTACTGTAGATGAGTCATTCCATACTAAACTGCACAAATGTGTTACAAAGGTGATGAAAATTCAAATACACCTTTTCCAAAGTTTTTCATTGTAGTGGTGAAACCCCATCCATGGACATCACAAATAAGCAAGAAGATAAACCGAGTGATCACTTCATTTCAGTGACCCCATAATGTTGTTGTGGGTGTAACGAGGACACAAAACAGATGTTGAATTCCTGAAAATCAGATACATTTCAAAGTCATTTTTTTTTGTTTTATACATGGCCTCAGTCTATCAGTAACATTTATGGACTATGACGGCCGGTCAATGTTTTTCATGTCTATTGTCCTCAATGTTTGTATTCCGTTCACCTAGTTTCAGTGCAAAGCATTGTTAACGTTTTGTAGCTGGTTACCTGTTGCTCTAAATCACCAAAGGAATATATTATTTCATTCACAAGAAGGCATTTCAAATAATAAGAATCAAATGATAAAACAGGTGGCGAAGTAGGGTCATTTTCTCATAGACTTCAGTAACATTAAACTTCTTTCTGCAGCCACCGACATCGCCATCTGCTGGCCATTAAATATAATGCAAATTTTTGAGATTTCGTCATCGACCTCACTTTTTAGATCAGGGTGCTGCGTCCATCTTTTTATACAGTCTATGCGCAGGACCCCTGCTGAAAATTCCAGCTTTGACCAGCCTAGGATGGTCAGGCTGGTTTAAGCTGTGTTTTGGACAGTTTTAGCTGGTCAACCAGCCCTTCACCAGCTAACCCCAGCTAAAAATACTAGCTTAACCAGCTTTGACCACCTTCATCAAGCTATAGAGCCTATTTGATAGGCTGGTCAAAGCTGGAATTTTCAGCAGGGACACGATCTACGCATATTTCTTGATGTTGTTATGGACGTAACGCGATATTAGGACATGGAAAATTTTTCTTCTTTAAGTCATTATTTTTAAAAGTATGGTATATATGACTGTCTGATGCCTTGTGAAATTTTGTTGCAGGAAGTGAGTACCGTAGTTTGCTGCGGTTATCTTTTCACTATTTGCATGTATTATGCAAATTAACCCACAGGTCTGGACGTGAAACGTGAGGACTTGAATGGTTACACCCACGACTGTCATTTCAAATTACATTTCTAATCAGTCAAGTCCGGGTAATTTAGTACAGACAGTTGAAACCGTTATTGTGGGTATTTCTCTGCAATATTTCATTTTACTTTGTTTCATGACGGACATGTCATGAGCATTTCATGAAGTTGGCTGCCAAATTTTGTGACACAATATGACTTTCAAAATGCCTTGGCTAACATCAGGACACCACTTTTTCTGCTGTTTTGTTGGACCGATGACTCTGTTTTTTTGTTATGTATATCTTCAATCCGGCAGTGAATAAATATGAACAATGCAGATCATGTAATTCTCTTTGAAAAAATTTTATTGATCATTCTCATGCAACACAGTGAATTGTAAAGTTTAGTATGGAATGACCCAGATTTAACAGTAGAATAAATGTCCACTGTAGACATAACTTTCATTGGGAAGTAAGAATTAGATTTATTGGAAAGGAATAAGTAATTTACATCTTTCAATTTTGTGTTCTGCTTTGACTGTAATGTTTCTGAGACTTCTGTGTTTGCTTCTTGTTTTCAATATGAATAATTAATTTTTGCAAATATATTTCCTTCACATCAAAGCGGAAGAGGATAAAGGCGTGCGACGGAGTAAAGTGTCGTGTTCCCCAGAGGAAAATCGGAGACCTTGCACAAGTACGTACATTTGGGATAAGTCCCACAACTTTGCCAAAATCAACTGGCTGCTAACACGTCAACATGCTATAAAGAAAGCAAGCGATTAAATATCAACATTTAGAGGTATAAACATGTCAGCATGCAATCAGTTCTTAACAGGTTAACATGCATTTCAGAATCCACAGTCACAAATGATTAAGTGATAGTCATATTGTTGATTTATTAAAATGCTATGTCAGTCAGGAGAGCTGGTATTTCAATTCTCAGAGTAAAACGCTGGATCCCTCCCAAATCTGATCCGGAGCTCCAACTGTTTGCTCTTCTGCTTGACTGAAAGGCAATACTGTGGCAAGTGGTCTACACGTAAAATCAAAATAAATAAAAACAGCCATTCTCAGTGACACTGTGTGCCTGTATGTAGGCAGCTCCCCAGCATGACAAATTCTCCCAGGACTTCTTTGTGACAGATCTCAGGATATAAGATTGAAGTAAATTAATTTTATGGGGTAAAGTGGCTTATTGTACATTACCAGTAATAAATAAATAATACATTTTTAAAAAGTAATAATAAATATATTTTGGTGAAAAATTGTGTTAGAAAATAAATACATAAAATACATTTCTTTAATATTTAATGACATCAGCCATTACGTTTGTGGAGAGATGTACTTTTTAAAATGTTAAACTAAATGTTAGGGGGATGTGTCCAAGAAATATTCAAGCATAATGGGATCAGCCATAAGGTTTGCAAAGATGAAATGTGTCCATATGAAATGCTCTGGGCAGGGAGCTTAATATTAGGGATGATATTTCTGTTGCAGATGTTAAATGTACTGACCTCGGAAATGATGTTAATAGAGATTTGTCTGTAGGAGCCATTAAGTGTAAAGACTTTGTTCATTATGTTATTTTTGCTGTGTCTGTGGGAGATGGCGAATGTCATGAGATCAGCCATAATGTCAGAAGGAATGTGTCTGTCGGAGACGCCAATGTAATAAGATTAACCATTATGTTCAAGCAGTTGTGTCTGTAGGTGGTGGTAAATGTAATGAGAACATTCATAATGTGAGCAGAGATGCAAGAGTATTAAACGTTAAGTACTATGAGATGAGCCTGAATATTAGCAATAATATGTCTGTCTGGAGATGTTCAGTGTCATGAGATTAGCCATTATGTCAGCAAAGTTGTGTCTGGAGTTTATAGTAAATTTAATGATGTTGCTCAGTTCCTCTGTCCCTCCTGCTCTAGGTCACTGGCCCCTCCGGTTGGTGGGAGGGGAAGGTGGGTGTTCAGGGAGGCTGGAAGTTTTTCTCAATGGCTCCTGGAATACGGTGTGTGGAGACTCCTGGGGCATGGAGGAGGCCCAGGTGGTCTGCAGACAGGTGGGCTGTGGATCAGCAGTGGCAGCTCTTAGTAATGCTTCTGCAGGGACTGGGAGCAGCGACTCCTGGCTGACTGAGGTGAAATGCAGGGGCCGTGAGCTGCACTTGTGGGACTGTCAGTATTCTGAGCCTCAGCATAACAGCTGTTCACAGCGGAACCCAGCCAGGGTCACCTGTACAGGTGAAGTTACAGATCCTCTGTGCTACCTTACTTACTTCAATTCCATGATTATTTGAGATTCACATTTTACATTTTACTGAGCTGTACAATAGACAATTTAATGCACAGTATTGCACCAGTAAAAAGTCCCATCAAACACTTTGACAAGCACACAGAAATGACAAAAAGAAACTAAAAACTTTATTTTACAAAAAATTGAAAACATAAAATCATCAAAATAACAAATTTTTGTAAATCATTATTGCTGAGCATAGTCTTACATATTTTTTTCTCTGAGGTAAAGGTCTTATAGTTCTGAGAATTCACATGAGCGTTCTTGCTGTTATGCAGCTGTAAGACCACGCCTCCAGCCAACCAGTGCACTGGTCGACTCAGCCCTGGACTGCACTTCCCGCATTATTCAATTATCACCTGCACCTGTTTCTCATTTCTACTATGCGGTAGCAGCGTGCTAATTAAAGGGGAACTCCAGTGTGAAATTTACTTGGGGTGTATTGATACATAATAATGAGTACTAACTTTTGTCGAAAACCCCACCTTCAAAATTTCTTTTTTTTTTTTTTTTTTGGTGCCATATGTGTCTGCCGAGTTGGGCTGCAGTTAGACCAGACGTAGATTTTCCAGAGCTTGGGGTGCCTTTTGGGGGGCTTGCGAACCGATCGCTTTTCTTATCCATGACCGGGGTCAGCCTGATACTTCTCCAATGTCTGGGCAAGCTCTCTGATACTACCGGTGAAAGCAGTAGGGAAACGCACAGGCTATCACGTGTGCAGTCAAACAAACAATTTCTCTGCATTGCCATTGATTTAATATTAAATTCTTTCCTATAAAAGTGATCAATTCGCTAGCTCCACATAAGCAACGGTTCACACAGACGGAACTTACGGTCTATAAAACCTGTATTAAGTTCATGATATTACCAGAGCTCTGTCTAGCTTTCGGCACTATCCAAAACGCGCCCATTTTCCCCGAGGAAAAGCTGGTCAATCCAAAGCAATGAGTAAACCATTACCACGGGCAATTTCCGAAAAGGCCGTTTTGCCTGAAGCCTTCACCCCTCCGTCATAAACCAGTGCAGAAGCTGTTCGTTTCTCCACGCTAACAACACACCACAGCTATGCACACAAACCTGCAGGTCCTAATACACACCGAAGCAGTCCATAAGCTGTTGGTCCACTTTTAGCTGCTCCTCACTGTCCATGTCTCCCTCTAAACTTAGACCCACCGGATTCTAGCTTTCCCAGCATACCAGCTATACAGTAGAAAAACCGCTGTACTCACCACTGTCACTGTAGCAAACTGTAGTCGATAGCACATTAGTTCTTGAGCTGCCAGACTTTCGCGCTGCGTCCTCCACTTTTGCCGCTGCGTTTATTAGAACAAGTTAATTTCATCAGATCTACACACATGCACTGCCTTAGATTGCGGAATTTTCACGCCGATTTTTTATCAGTTGGCAGATGCATCTCACCCTGGGGAGACTGACACAGAAAACTGCATTCCGCTGCCTCGTCCCGCCTAGATCCGCCCTCCACAGAGCTGGCCAGTCAGAAGAAAGTGGGCACACAGGGAGTGGGGGCCATAGCGGAAGAGCCACCCCAATGAGGCGTTTCAGGCAGAGACTACAATGGACTACAAATGGGGTTTTTTGAGGATGGCAGAATGAGCTAAATAAGGACCCTGTTTTGGACTTTGAACAATCAGGAGTTCTCTAGGGGAGTCCAAGATCAAAATATAACATTGGAAATATAGCAAAATAGGTCTCCTTTAACAAAACGATTTGTGCAGTCAATTATGCTGCAACTAACTGGTATTATTACAGAAAGTGGAAGACAACTGTACTTCACCTATTAAATCAATTGTAATGTTGAGGCTTTTTGCCAACCATGCTAGCCTACAAACCCACATGACCAGGTTCGTGACATCACGAGAAAAACAGCTATTCACTTATTCTCTGCATTTTGCATGTATACCAGGGGTAACCAGGGGTCACCAACTCTGTTCCTGGAGGGCTACCAGCCTGTAGGTTTCTACTCCAACCCTAATTCAAGACACCTGATTCAAGTAATTGGCTATTTAATTGCCCAGCTCTTGATCTTGTTAAGTAGCTAATGAGCTGAATCAAGTGTGTTGAATTAGGGTTGGAGTGGAACCCTACTGGATGGTAGCCCTCCAGTAGCAGAGTTAGTGACCCCTGTATTAAACTCTAATTTTAACTTAGTGCTGTTTATTGTTTTTATCCAGCACTTTATATTGAGGAACCTCGCCTTCTGTGTGTTTTCTATTTGTAATACAGTATCTCACTAAAGTGAGTACACTCCTAACATTTTGGCAATGTATTGATTTTGCCTTTTCAAGAGACCACGTTACAGGAAAATGAAACTTGAATATATTCTAGAGTTGTCATTGTACAATACGTGTAGCAGTGTAGATTCACTGCACTGTCCAAAAAACTGAACGAACGGTCATTATTTCCAAAATGGGTGGCAACAGAAGTGAGCACTTACCCCAACTGGGAATGGTCAACTAAGCAAAGAAATCTGTTTTACGCATCATTTCCATGCTTTTGTCTGTTCAACTGGGCCATATGAGGTTGCGTACCGTGTTGAAGGTTTCAATTGTGGTGCTTTGGGTGCAGTGCTCTCATTCTGGTCATTGGATGGTTAATGGGAAAGAACTCTGAGGATCTGAAAAAGAGAATTGTTGCCCTCCACAAAGATGGTATAAGCTACAAGATCTGTGAAACCATGAAACTGAGCTACAGCACGGTAGCCATGGTTATTCAGCGGTTTTCCCAGATGGGTTAAACTCGGAACAGACCTTGTCAGGGATGACCGAAGAGGTTGAGCCCTCATGCTCTGTGTCAGGCGCCCGAGTTGGCTTCAGAAAACAGACGCAGGAGTGCTGGCAGCATTGCTAATGAGTTTGCAGCAGTAGGAGAACAGCCTATCAGTGCTCAGACCATACGCCATGCTCTGCACCAAGTTAGTCTGCATGGCCATTGGCTAAGAGGGAAACCTCTTCTGAAGCTAGCCCACAAGATAGTCCCAAAACAGTTCTCTTATGATAACCATTCCAAGAACATGAACCTCTGGAGCCATGTTCTGTTGTCTGATGAGACCAGGATAAACTTGTTCGGCTCAAATGGAGTCCAACGTATGGCGGCACCCTGGTGAGGAGTACCAAGACAAGTGTGTACTGCCTACAGTCAAACATGGTGGTGGCAGCATTATGGTCTGGGGCTGCATGAGTGCTTCTGGTCCTGGGGAGCTGCACTTCATTGATGGAATCATAGATTCCAACATGTACTGTGACATTCTGAAGCAGAACATGATGCCCTCCCTTCAGAAATGGCAGTTTTCCAACATGATAATGACGCAAAACACACCTCCAAGATGACAACTGCCTTCCTGAAGAAGCTGAAGGTGATGGTAGGGCCAAGTATGTCTCCAGACCTGAATCCCATTGAGCACCGGAGGGGCATCCTCAAGAGGAAGGTGGAGGAGCAGCAGGTGTCCAACATCCACCAGCTCCGTGATGATGTCATGGAGGAGTGGAGGATCCCAGCTACAACCTGTGCAGCTCTGGTGAATTCCATGCCTCGGAGAATCAAGGCAGTGCTGAACAAAAATAGTGGTCACACTAAAGATTGACACTCTGGACACAATTTGGCATGTTGACAGTGAGATGTTCTCACTTTTGTTGCTAACCATTTTGGAAATAGTGACAGTTTGTTCAGTTTTGTGGATAGTGCACTAAATCTACACTGCTACACATATTGTACAATGACAACTGTGGAATGTGTACTCAGGTTTCATTTCTGTAGCATTGCCCCTTGAAAAGATATAATAAAGTAATTGTCGAAATGTGAGGGGTGTACTCACTTTTGTGAGATACAGTACATTGTTACTGCAGTCTATAGTCAGTGTTTGTTTCGTATTGCTTCGTTCGTTCCTTCTGCGGTGCAACAGGCATAATAAACAGGCAAGTCATCCTTCCACCTGAGTCTCGTCCTCAACGTCCTGTCCTCTGTGCACCTGAACAGTGTGCAGAGCACAACCCTTACAGTGGCACTGATGGTTTGCTTCTCCTCGACATTGCAGTCCATGAAGTCCCAAATTAATTTCTTTTTACTTCACATTTTGAGTGATGAAACTAATTTGTTGGCATAATAGTTTTTCTTAATATTGATTTTATTAAAAAATGATCTAAATATTCGGCTAACGTGTCCAGTAACATGATTATTCTCCTTTTTCAACTTCAGACTTCTTACACTTTACTTTATGTCATTTGAGGTTACTAGTACAGAGGCTCTACCATTTGAGTTTCACCAGAGTACTAATACACAAGTAAATTGTGTCAAAACTTTTGATCGTAGCCATTGGTACTCTGAAGAAGTTGAAGCTCTATCTCCTGTCTCTACTGAATATTTCAATTACACCAGGCAATGAAGATCAGACAAGTATTTGAATCTCTAATAATGACCCATATTTTTGCCAGCTCCCATTCCTGTAAATAAAGAAGACTTTTCGGCAAAGATCAGATTTGTGTCCTTTTACTCCTTACATGAAGGTTGATCGCCAAGAGATGGTGTCACTTTCTAAATGTTTTTTCATTAGCGTTACCCCACAGTCTACCTGTTTGTGTTTCTTCAATGTGTTTTTTTTTGTTTGTTGATCATGTTTTAATTGATTTCAACAATCAAATTATTCTCTCGAGGCTTGCTCCCTACTTCTTGCTTCTTTTCCGCTCTCTTGCACGCTTGGCCCATGTTGTTAGTTGTTGTCTCTGTGTGTTTAAGTTCCTGGTTTTCGTCTCTCCTTCCTTAAACTGTTGACCTTGATTGTCCAGAGTCACGCTGCCGTGTACCGTCAGTTTTTATTGTGAATCCCGTTTCCAGTCCTCCGTTTCCTCCCGTCTCTCAGTAGTCATTTCTACTCAAAGTGTTTCTTTGTCTTCATTCTAGTTATTTCCAAGCTTTCTGTCCTCCACTTTCCTCGACTTGACACCCAGACTTCTGACCCCTGACCTTTCCTGACCTCGCCCTGCCTGCCCCTTTGATTTGGCTGCTTTATAGGTTTTTATTCTACGTACCCCTTGGAATTTCAATTCAGATCTACGTTTGGCTCCCTTGTTCTCCCTTCTAACAACAAAAATAAATTGTGAATCCAAGGTGTGGCTAAATTAACTACCCTGCATTACAGTTGCATGATTACTTTATTAATACATTTTCTCATCATGCAAGTGAAACTAATAATACATTTGAATAGCACTTAAGTTTACCTGCAGACTGACTGAAGTGTATCTGTTTCTGACAGTTGAACACGGAGGCATGAATTGAATTTAGCCTTCCTAAACTATGATACCATGCTTCATACTATACTGGGGCGGCACAATGGCACTTGTGGGCAGCAATACTGCCTTGAAGCAAGAATGTTAAAGTCCATCTGGGAGCCTTTCTATGTGGAGTTTGCATGTTCTCCCTGTGTTCACACTGGTTTCCATTAGGTAATCCGGTTTCCCCCCACAGGCCAAACACACGTTAGGTTAATTAGACACCCTAAATTGCCCTTAGGTGTGAGTGTGTGACTGAATGGTGTGTGAATGGCGTGTGCACCTTCCGATGGATTGGCTAGCTGTCCAGGATGGATCCCTGCCTTTCGTTCTTAAACAGCTGGGAAAGGCTCCAGTGCTCTCGCGACCCTTGCGAGGAAGTGGCATAGATAATAGATTATACAAGGCTACCATTGTCTATGCTGTGTTGCGCTGTGCGATATCAATTTATTAAGATTAATTAGCCATTGTGCTGAAAGGATGCGGCACCATGGGTGTCACAGCAGATTACATGGGGACAGAGGCCTGTTTGGGAACAACAGAATGAACGGGTAATAAATCTGTCCATTTTTATTTTACAGGCTATTCGTCTGACACCAAGACAGGTAGGGACTTCCTCTGGATGGTTTAGGATGATGGCGTAGGGTTGTCTGAAACTGTGCCTTGTTGATCACATTGACATTGTAATGGCCTTTGTCATGCTACATATGGAGACTTTCCTTTTTTCAGGAATTCCCAGTGTGACAACTGTATCCACCCAACCAACAGGTAAGGCTCGCTTAGTTTGCTGAGAACTGATGCCAAGTTTGATGTTTGCAGCTGTAAATTTAAAGATCTCATCTCATCTCATCTTATTTTATTTGATCTCATCTTACCCAACCTCATCTATTAAAACAGGCAATCTTTGGGAACTTTCAGGACGCTGACATTATTGGCTTTTGTTCTTAACATCTCTGAGCCACAAACTTTATTCTACTTTGCCTCTTGATACTTTTTTTTGATTGGATTTGGTTTTTTGTGGAATGGCTTAGTTTGAATACAGCTGCTTTCAGCTGGTGGAGACACAAATACACATCATTTCCAAATGTATGTGGACATCTGCTCATCCTACATTTCATTCCTAAACCATGGGAAGTAATGTGAAATCAGTCTCCACCTCTCTATGATGCTAGCATCCATTGATCTGAGAGGACTTTTCTTCAGATATTAAAACACAACTGAAAGAATTTGCAACTGCCCCTGCCAGAAATGAATCATATGATTTTGTGCAGCAATGTTGGCTGGTCTCATTCCAAGTTTGCTAACAACAGTTTCAGGACCATAGGCCAGTCAAATTCTTCTAAAACGAATCATGTATTGGCCTTACTACTGCCTCAGGATATTCCTTTACTCGAGCTTATAGGCCTTGCATTGTCCGAGAAGAATGGGGCCAGGCCATTTTGGCCATGTAGTTTAAGCTGCCACTGTGAAGAATGAATCAGCTGTGTGCAATATTGTCTACTGCAGCCAGAATGCCTTGTCTTCCTTCATTTTTCAGTTGTGAACAGACGGCTATCCGACCAGCCAGACAGCCTGCCTATCCCCACAGTGGCCTTCATGGTGATGGGGGCGCTGTTGTTCCTGCTGCTGGCCATTTTAGGAGCAATTCTGCTCCAGAACAGAGCTCTGAAGAGAGGTAGGAGGTGGGCCTGAAATAGCTTTGTCTGAAAAGCTAAGCAAGATGAAGGCACTGGGGAAAGATAGAAGATATATTGTTTGCACATTTTCTGGAGGAGAAATATATTTTAAATCATTATTATTATTATTTTTTACTTTAAAATTATTTAAATTTAGACTGGTGCCTGATCCTGCCATGTTAAAGAAAACTGTGACATTGCTGGTGAGACGAGGTAACGGCCTGAAAGGTGAAGCCTGGTTTTGGCCTTTTGGATGGAGTTGAGGGAGACCAAGAACTTAAATTCCCTCAGACGCTTGCAAAATCCAGGGAATGACAGAGAAACAACAGCACATTTAGCTTCTGGAGCGCAAAAAAAAAAAAGAAAAGAAAAAAAGGTCTGCTGTGCATTCAAAAGTATCAAAAAGCAAAAAGCCACATGTCAAATATGACATCCTTGATGAACTGGCCACCAGTGGCACTGGTAAGTGGAAGTAGATGGTGCCTGTAGCTGCTCCAGTCGCCAGCTTAATCAGTTAAACCAACTGTTTTGAATTGGGCATGATGGGTTGCATTATCTGTTAAGACCCTGTGCCAGTGTGTATCGATTCGAACTGGTGCATATCATTATGACTAAATGGGACTTCAGCCCAACAAGTTGTAGTTGTAGTTTTGCCAAACAGGGAGGGATAGGATTGAGGGCTTGACTTATCAAGAGCTTTAGCACTTGCAAAATGTGTTAGCACTCACAAAACCAAGAACATGACCAATGATTGGTCTCAGTACTTGTTTTGCTCCAATCATTGGTTGTGTTATTTGTGTGGTGTGTGCTAATACGGCAGGTGTGCTTTGAGGAGAGTAAGGTCATTTCAATCAATGAATTAGGAAAATTAAATATATTTGCTCTGTCATCTGTCATGCCTCTGTTTTGAAGCAACATTAGTCGCTGAAGCGGCAAATGTGTTGCAGATGGGGGACATAAAGCCAGAGTTTGGTCACCTGTTGGCTTATGCCCCCCCCAAAAAAAGGGGAAAATAAATAAATTAACACTATACACTACTGTGAAGGATGTGATGGACTTTCTGTGGTCAAGAAATCTTTTGGAGACTCGTTGCACCTTTTGCCTCATCCCCTCAAGGACTGTAGTGATGGTGATTAATTGCTGGGTCCAGCACAAGCAAAGAGAAGAAGACTGTAAAAAATACAGCCCCCTCAATAATTATTGGCATCCCTGGTTAAGATGTGTTAAAAGCGTTAAAATAAATTCAATTTTTATTGCAGAAGCATACCCTCACACTGAAAATTGTAGAAAAATGTAACCTTCAACTCACGTGAATTTTACGGGGAAAAAAATCCCTGACTAAGAAATAATTATTTTTCATAAAATCCCCTGTTCCACAATTATTGGCACCCCTAACAATTCCTAGGAATTAAATGTAATTGAGGAATTTCTGTCATTTTTACAGTAGTTTACAAAGTGGATCAGAGTATCTAGGAACATTTAATTAGTAAATCATCACTTCCTGTTTCCCTCGGGTATAAATATGACCTGACACAGGGACCATTTCTCTTATCCACTCTTCAACATGGGAAAGACAAAGGAACACACCATTCAAGGAAGGCAGATGTGTGTCCACCTTCACATTCAGGCAATGGCTACAAGAAAATAGCCACTTGCCTGCACCTGCCCATATCTACTGTCAGAGGAATCATTAAGAAGTTTAAAACAACTGGAACAGTCGTAAACAAGCCTGGACGAGGATGCAAGGTAATTTTGCCACCACGCAGAGTGAGGAGGATGGTAAGAGAAATAAAAAGTTCTCCAAAGCTCACTGTTAAAGAATTGCCACAAATGGTAGCATCTTGGGATGACAAAGTTCCGAAACAAGCATCAGGTGCTATCTACATGTCAACAACCTGTTTGGGAGGCATGCACGGAAAAAATCTTTTCTCATTCACAATCATAAACGCGAACGTCTGTAGTTCGCAAAGCGGTACTGGGACTTCAACTGAGACCGTGTGCTTTGGTCAGATGAGACCAAGATAGAGTGTTTGTTGCCAAAAAGCTCTAAGTGGGTCTGGCGGAACGCAAAAGATGAGTATGCAGAAAAGCACCTCATGCCTACTGTGAAGTATGGGGGATGATCAGTGATGCTGTGGGCCTGTTTCTCTTCCAGTGGCCCTGGGAACCTTGTTAGGGTGCATGGCATCATGAACGCTTTGAAAAACCCAAACATTTTAAATCAAAATCTGGTGTCCTCTGCCCGAAATCTGAAGATGGGTCGTCACTGGGTCTTTCAACAAGATAATGACCCTAAACATGTGGCCAAATCTACATAGAAATGGTTCACCAGACACAGAATCAAGCTACTCCCATGACCATCTCAGTCCCCAGACCTTGACCCCATTGAAAACCTGTGGAGTGAGCTGAAGAGGAGAGTGCAGAGGAGAGGACCCAGGTCGCTGGATGATTTAGAGAGATTGTGCAAAGAGGAATGGTCAAAGATCCCTCTGTCTGTATTCTCCCATCTTGTGAAACATTATAGGAGAAGATTAGGTGCTGTTTTGTTGGCAAAAGGGGGTTTTAGAAAGTATTAACATCAGGGGTGCTAATAATTGTGGCACACATGATTTGATGTAAAAGAATTATTTCTGAATGTGGGATTTTTTTCCCACTGAATAAATGCACTTGAATTAAAGATTGGATTTTCCTCTTGTTTTCATTGTCATCCTATATTATTTAGAAAAAAGCTTAATTTATTAGAAGCTAAAAAACACATCTTAACCAGGGGTGCTAATAATTATTGAGGGCGCTGTACTCCACTGTAAAGAGCCCAGTGGCTCAGGAATTCTCTGTCTCTGCCCTCACAGCCCTGTCTGAGTGGGAGAGTACCCCCTTGAATGAGGCCGTCTACGAGGAGCTTGAGTACAAGCTGGCGAGAGAGGGGACCTACAGCGCTCCCCGGTGGGGTGAGTGAATATGCATATATCCTGTCAAACAACGAAAGACAAATAGTGGGTGCCATCTCCATTATATTTTCTGTTTGTGTCATTATTAGTATCTCACTCAGTGTTTGGTATTCAATGCGTATATTTTGAGTCTGGCGTTGGTTTGGAACTTTGATATTATTAATTTTTAAAATTATTATTATTATTTTTATTATTATTTGCCACAACTCGTGTGTCTATTTAATTGGTTCTTCCCTGTTCCAGCAGTCTTGCGGGTTGTTTCTGTTAACGGATTAATAATCTCAATATTCCCTTTGTGTGATCAGCTGTATTGGTCACTGGTTGTGCCTCAGTTAGAGCTGGATTGTCTGAGGCGAAAGGGTAACTCTAATGGTTTATTCTAAATTCTTGTCCTCCTCCCTGGTGTCTTTCCCAGAGAGCAAAATTATTTGTGCAGAAATGATTAGATCCAGTGGGTTCTTCCATCTGTCCTCATCCTCCTCATTATAAACATGCCCTTGTGGCTCATCATCGTTTGTGCAACTGGATTCTCCTCTGCCCAGTTTGTTACAATTATTAAAAACCCAAATTCCAGTAAAGTTGGGACATTGTGTGAAACATGAATAAAACAGCAAATCTAGTAAACCCATATTTTATTCTCAATGGAACAAAGACAACATATCAGATGTCGAATGTGAGACATTTTACCATTTCATGGAAATACCACCTCTTTTTGAATTTGATGGCCGCAACACCTCTCAAAAAAGTTGGGACAGGGCTGTGTTTACCACTGTGTAACATCCCCTCTTCTTTAAACAACAGTCTGTAAACATCTGGGAAATGAGGAGACAAGATGCTGGAGTTCTGGGAGAGGAATGTTGTCCCACTGTTGTCAGATGTCGGATTCTAGCTGCTCAACAGTGCTGGGTCCTCTTTGTCAGATTTTACATTTTATGTTGCACCAAATATTTTTTATTGGTGAAAAAGTCTGGACTGCAGGATGGCCATTTCAGCATCCAGACTCTTCTATTGTGAAGCCATGCTGTAGTGATGGGTGCAGTATGTGGTTTAGCATTGTCTTGTGAAACATGCAAGGCCTTCCCGAAGAGAGATGGTGCCTGGATGAGAAGATATGTTGTTGTAAAACCTCTATAAACTTTTCAGAATTGATAATGCCCACCCAGATCTATAAGCTGCCCAAGCAATAGGCACTAATGTGCCTCCATAGCATCAGAGATGCAGGCTTCTGAACTGAGCACTGATAACAAGCTGGATGGTCCCCCTCCTCTTTAGACCACATGACACGGTGTCCATGGTTTCCAAAAAAAAATTAAAAATTTTTGATTCATCCAATCACAGAACAGTGTCCTATATTGCCTGTTTTAAATGAGCTTTGGCCCAGAGAAGACGGCGGCATTTCTGAATCGTGTTCACATTTGGCTTCTTCTTTGCATGATACAGCTTTAGCTTGCATTTGTGAACTGCATGGTGAACTGTGCTCACAGACAATGATTTCTAGAAGTATTTCTGAGTCCATGCAGTGAATTCCAGTGCAGAATCATGCCTGTTTTTAATGCAGTGCTGTCTGAGGGCCCGAAGATCACGAGCATCCAATATTGACCTTCGGACATGTCACTTGTGCAGAGAGATTCCTCCAGATTTTCTAAATCTTTAGATGATATGCGCTGTAGATGGTGGGACATTCAAAGTCTTCACAATTTTACATTGAGGAACATTTTTCTGAAATTGTTCCACAATTTTTAAAGGCAATTTTTCACAGATTGGTAAAAGTCTGCCCATCCTTACTTCTGAGAGACTGCCTTTCTAAAATGCCCAGGTGTTAATGTTACTGACCTGTTGCCAAATAACCTATTTAGTTGTAAAATGCTTCTCCAGCTGTTTTTTTATTAGTACCACTTACTTTTCCAGCCTTTTGTTGTCCTTGTCCCAATTTTTTGGGATATGTTGCTGCCATCAAATTCAAAATGAGCTAATAGCTTTCATGAAATGGTAAAATGTCTGACTTTTGACATCTGGTATGTTGTCGCTGCTCTGTTTTGAATAAAATGCGGATTTATGAGATTTGCAAATCATTTTATTCTTTTTAATCACATTTTACATATCGTCCCAACTTCACTGGAATTGAAGTTTGTATTAGTACTGTTATTGCCCCAGTTTGTTATGACATATTGGACAGCAAGGGATGACTGACAAAATTGTACAACTTTTACAGATTTAATAAAACAAAGCCTGACCAAGATTGAAATATAAAAAAATGAGATACAGTATTTACAGTGCCCTGGTAATTGAGATGAGGTTGCTTTGTTGCGCTGTCCTGGGACAGGAAAATGCTCCAACACAGGCAAAAATCCACAAAAACAGCTTCACAGGTCTTGAAAAGAGTGACAGGTCTGGTCAAATGTATCCTTCCACTATTTCTTCTTGCAATTTCTCCTGCTACTTTACTCTCTCAATTTTTCTCCAAAGATACTCTTTTCCAGCCCCCTCCCACCTTCCAGACTTTTTTCAATTCTCTGGGACTTTCCCCTCTGAGGCATGCCCAGGACATGCCCAAAAACCTAGCTCCAAACTGGGCTTAACAAAAAAAATGTCAATACTGCCATCTAGTGGCTTTTTTCACGTTACAGTACTATTATCCATTGTCTAAATGTGCACTTCTTCTGTAATATTTTGTGTTGACAGTTATGCACATAAAATATTATATAATTTTGGAGTCTTGTGGCTTAATGGTTGCAATTTTGACTGGGATTGAAAAGTCCTGCAGTTTTTTTTTTGTTTTGTTTTGTTTTTTTGCCAATTTAGCAGAAATAAGATCACTGCTGCTGTTAAATGCGTGCTAATTATAATCATCTGTTCGTCACTTCATTAATCTTTCACCTAAGTGTCACCAAAGTCATCAAAAACACTGCATCTAAGACTCCCTTAGATCATGGGTGATGTGGGCAAGTCTGGACACATCCTCTCTCTACTGTTCACAGGAAGTAGCTTGTCTGACGACCTGCCTTCTGGCTACGATGATGTGGCGGATGCTGATGAACTTCCCCTCAAAGGTAAGAGAGGAAGAGGTGACCGGTCACATTGGACTGCATTCCTGTGGCTTATTTCTGTTCTGCCTCTATTTCCTACCTCCCTTTCCTTGGAATAAGTTCTGCCCATCAGGAGGAAGGGTGGAAAAGAAAAATAGGCGTGCAATGCACGGAATACCCCTCAGCCCGATGTCGAAGTTTTTGGAGACGCCCGCCCGCCTGCCGCCCGACCGACCGCCCGCCCGCCCACCTGCCTAACCGCACGAAGGATAGCAATATCCCGTCAGCCTTTAGGGCTGGGGGGTAACCAGAGAATTAAGTGAAGATGGGAAAATGGAATGAATGTGGATCAGGGAAATGGAATGTCCTTGTTGGGATGTCAATCAAACGTCAGGTCTGAGTGACGTCAGTCACTGCCAAGGAAGATGTTTGGCTGATGAGGAGAACTGGATCCACAGTTTGATCAGTGTTGTGTCACACATTCTGAAAAACTACTTCCCTAGAGGATGTACAAATCCCTCCATGCCTCAGTAATCTTTAGAAAATGTCTGACCCTTGTTTCCTCATCGCATATTTGATGGCCTACAATGTTCCGAATGATGGTTGACCTCCATCTGTTTCTTGGTATGGTCAGGTGATAATAGAGAAATGAAGACTAGGGCTGGATTTAGATTTGGGGATCAGATATAATGACCCCAGTTGCACAAAATGGACACCATGCAAAACACAAAAACTGTTTTAGCTGCTCTATGTAAGACCTTCAGCAAAATGCATATAATGTGGTTTTTTAGATTTTCCCTCCATTTATAGCATGTCTGCATGAAACTGCAGTAACAGGAAAAAGCGAATGGCCTGATTCTTCAGCTCCTCGGCCATGATAACCTCAGGGCTCTTGGATTATAGGCTCTGACACACATCGCCCAGTAGGTGGGGCTGTACTCCTGTGTGTATTTGTCTCAGTGTTATTTCCGAGTCTGTTTGCAACTGGTGTGAAGTATTCATGTGAGTATCTCAATTTTGCACATATCAAGATTACAATATCGGGTCATTTAGGTTGTGAAATGTGTTCCCACTGCATTAGTCTGTGTAAATACGGCAAAACTTGAGCCTATGATGAACTGAGGTACAACCCCATTTCTAAAACAGTTGGGTCGCAATGTAAAATGTGAATTAAAAGAAAACACAATGATTTGCGAATCAATTTAACCCTAAATTTAATTGAAAATAGTACAAAAACAACAAAACGTGTCAAAATCGAGATATGTATTTGTTTGAAAAATACCTGCTCATTTTGAATTTGATACTGGCAACACATTTAAAAAAATTTGGGACAGGGGCAACAAAGGACTGGAAAAATGGTCTGATTTCAAAAAAATACATCTCTCAGCTAATTAGGTTAATTGGCAAAAGGTCAGAGCCATGATCAGATATAAAGGTTCTTTCAAAAGAAAGATGACGAGGGCTTCACCACTCCATGAAAGACTACTATGCTAGGGACAAGGCCAAAAAGCAGTATTGAATGGCTGTGATCTTTAGGCCCTCAAATGGCACTGCTTTAAAAACAGACATCATTCTTTAGTGAAAATGACTGCATGAACACGAGAACACAAATGAAAGCTATTGTCAGTGAATAGAGTTTGTCAGTTCATCCATAAATGATTTAAAGTTAAAACTCTGCCATGTAAAGATTAAATCATATATACTGTCAACAAGATTCACAGATGCTGCTGCCTTCTCTAGCTCATTTAAGATGGACTGAGGCAAAGTGGGAAACTGCCATGCGGTCTGACTAATCAAAATGTGAAATTCTTTTTGGAAGTTATGGACTCCATGTTCTCCAGGCTAAAGAGGACAGTGATCATCCCACTTGTTATCAGCGCACAATTCAAAATCCAGCTTCCATGATAGTATAGCAATGTATTAGTACACATGACATGGGTAACTTTTACTTCCGTGAAGGAACTATTAATGGTGAATGATATGTACAGGTTTTGGTGGAACATTTACTGCCATTCAGATGGTTTTTTAAGGGAAGGCTTTGCTCATTTCAGCCACCAGCAGCACCATGCCAAACACCATACTCTGCTCGTATTACAACATCATGGCTCCGTTGTAAAAGAGTCTGGGTGCTAAGCTGGTTTGCCTACAGTCCAGACCTGTCACACATTGACAATATTTGGCGCATTATAGAATGAAAAATATGACATATGTCTGCAAAGTATTGAGCAGCTGAAATCATACATGAAGTAAGAATGGGAAAACAGTTTTGCTTTCAAAACTACAGCAGTTGGTTTCCTTAGTTACCAAAGGCTTACAGAGTGTTGACTGAAGAAGATGTGATGTAACACAGTGGTAAACATGCCCCTGTGTTGCTGACATCAAATTCAAAATGTGCGCATATTTCCCAAAAACTATAAAATATCTGTTTCAACATTTGATATATTGTCTTTGCACTATTTTCAAATAAATGATATGTTTAATGATTTGAAAGTCATTGCATAGTTTTTTTTTTCCACTTTACATAGCATCCCAACTTTTTTGGAAATGGGGTTGTACTTTGTTACCATCCAAATAATGTTTAATAATTTGCAGCTCAAATCGCTGAGTTCAGATTTTAAGCCTTAAGCCTCACGTCTTCACAAGTCTGTTTGCATTCAGGGGACCTGCAAACGGAGGAAACGCCAGAGAACTATGATGATGTCATCACTCCGGATAAGCCTGCAAAGAGCATGGCAGGTGTGTTTTGATTGGTTGTTGGTATGATACAGCAATTTCTCCTCAATATCACTGTTAGGTGTTTGTGTTTAGCTGTGAATAGAGATGTGGAAGGTAAGTCATGTCTTGTCCTAGTAAGAAGTATACCACTTGTGCATAACTGAAATGATTCCTTTGCACAAAACAATTCTGGTGGTTATATGTTTCGTGGGCAAATCTTGGGCATGGTCGAGCCTTTCAGAGTTGTTCCACCAATAATGAGTGACACCAGTATTATTAAATGCAATAATTACTCTGCGCAGTAAAAGCTGTGTTCCCATTTTAACCAGCACTGCTGCTGCGCCTCTTTGTCTGTTAAAGGGGAGCTGGTGGAGGGAGATGCACCAGAGTACTATGATGATGTCATACAGGAGGGCCCAGGTGAGTTTTACTTTACAGATGAATGTGAAATGAAACACAGTCTATGGGCGAATTTCCCATTCTTGCTGCAATTGTGTAATTTGTGGTTTTGGAATGAAGCATGAAATGTCAGGAAATTCACTAACCTCTGCGCACCCCTTTACACACAGCCCCTTTACAGCCCCTTTCTATTATTCTCCTCTGCCATCTTTTTTAGAAAAACAGACTTTGTCACGCTGAGAAGTGCCCTGAGAGCGGGCGTGCAAATGTAACGGTAGTTTTTACTGACGTTTCTGTTAGTCAGAGCACCTCTCCGCCGTAGCGTGTTACAGCACAGCTGACGGGAGGGCAGGATGGAAAGGGCTGAGAGACAGGAGGGGCAGCATTGCCGACCTCCCCAGACTCAATAACCTGCACATCTGTGTGGGTAGCATGGGTGGGTGTGGAGTGTGCGGTTGCTGTTGCAACAGCAGCATAGTCAAACTCGCTCACGTTAGCTCGTAAAATTAAACCACCATCAATGAGGATTGGACTTGCGATCTTCAGCGTAGGGGGTTCCGTACTTACCGCGGAGTTAGGACCGTTGTTGTGATGGCATTGGTGGTAGGACGCCAAGAGCAGTGGCCAGAAATAAAAAGGACAAAACCAGCAGCGTGCTGAGAGATTAAAACAAATAGAAATCACGAGACTCGCGCTACCAACGGACCTGACGCCGCCCGTGGTTGCAAACAGGCGAGCTCGCCTAAAGACAAAAGAAAAGGGAAATAAACCAAATGGATCCCTTTCTCACTAACACTTTTCCTGTTATGCAGCTGAGATCCTGACAATACTCTGTCTTCTCAAAAGACCTTACCGGCTAAAGCGCCAAGGGGAAAATGACACTCAACCCGAACGAGGTAGAGCAGGAGCTTAAATAGAGTCCGGGTAACGCCCTCAATTAATGCCAGCTGGCCCAGGAATCCAATGGTGATCAAAACGATGTCGTCCCGGACGAGAGTAACAAAAGGAACTAACAAAGCTCCAAAACCATGACAGTTGTTTAAACGCAGACTGGTGGGCTTCGCCTTTCGTTTGAGTGTGCCAGAGAACTCCGGTGTGTGGGGAATACTGTCGTAAAAGTTGCAGAAAACTCAGCAGAGACAGAGGCAAACTGCTTTAAAAGGAACTGCTTCTCAACACAAGGGGAGTGGCCCTGAAAAGGACCAACATGAGAAGTCGGACACACACTTCCTGTTGGCAGTAATTGTCTACTCTGCTTCCGCGGAGGTTTAGCTGGGGGGTTCATCCACTTGCATGCAGGGTGAAGATTATGAATGCCAGGACAAGAGGCGCAGTGGCAGGAGGTGTGGGCTGTATGGTGGGGGCATGGTGGGAGGCGGTCCGAGACACGGGCAGCAGGGGCTACTGGGCGCTGCTGCAGAGAGCGATTTTTCTGTCCAATCTCATAAATAAACTGTGAGTGCGCAGTGGGCGGATATTCACTCGACCCCACTGAGTGCACTTCCTCACCCTCTCCGCTTTGTCAATTGCGTCTCTTCCTGTGGGAAATATTGGTTGGCGGAGAGTGTGCAGAGAAATAGCTGCAGAACACTCATGGGAGAGGAGGGCGAACTGTTTTCTCTGAAGTTGCGGTAGCCACACATTTCCCGCAGCTCCTCGTAGCTTCTTCTGTTTTATCGGCAGTTCAGTCGGTGAGCTAGACCGGGAACACGCTGGCCGGCGTAGCGGGGCGCAGCCAGGTTGGGCCAACGCCGAGGTTCGCCAATTGCAGGACACGAATTCCTGGAACGTGGACTTCAGGCTCCGCCAGCAGCAATTCACTAGCAGCATGTTGATAAAACGGCGAGAGGGAAGATGTTCGCAAAAGTGGGGTACCCTACTCGCCGAACTCCAAGTCTTCCATTGGGAAGAGGGAAGCACTGGTTCAAGCGGTAAAGAAGGCAGTATAATTATCAAACTTTTGCCCTTCATGATCCTCCGCCTCTCTACCGTACGATGGACCCTATCTCACGTTAGCTTCCTCAGTATACACGATACTTGTTATTTGGGGCATAAATGCATCAGCCCACTGCTGCAGCTCCCACAAAGGTAGGAGGGCACAAAACGAACAGATGGCTTTTGGCGTCAAAGCTGGCCCGGCATGTTCGGCACTGAGGCATATTTAGCAGCGTGAGTGAGGGTCACACGGCATTATGTAGCTGTTGGTACAAGGAGGGCAGAGGCGTACCGCTCTTCGAGAAATACTCATCTTCAGAACAGCTTCATTCAACTTCTTGTGCTGAAGAAAAAGTGGGAGCCAAACTGCAGTCACGCAAATGTAATATACGGTGGATGCGGATCTGATTGCGGCCATCATACAGGACAATGGGGGGAAAGAAAATCTTCAGAGCTGCGCATGCGCAGAGGGATAAACCCAATAGCGACAGCCTTAAAGGGTAAAGCTCATACGAAGTAGAACTGAAAAAGTGAGTTTTTATTTCCCCTTTGAGCTGAGTAATTCCACAAGGTTTCTCTGAGTTTGACGATTATTGTGTGAATTCTTACTCTGTAAAGTTGAAAATGTTTCAGATTTTGATGTTGTCAATTCAGGTAAAAAGTTTCTACTTCCAGTCTGTTAGATTAGCGCATGGGCGTAAAAATGCGTATGGACGCTATGGACGTGTCCATACCAATATTTTGATGTGTTTAAAATGTCCACCATACCAATTTTGAATGGGGCATTGTACGGCATTCGGGACACAAAAGGTTAAATTTCCCCTCCTTAGTTCCGCCTCTCAAAGACGGCGTGTCATTGGTGGGGACAGCCTTGCTATCTGTGATTGGCTCCCCTTCCTGTATCCATCATCATGACTGGGTTGTCATTGGTAAGTTGGTAGGCTACGCGGTGAAAATAAAAAATAACGGCGTAATAACAGCGTCCACTGTCGCTGGCTCGGGGAATCATGTCTGACTCGGGCAGGAAAAGAAAAAAGGCGGACATTAGACATTATTTCACCCAGTCAATGGGAAGTTACTCACACAAAATAGTCTTGTAAAAACCTGTTCAGACCGCGACGCATTTTCTCTTCCAAGCGCTCGATTTCATTGTTTTTCCAGTAGCACAGCATAAACCTCAACATGCAGTAGCCTAATAACTTCCGTGCTTCCCATTCCCATGCTTGACGTTTTGGAGGGGGGGTGCGTTGCAGTCTGACACGGATTCTACTGAAACAGATTAATCATGCTAAAAGTCTCTTAGAGCGGAGTAAAATAAGAACAGAAAATCTTTACATAATTTTTAGAATTATCTTTAGCCCTATTCGGACGAGAGAACAGAACGTGAGAGGGGTAGATCTTCACGCACGCACTGTTGTGAGTTGTGACAGTTGTCACGTGACCGCCATCTCCACAATGCATGTTGATGCATCTGAATGCATTTTTACCCTACGTCCCCCCATAAAACTAGTCCCGTCCTAATAGGGCTTTAGATGGAATGGTTAGGTGAGTAATAATATAGAAGGACAATGTATTATTAAAGCAATAAACAGCCAGCCAGCCAGCATAAAATGTATATTATTATTATTATTATTATGCAACAAGAGACAAAAATAGGTAGTGTTTCTTGATCATAAATTTTGTTTTACAGCCACCACACAGCAGCTCTGCAGATCAGTCTCCATCAGGCAGACAGGTATATTTCATGTGGAAATTAAGCAACACACTGTATTGCTGATTGATGAGGCTGTATTCTGAGTAGGTTAGGTCATGACATAGGGAGGCATGGGAGGAAAATTATGTCCCCACCATTATTACGCCCTTGGATTAGCGCTGCCTGTTTCCATGACTGTTCAGCTTAGAGACCCTCCTTATGTGGTTTATTACAGGCGATCATGTGTCTGACACAGAAAATTATGATGATGCTGTGACTCTGGACTGGATTCAGATGGGTGAGTTTGTATAAGATAATCCTGCTCTATGAAACATATACCCATCATCGTTTAGAGAGAATCTAAAATGTATCAGTCCACCCTATTTTAGTCCATAGATGGGCTCTGGAAAGCATCTTCAGTAGGGGCTTCCACAGTAAATATGAAAATATGTTTGCTTACCTTCTGTCATGCTCACTTTTCTGAAAGTAAACAGTTAAATGTAGCACACAGAGACATACCAAAATAAGCTTAAATTACAGTGTTTCTGTCAATAGAGCACTACAGGTTTGGAGCTGGTATTCAGTAAAAATGGGCCTTTTCCTGACTCTGTGTCTGTTTGTCTTCTCACTTGTCCCCGTAGGAGGAAAAGGTCTGACCACCGAAAACCCTCCAACTTTTAGTGGGAGGGACTATGATGATGTTGGGGAGGGGCTCCCTGAAAGAGGAGGAGAATATTGAGATTGACTGGTCCTTTCATGGAAGTTTCCACAAATAAGTTGACAAAGCAGAGTGTACCAGGACCCATTTACCCTGTTTAACAGAGGCTATCAAAATATTCTCCTTGTGGCGTCACATTGCAGTGATCACCATCCAAATCCAGCCCTGTTTTTTTCCCTTTTATATCCAAGATAATTAACAAGTTAACTGAACAATTAGTGCTTCTTATTGGCCACTCTGCCTTTACAGCTGACCTCCAGGTAAAGGGTGGGTGGAAAACCAGCAATATTCGGCCCTTGAGGACTGAGTTCATGATCCTTGCTATATAACTGTGGTCACTAAGACATTTCCTGATCTGACAACCTGCATATTTTTTCATCAATTGGCTTTGGTAAAGAAGCAATTCAGCCGAACTTAATTACAGTAGGTCTCTTTGTTTATCATGACATTGGAAGTGCTGGTATTTGCATGAAAGTAATTCTGCTACATTTAATGGATGATGATGTCATGACAGTGCAGACTATTCCCAGTAACTGCAGCCCACTGAAATATGAAATGAATGGAATATATTTTTTTCAGGGAGCAAAAAACAATAAGCTTCAGCCTGTGTGACAATGTACTGAACCATTTGTGTGCATTTCCTGCTTACCAGTTTAATTTTGTTGCTGTTTTGTTCATTGTGTGGGTAAGAGTCGTCCATTCTGGCTCTCAGATTGATGCACTGCAGTGTGATTAACTGATCCGCACTCATGCAGCTTCCCAAGGATCATATTTTGTTCTGTACAGCCAATGAGTTTTTTGTCCTTCCCTCTGAGCAGAGTTAGAAAAACGTAATGACTGCATCGACAATTTTATAACTATTTTAGTGCTGCTTGTTTCATAATACTTTTTATAACTACTGATTATACAGTGTATTGCTTTCATGACAACTCAAACTATTTTAATATAATATTTCCTTTCGAAGATTTAAAAATCTTGCTAATTATAAAAATAGTTTATTTAGTCTTTTTTTGCTGCCTTTTTTATGTTTTATAAGACGTGAAAATTTTGGATTAATACATTTGGATTCCCCATCTTTTTTATCTGGGAACATTTTTTCAAAATAAAGCTTACTGTTTTGCAAAAATGTAAAAAATTGGTTTTATTTTCATTCTTAAACAATACCAATATTTTAAAAAGTACAAAAATGTATTTTTGGAATAAAGCTCAAAAACTTTTTTTTGACTGAACATTGTACATTTTGTCAGTTAATGTTCTCATCAGTTAAATATTTTCAGCGGTATATACCGTTTAATATTTGTTACAATGAAATTTGGTTATAGTAACAGATCAATGGGGCTTTCCGACTCGCTCCTACCAGCTCCGCCCCCCCTTAGTCACTGTTGCTATGCCCCACATGCAGTGCAGCTCAGTTCCACATTGGCAACAGCACAGCAGAAGTTTGGGCACCTCTCTCTGGCGCGTATCCCAGAAAATATTGCGGTTTGTTTCTTACCGAATGCGTTCAACTTCTCCGGCAAAGTTGTCCAGAGAGGCCTTAACTGTTTAACAGAAGGATATATCCGTGACATCAAAATTATAAACGGAACAGGTGGACATACAAGAGTAACCGCAAAGTGCTGGCGATTGATATAAAAAATCCAAACTGCACATTGTGAACAAACCAAGCAAATGAATTGCACGTTTAAAGCAGGGTAAGTAGTTTTCATACTTTTGTTGCCTTCACTGAGCTAAAAATAACATTGGATCCAATATGCTATCTAACATCATTTGGCATGGTAAACACTGTGCATCTAAGCCACGGAGGGTCCCAGATGAGGTGGAAGGTCTTAGCGCGTTTGCCTAAACTGCAAGAGAAAATAAAGACTTACCGATGTCCATTATACAAATGGGGTCTGGCTGCAGAATCAGCGCTAGGCCACTGCCTCAGGTTAAACGTGATGACGTTCTTCACATTCTGCTTTCAAGTGGCCTGAAACTTTTCTAGCGTATGCTGCAGTCATAATGTCGTAGTGGTTACAATTCATCTGACTCCATGTCAGATTTAGGATATGAAATTTAGTTATAACCCCTTGTGGGTACGATTAAATCATGCGTTCGCATAAAATTGATCTGACTCTAATTAATTAATTAATTAATTTAGAGCCCCTTTGTGCATCGGACTCGTAACTGGTCTACACCTTACTCCGCCGGACCAGAAACATCTGTACAGCCCAATTCGGTAGATTGACTTAGAGGCTGGTGGTCGTATTAAGAGCAATAATCTGACAAAGAAAATAGCTGTGACGAGGGATTATCGGGGCCCAAAGCGAGTGCCTCCAAAATTTAAGGGGCACGTTCAGTGATTTTGTGGTTTTTAAGATTCCGCTCAGGGACTGAGATGGTAACGAAATTCTCCCCAGGCGCTCAGAATCACCTCAAAGCCAAACGAAATAACGCCAATCACAGCATGGAATATCAACCTTTTAACACCAAGCGTGTTGATCAGACACGCGATTACAGTCTACGTAACTCAATTAGAAGACAGGACTCAGGGCTGGAAGGATATAAGTTAGTTACTCAGAAACGCACAACAAAATGCAATTACTCATTTATTTTGCCAGGCAGGCACAAGCTTAAATCACAAGAACTAATCACATTGTTACAGAAAATGTGAAAAAGAAGTCAAATCGTACATGGCGCAGATTACAACTACACATATACACGAAGTGTACAATGCGGGAAGAATGAATACAAGCTTCCCCGACTTCTTTGTTTCCCCCTCTTTTATGCCTAAACTCCAGACTGCGTTCTGTGGCGGGGTCATTGGTCAATCAGGTAATTCAAACCAGGTAGGCTCCCCATCTCCGGAGGGACTTTGGGAGGAGACATTAACACAAGGAAAACCTGAAGTATTTTTCTTTCCAAAGTTATCAAATGAGGTTATGGCACAATCTTAATTCCTTCGAAATATGCTCCATGCGATTCCAGAAATTTAGTGAAGTAAAATGATACCAAAGACGACCTGCTTGCATTAGAGTTGGTCATGAAACATCCAGTACAATACAAGGATAATCCATATTAATGCTATTAATCAGCTGTTATCATACAGTATAACAGAAATACACATTATTTTTGTACCCTTGAAAGTGAAATGAGTGTTGTAAATCAGAAAATGAAAAGTCTTTGGAAATTCCAACAAAAAAGGCAATGTAATTTATTTTTAATGGTGCGGTCTTATCAAAGTTTGTGGTAAGCTGTTTTTAGGTGGTTAGCAAGACGTCCAAGGCCGACAATTACCCCAAGGATTGTACATGAATTCCGAGGCTGGTGGCCGCTCCAGCAGTGGCGGTTCTAGAACTGGGAATTGGGGGGGCACAGAAACGTCCCTTTATGACAATGAGTCCTGGCTAGTTCTCAATCATTTTCCTTTCCTGATGAGTTTTCCAATTATCGTAATTGGCAACTGAAGACACGGTTTCTCTCCGTATCCGATGGAACAGCGATGAAATCAGGGGCGAAATTCAGTACAATGGCAGAACCAGAACTGAGAATTGTGACAAAGCATCCATTTATAACAGTTATTAGTCCTGACCTGTTCTCAGTCATTTTCATGATTAACAAAAGCTTCACTCCGAAAGCACTCCACACTTAACAGGTGCTGGTTGTTCTCCCCGATTACATAAGAAGACATTCATTCATCTGGACGTGCATTTGCTTTATTTAAATCAACGTGTAACAGGCAGTGATCGGATGCCAGGTGCCGCAACTAGTGAGAGAAAGAACTGAGAGCAGCCCAGAAAAGAGACAAAAACAAAAGAGGTAAACACCTCCGGTAAAAGCTCGCACTTTTAAGAATGAATAAAAGTCCGCAACACAGAAGCAGTGTGAGAGAGAATAAACAACAAGAGAGAAGAGAGAAAATTTCTAAAAGAAGCAATTCCTAACAATAAATGGAATATAACAAATCGCTAGGCATTCTGACTAGAGATTTTCTCCGGCCGAAGTGCAACAAACAAACAGACACTCTAGCGATAGGAGTGGCAAACCCCCGGCCCTGGAAAACTCCACCCCAGCTCAATCAGCCAGCAGGACCAGGAATTTGAAGGGAAAGAAATCCGATATCGTCCCGGACGATCGAACAAAGAAATGTCCAACAAACAAACACACGCCAAAACCATGACACAACGTTATTCAAAAATTGCATGCCTGTCAACTCTCACACAAGTAGCTTGAGCAGCACGCTGCCTATTTAACTGCCGAGTGCCACTTTCTTTTCTTTTTAAATCAACGCACGCAATACCGGGAGTGAAAGGCAATATTTCATTGACACGCGGACCTGATCAATCAACGCGAAGAATTTGCCTATTAATAAGTAAATTATTTTTCTGTACTGAATTTAGCCCATGATTTTATCGCTGTTTGATCGCAAACAATTGGTTGATCGCAACCAATTTCCGGTTCTTGAATCGCCACTGCATTCCAGCTGTGGCAAATTAAGTTGGCGCCAGAATGACCCTAGTTGAGTTTGTTCCCATAACCCAGGAATGTCTCTGCTGGGTACTGTGGCCCTTAAGACAATGAAGGGTCTGATTGCCAGAGTTTGCGTACGTGACCAAGTGCATGTAGTCTTTTCTGCCTTTCATTACAGCATCAGTCAGACGATCCGCTAGCTGGACTTTGTAATAAATCATATTATGCAATGCAGCTAACCCTTAAACTAGCTACATAATACATTATTGAGTTATTACTGTCACGTTCATTATATCAGCGTTTTCCTCCAAACTAATTTCAATGACAAGTTAACTTTAATCATTTCAGCTAAGCGACTGACGTTCTGAATCCATTTGTAGCTAGTTTGCTGGCTAGCTACCACCCAACTTTTCTTGTGTTAAAGTTTAAAAGCAGACTATATCATGCCATTGCAAAATCCTTCACCATTTGGCTAGATGTTTTTGGTTATCCAATTTTATGAATGTCTGTGCTGGGTGCATCATGTTCTCAGCAGAATAGGTACTGGTTTATAGCCACATCTGGTATTGTTGCGAAGGTGCTTTCAGGAACCACATGCAAGACAGGGAAATCCAAAAAACGTATGCCTTTAAGTCTGAGTCAAAACCAAAAAAACACAAGAATTGCCAAGTCACAATACGAAATCCAAAAACAGTGTCGACTAGACAGGCAGGGGTCAGAACCAGTAAGACAGATGAGCAGAGGTACAAAAACGATTGGCAAAAAGTCATAGTCGACGAACAAAGCCAAGGGTCATACACAGGGCATCCAAACACAGAAATCGTGGTCATACAAAAATGGGTCGAAATCCAGAAAGACGAAAACAATACAAAAAGTGCAATGGCAAGAATCAAAGTCGGACAATCCAGTAAAAGAGAAATAATACTCAATGGCATACGAGGCGCTCTGCACAAAGAAATATTGGTCAACATTCTGACAAGAGCTGTGAGTTGTTATGGCCCCAATTTGTTATTACATTTACGACAACAAAGGATGACAGACACAAATTTAAAAAATTCAACAGATTTAATTAAACAAACACTTTTAACTAATCTACTATCTACTCTACTGACCAAGATTCATTATATACAGAAAAAAAATATTTACAGTCCCTTTGGTTGGGTTGCTTGGTGATGTCCTGTGTGAGGAAAATGCTCCAACACAGGCAAAAATCCACTAAAAACTTCACAGGTGTTGAACAGAATGACAGGTCCAGTCACATGTATCCTTCTCCTTGCAATTTCTCCAACTACTCTACTCTCTGAATTTTCCTCTTTATATACTCTTTTGCAGACCCCTCCCACCTTTTAGGCTTTTTTTTTTTTAATTCTCTGGGACTTTCTGTTCCAGACATGCCCAGGACATGTCCAAACCTAGCTCCAGTCTGGGCTTAACTAAAGAAAGGTCAATACTGCCATCTAGTGGCTTCTATTCGCATTACAGAAAGAAAAGACTGCTAAAATACAGTCTGTGATACAGGAATCAGGTGTAGAGAACTAATTACAGACTAATTACAATGGGAGAATCACATGAGGGAAACCCTAACCATGAAAACTGGCGAAAGATAAAACACAAACGGGAATCACACAAACAGCCAATGACATTGAAACAGCTCCGGTCCAGGAGTTCTACATGCACAGATAATGAGCGCAGGAGAGTGATTAAGCACGTGCGAGCGATTCTCGCTGAAACTTAGGAGAGGACAGAAACAGCTAAAAGGCGGAGTTAGACTATGATACAAAATACAAATGTAAGTCTTGTTAGTAATCAGAACAGAAAGGGAAAGCAAGAAAACGAGACTCGAAGGAATATTTTAAACACCGGAATTTATTGAAATCACCCGAAGTCATTGGGCACGCAGACCGGGAAGACGGATTGAACCAACTAGATCACAAGACGGGAGACAAGTGCAATGGAACTGAGAAATGGAATGAACTAAAAACCTGGGCATTACAATAACCAAAAAGAAAAAATAAAAGACAAAATCGTGAACACAGAATAAGAACATAAACATGAAATGCTTATGCAATGAAATGCTTTTTAGGAGGATTACGCAAGCTTGTAGAGGTGGTGGGACTATTATTATGGGACAATTAAATTATCCTGGTATCAATTGGGAAATGGTGAAAGGACAAGGTAGGGGGGAGGAAGAATTTCTAGATGTTATAAATGATAATTTCTTGGTGCAGTATGTTAATAAACCTACCAGAGAGAAGGCAATTTTAGACTTTGTGCTCTGTAATGACCCCGATAGAATTAGCAATGTTGAAGTACTGGAGCCACTTGGGACAAGTGATCACTCTGCTGTTAATTTTGATGTTCCATGGGAAGTAAAAAAGGTGTATTCTGAAAAAAAAATTTTCAATTTTAGGCGAGCAAACTTTGACAGGATGCGCCCATATCCATCCATCCATCCATTTCAACCGCTTATCCGGGGCCGGGTCGCGGGGGCAGCAGTCTAAGTAGGGATGCCCAGACTTCCCTCTCCCCGGACACTTCCTCCAGTTCCTCCGGGGGTATCCCGAGGCATTCCCAGGCCAGCCGAGAGACATAGTTCCTCCAGCGTGTCCTGGGTCTTCCCCGAGGCCTCCTCCCGGTGGGGCATGCCCGGAACACCTTTCCAGGAAGGCGTCCAGTGGGCATCCGATAAAGATGCCCGAGCCACCTCAGCTGGCCCCTCTCGACGTGGAGGAGCAGCGGCTCTACTCTGAGCTCCTCCCGGGTGACAGAGCTCCTCACCCTATCTCTAAGGGAGCGGCCCGCCACCCTGCGAAGGAAACCCATTTCAGCCGCTTGTACCCGAGATCTCGTTCTTTCAGTCATGACCCAGAGTTCATGGCCATAGGTGAGGGTAGGAACGTAGATTGACTGGTAAATCGAGAGCTTTGCCTTTCGGCTCAGCTCCTTCTTCACCACGACAGATCGGTACAACGACCGCATTACTGCTGCCGCTGCACCGATCCGTCTGTCAATCTCACGCTCCATCCTTCCCTCACTCGTGACCAAGACCCCAAGATACTTGAACTCCTCCACTTGAGGCAAGAACTCTCCTCCAACCCAGAGGGAACATATCACCTTTTTCCGGTCGAGAACCATGGCCTCGGACTTGGAGGTGCTGATTCTCATCCCAGCCGCTTTACACTCGGCTGCAAATCGGCCCAGTGCATGCTGGAGGTCCTGATTCGAAGGAGCCAACAGGACAACATCGTCCGCAAAAAGCAGAGATGAGATCCTGTGGTCCCCAAACCGGACTCCCTCCGCCCCCTGGCTGCGCCTAGAAATTCTGTCCATAAAAATAATGAACAGAACCGGTGACAAAGGGCAGCCCTGCCGGAGTCCAACATGCACCAGGAACAGGTCTGACTTACTGCCGGCAATGCGAACCAAGCTCCTGCTCCGGTCATACAGAGACCGCACGGCCCTTAATAGAGGGCCCCGGACTCCATACTCCTGAAGCACCTCCCACAGAATACCACGAGGGACACGGTCGAATGCCTTCTCCAAGTCCACAAAACACATGTGAACAGGTTGGGCAAACTCCCATGCACCCTCAAGCACCCTGCGGAGGGTATAGAGCTGGTCCAGTGTTCCACGACCAGGACGAAAACCGCATTGTTCCTCCTGAATCCGAGGTTCGACTATCGGCCGGATTCTCCTCTCCAGCACCCTGGAATAGACTTTACCCGGGAGGCTGAGAAGTGTGATCCCCCTATAGTTGGAGCACACCCTCTGGTCCCCCTTTTTAAATAGAGGAACCACCACCCCGGTCTGCCAATCCAGAGGCACTGTCCCCGACTGCCACGCGATGCTGCAGAGGCGTGTCAACCAAGATAGCCCTACTACATCCAGAGACTTGAGGTACTCAGGGCGGATCTCATCCACCCCCGGTGCCTTGCCACCGAGGAGCTGCCGAACTACCTCAGTGACTTCAGCGCGAGTGATGGATGAGTCAGCCTCTGAGTCCCCAGCCTCTGCTTCCTCTAGGGAAGACGTAACAGCGGGATTGAGGAGGTCCTCGAAGTATTCCTTCCACCGGCCGACAATATCCCCAGTCGAAGTCAAGAGTTCCCCACCTCCACTGTAAACAGTGTTGGCAGGGTACTGCTTTCCCCTCCTGAGGCGCCGAACGGTTTGCCAGAATTTCTTCGGCGCCGACCGATAGTCCTCCTCCATGGCCTCCCCGAACTTTTCCCATACCCAAGTTTTTGCTTCCGCCACCGCCCAGGCCGCAGCACGCTTAGCCTGCCGGTACCGGTCAGCTGCCTCAGGCGTCCCGCAAGCTAGCCAAGCTCGGTAAGACTCCTTCTTCAGCTTGACGGCATCCCTTACTTCCGGTGTCCACCACCGGGTTCGGGGATTGCCGCCACGACAGGCACCGGAAACCTTACGGCCACAGCTCCGAACAGCCGCGTCAACAATGGAGGTGGAGAACATGGTCCATTCAGACTCAATGTCTCCAGCCTCCCTTGGGATCTGGTCAAAGCTCTCCCGGAGGTGAGAGTTGAAAACCCCTCTGACAGAGGGTTCCGCTAGACGTTCCCAACAAACCCTCACAACACGTTTGGGCCTGCCAAGTCTGTCCAGCTTCCTCCTCCGCCAGCGGATCCAACTCACCACCAGGTGGTGATCAGTGGACAGCTCAGCCCCTCTCTTCACCCGAGTGTCCAAGACATACGGCCGGAGGTCAGATGACACGACCACAAAGTCGATCATTGACCTCCGACCTCGGGTGTCCTCGTGCCACGTGCACTGATGGACACCCTTATGCTTGAACATGGTGTTCGTTATGGACAAACCGTGACTAGCACAGAAGTCCAATAACAGAGCACCACTCGGGTTCAGATCGGGGAGGCCGTTCCTCCCAATCACGCCCCTCCAGGTAACGCTGTCGCTACCCACGTGGGCGTTGAAGTCCCCCAGTAGAACGATGGAGTCCCCAGTCGGAGCACTTTCCAGTACCCTTCCTACGGACTCCAAGAAGGTCGGGTACTCTGCACTGCCATTCGGCCCATAAGCCAAAATGACAGTGAGGCACCTGTCCCCAACCCGAAGGCGCAGGGCAGCGACCCTCTCGTTCACCGGGGAAAACTCCAACACCTGACGGCTAAGCTGGGGGGCTATAAGCAAACCCACACCAGCCCGCCGCCTCTCACCGCGGGCAACTCCAGAGTAGAAGAGAGTCCAGCCTCTCTCAAGGAGTTGGGTTCCAGAGCCCAGACTGTGCGTGGAGGTGAGCCCGACTATCTCTAGCCGGTATCGCTCGGCCTCCCGCACAAGCTCAGGCTCCTTCCCCCCCAGTGAGGTGACATTCCATGTCCCCAGAACCAGATTCAGAGTCCGAGGATTGGGTCGCCGGGGCCCCCGCCCACGACTGCCACCCAAAACACAAGGCATCAGCCCCTTCTGAACCCTCCCGCGGGGGATGGGCCTACGGGAAAGCGGGCCCACGTCGCTCGTTCGGGCTATGCCCGGGCGGGTCCCGTGAGCAGAGGCCCGACCACCAGGCGCTTGCCTACCAACCCCAACCCCAGGCCTGGCTCCAGGGTGGGGCCCCGGTGACGCCAATCCGGGCGACGTAAGCTTCCTTGATTTTTTTACATTCATTTGGGGTTTTCGAATCGCTCTTTGTCTGACCTGTCACCTAGGACCTGTTTGCCCTGGGAGACCCTACCAGGGGCAAATAAGCCCCAGACAACATAGCTCCTAGGATCATCCAGGTGCTCAAACCCCTCCACCACGATAAGGTGGCGATTCATGGAGGCGCCCATGTCTAAGTGAAATAAAATGGGAGACACTCCTGGACTGTGAGTCCATAAATGAGATGTGGGAAAGATTTAAGGGGGTTTTACTTGAATCACAATGCAGAGTCATTCCAAAGGTGTCCAAAAGTAAGCTGAAAAAGCAGAATCCATAGTGGATGACCAAAAGTATTCGTAGGATGTTGAGGGAAAAGAGGAATCTTTATAAGATGTACATAAAGGATAACAATGAGAACACTAGGGCTGAATACTGTAAAATGCAGGCTGTGGTCAAAAAAGAGCTGAGGAATGCTAGAAGACTGTATGAAAGACAAATTGCAGAGGGGGCAAAAACTAACCCTAAGCGCTTCTTTCAGTACTGTAGCAGAAAAAGAAAACCTGCTCTTTAACTTAAGTGCATAAAGAATAAAAATGGATTGCTGCTATATGATAACAAGCATATTGCAGATGCCTTAAACAGTTACTTTGTTGAGAATTTTACCTCAGAGGGGGTCTTTATTTGGCCAGAGGGCATGTTAAATGCTCAAGATTATTTAGCGGAAATTGAGGTTCGGGATAACGAAGTATTAGACAAGTTGCATAAACTAAAAGCAGATAAGGCGGCGGGTCCTGATGGCTTATATCCTAGAGTGCTCAGGGAAGCTGGTGAGTTCATCTTTTAGCCGCTATCCGCCATCTTCAGGCGGTCTTTAAAAACTGGAGAAATACCAAATGATTGGAAACAGGGCAATATAATACCAATATATAAGAAAGGGGACCGTACCGAGCCAGGGAACTACAGGCCTGTGAGTTTAACTTGCATTTCGTGCAAAATATTGGAATCTATCATAAAAGATGAGCTGGACTTATTTCTTGAACGTAACAGTATCTTGAGGGATAGCCAACATGGTTTTCAGAAGGGAAGGTCATGTCTGACAAACCTTCTGGAATTTTTTGAAGAGGCCACCAGGACTTACGACCAGAGCAGGGCTTATGACATCATATACTTGGATTTTCAGAAAGCATTCGATACAGTACCGCATAAGAGACTGAATCTTTAAAATGAGCTCCAGTGGAGTTACAGGAGGTATTCTGAAGTGGATTCAAAACTGGTTACAGGACAGAATACAAATAGTAGAGGTCAGTGATATCTCATCTGAGCTGGGTATGGTGGGGAGTGGCGTCCCCCAGGGATCGGTGTTGGGACCCCTGCTGTTCCTCATTTACATTAATGACCTTGATAGGAATATTGAGAGCAGATTGGTTAAATTTGCAGATGATACTAAATTGGGGGGTTTGGCAAATAGTCTAGGGTCCACTAAAGTGATTCAGGACGATTTGGATAGAGTCCAGAATTGGGCAGAAATGTGGCAAATGAAATTTAATTGAGCAAAATGTAAAGTTGTATATGTAGGTAATAAAAACATTAGACGGGATTACTTCATGGGAGGTTTAAAACTGGAATGTGCTGCACAAGAGAAAGATCTGGGAGTGATTGTTAACCAAACCCTCACAGGTTCTAGCCTTTGTGCCGTAGCAGTTAAAAAAGCTTATCGGATGCTAGGATACATAGCCAAAAGTATTGAGTACAAATCTAAGGAGGTGATGCTTCTTTTGCACAACACGTTCGTTAGACCACACCTGGAGTATTGTGTACAATTCTGGGGACCATACTTAAAGAAAGATATAGAGGCTCTAGAGAAAGTTCAGAGAAGAGCCACCAAGCTTATTCCAGGTACAAAAGATGAAAGCTATCAGAAGAGGCTGAAGATCCGTAATCTCTTTAGTTTTAGGACAAGGAGACTCAGGGATGATTTGATTAAGCTCTTTAAATATGTTAAAGGGATTAACAAAGTGAATCATGTAGGATTCCTTCGACCAAGTGTTGTGAGTAGAACTCGGTGTCACAAATGGAAGTTGACTAATGGTAAATTTAGCACTGATATTCGGGAATATTTCTTCACCCAAAGAGTAATTTCAATGTGGAATAGCTTACCTGACCATATTGTTGAGGCAGAGACCTTGGGGGTTTTCAAGAGCTGGCTTGACCTAAAGCTAGGTACCATTGAGTCATTTAGTATCTGAAGGGATATATTCACAATAGTATTAAGAAACTGGCGAGCTTAGTTGGGCTGAAATGCCTGTTCTTGCTATTCTTGTTATGTTATGTTATGTTATTACTTCATGGGAGGTTTAAAACTGGAATGTGCTGCACACGAGAAATATCTGGGAGTGATTGTTGACCAAACCCTCACAGGTTCTAGCCATTGTGCCCTAGCAGTTAAAAAAGCTAATCGAATGCTGGGATACATTGCCCAAAGTATAGAGTACAAATCTAAGGAGGTGATGCTTCTTTTGTACAACACATTTGTCAGACCACATCTGGAGTAATGTGTGCGGTTCTGGGGACAATACTTTAAGAAAGATCTAGAGGCTCTAGAGAAAGTTCAGAGAAGAGCCACTAAGCTTATTCCAGGTATAAAAGATGAAAGCTACGAGAAGAGGCTGAAGATCCTTAATCTCATTAGTCTTCGGAAAAGGAGACTCAGGGGTGATTTGATTGAGGTCTTTAAATATGTTAAAGGGATTAAAAAAGTGAATTATGTAGGATTCCTTCGACCAAGTGTTGTGAGTAGAACTTGGGGTCACAAATGGAAGTTGACAAAAGGTAAATTTAGCACTGATATTCAAAAATATTTCTTCACCTAAAGAGTCATTTCAATGTGGAATAGCTTGCCTGACCATATTGTTGAGGCAGAGACCTTAGGGGTTTTCAATAGCAGGCTTGACTTAAAGCTAGATACCATTGGGTCATTCAGTATCTGAAGGGATATATTCAAAATAGTATAAAGAAACTGGCGAGCATAGTTGGGCTGAAAGGCCTGCTCTTGCCATTCATGTTATGTTAGGTTATGTTATGACCAAAAACCATAACCATGACAATTGTGTGCAGAAGTCCACTTGGGAAAAACAATACGATATTTACATATACATCAAGGATGCCGTGGGTGTAATTCTGTCTTCTCAGCAAAACATATGCATAGATTGTTGTTAACTAACTAGTGAAGGCGAAATGGCAAAAAAATATTTCATTTGCTTAGCTTCTGGCAAACTGCCTTGTGTTTGTTGATCTAATTCCATTTATACTGACAAATGGTGAAAACACAAAACCCATATTTAATAATCAATTTTAATTCAATTTTAATACGAATAGAAAAAGAAATTTCCGTAACACTGTAAAGTTTCAGCATATTATCTCATCAAATATTTCAGATATGCCATTGTGAATGCACAGACCCTCCACAAACTGTCATTAGCAAGTGTATCCTCCTTGTGCTTGCATAAGTGCGTAAACGTCGAGGCATTGACACACACTAACGTTGCACTGTTGCTTGGGGTATGTTCCTCCACTCCTCCTGTAGTGCTGCTGTCAACTCGGCGATAAAGCGTGGTTGACATTGACGCTAGTGCTCATGATGACCCAGTTCATCCCATGTGTTCAATGGGGTTAAGATCAGCTAAAATGGATCCCTGCTTGTTGGAGAAAGGTGTGGAGTATGGGGTCGGGTGTTGTCGTGTTGGAACATGAACCGTAATCGTTGTTGTCCATGGTCGCTCAATAGTGGTTGGAGAACTGTTCTTAAAATCTGATCCACATACTGCTGTGCCATTAGACCTCCACGAATCATAAGAATTTCATTCCAAAATCTCACATTAATAGCAGCCCAGACCACGACACGACCCTCACCAAACCAATTTCTCTCCAGAACACACCTGTCTCGATGACGTTCATAGGGAGGTCGTAAACGCTTCCTGTCTGTTGGTAGCAATGTGCCAGTCTAGTTGATGAACTGACCCTGAACAGGCCGGCAACCTCTCTTTGAGATGTTCCCACAAGCAGCATCCCCAAAGATCGCCCTCTCAGCTGTTCTATAATCCATGACATTGTAATGTGAAAAGAAACCACTAGATGGCAGTATTGACCTTTTTTTTTGTTAAGCCCAGACTGGAGCTAGGTTTGGGCATGGCTTGGGCATGTCTGAGACAAGTCCCAGAGAGAAAAAAAAAGTCTAAAAGGTGGGAGGGGTCTGCAAAAGAATATATAAGGACAATTGAGACAGTAAAGCAGTAGGAGAAATTGCAAGGAGAAGGATACATGTGACTAGACCTGTCTATTTTTTTTCATGACCTGTGAAGCTTTTTGTGGATTTTTGCCTGTGTTGGAGTATTTTCCTCACTCTGGACATCACCAAGCAACCCAACCAAAGGGACTGTAAATATTTTTGTTCTTGTATTTATCAATCTTGGTCAGTAGAGTAGATTAGTTAAAGGTGTAAGTTTGGTTTTATTAAATGTGTTTAAGTTTTAAAATTGTGTCTGTCATCCAGTGGCGGCTCGTGAATTGGCAAGCCCAAATAATCCCTTAAAGTTAATGACTGTTCATGACCTGTTTTCAATCATTCATTTAAATTACCATAACAGAAACTCCGAAAACTCTCTACATTCTCAGATGTGGCCAAATTATAAGTTTTCATTTATAACGCATAGGCCTACTGATTACGACTCCTGACTTCTCATGCTTTTAATTACTCAGGGGTTGGGGATGGAAGCAATGCATTTGTTTCATGATTGTTTAAATGAAATAAGATAATTTGAAACGTCTTTATGCGATTCCATTGCTTCAAACCCCTCCATGCACAAGTACTTAAATTCCATGCGAAAATCTCTTACATACGCTTTGATAGAATAATTGCTGTCAACAGCAGAGGAACGTAAAAATGCCACTTAAACTCATGCCGAATGCGTGAGAGTTGACAGGTTTCATTATGAATGAAAACTGGCCGCATCAGATAATGTTGAGTTTTCGGAGTTTCTTTAATTGTAATTTAAATGAATGATTGAAAACAGGTCATGAACAATCATCAACTTCAAGGGATTGTTTGGGCTTCCCCTGTTGCCAATTCACGAGCCGCCACTGCTGTCATCCCTTGCTGTCGTAAATGTAATAACAAATTGGGGCCATAACAGCATCCTGACATTGATGTTGATGGGGATGAATCACTGTGCCTTTAATGCGTCCAATGTCCAATGTTCCAGCTTTTAACCTTCATACCACTATATTTCTTCTGCGGCGATTTTGATGGCTTAAAAAAATCAACTCAAATTTGAAAAATTGGGCGTTGCGTTTTCACTGTGTTTCAGTATAGATGCAGCAGGCCTTCCACATGCCTTAATCTATCACAAACACTTTTTCAACTGCATTTTTGGCCAGGGAAGAAGGAAGAATTGAGCTCCCGGTTGCTGGGCAAGGTATCTTTCCTCAGTATTACACGTTCCCCAAGTGCTTCTAAGAACCGTTTTCCATAAAGTCAGACAACTTGCCAATTAAATACAGATAATGACTGCATTGAATGTGGGAGAGTATGGCGGTGCTGTCGGGTAGGCAGGACCTGAGTAGGATCTGATTGATAGTTATTCTACACCTGATTGACAGGTCGGAATGGGCCATATACTGCATGTACTGTATTACTGTTGTCCTCCTGCCTCCCTCTGTGACGCTCAGTCTAGATACTCCCAAATCTGTCTTATTTTTTTAACTCAATGAAATCCCACTCTTTCTCAAAGTTTGAACTGTCTCTACCTCTAAGGCAGAGAATCATGGGTGATAATCCCACTGCTCAGTGTGAACCCTGCACATATTGGAGGCTAAAGTTTTACCCTAAATGTTTCTCTCTTTACAGACGCAAATACACTCTGATTAAACATGCGTTGTCCATGGTGACTGTGGACAGGAAACTCAAAAGTAATTTTTTTCAGAATTTGCTCCTTTGGTGATAATGGCAGCTGTCCTCAGTTTGGACAGTTTTGCCTTCAGTTTTGCAGTAGTAAGGGCAATCCATACCTCATGGACTTAGCTAAGGAAACTTAACCATCACAAAAATTGCACTCTGCTTTAAAAAAGTCTTGAGTTGCTTTCTCAGTATACAACTGAGGTTATTGTCATCTGTACTATGATCCTCCTTCCGATGAAACTTGAAGTATTTGCTGGAATGCAAGTGAATGATATTGTCCTACAAAATGCATAATTCATCCTACTGCTTTTGTTAGTAGGATGTTGTTTCTCATTTAAACAGGGTGTTTTTTTTTTTTTTAGTTAGACTTTCCCATGATTTACTTCTTGTTGTGATCCCTCTGTATTTACTCTGGTGAAATCTTCTCTTTTTGACAGCCTGCTCCTTGAGACGGCGAAGTGTTGAGAAGGGGGTATTCTTTACCAGCAAAACATTTTTTTTCTGTCATCCACCATAGTTGTTATCCTAAAATAACAAAAACTTCATGTCCAAATATTTATGTACTTGATCATAAGTACACTGATGATGCTCCTGTATGTTTTTCAGAGGGTTTAATGCACGTAAATTTCCACATTTCCCTCTGTGTATCTGACAGCTGCTTCACTACAAAACCCTGCACATCAGCAAATGCATAAACACAACCGATGAGGGCAAAAAAGAGAGAGCTGTGGTCATGGGTTTGAATTCAGCGAGGGGCCTTTCTATGTGGAGCTTGCATGTTCTACATGTGGGTTTCCTCCCACAGTCCAAAGACATGTACAAGTGAATTCCATCAGGACGCAGGTTGCGGTGTCCACGATGCAAAACACAGAGGTGGAGGGCCACTTTTGTCCCCAGAGCTGTCCAACTCCTGAACAATGACCCCTCCCTGTCCCAACACCACTGCTCAGCCTCAGCTCAGCCCCCCTCCCCATCCTCCCTGTGACTGACTAAATGTACACGACACTTTAACACTTTACACTTTATAGTATGCACAGAAGTACTTTATTTTGACAGTGGCTGGATATTTTAATTGTAGCATTTTATGTATTAGTAGTTTTGTTCTGTTTGTCTCGCGATGCTGCTCCTCATGCCTTTTAAATTGCCACTTGGGGACAAATAAAGAATTTGATTGATTGATGTACATCAGGCTAACTTGAGACACTATATTGCCAGTAGGTATGAGGATGAGAATGAATGGTGTGGGCGTCCTGTGATGGATTGGTGAGCTGTCCAGGGGGGGTCCTTGCCCTTCACCCATAGTCAGCTGGGATAAGCTCCAGCTCCCCCTGCTACTCTAGTGAGGAAGAACCAGGCATAGACGATAAATGGATTTATGTATTTATTTATTACCCCGCCCCACCCGCAGGGGCAGGGCAAGGAGTGTTGTTTTTGGTTCGGTTTGTTTGTTGGTTTGTTTGTGCGTTTCTTTGTATCTTTGTTTATTAACACTCTAGCAGCAAAACTAATGGTCAGATTCACCCCAAATTCAGCTTAAGGATTGCCACCTACCCAGAATAGATGCCTATTGAATTTGGGAAAAGTCGGTCAAAGTATGTGTGAGGGGCGGGGTATGTTGTGCCTGGCACCACTTGTTCATTTCCGCTTTTGAAAATTATATTTTGGTGAAATTTGTAGATGGTGCCTTAAATCTCAGGACACAAGAAACAAGAATTCGCTCTTTCATGGAAATTTGAGTAAAACGTCCAAATTTTGAAGCTTTATCATTTACAAGAATGAAGAATGTAAATGGTTGTCTATTAAGCCAGCATTACGGATTCATAATTTGTTTGATTATTTGAAGTTTTATTGTGTCGGAATCAAAATATCCCGGCACAAAACAGATTTCACTGCATGAAAGAAAACGAGGGCACTTGCCTTGAACTTAAATGTGTTGCTGGCCACACACATTCTTCTTTTTTTTTTGGTCAGAAGGATCCTCAATGGTGTTCTGCTGTTCTCAAGGAAAATTGACTAGCATATTCAGGTAGGCCCAATTTTTCCTCTGAACAAGCGAATTTTGTCACAAGACCTGTGTCTCAGAAATTGTCTCCGCTCCCTTGTTCAGTAACGTGTGGTTATTAGAGTTATTGTTTTCCTCTGTTGATTTTATCTTGTGTGCCTCCCCCTTCCGGATGAGATCATTTTTTCCCTCTATTGGCTTGGTGTTTAAAAGGGGATATTGTTTCAGTGGTCATTGCTGGATTGTCAGGGACTGTACTGCCAAGCAACCAGTCATTTAGTCATCTAGATATTGTGTAAAAGGTTTGTCTTTGAAGTATAACGGATGTAAATGAGTTTATCTTCAAAGTTTAGCAAATGTCAATTATAATGTGAATAGAGGCCACTAGATGGCAGTATTTACCTTTCTTTTATGAAGCTCAGACTGGAGCTAGGTTTAGACATGTCCTGGACATGTCTGGGGCAAGTCCCCGAAAATTAAAAAAAAGAGGTCTAAATGTGGGTGGGGTCTGCAAAAGAGTATATAAGGAAAAGAATCGAGACAGTAAAGTGGTAGGAGAAATTGCAAGAAGAAGGATACATGTGACCAGACCTGTCATTCTGTTCAAGACCTGTGAAGTTTCTTTTGTGGATTTTTGCCTGTGTTAGAGAAATTTTTTTTCCTTACCCAGGACATCACCAAGCCACCCCAACAAAAAGGGACTGTAAATATTTCTGTTTTTTATGTAAATCAATCTTGGTTATTAGTTGTAGGTCAGTATTAGTCTTTGTCTGTTAATTAAATGTGTTCAAGTTTTTAAAACTGTTTCTGTCATCCCTTGCTGTTGCTGTAGCTGTTGTGTTGTAAATTGTAATAACAAATTGGGGCCATAACACAATAAAACTTGAAATTATAACTACAGCTTGTAGACTTGCTGTTAAAAATAAGCTTCCACATCTTATTCTCAGAAACCAGGATTTGGAGTTCATTCCTGATAACCCAATTGACTTGTTCTCTTCTTCTGTCCAGTTTATTATGAACACTTCCCAAACCCTCAACAGGGTTCAGGTTTGGGACAGCGATCCTGTTAAACTACTTCCCTCTTCTAACCAGCTCAAGTGAGGGTGAATCACCTGGCAGCTGCAGGGGAAGCCACAGGCCTGGAGGATGCTGAGCTCCTACCCTGAAGATTGTACATCAGAGCTGCACTGTTCCCTGGTCCTTTTGGCTGCAGCCTCATCCACACCGTATTCCCTGGATAAATACTCCTGATTGGATTATACCCATGTGTACAAAAGGCTGTGGGCTTATGTATTTTTTGTGTTACCAGTCCTTAGTTTTCTCCTATAACGGGTATTGGACTTTCATTGTACTTTTATTTTGGAAGCGCCTGCGTCATTAGTAGTGGACCGCATACCTTGTTTGTCTTAGATATCGGCGCATTTTTCCAGCCAGTGGTGGTCTATGTGTTTGAGCATTTGATACTCACCAGTCGGTAGTGTAATGTGAATATAGGCCACTAGATGGCAGTATTTACCTTTTTTTGTTAAGCTCAGACTGGAGTCATGTTTAGACAAGTCCTGGACATGTCTGGGGCAAGTCTCAGAAAATTAAAAAAAAAGAGGTCTAAATGTGGGTGGGGTCTGCAAAAGAGTATATAAGGAAAAGAATTGAGACAGTAAAGTAGTAGGAGAAATTACAAGAAGATGACCAGACCTGCCATTCTGTTCAAGACCTGTGACGTTTCTTTTGTGGATTTCTTTGCCTGTGTTTGAGCATTTTCATTATCCAGGACATCACCAAGCCACCCCACAAAAAGGGACTGTAAATATTTCTTTTTTTTTTCCTATTCAATCTTGGTCAGTAGTTTAGTTATTGTCTTTGTTAGAAATTAAATGTGTTTAAGTTTTTAAAACTGTGTCTGTCATCCCTTGCTGTTGCTGTTGCTGTTGTGTGTAAATGTAATAACAAATTGGGGCCATAACAGTAGTTTGAAGAAGTGTGCGTTATCTGACCAAAGTAAGTTTCTTTTTATTGTTTTACTGTCCATAACTTGAAGAGGTGAGTGTATGAATCCGTTTATTAGGTTTATCAGACGAATGATCTACCTTAAGTTTCCACTGTTATATCGAGTGAAAGAAACATTAGCGTCCTCATTACTGGAAGAAATTAGCCTGCTAATTCCCGAGTGAATTTGCTGTTACGTTCGCGCACTGAATTCTAGTCTTTGATAACCTGGTGTGTTCCCTGTTAATGTGTTTATTATAATGGCTATATGCCGCAGAGTATTCAAGCATCCGAATCGCGGCGTTTTTGTGATGTGCTGTGCCTCGAGTGCAAGCTAACTAGCGCCTGTGTACCGAATATATAGATACGCCCGGTTATATGGAACATTACCTCTCCTGTAATCAGTTAGCCTATGTGTTACTGCTGAAGTTACAGGCTACGATAATGTGCTGTAATGGTGTATTTATTCAGCTAATTAATAGGTTAATTGATGAATGTTACACTACCTTGTACTCACTATTTTCTCCTTTCTGTTTTATTGAAGAAACCACACACATACACCCACCCGATTTATTGAAGCCTTTCAATACAAGTTTTTGATAACAAATCCTCGCCTCATCATTGCGCTTCCCCCTGTCAACACCTGCTCCTGGGAAATTCTGGCTTTAAGTAGTGTTCTGGCCGACACTCCAGTTTGTGTGCGGTGGAAATCCCGAACAATCTTCATACAGTCCTAACCACCTGAATCCCCTCACCCACTCCATGTCTGCATTTGGTTCTCCGTCTGGTTCGTAACTAATTTAAATTTAGAACATTTAGTCCCTTGTCCTCGAGAAAATACGACAAATTTACACGTCTCACCTCTGAAACATAATGTGATGTATTTCCATGAACAGCAGCTTTTATCTTAAGGAAATAGTTATCAGCGAGGCAAAAGACAAGTGCCTGACTTTCGCTGGACAAAAATGTTCTGTTGTCCATTGAGGCAAAAGATTAAAGCCACTTACTTCAAGAAATATTTACTACAGGAGCCATCTTTGGCCCTGGATCTACCGGGATTAAAGATTCTGCATGACATGGATTCAACATCGAACCAGAAACATTCTGTGGAGATTCAGGAACATGTCGTCATGACAATAACATTCTGACCCCACCATCTGCACGTTGTCTCAGCCTTTTTATTCCTTTTTCATGCTTTCGCCCCACCCCGGTCCCCCGAATTTGATAGATATACTGCTAATAGGATTGTTCGATATAAATAAATTGTTAATTGTTAATTATCTGTGCTCCCCAATGATATGAAACATTTTAGTTTCCCTCTTGGCTTTTTTTTTAATTGGAAGTGAGTGATGCTCCTTTGAAAGAAAACTAATAACAGTCTGCTGTTCTTTTGGACCCAGGACTGTTGAGGTTAGTTTCCGTAATCGTCCGACCCTTAACATGTATTTTCAATGTCTGTATTTTAATACGTATCTTTCAGTTAACTCTGGAATCGTTCCAAAAATCTGGCAAACTGCATGTGTCTCTCTGCTGAGAGTGCTGCTCTACACAAGTCACTATATAACTGTGGGTGAAAACCTGCCTCCTGCTGGTACAGCCTGCGGTTATACATTTATATGTATTCAAAACAGCACTAAGTTTTTGGGTGAGTGACGACTCGGGCCATTCTGTCTGCCAGTCACCGAATCGGATTGTACGACCACAAACCAGTAAAACCTGTGCACTTGATTTTTGTCAGCACGCACCGCAGGAACACCAATGAGGCGTACATCACGACTGACCATGGCAGAGGAGGGGGGCCAGTGCCGGAGGGCTTGTACGCACGACAGCTGTAACCAAGGTGACGGGACCAGCGACCATGTTATACAACAGCTTACAGAGCTAAGCTCGCTAGACCCGTTGGTGCATGCATCTGTGTTCATGAACTCGCTGGAATAGGTGTATCAATATGGATCAAGTGACATTCAGAATGAGGTGATTAAAGCCGACATGGAAACGCTCAGCAGTTTACACGCAGCTTTGTGTAATAAACTGTACGCGATGTTTCCTGATTACAGAGATTGCAGAGTTATCAACAGACAGGTGAAGAAAACAATTGTACCTGACATTTTTAATCTCGGGTATAGTATAGTGAACCAAAGTCCTGTCAAAGAGCTGGATAAAATTTTTGGAGCAAAATCAGCAACGGAATCATCGCAGGAAACACTGCTTTTCTCTGTGACTGAGTTTCAGAAACTCGTAACTACTGGTGCTGAACTGACAGACTGTGTGGGACGACTGGAGAAAAACATTTCTGATATGCGTGCGGAGAACTCGCAGTTACGACAGAAGAGGGATAAATCTAACGCATCAGATGGTACACAGCCACAAACGGATGATTCGAGCGATGACAAGGACTCTGTATCTGGCATCCCTCATACAAATGGTGCACCGCCCTCTAAACCGACGCCTGACCCGCATTATACTGTAATGTGGAAAGGAGCCACTAGATGGCAGTATTGACCTTTTTTTTTTGTTAAGCCAGTCTGGAGCTAGGTTTGGGCATGTCCTGGGCATGTCTGAGAGGGGAAAGTGCTAGAGAAAAAGAAAGTCTAAATGTGGGAGGGGGCTTCCAAAGAGTATATAAGGAGAAAAATTGAGAGAGTAAAGTAGTAGGAGAAATTGCAAGGAAAAAGATACATTTGACCAGACCTGTCACTCTTTTCAACACCTGTGAAGCTTTTCGGGGATTTCTGCCTGTGTTGGAGCATTTTCCTCACTCGGAACATCACCAAGCAACCCCTTCTCAAGGGACTGAAAATATTTTTTTTCTTGTATATTATCAATCTTGGTCAGTAGTATAAATTGTAGGTTAGTGTTGGTCTTTGTTTAATTAAATCTGTTTGAGTTTTAAAATTTTGTCTGTTATCCCTTGCTGTCTTATATGTCATAACAAATTAGGGGCTCAAGTCCAGGATAGACCATTGTGTGAGTCATTTATTGAAAATCTAACATTTCAAATTGTAAAACTGTTTTTGAATTTTCCTATATATATATACAGCAATGGAAGATTTCTTGGCTTCACCAACCGTAGTGGTTTTGAAGTCTTTTAAAAAGACAGAACTGCTAGGAATATGCAGACAGTTAGAGCTGACAGAGGTAAAACCAGCCATGCGAAAAGCAAGACTGGCTAGAGAGATTGTTGAATATTACATTGATGAAAATATGTTTGCACCAGGAGATCTGGAACAGTTTCCAGTGGAAAATCCATATATAGAAATGGAACTTAAATTAAAAATGCTAGAGATTGAACGGGAGGAAAAAGAAAAACAAAGGCAGTTTGAGAAAAATTAGCAAGAGAAGAAAAACAAAGAGAATTTGAGAGAGAGAAAGAACAGAAAGAGAGAGAAAGAGACAGAGATTTTGATTTAGAGAAGTTAGATAGACAGGAAAGGCTCCAACTGGAGCAACTAAAAATTAAAATAGAAGCGGAGAACAAATTTCGTGCTAGCCAGGAGGTAAAACTGGCGCCACCTTTCTCCAAGAAGGAGGTTTATAAGTATTTCCAGTGTTTTGAAAAGGTAGCAAAGAGTTGCCAGTGGCCAAAGGAACACTGGCTTCTGATGTTGCAAACTGTCCTCAAAGGTAAAGCTCTACAAGCATATTCAGCTTTGTCTGCAGATGATTCCTCCGATTATGAGGTTGTCAAAAAGGTTATTTTGAGAGTTTATGAGTTGGTTCCAGAGGCTTAGCGACAGAAATTCAGAGGTCTGAGAAAATCTGACAATCAGACTTATGTGGAATTTTCGAGAAGGTGTTACAACCCCCATGGACCTAGGGGTGCATGGGGTAGGTAACTAGTTGTAGTGGAATGGGGCAGGTGTTAAAAATGGGTAATAGGTGGGAAAACAGTAAAAATAATAATAAAACACCAACAATGCAGAGACTAGTGCTCAAGTGTTTACTGATAGTAGCTGGACATACAGGGGTAGGATACACAAAGACAGTCAAGACACACACTACCAGAGTCAAAGGAAGCTGGATGTTGCCAAAATAACCAAAAACAAGCTAACTAACACAAAGAGTTTTCTACACTAATGTTACAAACAAAAGCCTAACTACTCTGTCTAGCAATAACGTACATCGGTTGGCAACCACCCCTAAAGACTAGTGTGTCTATACCAGAGGCTGAAATTTGTTCGGGAATCCCACGGGTCACGGGATTCCCGCAGGATTCCCGCGGGATGGGAGTCAACTTTACTATTAATCACGTGATTGGGACGGTACGGGAGTAAAAAGTTAACGGGAGCAGACGGGAGCGGGAAGCGAAATTTTTATTCCCACTTGAGTTCCAGACCCCAACAGAAACTCATTTGCGTGCAGCGATCTTGTACCGAACCACTGAAGGAGTATCTTGAGACATTTTTTGTCTTTACGAGCCTTGCACCGACGCACGGTCTTGGAACCACTGACTGCGCAGTCCATACTCAGAATACTGCACTTACATCGAAGATGCCTGCCTTGCTCTCAGCAAAACTGTTGGGCAAATCATGCGTCGAGCCTGCCATTTAGATAAATGCGCTCTGACTGTATTTTTTCAAATATCTGAGGCTGGTAAAATGAGCTGGTTACAATGATTGTGGTCTAGCACTCGCCGCTTTTTAATCCTGCACTGATCATATAAATAATAAACTAGTTAGTGACACCGAACAAAATCCAATGAATATAAAGTAGAAATAATCGAGATTGCGTTATTTTATTCAAGTAAATATGAATGCTCTGTAGGCCTACAGATTATTTTAATCTACCCTCGCTACTGAACATTATAAACATACCGGCAGGTTTTGCAAGTGCTGTTAATAAAATCGTATTCGCACTTTGCTGTCGGGTGTTAATACAGGTTTTCGCGATTAAGGTGCTTTCTTTCTGCATCATCGCAAGTAGGGGGCCATAGCTAAACTCAGGCTGAGGGGTGTGATACAGCCTAATGATTTTATACATTTTATATGATCCGACATACACACAACATACACACTTACAATAACATGGACTTATTTTGCAATAATGAATTAATTAGCCCTGATTGCTTTCTGGGCAGTGTTTTCTTGCAAATAGGCAAATAATAAATAAAATCCAGAGTGGCAAACCAGACTGAAATGGCTGTTGTATTTTAATTTAATATTTGAATCTTGTGCATTTTTTTTCTTTTTCCAAATAAAACTTTCCTATATTACCACAGATGAACTGTTCTTGCTGGCATTTTTTTTAAATACTTTGTAGTCTGCAGTTTTAATCTTAAAATAATCGGGAGAAGATCAAGTCAAATATCGTGTATGCATAGAGGCTAGAAGGAAAAAAAAATGGGAGCGGTACAGGAGTGGGAGTCATTTTGAATGGGAGCGGGATGGGAGTGGGAGTCACTTTACTGGGAGTGGGACGGGACAGGAATTTTTTTCCCCCTCTGGCCCGGGATTGGGACAGGACTCAAATTTTCTCTGTGGGAGTGGGACGGGACAGGAATGAAAATCCACTCCCGTGTCACCCTCTAGTCTATACATTAACATAGCCTACGGGCATATGTATAGGAGCTCCCAGTCTAACCGGTCCCAAGGCTTGGCAGTGTACATAAACAACAATGAAACATATAATGGTTAACACAACTAAGACACTGGCTCACAAGACACAAAATGGCATTTGAGGAAAACCAAAGCAAAATCTCTCGAAGAGCAAACAGTCCAGGTTTTTTAAAGTAGGTGGCGGGTTCTGGTTGGTTGATTTCAATGATGAGGTGGCTCTGGGACTGGTGAAGGCGGGGCTTGAAGGGTGTGGTCTGGGAGGCAGGACTTGGTGGATGGTGATGGCAGGGTAAAGGCAGGGAAGTGCAAAAGACAAATCCCAAACACACAGTATATAACAGAAGGTTTGCTTTGAGCGCTGGTGTACAAAACCCAAAACCAGTGAAGTTGGCACGTTGTGTAAATCGTAAATAAAAACAGAATACAATGATTTGCTAATTCTTTTCAACCTATATTCAATTGAATACACTGCAAAGACAAGTTACTTAATTTTCGGACAGGTAAACTTAGTAATTATTTGCAAATATTAGCTCGTTTGGAATTTGATGCCTGCAACATGTTTCAAAAAAGCTGGCACAAGTGGCAACAAAGACTGAGAGAGTTGGGGAATGCTCACAGGAATATCCCACAGGTGAACGGGCTAATTGGGAACAGGTGGGTGTCATGATTGGGTATAAAAGCAGCTTCCCTGAAATGCTCAGTCATTCACAAACAAGGATGGGGCGAGGGTCACCACTTAGTGAACAAATGCGTGAGCTGATTGTCGAACAGCCATTGATCAACAGCACCCAGAAACACCGCCGGCTTCGCTGGGCCCAAGCTCATCTGATGCAAAGTGGAAAAGTGTTCTGTGGTCTGACGAGTCCACATTTCAAATTGTTTTTGGAAACTGTGGACGTCGTGTCCTCCGGACCAAAGAGGAGAAGAACCATCCGGACTGTTATAGGCACAAAGTTCAAAAGCCAGCATCTGTGATGGTATGGGGTGTATTAGTGCCCAACTTACACATATGTGAAGGCACCATTAATGCCGAAAGGTACATACAGGTTTTGGAGCAACATATGTTGCCATCCAAGCAACATCTTATCATGGACGCTCCTGCTTATTTCAGCAAGACAATGCCAATCCACATTCTGCACGTGTTACAACAGCATGGCTCCATAGTAAAAGAGTGAGGGTACTAGACTGGCCTGCCTGTAGTCCAGACCTGTCTCCCATTGAAAATGTGTTGCGCATTATGAAGTGTAAAATATGACAACGGAGACCCCGGACTGTTGAACAACTTAAGCTGTACATCAAGCAAGAATGAGAAACAGTTCCATCTGAAAAGCTTCAAAAATTGGTCTCCTCAGTTCCCAAACGTTAACTGAGTGTCGTTAAAAGGAAAGGCGATGTAACACAGTGGTATAAAGACCCCTGTGCCAACTTTTTTGCAATGTGTTGCTGCCTTTAAAGTCTAAGTTAATGATTATTTGCAAAAAAAAATTAAGTTTCTCAGTTTGAACATTAAACATCTTGTCTTTGCAGTGTATTCAATTGAATATAAGTTGAAAAGGATTTGAAAATCATTGTATTCTGTTTTTTATTTACGATTTACATAACGTGCCAACTTCACTGGTTTTGGGTTTTGTACTTCTATGGAGGTCAAGGATGATTTCAACTCACTAAAAGAGATGGTGTTAGTTGAAGAATTCAAGACTGTGTTCAGGATGATATTAAGACCTACCTAAATGAGAAGCAAGCACTGAATTTGCAATCAGCTGCCAAATTTGCAGACAAATATGTTCTCACACATAAGTCCAAATTTCAGTCTAGCAGTAACAATAAATGGTTCCAATTTCACAAAAAAAGGTAAAGGTGATACCCAAGATTACACACAAAAAGACAAATCTGGTGATGGTGCTCAGAAATCCAGTCGCAGGTCTGATCAAAGTGTGAAAGCTGACAGTGACAAAAGTGGTCTAGTTTGCAATTATTGCAAGAAATCTGGTCATGATACAACTAACTGTTGGTTCCTTAAAGCTAAGAAAGAAAAAGAAAAGGATACTGAACCCAATGCCTTTGTGAAGACAAGGTTAGAAACCCCTGGAGTAGATGACTGATCTGCTAAATTGCCTGCTCCTTGTGAAGCTAAAAAGCCTGATACTGCCGACTTTTTGAGGGAGGAATTTCTTCCATTTGTGTCAGAGGGATTTGTGGCTCTGAATGAGCATTCTCTTCATGTACCCATATATATCCTAAGGGATACCGGAGCTTCTCAGTCACTTTTGTTGATGGACTCCTTGGAGTTACGTGATGAGACCATTTCTGGGGATTTCACACTTGCACAAGGTATTGAAGGGAGGACTGTATCTGTACCCCTGCGCTCTATATTCTTGAAGTCAGATTTAGTTACAGGACAGGTAAAGGTGGGACTTATGTCAAGTCTACCTATCAAGGGTGTTTCTCTGTTGCTTGGCAATGACCTGGTTGGGGGGAATGCAGTTATCCCCAATTCTTCTTACTTCACAGTCGAGCACTGAAGATGGCGACGATCATCCATCTCTGTAGTGACCCGTGCTATGGCCAAGAAGGCTCAAGAAGAAGATGATGTGGTGCCATTGAATAGTCATGACTCAGGTGGTTCGCCTCATGGCTCTGTTCGGCCTACAATAGTTTCTCCGTTTGAGGACTTATCAGACACGTTTATTAGTTCTTTGATCAGCCAGCCAGATGGGTCTGGTGATTCTGATATGTCTGGGAACCTGTCTCTGTCCAGAAAGCGGTTGATTCAGGAGCAAACTAATGATCCTGAAATTTTTGTACTAAAGAGGAGAGCCCTTCCTGATGAAGAAATAGAGGCAGTTTCAGTTGGGTATTACCTCAATGATGGAGTGTTGATGCGGAAGTGGCGCTCTCCTGATCATCTTGGTGTTAACAAGACTGTTGATAAGATTGTAGAACCTGAAAGTTTGATTTGGCTCGATTTTACTTACAACATAGGTCAACAATCATATTGTTGGAACACATGCTCATTACGCGTGTAAAATCTGAATGTTTGGGTGATCTGACACAATCCAGAGCAAGCAGTAAACTTTTATAATCCTACAGCCTGCCGGTGAGAGTGGCATCTTTTTTTCTGTTCACAGCAGGAAGCCGCAGCCACTACGTCCAGGGTGCCCAGTGTTCCTCAGAGTTCCATCACTGGTTTCATTGAAGTTAAAGCCCAGCTACATTAATCAGCTTAAAACAATCTAAATCTCTGTCAAATTCATATTATGTTTATGTTCAATATCCTAGAAAGGAACCTCATATATATTTATCTCACTATTGGACTGTAATACTCCATTCTAAGGCTTTTCCATGACAACTGCATCATTTTAGCACATATTCCTATCATGTTTGGTATCTTTATTCTCGGGGGGAGTCCAAGGAGTTGAATGGAACATGTTTCATTTCCCTTGGAATTATGGTTCATCTTGTTTGTAAGATTAATTCGGGCGACTACCTAGTCTCCCCTCTATGCAAATTAAACTTATCACCTAGGCCAGTAAAACTCTGATTCGACCACCCCGTCCTCTACCTTGTTCGAAGGCGTGGTTTGGAATCTTTAAAGGTACGAGATCCTAAGGGGGCGGGGCCTCTTTCTCTCTTGGTCATCCCTGCGGGTCGTGATCTGACGTGCGAATAGGTAAGTGGGAGAAGTCACATGACGCCTTGCTCTGCGGAGCGAGGGGGCATTTGAGTTCTCCCCGACCACGTGGGGAAACTTTAGCTCCGCGTGGCCATTCACCTTTTCCAGGTATGAAAATATTCTAAATCCTTCTAAATTATATGTAACTGGTAATTGGCTTAGCGTTGATTTGTTTGATCCAAGTTGTGCCTACCTCCTAATTAAATTATTGTTATTCCTTTTCTAGCTTGCGTGGTCTCCGTGTCTTTTAATCTTTTTATTCTTCTTAGCCCCGTCTCAGCGAATACCTAGGGGAATTGATTATCCTCACTGAGGAACGACTGGCCAGCGGCCCGGTGTGGGAATTGGTTGGTTAAGTTGGTTTAGGCGACCATGATCTACCTATTGTTAGGATTTATACATGTTGGTTCTGAGTTTTAACCTATAGAACCCTTAGGCTAATATATAATCCTAGGTTCATTGTAATATACCAGCAGAGGCTATTGCAATGATGGTTGACTTCCAACCGCTAACCTAACCAACAAACTAGGATTCGAACATGGTGTTAATGCCCAAGAACATTAATGTAGCGGCAGTGGTTGTCTGTTAGGAATTCAAGGTATAGTCACTTCATGTTTGTCCTTAGAGTCTAAGTAACTGGTTATCACTGTCTCGAGATTCGCTAATGCTGTTCCATCAATTCTAATTCTAATTTGGATTCAGATTTTTCACGAGGATACCACTAAATTTGGTATGTCAGATTAATTGTAACCATTGCGTTTTCATGCCCCGTCCAAAGACGGTGAAAATTATCCATTATATTGTGATTCACTCCAGCCAGAAGAATGCTCTAATTAAAGTTAGACAAAGAGAACACGTGATGCCTTCACCTCGCTGCAATGTTCCGTCGTTGGTATTGTTTGTTGAGGTTTTACAGCTGGTGACCACCGACGTAAATAGTCTAATAATTATTTCCTCTGTTATTTGTCGTTTTGAAAACCTTTGCATCTTGCGGCGTAATGGCTTGCGTACCATACTGGCGAAGCCTATGGTCGTGAGTGCATGGTTCTGTTTTGCAACGCGTTCCGAGGTGTTCTGCCTTCTGCTGGCATGTGTGTGAATCTACAGGTGCTGGTCAACGAATTACAATAATTTGAAATAGTGCAACCGTTAAATTTTTTAATGCATTTTTTGTGCAGAAAGCAAATCAGGTGTTCACCGCGCCTGTTTTACTTGTTAGAGTAATCACAGAACTCACCACCTGTAAAAAATTTGCTCAGCTGAGCTTTCCAAAAGGCCCATTTAGGCCATTTAACTGTGACACTGTTGTTTCATTGAATTAGAATAATGGAGAAACTGTTTCACTGAATTAGAATAATTTTTATTATAATTAGAATCATCACTTTCTCTGTATTTTGTGGCTGCCCCCTTAGCTTGTATGACTGCCTGAAGTTTCCGCGGCATCGATTTGACCAGCTTGTCCCAAGTTTCTGCCCTCACTGCTTCCCAGGCTGTGGCGATGTTCTGCTTCAGTTGGTCCAGCGTAGTCGGCCTTCTGTCGCGAATTTTCCGCTTGACGATGTCCCAAAGGTTTTCAATGACATTGAGGTCAGGCTAGTTAGCCGACCATGCCAAAACTTCAAGTTGTTTTTCGGCGAACCAATCTTTGGTCGACTTTAGCGCATGAGCCGGTGCAAGATCCTGTTGAAATATGAGGTCTTCTTCGCCGAACTGTTCCTCAACAATCGGAATCAGGAACGTTTCCAGAACATGTCGGTATACGACAGCATTGACAGTCTTCTTGAGGAAGAAGAGTTTCTCTACACCCCGAGCGGACATGCATCCCCAGACCATAACGCTCTGGGGAAACTTGACGGATCTTTTCACAGCCTCGTGGTTGTAGGTTTCGCCACCACGACGCCAGACACGAGGACCTTAGTCACCGAAGGAGATGCAAAAGCGTAATTCGTCACTGAAGACCACTTTCTGTCAGTCTTCAGCAGTCCACTCATCGTGTTCTTTGGCTCACTTCAGCCGTTTCTCCATTTGTTTCTTGTTCAGCATCGGTTTTACTGCTGGAACGCGAGATTTGAAGCCGAGTTTGCGCAGACGACGGTAAGTGGTCGATCTCGAGACATTAGTGCTGGTCTGCTCGTTCCGCAAGTCGCTGAGCTCGGAAGTGGACTTGAACCAGTTGCTGACTGCGATCTTTCTCAGCTGCTTCCAGACGCCGGAACAGTTGGTGCGCTTGCTCCAGTCTTTCTTGAGAGCTTTGCAGACAGAAGACTGGCTGATGCCGAGCTGCTCAGCAATTTTAGTTTGGGTCAAGCCTTGTTGGCGAAGGGTTGAATTTGAGCCACTATTCCGGTTGAGAGGTCGCGCTGCTGACCCATGATTGATTTTACAACTTAGAAATTCTACTCAACCCTGACTTTATACTGCACAGTGAATACTCTTCACAGAAAACAAAAATTCAAGCACTTATTCTAATTCAATGAAATTACATGAATTATTCTAATTCAATGAAACAACAGTCTCACAGTTAAATGGCCTAAATGGGCCTTTTGGAAAGCTCAGCTGAGCAAATTTTTTACAGGTAGCAAGTTCTGTGATTACTCTAACAAGTAGGACAGGCGCGGTGAACACCTGATTTGCTTTCTGCACAAAAAATGCATTTAAAAATTTTACGATTGCACTATTTCAAATTATTCTAATTCGTTGACCAGCACCTGTACATATCCGAGGTGATCCTGGTGTGAGCGGCCCGGCCAGCTCCATCCGAATTCGGTAATTAATGTAGTGTTTTCTACTTCAGGATTTACCGCATAGAGACCGTTACGAAGGGATCGACATATCCCCAATAGGCCTGGGACCGTAGAAACCAGACACGTGTTAATTTTATCTTTTCAGGATCAGAATTTAAGTGTAAGTTGATTAAATGTTTGCATAAGCTACGTTGCTTTCTGTTGTCGGTATGGACTGCTGTATCTTCAAAACCATTTGAGCCATTTGGTATTTTCGTGCTTTTAGGTACAGGGTTCAATGGCAAGTTAGAAATGATTCGTATTCTGTGTGCAACCGGAGGTTTTCGGCATTCCTAGGTGGACGTGAATGTCTGTTGTTGCGGGGCACATTGGCCGTGTTTGTCTTAGCCCATAGGTTGGTTGATTGTATCGTACCTAGGATGTGCGGTTGAGGGGGATGCATTTTGTGGCTACGCAATGGCAGAAAGTAAGCTTGCCACTGAAGGGGTTGAATACTCTTGACTTGTGCTGGGGAAATCGTGTGTATTGCGTTTGAAGGTTTGCGTAGGGGTACCGAAGGTAATCGGCAATTGTTTACGTTTGATGGATTTGGTGCAAGGTGCTACTGGAATTGTTCAGGTAGCTAATCTTGATCCAATATTGGGAGTTATTATTCGAATGAATTTTGTATGTAGGGAGTGAAGAGGTTAGCTTCGAAGTATCATTGGTTTTCCGTATTTTTCTTATATAACTATTCGCAGGGTAGTGGCAAGTGCGTTTATTAGTGCTTTAACTCGCCTCATTAGTTCGGCTGAGTTGGCGAATGTTTTCCATTCTCTTGTCTTGTTAAACTCTGTGCAAAGTTAATCGGTTTATTTTGCGGTTTTCCGCAAGCAAGATATTCTGCAACTTCCGCATGAGCGAAAGTTTGTTGTGAGGTGACACGTGGGTTTTCAGGTCGGCGAGCGTTTGTGCTTATGCAACTGGGCTAGGCGGTTTGGGCATTTGTTTTAAGCATTGCGAGGTAAGAGCTTATAATTGGAGATGTTGAATATTTTTGCATTTTATGCCAAATTGAGCAATTGGAATAACAACTTTGAGATTCGCCTTAAATTTTGGCTTCTCTATAATATGCATTGAAACTGCCATATTACCTTTGCACAAAGGGTTATCAAGTTGAACGGCCCGCCATTTTGGCTTGCTTTGTTGAGGAATGTGACGTGGTTTCATCTGGGAGTCGCCATTGGTTGAGTTTGCATGTGGGCTGGCCTTTCCTCGGAGGGGGAAGTCCTAGCCGGCCCATTGGGTCACGTGACTATTCGCCGGTGAGCTGGCTGGCTGGTACAGCCCCCATGCCAATCCGTGTAATAGGGTGACGTGGCCCGTAGCCTGTTAGCTGGTTGGTTGACACAGTCCTCAATCTAAATACGAGCAAAATGGCGCCAATCAAATTGGCCAATCACTGCCACGTTTTGGGGTTGCTTCCGGTCGTTTTAAAATTGATTTTATTAAATTTACATTCATCCCAAGGTATTGGCACCAGATGATGATTGGTCACTTTTGGCAAAGAATGGTATATTTCTATTAATTACCTTATCTTATAGCATACCTTTCCTGTACTTCTGCCTTCTCTCTGATCTCCTTCACCCTTTTTCAGAGTCAACTATGTTCATCAAGGAAATAGTGGACATAAAGTCTGGGCCTGTGTTCTGAACACATGATTTGATTTCTTTTGTTTTTCTTTTGTTTTTTAGCCATTTCAGGCTTAACCCTCTCCAGCCCAATTTATTATTTTGAGATATGAAAAATATTTCATTCATGGAGAAAAGTTTTTATACACTAGTGGCTGCAGGGGGAACTAACGTTGTATTTTTGCAATACTGAGCTGGAAGGGTAACTTTATCAAACCATTTCCCATGTGGTCTTTATATTTTATAGTCAGTCATCAATTGATTTATTGTTGCAAATTTGCAACATGAGCTTGGAGAGGGTTAACTATGCAGACAGTCACCCTGCATAGTTCCTTCTTTTACAGTCTTCACGCCAGTGAGCATCGGGGGTGGATGCACATCCCTATTGCGGGTCCATAAAACACCCGCTCTTGGTAACAGGCCCCCTCAGACCCACTTTACAGCCATCATTCACACCCCCATACAAGCGCGCGCCCACACACACGCCCACACACACACAAGGGTACCCTCATCTACACCATTTGCTCTTGCCCAGGCTTGTCTGTGGTTCGTCCTGGTGTGAAGGGAAGGCCATAAAGCATTGTTCCATCTAAAAATGTGGTATTAACTACATCTGTTTTTTCTCTCTGGAAGCAGGGGTGATGGGATTTCTGGTGCCGCTCACACCTCCTCAGTCACTATTCTCCTTGAAGTGTCTTAAGGTTACACAGACGGGGGAGACGTGAATTGTGGGGTGATTACAGGCATTGGGTCTAACTCTTATCTATTGCTTCCCTACAGGACAGTTTGCTGGCTCAGGGAGATTTCAACTCGCGCTGAGCACCACATACCAAAATGTTTTCAATTAACTTTAACATTTTCTGATTCTTACAGGTGGAGTAATAATATTGCTTTGGTCATGTCGTGTTTTGATCTTTTGTTGTCAATGTGGCGGGATGCTTGTTTCAAGTTTCTCTATACAGGCACCAAAGATTCAAGGACTGGACTTGGCCAGACTCTCCTGAAGAACAAACTCCATAATGCTTTCGACTAGCTCTGACATCAGGACCTTCATCACAGACGACTCAGCCCATTCCTCCTCTGCTCAACTTAAGGACACACTCCTATCTCAATTCACATGTGCACCAACCCGGGCGCCCGCAAACTTCTAACAACATCTTCAAAACATCAACTGGACAATACAATGGACACTGCAAGCTTCGGACAACATCTTCACAACAGAACAGTATAGAGGAAATTTTCATATGGACAACTGCAGTTGTGTTTGTGGTTGATTTGTGAACTACTGGTAAAGAGTGCGGGTTGGCACAAAAATGGGTTGTGAGGAATCAATTAAATTCTATTTTATAATTTGGCAATTGGACTGCGGCATATAGGTTCCTTACACTGAAGGCCAAAGATGGTGTGCCTTATGTTCATAAAAGTAAGGTAAAACTACATATGCAATGATCCAAATTAGCTTAATTCTCCTTTATAATATTCTTCATAATTTTATCGGAAATTCTTACAAAATTGCTTCTGACCAGCCTATTATGTGTGTCAACCCCACTCTCTCAGTTGATCACAAGATCATATCATGTAACAGAATTGCTGAATGTCTTTGATTCGCAAGTTCTCCTTTTACCATACCACGTCATACTTTCTCATGTAAATATTCAATGTTTTTTGCTTAACTGTATGTTTACAAGGCACTTTAAGCATATCCCTAAATAATTTGATTTTGTAACCCCCATTGGATTTTTCCCACTGGGTTTTTCCAAATTGGATTCGTTACATAGTTAGTGGCACATACAATCTTTTTGCTTTTCCTAGTCAATGGTGGAAAAGTTTTTGGTTTATGTGCTGGTTTGTTCTGCGATCTCTATTGTTCATGATTTTAGGGAAAAGTACTTTTCAAATTATAATTTATTTGGCATAAAATTGATTTGGTTAGTACATCAACTAACTTCAGATCATAGACTCATAGAACAAACCTAGATATTACTTTTAATTAAAATGTTTTGTTTGTCTTTTGCCTGTTTTTTCCATGTTTGATGTTAAATTCTCCGGTGGTCTCTCTTTCTTTTAAGGTCCAAAGCCACACTTCTCTAAATTTGCAATAATATTGCTTTGAGAGGAAACAGTCCATTTTTATCAGATGATGCAATTGTCACGAAAAACTCAATTACTCTAAGAATCTGTAATATCTCAAATTTCTTCTATAGTTTTAATAGGTATACTTAATATTAACGTCATCAACCAGGGACTATTTGAATAATCCTTTGTGACCCCATGGGTGGATTTGTGTTCCACGTGGTCAGGGGGTGGATTGTAGAACCTGAAAGTTTGATTTGGCTCTATTTTACTTACAACATAGGTCAACAATCATATTGTCGGAACACACACACGTGGGTAAAATCTGAATGTTTGGGTGATCTGACACAATCCAGAGCAAGCAGTAAACTTTCATAATCCTACAGCCTGCCGGTGAGAGTGGCATCTTTTGTTCTGTTCACAGCAGGAAGCTGGAGCCACTACGTCCAGGCTATCCAGTGTTCCTCAGAGTTCCATCACTGGTCCCATTGAAATTTAAGCCCAGCTATATTAATCTGCTTAGTACAATCTAAATCTCTGTCAAATTCATATTATGTTTATGTTTAATATCCTAGAGAGGAACCTCATATATATTCATCACACTATTGGACTGTAATACTCCATTCTAAGGCTTTTCCATGACAACTGCATTATTTTAGTACATATTCCTATCATGTTTGGTCTCTTTATTCTCGGGGGGAGTCCAAGTAGTTGAATGGAACATGTTTCATTTCCCTTGGAATTATGGTTCATCTTGTTTGTAAGATTCATTTGGGCGACTACCTAGTCTGCTCTCTATGCAAATGAATCTTATCACCTAGGCCAGTAAAACTCTGATTCGGCCACCCCTTCCTCTACCTTGTTCGGAGGCGTGGTTTGGAATCTTTAAAGGTACAAGATCCTAAGGGGGCGGGGGCTCTTTCTCTCTTGGTCATCTTTGCAGGTCATGATGTGACGTGCGAATAGGTAAGTGGGAGAAGTCACATGACGCCTTGCTTTGCGGAGCGAAGGGGCATTTGAGTTCTCCCGGACCATGTGGGGCGACTTTAGCTCCGCGTGACCATTCACCTTTTCCAGGTATGAAAATATTCTAAATCCTTCTAAATTATATGTAACTGGTAATTGGCTTAGCGTTGATTTGTTTGATCCAAGTTGTACCTACCTGTTAATTAAATTATTGTTATTCCTTTTCTAGCTTGCGTGGTCTCCGTGTCTTTTAATCTTTTTATTCTTCTCAGCCTCGTCTCGGCGAATACCTAGGGGGATAGCTTATCCTCACTGAGGAACGACTGGCCAGCGGCCCGGTGTGGGAATTGGTTGGTTAAGTTAGTTTAGGCGACCATGATCTACCTATTGTAAGGATATATATATGTTGGTTCTGAGTTTTAACCTATAGAACCCTTGGGCTAATATATAATCCTAGGTTCATTGTAATATACCAGTAGAGGCTATTGCCATGATGGTTGACTTCCAACCGCTAACCTAACCAACAAACTAGGATTCGAACATGGTGTTGATTCCCAAGAACATTAATGTAGCGGCGGTGGTTGTCTGTTAGGAATTCAAGGTATAGTCACTTCATGTTTGTTCTTAGAGTCTAAGTAACTGGTTGTCACTGTCTCGAGATTCGCGCATGCTGTTCCAAAACTATCAATTCTAATTCTAATTTGGAGTCAGATTTTTAACGAGGATACCACTAAATTTGGTATGTCAGATTAATTGTAACCATTGCGTTTTCATACCCCGTCCAAAGACAGTGAAAATTATCCATTATATTGTGATTCACTCCAGCCAGAAGAATGCTCTAATTAAAGTTAGACAAAGAGAACACGTGATGCCTTCACCTCGCTGCAATGTTCCGTCGTTGGTATTGTTTGTTGAGGTTTTACAAGATCATGAAACACTTCTTCTGGCCTGGACTTCGGAAAGACGTTTCCAACTTTTGCAAAACCTGTCACACTTGTCAGGTAGTTGGAAAATGCCAGTTAGGTCCACCTGTAGCTCCATCGCAGCCTATCCCAGCATTTGGGGAGCCCTTTTCTAAGGTCATAAGTTGATTGTGTTGGTCCATTACCCAAGACTAGATCTGAAAATCTGTACTTGTTGACAATCATGTGTACATCTACTAGATTCCATGAAGCCATACCTCTACGTAACATCAAGGCAACTGCAATCTCGAAAGCTTTGATAAAGTTCTTCACGTTGTTTGGCCTTCCCAGGGAAATTCAATCAGACCAAGGTAGCAATTTCACTTCCGTATTGTTTCAGCAGGTTAAGATAAGATATACTTTATTGAACCCCGTGGGGTAATTTGTCCTCTGCATTTAACCCATCCTATAGTTAGGAGCAGTGGGCAGCCACAGAGCTGCGCCCGGGGACCAACTACAGTTCTAAAGCCAGTTCCTTGGTCAGGGGCTCTGGTTGGAGTGTTCCTATGATGCATGTTTTTGTGGGTGGGGGAAACCGGAGTACCCAGAGGAAACCCACGCAAACACGGGGAGAACATGCAGACTCCACACAGAAAGGCCCCAGGCCAGATTCGAACCCACAACCTTCTTGCTGTGCCACCGTGTCACTTCCCCATGCTCAAATCTCCTGACTTCAACAAACCGTTCTCCATCGCGGTCGATGCTAGCGACCAAGCTTGTGGATCTGTGCTCCTGTAGAGAAGTGACTCTGATGACATTGAGCTTACCGTGGCATACTTCTCCAGGACGTTCAATCGCCACCAAAGGAACTATTCCACAATAGAGAAGGAGCTGTTGGCTCTGGTTATAGCCTTACAACACTTTGAGGTTTATGTTTGTACAGGGTGTATACTGACCACAATCCGTTAATGTTTTTGAGTAAGATGAAAAACAAGAATCGGAGATTGTTGAACTGGAGTTTGATTTTACAGGAGTTTGACTTGGAAATTAAGCATGTAAAGGGTACTGGCAATGTAATTGCTGATTGCTTATCCCGTGTTTCAGTATGTACAGTGGCTCCAATAAGTATTTTACACGAATTGAAAATTTGACTACATAACAGCTTTTGTATATTTGGCTAAATGCTTGCTATTGTGTGTAAAAGTGATTAAAATATTTGATAATCAATATGTTTCAAACAAATATTTAATGTCAAAATTGCATATTTGGTCAGAAAGGCGATTATCTGACCCAATAAGTATCTGTACAGTTCCATTAGTGAGTCACAAAACTTATAATACTCACCTAAAAAAAAAAAAAAAAAGTCTTAAACGTGGGAGGGGGCTGCAAAAGAGTATATAAGGAGAAAATTGAGAGAGTAAAGTAGTAGAAGAAATTACAAGGAAAAGGATACATTTGACTAGACCTGACACTCTTTTTCAAGACCTGTGAAGCTTTTAGGGGATTTTTGCCTGTATTGGAGCATTTTCCTCACCCGGAACATCACAAAGCAACCCCATTCCAAGGGACTGTAAATATTTTTTTCTTGTATATTATCAATCTTAGTCTGTAGTATAAATTGTAGGTTAGTGTTGGTCTTTGTTGAATTAAATTTGTTTGAGTTTTTAAATTTTGTCTGTCTTCCCTTGCTGTAGCAAATGTCATGACAAATTGGGGCCATAACAATACAAATTCCCCAGAGGGATCTGGCTACCCAAGCAGGTACTGCCGCAGACAAGCGAGGAAGAAGAAGCAGCAGCTAAGAAGAGGACAACAGCCTCCGGGAGCCGCACCGGGGTCCGCGCCTGTAGCCGCACCAGGAGCCACACCGGGAGTCGCACAGGGGGCCGCACCCACTGCTGGTGCTGCTGCTGCCCTTAATCCAGGTACCTGTAATGGGCCTACCCGCGCTGATGGGCCTGTTGGAGGTGATGGCACCAACCAGCCGCGTATCCACGCTGCTGACAGCTTTAGTAAGCAAGAAATCTACGTCGGGGGCATTGCCAACACGCACACTGCCGAGGAAGTCAACGAGCATTTGAGTGGCATGGGTGTCGCTCACAACGTGCATGTGGAGCAGCTATCGAGGCGACAGGACTGGAAGTCTTACAAAGTCGTGGTTCCTGTTGAAAAAGCGGATCTGGTGCTGAATACCAAGAAATGGCCGTCTAGTGTTAGGGTGAGGCCTTTTCGTGCCCGGGCTGAGGGAAACTGGTGCCAAGCACCGCATAGGACGGACTTTTACCATCAGTCACATCATTGGCTCCAAAGCACTGCTCAGCAGTGAGGAAACAACAGACAAAACGGAAGACAACCACCCTGCTTCTGCAGCAGGCCAGCAAACAACGTGTCGAGATCCAGCGCCCAGCGATCTTGGCACAACCGAGCTGTTAACACGCACAGGGGCTGGGAGAACCGCAGACAACGCAGGGAAGAAACCTGGGAAGACGACAGCAGGTATGACGCCCGACATCACAGAGACTGGGAGGGTGACTCCTAGCCCAACCGGGAGTATGCCCCAGGTGATCGCGCCCGCTACATCCATGGACATGATAGACGATATGAGCAACAAGCAAGGCACGACAGATACGCTGATGCATAATCTTAATCATAATTTTGATAAGTTATGCCTTGAGTCGATGAACTGTAAGGGAGTCAAACAATCCGCTCATTATATCTGTGATAGATTAAAGACGTGACATTTTATGTTTGAGTGAGACTTGGCTTAGGCCCCATGAAGTCTCTCTTATAGAGTCTGTGGTGCTGCAGGAGAATCGTTCACCCTTATTATCTTACAGCTGTTTTGCCAAGTCTGGTATGATGGACGCCCCGAATGACTATGCAGGCCGTCCTTATGGCGGCGTAGCCATTATACGCAAAACTCAACATTACTTATCATACCGTGAGTTAGAAACGTCATGTGACAGGATCCTACCAGCTGCATTATGTCACATCTCAGGAGAAACACTGGAGATAATCGTGTGTGTGCACGTGCCTTTTTATAAAAGTTGTGATAGAGATCAGGCAGAAGCTTTTTTGGCCACATTAGATTCGTTGCAAATTATTATAGATAAATACGGTTGCGATGTTCCTGTAAGGCTCTGCGGAGATTTTAATGTAAAAATACCTAATGAAGCAACATTAAACAGAAACTGGTATGAGAGCTCAGGTTATACGGCTCATAGTAACATATTGTATGATTTTATGATTGCAAATAATCTTGTCGCTGCTGATCTTATGTTTCCTCAACCTGTTAACTATACGTTTTTCCGTCATGCTAGCAAAGCGTACACATGGATTGATCATATGTTAGTTACTTCACATAATAGTTTCTCTGTTTTGCTTTGTGAAATCATAGAAGAGGAAGAGGGTAACGTTAGTGATAACCTGCCTCTCCGGATGGTGTTTTCTGTATCTGGGGTAAATGAGGCCAAGGTACATGGTTGTAAGAAGACTAATGTGTGTTCTGAGTTCACTACCTACACCGCTCTTGACTGGCGTGACACTAGGCGTCGTGACCAGTACCATACGCTTCTTACTGAGAAGCTGTGGCAGATGGATCCGCTGGTATTAACAGAGGGTATGGATACACAATCAGTTAGGGCATGTCTGGATTCTCAGATTGAGCAACTTAACAAAGTTATGCATTCAGCAGCTGCTGATGCCAGTTGTCTATCAGTGCAAAAATACAAGCCAAAACCATTTTGGTGTCCAGAATTGAGTCGTATATGGGATAAGAAATGCTGTCATCCCGACTGATCAGATGGCCGATCATTATGCATCTATCATGCAGGATAACGATGTATTGTCTGAAGAACAGCAACGTATTACTAATAGTGTCACTGAAACATATAACATTTTTAAAATCTCGCACTCTGCCAGTTGTTAATATATCTATTGATCAAGTCAGTGATCTGATTTCCTCTCTTGAGCAGGGATGTTCGCCCGGTATTGATGGTGTTAGCACAGAACACTTAGTTTATGGTAAGAGTGATTTACTTTGTGATAAACTCGTTTCTCTTTATTCTGCTGTTCTCCGGCCTGGGTGTGTTCCTACAGTATTTACGCTGGGTGTCATTGTACCGATACTTAAAGAACTAACATTAAACCCAAATTTTTTTTAGAAAACAATAGGCCTATTGCACTTAGCTCTGTGCACACAAAACTTGTTGAAATGTTAATTTTGGCAGATGGTAACACTTGTAGAACGCAATTCGGATTCAGAGAGTCTAGGGCTTCGGCATTTGGTTGTACGCTTTTAACTGATTTCGCCTCATACTTTAAGTTCCGTGGCTCACCAGTATTTATGTGTGGTTTGGACGCAGAAAAATGTTTTGACAGTATTTGTCATAGTGCACTTTTATATAAATTGAGGAATAACATTGCAGATTGTCATTGGATGCTTTTATATGAATGGTGCAATAATTTGAAAGCCACTGTTAGATGGAATGATGAATATCGTAAGGTCTTTACAGTATCACGCGGTACGAGGCAGGGTAGCCTACTGTCGCCGCGTCTATTCAGCATATTCATTAATGATTTACTTGTTGATCTGTTTAAATCTGAGAACAGTTTGCGCAATGGAAATAACTCCTATAATCTTTTGCATACGCTGACGATGTGACTTTGTTCAGCGCCACTGTGACCGGGCTGTAGTCAATGATTGACATGTGTCAAAGTTATTCTACAACGTGGCGTTTCAAATTTGGTATAAAAAGGTCTAAATGTATGATGTACGGGAAAAACTTGTTTGTCTCTGAGCCGTATTGGCGACTAGGTGAAAATACAATGGAAAATGTGAATGTGATAGAAACCTTGGGTGTTATGCTATCCAGTGATTGTCATCCTGATGCCCACGCAGAGCACAGGCTGAGGAAGTGTCAGCAAGGGTTTTTCAGCCTGGACAATGCAGGCATGCCATATCCAGGTTTACCGGTTCAGAAAAAATCTTACCTGTGGAATTCAATTTGTCACCCAACTTTAATATACAGTTTGGATACAATGTCTCTGAGTAATACTCAGTATAAGTGATCTCTGGGTTTAAGTAATTATTGTCGCCATACTAAACTGTTAAAGGCACAAGCCATTCTGCCTGTATGTGATGTTACTGATATCATGAATGTTTCCCTCTGGCAGCGCATATTCGAGTTTGACTCTCCTGTGCGAGATCTATGTTCATATTTTATATCGTTGTGTGCCATAACAGGCCAACATATTCCTAATACTTTAACTAATATAATTATTTCAATGGGTCTCTGCCCTACGGAGACTGCGTTGAATAACAATCGTAGAGGACGACACTCTGCTTGTACAAAAGGAGATGGCGTTGTGGATTCGTTTCATTGTCTTCTACATGAATCAGATTTTTTGCACAGAGACTCTAATGCGTATAATCTAGTCAAGCTGCTGCGTAGAGCCTACAGTTAGCTCATTAATGCTCTTGGTCTCAGTCACTACATCTGTATTACCATGATTGATCCAAGTCACTATACATCTATAATATTATGTTGCAACTCAGAAGCCCCAGCCGCATAGAGGATTTTGGGAACAGGAAAGAGGAATTCTAGGTTAAAATGAATTGATATTTCACTATGTGAATCACAAAATGTATGGCTGAACTTGATGGGTAAAATTACTATTAATATGCAAATTTGCCAGAGGAGCCCATCTTAAAGAACGTCCATTTCCACCACAAAGATGAAAACACCAATGAAACAAATGAGGATATAATCACTACAGGGAACAGTGACATCGGTAACTCTACGTTCTTCATGTTCGCATGGCAAGCAAACCAATAAACCCATGAGACACTTCACTGGCACCTCAGTTAAAACCATGAAATCAATAAATAGAAATTGATGAAGTAGTGGTTCTCCACTACCTGTGATAATGCCATAAGCACATTAATCACTGTCTCTCAGCTAAATGGTACTTAAAGACATCATTTCTGCAACCATATCTAAGGCTACGTTTAGACAGCAGGTCTGGATGCACAATTCAGATTTTTTGGAGAAATTGAATTTTTTTGTGCGCTCATTCATTATATGCGACTTCTATCAGTTTTGAGCATAAACTGAATGCGACACTGAAGAGACCCGCTTGCGCAAAAGAGGTCCTGAGGTAATACGTGATCACGCAGGCACACACTGTTTGTTTATGGAAGTAAATGTGGAGGTATCTCTCCTCGGCGCGTGCGGCACTGATAAAGTAAAAGTCGGATAAATGCGACCTGGCCGTTCAGACAGCAGTCGCATTGCAAAATATCAGATACGTATCAGATTTAAGACCACATATGAAAGTGGTCTGGGTCGTTTTTAAAAAAATCTGATTTGTGCCGTTCAAACTGTCTTTAACAGATCGGATACAGGTCAGATATGGGCAAAAAAACGGATTTGGCCCACATTTGCCTGCTGTCTGAACGTAGCCTAAATCTCAATTGTCCACATGTAACTACATTTCAACTGTTTTATTTGTTACATGAAATATTATTCACAAACTTACAGTGAGTTTTGCCCAAGATTGTATTATAAAATACAATTGGGAAATTCGAATGACTTCAATAAGTTAAGATGAACAAACCCAGAGATACTTTCATTAGTTTTATTTGTCTAAGTAACAGAGTTGCTGGATGGAGCCCTCGGAGGAAATACTGTGGAACTGACTCCCCTCTGCAGAGATAAAGTTGGGTCCTTAAACAGAATGTAAAGAAAAAACTGCTATTCACTCCTTGACTAAAGGCCCTGACTTCACTCCAAAACTGCCCCTGTGGTTTACCCCTGCTCTCTCTGACTTGGTCTTCCTACTTGCTACTGTTCTTTCAATCAGTTCTCTCAGGACTTTCTTGCAGAAGAGAAATGTAATCTTTTAGGACTTTCTCTCCTTAGACTTAAACTGAAATTTGTCATTTATCTAAGGACTATCTTGACCTGAAGAGCTGTGAAAGCAACACATTTTACATGATACAGAGGATCTCAGAAGTGCTTCCACTCCTCTGAAATCACACAGCATCCAAACACCTGCAGGAAGCTACACTGGTTACCATGTCTCGTCTGCATTTCAGTGCCAGGCTTCTTGCTCAGCTCGAGAGTTAAACGGAGCTGCAGGCATGAGAGCCGCTCACGTGGTTTCTTAGCTTTGATCAAGTGCTCGCGAAGTGAAGATTATAAGCCACAGTGTCCGCTATTTTTATATTTCTTTTTTTTTTCTCATGGGTGTAATCAGATAAGTATGACATACCCGTACATTTTATCACTGCACTGCAACTTTCTTCCTGTATGTGGCAGGGAAATCGAAGGGAGTGCAGACGCATGTGAACATCTGTTTGTGATTAATAAATGTAGAAAAATGTAGCAGGTGTTTTCTTCTTGATTTATGTGCAAGTATATGTGTTAGTCTTTTTAATCTCTTCAATATTGTGCTGGCAATTTCATGACTGGGATCTTGAGCTTTCACTAAAATTAACTGCACTTTAGTAGCATTGTATCAGATTAGTATATTGCATTATTTTTGCTCCCTGATACTAAGGTTTGATAGGAACTAACTGCACTGTTACAATGTGTTGGTCTCCAGTGCACAAGCATAGTCTGACTCATGCAGGCCGGATGTCAGATTTGACTTTGTGGACTCGGCAACAAGTGCAATCAGAGCCTTGTCTGACCATAGATACCTATGATACCAGAGAAAACTAGATATGTGGATTACAATTCAAAAACAATGTCTTTGGTACATTGCTGGTAATCGCCAGTATTTGCATCCAGCCTAGAGGGCCCCCTGGGTACAAAATTTTCAGAATTTTGAGGTTGACTACCATCTACACTGAAAATACTTTTGAGATTTTACTAATGCCGTAATGTACCCCAAAGGGACCATGTACTCAGATATTTAAGATCTCCATCTTGCTGGGTGAACATAATTGTGCCTTTTACCACCACAGAACATATCTGGATTTTTGAGAAAATATACCGCAAACATGCATCAAAAATCTATTTTGACCATCTTTCTGGCCGTCCATTGCACAGACCCAGCAAGATACCAAGGTGATATTCACTTAAAATGATCGACTTGTTGTGAGTTAACACATAATAAAGCATTCTAAATCAGTACATGTCAGGGATATTATTTTTTTCCATTCATTTCCAATTTTTATTGTCATTTCTCAAATAATTCCAGCTCAATGCTATAGTTACCCAGCTTGGCCACGTGGTGGTACTGATGTCCGACCAAACTTGACGTGCCACAGGTCTTGATAAAAGTATAACATATTTGGTGCTGTGTACTCTCAAGTCATGATAGTTCATGTAAAATGTGGTGTCAACAGCTTTTGGACAACAAAACTGAACCACTTTAGTGGCTTTCAGGTTGCACAACCAGCAGGGAAAGTTAGATATGCACCCAAAAATTCAGCTTTTTCCCTAAGACAACCATATCTACCTATGTGCCAACTGTCATTCAATTCCAGGGGGGTCAACTGCGCACCGAACAACGATCTCTCATGGAATCGCTCTTACTTAAACAGTTAACCACCACTATATCTAGGTAATTTTATCATCAAAGTTGTTAACACAATTCTGCAGGATCATTAGATATAGCCTTTAACATTTTAGCATATTCAACATTTAATTTGTAAGTGTGATGAATGTTCTAGCCATCATACACTCAACAAAAATATAAACGCAACACTTTTGTTTTTGCTCCCATTTGTCATGAGATGGACTCAAAGATCTAAAATTCATTCCAGATACACAATATTACCATTTCTCTCAAACATCGTTCACAAATCTGTCTAAATGTGTGATAGTGAGCACTTTTGCTTTGCTGAGACAATCCATCCCACCTCACAGGTGTGCCACATCAAGATGCTCATCAGACACCATGATTAGTGCACAGGTGTACCTTATACTGCCCACAATAAAAGGCCACTCTGAAATGTGCAGTTTTGTCTCACAGCAAAATGCCACAGATGGCGCAAGCATTGAGGGAGCGTGCAATTGGCATGCCGACAGCAGGAATGTCAACCAGATCTGTTGCTCGGGCATTGAATGTTCATTTCTCCACCATAAGCCGTCTTCAAAGGCGTTTCAGAGAATATGGCAGTACATCCAACCGGCCTCACAACCGCAGACCACGAGTAACCACACCAGCCCAGGACCTCCACATCCAGCAGGTTCACCTCCAAGATCGTCTGAGACCAGCTACTCAGACAGCTGCTGAAACAATAGGTTTGCATAACCAAAGAATTTCTGCACAAACTGTCCGAAACCGTCTCAGGGAAGCTCAACTGCATGCTCGTCGTCCTCATCGGGGTCTTAACCTGACTCCGGATCGTCGCCGTAACAGACTTGAGTGGGAAAATGCTCACATTCGATGGCGTCTGGCACGTTGGAGAGGTGTTCTCTTCACGGATGAATCTCGGTTTACATTGTTCAGGGCAGATGGCAGACAGCGTGTGTGGCGTCGTGTGGGTGAGCGCTTTGCTGATGTCAATTTTGTGGATCGAGTGGCCCATGGTGGTGGTGGGGTTATGGTATGGGCAGGCATCTGTTATGGACGAAGAACACAGGTGCATTTTATTGATGGCATTTTGAATGCACAGAGATACCGTGATGAGATCCTGAGGCCCATTGTTGTGCCATACATCCATGAACATCACCTCATGTTTCAGCAAGATAATGCACGGCCCCATGTTGCAAGGATCTTTACACAATTCTTGGAAGCTGAAAATGTCCCAGTTCTTGCATGGCCAGCATACTCACCGGACATGTCACCCATTGAGCATGTTTGGGATGTGCTTGACCGGCATATACGACAGCGCGTACCAGTTCCCACTAATATCCAGCAACTTCGCACAGCCATTGAAGAGGAGTGGACCAACATTCCACAGGCCACAATTGACAATCTGATAAACTCTATGCGAAGAAGATGTGTTGCACTGCATGAGGCAAATGGTGGTCACACCAGATACTGACTGGTTCTGAGTCCCCAGACCCCCAATAAAGCAAAAACTGCACATTTCAGGGTGGCCTTTTATTGTGGACAGTCTAAGGTACACCTGTGCACTAATCATGGTGTCTGATGAGCATCTTGATGTGGCACAGCTGTGAGGTGGGATGGATTGTCTCAGCAAAGCAAAAGTGCTCACTATCACACATTTAGACAGATTTGTGAACAATGTTTGAGAGAAATGGTAATATTGTGTATCTGGTATGAATTTTAGATCTTTGAGTCCATCTCATGACAAATGGGTGCAAAAACAAAAGTGTTGCGTTTATATTTTTGTTGAGTGTAGTTAGCCTACAACTTTGTGACCGCAAGAGCTAATTAAAGACGGCCCTTCATAGGCTACTCACTGACTGAGTTTTATTTGATGCACTGAACTGAAAATCGCTGCTTTTTGGGAGTGGGCATGGACGAACTGAACAGAAATCATAAGTTGGTATAGCTCAAAAATTGGCTGCAAATCAGAAAATGTACAGTGAATTGCGAAGTCAAATTGTTTACTTCCAGCCCAGAGTCAGAGTTAGTGGAGCAATGATCCCCGACTGTAGCACTGCAGGGGTAATCGCCCCGATGCTCCCTTCGTAGTCAATGCCAGTGACGACATGTACCATAGACTGAGAAACTCTGGTCTGTATCACTTGTTCTTCAGGATATTCAGCTAAACTACATCCCATCTCTCGCGTATTACAACAAAATCCTGCAACGTGGCATTTTGAGAAAAATCATAAAGGCAGACTGAAAAAACATCAGAACTCCAGCCGTTTCAATGTGTTTTGTTTGCTTCGCCTGGAAAAGTTTATGCTGCTTACACATGGGCAGCATTGGGGTAGTGCTTACTGGTGCAGAGATTTCAATAGCACCACCAAGAAAATAACTGTATTTTCACATTTAAATTCTAGCTATATTTTCTCTGTATATTTTTGAATTATTTTTGAAGGTCAGATCCACTCGACACCTTTTTTGTCGTAAGTACAGCGTGAGATGCTTGTAGATCTTTATACCACAGTCTGGGTGAATACTCTTTTCTGATTGGCTGGCAGGAATCCGGCCTGGGGCCTTTCTGTGTGGAGTTTGCATGTTCTCCCCCTGTTCGCGTGGGTTTCCTGCGGGTACTCCGGTTTCCCCCACCCACAAAAACATGCCTCATAGGAATACTCCGGCAAGTGCCCCTGACCAGGGAACTGGCTTTGGAGCTGGAGTTGGTCCCCAGACGCTGCTCTGTGGCTGCCCACTGCTCCTGGCTATGGGATGGGTCAGATGCAGAGGACAGGTTACCCCACGGGGTTCAATAAAGTTTATCTATCGAGACCGGGTGGGGAGACTCTTTATGCCCGTGCCAATTTTCACGTTGTATAATTTCTGAACAGCTTGAGCTTTTTCCTAAAACCTGTCTGGGAACAATTTTACACCAATAAGTCAAGTCTACCATCTTCCCCATTATCATGGCAACGGTTTTCTTACAGGTATGTCTGACAAAAAAATCGCATATCACGTAATTTAATGTCAGATTTGTTAAGTAGAATTAATTTATGCGAATTTGATGACATCATTGAATTAATTTAATTTTCTTATGATGAAAGCTTCTACTTCCAGCTGTAATGTGAATATAGGTATTTACCTTTTTTTTGTTAAGCTCAGACTGGAGTCATGTTTAGACATGTCCTGGACATGTCTGGGGCAAGTCTCAGAAAATTTAAAAAAAGAGGTCTAAATGTGGGTGGGGTCTGCAAAAGAGTATATAAGGAAAAGAATTGAGACAGTAAAGTAGTAGGAGAAATTGCAAGAAGATGACCAGACCTGCCATTCTGTTCAAGACCTGTGACGTTTCTTTTGTGGATTTCTTTGCCTGTGTTTGAGCATTTTCTTCATCCAGGACATCACCAAGCCACCCCACAAAAAGGGACTGTAATTATTTCTTTTTTTTTCCTATTCAATCTTGGTCAGTAGTTTAGTTATTTTCTTTGTTAGAAATTAAATGTGTTTTAGTTGTTAAAACTGTGTCTGTCATCCCTTGCTGTTGCTGTTGCGTTGTAAATTGTATTAACAAATTGGGGCCATAACACAACAAATAGATGTTTTTTTTCCCCATTATTCTGGTGGTCTTTGGGCTCTATATTGAAATCAATATACTAAACACAAAGAAGTTGACGATAAGAACATAGCAAGTTTTGCTTACGCAAACCTGTAATCCTTAATAAGTTGACTTTCATTTCTTTCTGACCTCAACTCCTCAGAAAAACATTAAATTTAAAAACTATTAAATGAAGTAAAGTAAATGAAAAACTATTTTCATGGAACAAACAGTAAATAGAATTTTGTGTGTTTTATGGCCTTTCAGATCTGGTGTACTATGGGATAAAATGAGCAAAGCATTCTGGGTAATACAAATCTAAACATGATGTCATAATGACATCATAATAGGTCATAATAATACCAAAATGATTATAGTGATTTAGCTTTACGTGTACATCATCCCCAGCACTGATAGAGGGGATGGTGGAAGGTTCTTTCTCCTGACTTATAACAGATCAGCCTTTCTTTCCTCCTTGTGGTTTGGAACTCAGTATAAACAGACAAAGCAACTTACACACGGTTATAAATATTTTGCAGGTAAGGAGTGATGACATTGAATGTCAATTACAAGTAGCAAACTTGGTAGCCGCTATGATAAACATATTAACTGCTATGTCAATGTAATTTCTGCGATGGTAAGGTGACCAAGGTAGCTACCTGGTGACTGTTAACAATCGCTAGGGTTTGGTTTTAGTCAGCGATCTATTCAAGTCCATGGGATGGCACATTGGTAGCTAGCATGCAGACATGATTTTCTCCATTAAATTAATTTTGCGTTTCTAGGATAATGATGCGCATGAAATGTTTTATTACAGCCCTTCGAATGAATATTGCTGCAAAACGATCTTAACTTATTTGAAATTGGCTTCATAGGGAACCATTCGTTTCAATGAAGAAGTTGGTTGTATCAATATGCTTCACTTTGGGTGATGTAAATATGACATCATCAGCAATCTAGTGCTCTAAATGGATATATCTATGCTATTAAGCTTATTGGTTTTGTTTATGGACTTCCAAAAGGTGATTCTTGGTTTTTGTTTCAATTATTGTTTTGTTAATTGTATAAAATTTGTATTACAAAGCCTCGCATCTGCGGTGTTCCTTAATTGCCTTTAATATAGGCTATCTTGTGCTGTTGTCTGTCACAATAATCTGAGAAGTAAAAGACACTGCTCTTCAGTTGAAAACCACGCATTTAATGCTAGTTGCTGGATTGTGGGTGATTGATGATGTGCACTCTGGCTCAGAAGCTCTGATAGTTTTGTTTATGCTCTTGTGTAGCCCAGGCTGACTCCCATGTTGCTGAGGCAGTTTATGAAATATAAAAATCTCTCTAGTTTTGTTGTGATTCTGCCTTGTCCATGTTCATACCCTGTTTATTCTGACTGCCTTTTGTGTTTTTTGATATTTGCTATACCTGACCATTCTTTGTATGTGTATTGGGATTTGGAAACTTTGATTAATTTATGTGTTGTCTTAGTTTTTACTTTTCCATGTTTTACTTTTTGCCATCGTCATATTCCGGTTCATGTTTTCCATCATGCATTGGACTTTGTCTCCCCCGTCTGGTCTATTGTCCTGTCATTGCACACAGCCCCAGTCCTGCGTGTTACTCTTCGGGTGATTTATTGGATTCTGGATTTCAGCCTTCCTTCCGATCTCGTTTGTTTACTTCGCCTTACTTTTCTATCTTACTAACCATACTAACAGTTTGTTATTTTCGCTAGAAGTTACTAACACCAGCTAACATTGTATATAAGACTAACTTACTAACAAGCACCAAGGGATTGTATAGTTTCACTTACTAATTGATTAACAAGCCCTCAGCACTTGCCCTGTTCTAGTCTCCGCCTCTTGTCTCTCCCTGATTACCTTTGCTGCATTTTCTGTGGAAGCTCCACGTCTTATCATGCTGTCCTTCTTTAATTATCTATACACGTTAAGCAACAGCTAAAACAGCAGTTATGGTCTTCATCGATCACGATGGATGAACAACATCTATACACGTTTGAACTGGAGCTGTATGTCTTTGTCTAGGTTTGTCCCGTGATCCCTGTCCACATTTTGGCTTTGCCAAATTCCATGTGATTAGGTTCTCCCTCATGTGTTGCTCCTTTGTAATCAGACTGACTGTTTGCACCTGTGTCCCTTACCATGTGATCTCCCCAGAAGTGTATATTAGGTGTCTTCTCACCACCAGTCTCTGTCAGATCGTTCTCCTAGTCTTCTTGTGCCACGTTTCATTTCGCCTTGATTAGTCAGTGTTTATCTTTCTGACTGGACCGCCCGACTTTTCGATTTTTGCCTTTGTGATTTTGGATTATTGTTGCATCTGTGAGTTCTGACCTTTTTCTGCCCGACCACAAGATCTTTATTTGCTGCCCTGGTTACGATTCGGATTACGCCCATTGGATTCTGGTTTTGCTTCTTTGACATTCCTGTACCTGTGAACCAGACAAATTTCTGTCTGACTACGACTATTGTGATTGCTGCCCTGGTTTTCAATTCTATCTTTGCCCAACTGGATTTTGATTTTTGGAGTGTGGACTTTGTACTTTTGCCTTCTGCCCTGCGGGGGTCCTCCTCCTTATTAACAAAGCAAGTTCTACTGCATTGCCTGGTTCTCGCGACTGGTTCCTGATCGCACCATCACAAGTTTTCTGAATCAATAGACGCATTGGTAAAAACATATCTGAAACTTACTCTTGAATCCCGCGCATCTGGCTTTTGTGCAAATAAAGGCTACCATACATTCATCAGCCTCATCACTGAATGATTCAGCCCCACGATAGCACCAGCAAGAAAAAATCCCGGGCGCTGCCACTGCGCTTATACTATTGCTCAAAAGTTTAGGATCACTTGCAAATTTCTTTGTTTTTCAAAGTAAAATACATTTTCATGCATTTCACTAACACTATTATCCATTTCACAAATGATTAAAATTAATCAGATGATTTTCAAAGGATGATCTACATTTTTGCATAGAGGCCTATTATTAGGAACTGTCAGTACTCTGCATCAATCTCCTGGTATGGCTGCTAATCCAAGTTAAGCATTTTATAAGGCTAATTGATTATTAGAAAACCCTTCTGCAAATGTGTTGCACAACTGAAAACTGTTAAACTAATAAGGGAGCACAAAAGCGAGCATGGAATTCTTGAGGTTGGTTAAGTACCTGAAGCATCAGCAGTTGTTTGTTGACCAGAAAGAAAGAACTTCCTTTAGAGAAGCAGCCCATTAATCAGGCCTTTATTGTGAAGTAGCTAGAATGAAGGCAAATGTCAGTCTGGCTGAGCTGGCATATTTTGTATAGCTTTTTTTTTTGCAGCTTCAACACATATCAGTAAGTTTTTTAATTTATTATTGAAAAAAAATCAAAAATCAATCCTTTTCCAGAGGTAAATTGAATAAATCTTGCTTTGCTTAAGACGACAGTTTCATGTTTAGTATCAAGGCTTCATTGCATAGGGTCTCATACAGCACTGCCAAACCCAGCACCGAAAACTTCATCCTTCTCAGAAATAAGACACATTCTTCTGTATTTGTCAATGTCGTGTTGGGAGGGTGTGGTCTTCTGCTGCTGGGCGGAGACATGACTGCCTGCTGTGATGCAGAATTGGAAATATATGGGCAAAATATTAACAACGCGCACTGATTTGTTACTTTGTCCGATTGAAGAGTCCCTGAAATACTCTTATAAGGCAGCAGAGAGTGTGATTGGTCGGGGGAGGGAGGGAAAGAGTTTGTCTCTCAGAGAGGGGTGCAGTCTATGTACAAGGGCTCAGTGTCACTCAGAGCTCAGAGCTGCAGGTGTTCACATCCACTCAGTGCTGAGGAAGGGTCTGTATGTTTGAGCTGATGAAGATGGAGGGATGTCTGTTCTTCTTCTCTCTCTCCTCCCTGCTCCTGCTCTCCACAGCCAGTGAGTTGTGCCTTCTTTCTTGTCTCCAATTTCTTCACAGCCAATTAAGGACTGTGGATTAGATGGTCAGCATTTCAAAATGCAGGGTAACAGACAGCTTCTAAACACTGGAGATTACTGTAGCAGCATGGTAACAGACAGCCTCAGAACACCAGTGATTTCTGAAGCAACATGGTTTCTGACAGTTTCTGAACATCAGAGATTGCTGAATGAACGTGGTTGCAGACAGCTTCTAAACACTGACGATTACTGATGCAACATGTTTACATAAAGCTTCTAAAAATCTGTGATTACTGATTTAAAATGGTTTCCGGCAGCTTCTAAACACTGTAATATAAGGGTTAGGTAGCCTCTGTGAGGCTGAGATTATGGTAACAGGGCTAAAGGCAGCCTGCAACACCATAGACTGTCATAACGGGGTTCTAGAGAGCCTTCAAATGGAAGAAATTACTATAGTTATGGGGTTATGAGGCTTGGAGGTAACCTCTAACACCAGCGTAACAGGGAGACAAGCAGCCTCTAAATGTCAGATTACCGCTATAACAAGGCTACAGACAGAAAGTGAATTGTTATATTTATTGAAATACAGCATATCAACTAGCTGCACACAACCGAGTAAGAAAATTCCAATCAATTGCATCAAATAAGTTGGCGCAAAATCACAGAATTTGATTAGAAGTTACTTAAAACAGTTGTGTGCAACTGTTTGACATAAAATTCCAAAACTAATCTCGCTTTTCACACTTTTTAGTGTATTAAGAGTCTCTAAACATAAGATAATTATTGTTGTATCAGGATTATAGGCAGCCTTTATAAAGCAAGGATTTCTTCAGAATTATGACTGTTCATCATTCATGAAGCCCTCATTGCACAGATTCTCTTTTGTAATTTAGCTAATCCCAAATTTCAGAATTATTCCTCAAGGATAAAGCCATTCATATGTATTTTAATTCATAGGTACGTATCTCTTTCAGGTGTGGATTTTAAAAACATTTGCATGTCTGAATAAATGGCACATGATTTTAAAAAGTTATATTTTAAAATGCTATTTAAAGTTGGGAGCAATATCATCAATAAAGAAAAACAATGCTGCATATGATGAACAATAAACCATGAAGTCAAAAAAAGTGGGAAAGCTATGAATGTATGTCCGTCGCTACAATTATTCTCAGTTTTCTTCATTAAGTAGTGTACTTCTTTCATGAAAAACATAGGTATTGATAGTATCAACTCTTCTGTTGTAGTGCTTTGTGTGGACATCCCTGATAGTGATGGCAAATCCTGAAAAAATTAAAACAGTTCCACTCTACTGTAAAGCAACTTCATATTAATTTAATTGATTTAACTGGTCAAAAATCTGAGAATTTGTTTACAAGTAACTTAAAACAGTTGTCTCAAATGGTTTTATTTTATAGAATGAATGTCTTCTCCTTCAATTTTTGATTGTTAGAGTTCATGTTTGAGGGTTTCTGACAGTTCTTCCATGCATAGATTTTATTGATCTAGCACTGATATCCCTTGGTTTCAGAGACATGTCGTCAGTGCTAGCAGTAACCTCAACTAATAAGCCAGGATTACTCTCAACCTGTCAAACTGTTCCCTTATACTTAGCATGATTAGGCAGCAGTCACACCATGCCGTATAGCGTTAAGAGACATCTGACGGATAGAAAATTTGCAAAAGAAAATGGTGAATGTTATCTCCATTACTGTTCAAGGCTTAAAATGCACACAACCTAACGCCGGATTTAACAGACAAGGAACACATTCGCCGAATGAGAAACAAGAAACGCAAATGAACGGAGAAGAACGGATTGATAAGTTTGCTCTCCGTGGGACATACATGAACATTACCTGGCGAGGTGTGACTGCTGCTTTTACAATTTATGAAATGCACTAAATATGCAAGACCAACAAGTAGTCTATGGTGATTCAGGTGTGATAATAGTCATAATATTTAACTAGAACAAAATCTTGAAAAATTTTGTTGAATAGTTCAAAAGAATACATTGACATTTTTATTTCTTATAGAAACTGAACTATAATTTCCATTTGGGTTATAATAGAGAGGAATACTTTCAAAACCTATTCTTGATATGTGTATTTGTCTGCCTTTGGTTAGCTCATACAAAAATTTACTTTGCGACATTTAGGTCATTGTTTTTCAAGATTCAAGATTCAAGAAACTTTTTTGCAAACTCCATTATTTGTACACAATAATAACTGTAGACAAAAGCGCACAAAGTCCAAAAATGTATCCAGTGACGTAACCCTGACCCTATCCCCAGGTATACAAAATCATCAAATTAACTGGCTTTGCTAGCACTATGACTGGGTTCAAAAACTAAATAACTAAAACACAGTATTTTAATCCATTTACATAACATTCTGCTTTCAGTCTTTCGTCAAATATGGGTACAATTTTACCCAACGACCACTGAAAGGAACATTGTAGGATTTCTGTGAAATAGCAATAGAAAAAGTATCCCTGCAAACAAATATGCACATCAGAGAAGTTTCTGGAGAATTCACAGTTTATAGTGCAACAAAGAATGATACTATCTAAACATAAATTTGTGAGTCATTCCACTGACTAGCATCAGTTATTGAGTGAATCAGTGGGTTCATTGCGCACAAACCTCCGCCAGTGGATTTTGATTCACAAGCACTTATAATCAGCTAAAGAATCCAGATCTGTATCTGGACTGATCTGGAAATTTTATCACCTCTTCCCATTCATACAGTCCAACTTTTCATGAAATTTCATGGCAATCCGTTGTAGAATTTTTTTAGTAATCCTGCGGACAATCATACACATAAACACACACTCACAAGTGATCACAGTACTGCCCTACAGAGCTAACAATCTATAAGGGACAGCTTCAGAGCTGCCTGCCATTGCTTACCTTCAACGGCAGTGACAGACTTGCGCTCTCCGGTCCAGACGATATGTTTTTTAAGGAATTAAAGTACAGAGGCCTGGATGGCGATTACAGTACATCAATACTGGTTGAAATTTGTCACTTATGTGTGGATGTTTATGTTTGTGGTCATTTTCCCGCTGAAAGATTCACCTAGACTACATTGAAGTCTTAGCCTTCAATCACAGATTGCCAGTCCAGATCCCCTGGCAAAATGTCCCACTCCTAGAGCTACTTGATGGTGTTCAATATGCTGCAGAGTAGTCTCGCTGGACCACTGCAAACCACAGAATATTGCTAGAAAATAGAACAATTATTATAGCTGAGCCGTTTATCGCAGACAGACATGGCGTGATACTTTGGATGCAATGCTCACAGTTTTAGCTTGATAGCACATTGGCTGAAAACTATCCCATCTTGAAAGTGAGCCTTTTCAACGCACTGATTTGAATTATGTATATTTTGGACCTCTGGTATACTTTGGACCATTCCATTCTTGATATTTCCACTGCACAGTCTCTTGAAGAATGAAACATAATGTGCATGATTACTGCCATGAGCTACGATCCGATGGCGCCAAACAATTCGGCTTCATCTTCTTAGTCTGCTATTTCAATTTCCAGTGCGCTGCCACGCAGCAATCAAGCCATGACTTAGCACAGATAGATTTTAAAATAGGACAATAGTACACTAAAAAATACTAAATTCCTCACTAAAAGCAGCAACTGACTGAGATTCGTTCCCGTCCTGCCAAACTTATGCTTTATTTGCAATATTTACACATTTACAGACTTACATCTCCACAAATTGACATCAGGCGTTTTCTGGAAATATAAACATTACTTACATAAAAACAGGACGGTAAGTACACTGTGCACTGAGATAATAAATAAATATTATTTTCTGATGTGAACTGAGCATACAGATTATTAACTCAGATTTTTGTTAACTTAATGCAGCTTTTACAGAAGGGTTCAAGAATTTCCACCTCTGAGTGTATATTAAATTTTATTTTATGGAGGTTTGCTCTTGAAAAACTGTTTCTTTGCTCAGGAAGCCTATCTGTGTTTTATTGAGGTTGAACATTAAATAAATAATTTAAACTCGCTGCTTTTGTCATTCTCATTTTAATGTTATCTTGCGCCTAATATTCATAAAAAGTCTGGCTCAAAAATATCACCTGCTGTAAAGATACTATGATATTATTATTATTATTATTATTATTATTATCGTCCCATTTTTTAACCAGTAGGCTGCCTTGTATTAGCATATTTTTTAACTCAATGAAATTGTGAAATTCTGTGATAGATTTTTTACCTTTTTATTTGGTAATTGTATTTGTAATACTATGCACCACTAATAAAATTGTTCCAATGAAAATTAACGTACTAAAAAGAAGCGTTAAGTGCTGTATGTTGAAACCAAGACAGGTGTAAAAATTACAAATATTTCAGAGCATGGCTTCTCGTCAGTGCTGACCACATACTGAAACATTTATTTTTGCGAAGACATGTAAAGATTTTATCCCACTCCACTTTGCAACTCTTTTCACTAATCATAATTATATATATAAAATGTTCGGTAGGCCTATATGTTCTGACTCTGAACAGATGTTGTGTGAGCGCGAGGACTGCGCTCCACCTCACCGAGACAAAAAAAAAAAAAATATATATATATATATATACATCGCTCTCCATAATTATTGGCACCCCTGGTTAAGATGTGTTCTTTAGCTTCTAATACATTCAGTTTTTTTCTAAATAATATAGGACTACAATGAAAAAAGAGGAAAATCCAACCTTTAATTCAAGTGCATTTATTCAGTGGGAAAAAAATCACACGTTAAGAAATAATTCTTTTACATCAAATCATGTGTGCCACAATTATTAGCACCCCTGATGATAATACTTTGTACAACCCCCTTTTGCCAACAAAACAGCACCTTATCTTCTCCTATAATGTTTCACAAGATGGGAGAATACAGAAAGAGGGATCTTTGACCTTTCCTCTTTGCACAATCTCTCTAAATCATCCAGCGACCTGGGTCCTCTTCTCTGCACTCTCCTCTTCAGCTCACTCCACAGGTTTTCAATGGGGTTGAGGTCTGGGGACTGAGATGGCCATGGGAGGAGCTTGATTCTGTGTCTGGTGAACCATTTCTGAGTGGATTTGGCCGCATGTTTAGGGTCATTATCTTGCTGAAAGACCCACTGACGACCCATCTTCAGCTTTCGGGCAGAGGCCACCAGATTTTGTTTTAAAATGTCCTGGTATTTCAAAGCGTTGATGATGCCATGCACCCTAACAAGGTTCCCAGAGCCTGTGGAAGAGAAACAGGCCCACAGCATCACTGATACTCCCCCATACTTCACAGTGGGCATGAGGTGCTTTTCTGCATACTCAACTTTTGTGTTCACCCAACCCACTTAGAGTGTTTGTTGCCAAAAACCTCTATCTTGGTCTCATCTGAGCAAAGCACACAGACCCAGTTGAACTCCTGACGTTTGTGTTTATGATTGAGTGAGAAAAGGTTTTTTCCACGCATGCCCCCCAAACAGCTTGTTGGCATGTAGATAGCGCCTGAAGGTTGTTTTGGACACTTTGTGACCCCAAGATGCTACCATTTGTCGCAATTCTTTAACAGTGAGCTTTGGAGAAATTTTTATTTCTCTTACCATCCTCCTCACTGTGCGTGGTGGCAAAATAACCTTGCATCCTCGTCCCGGCTTGTTTACGACTGTTCCAGTTGTTTTAAACTTCTTAATGATTTCTCTGACAGTAGATATGGGCAGGTGCAGGCGAGTGGCTATTTTCTTGTAGCCATTGCCTGACTTGTGAAGATCGACACACACATTTGCCTCACTTGAATGGTGTGTTCCTTTGTCTTTCCCATGCTGAAGAGTGGAAAAGAGAATTGGCCTCTGTGTCACATCATATTTATACCCCAGGGAAACAGGAAGTGATGAATTACTAATTAAATGTTCTTAGATACTCTGATCAACTTTGTAAACTATTGTAGAAATGACAGAAATACCTCAATTACATTTATTTCCCAGGAATTGTTAGGGGCCCCAATAATTGTGGAACAGGTGGTTTTATGAAAAACAATTATTTCGTAGTCCAGGATTTTTTTTCCCTTAAAAATCACTTGAGTTGAAGGTTACATTTTTCAACAATTTTCAGTGTGAGAGTATGCTTCAGCAATAAAAATTTAATTTATTTTAAGGCTTAACCAGGGGTGCCAAAAATTATAGAGGGCCTGTAACTTATCTTATAATGAGTTTTTACATTTGCGGGTGCAATGGTTTGACATTTGTGGTTTTATATACAGTATATACAAACTGGTCTTACCGCGACGACTTCTATGAGGAATTCGCATGGCAGGATCGCCAGTGGTAACAATGTTGCTAATAGCGAGGTAACCCAGATACTGTCCTGTGAAACCTACAATTGTAAGGGTTTTAAGCAGAATGCTGACTATGTCCTATCTCAGCAAAATGGATGTGATATCCTGTGTCTAAACAAAACTTGGCTTCGGCCTCATGAATTGTGCCTAATTTCAGAGGTGCTTGCTGGTGATGAAAATAAAGACAGGTATGAAATCTTCTCCAAGTCTAGTATGCCTGAAACCCTCTCGGCTGCTGACTCCAAAGGTCGACCATATGGAGGAGTTTCAGTGATATGTAAGCATAAAAATGGCTTAATCTACAATGAAATTGATGTTGAGAGTAACTGAATTGTAGCAGTTGGTATCAAGGACAGCAAAGGTAATTTTGTCCAAATAGTTGTCTCCGTGTATATGCCATATTTTGATTATGACTCTAAGCAGACATCTTGTTACTTGGAGACAGTTCATAAGCTGCAATGTTTGGTAGATTGCTATAGTTCTGTAGCCCCGGTAATGATTTGTGGTGACTTTAATGCTCAGGTGCCCATGTCAGCTAAGCTGCGCCCATCCTGGTATAAGAAAAAAGGTTTTAATCACCATAGTAGTATCATGTATGATTTTTTTCTGTTCTAATGGGCTAGTAGCAGCAGATTTTCTTGTAAAACAACCCTGTAATTTCACTTACTTTAGTGTGAAAAGAGATATATGGACGTGGATTGATCACATATTTGTGCCAAATCATATGCAAGAGATAATAAGAAATTGCCAAATAATCCCTTTGGATGATAAGAATCTCGGCGATCACCTTCCTGTTAGGATTGAGTTTAACGTGAAATGCTGTATCAATACAAATAGTGGAACTGATTAGTCTGCCAGGGCTTAGGCCCATGGCACTAGTAGGCTGTTATCGGATTGGAAAAACAGTCACAATGTGCAATGCTATAATCAGTTGGTAACGGAAAAGCTAAGGTCACTTTCTCTTTGGCACCCTATTTCGTATTGAGAACAAGCAAGCATGATGGTAAATAATGTTTTGTCAGATTTGACTGATCTAAGCTGCCGGATAGCTCACAGTTAAGGCACTGCTCTGCAGTGCAGAGGTGACTATCACGTTGTAGGTTCGAGCCCCGGTCGTACCTATCAGCAGGGGTCGGCAGCTTTTTCAGAGTAGCGCACAATTGGCTATCGCGCTACAGGGTTTCAAATTGGGAAGGGACTGCCGGATTTGGGATGCATAATCAGCTTTGTTCGTTGCTCCAGCGCCTCCTGTTGGCCAGACGGGAGCTCGTCAGGAAGACTCTGGGTTTGTTCATGTGCGGGTATCCTCCGCCCTAGTTCTGAACTTGCGAGGATTCAACCAATGAGTGTATAAGAATCAGTGGCAGACAGGCACGTGCTTCGGAGGAGAGCCGTGAACTGTCTCACTATCAGCAAGGGTTGGAGTTGGCAGCAAGGGGTCGCATACGAGCAAGCTTTGTACATAGTTCCCCAATTGGGCATTCCAGATTCGGGTGGGGTTGGAGATGCCAAATTTAAAAAAAAAAAAAAAAAAAGATTTGACTAATCTCCGCATGGGGCAGCTGAGGAATCGGGAAGTGTTAGGAAAACCCAATTCAAGCCAAAACCCTACTGGTGCCCCAAAGCTGCGTGTTCTCCGCAGAAGAAAAGCACTCTGGTGGCGATTATGGGCTGAAAATGGCCGTCCAAAAGTTGGCGTAGTGTTTGGCTGTTATAAACATATTAAGAAAACATTCAGCAAGATAACACGGCAGTGTGTACTGAACATTTTTGACAGGCCTGCAGCTAACTTGAATCAACTTTTTGACAAAGGCAATATTAATATGTTCTGGAACCCTCAATAGAAAACAGAGGGCTAGTAAATGTAATACATCTGTAACGCCCACCTCTTTTGCTAAGTATGTGAGCGGTCTCATAGCTGAGAATGACAATTTAACGGTGCAACAGGAATTGCTGCTCATGTTGATTTTCTGCATAATGCCAATATTGGTACGTGTGGCCAGGCCACAATAGGGCTTGACCAGGTTGACAATATGATGAAACAACTGAGGCGTAACTCAGCCCCTGGTGCTGACAGAGTCACTGCTGAACATGTGCTCTATGCGAACAGTGTTCTCCTAAGACAGGGTTTCCCAAACCTCTCCTGCAGTACCCCTTGTCCTGCCTGCTTTAGATCTCTCCCTCCTCCAGCACAGGTGATTCAAATGATCAGGTCATAATTAACCCCAGAAGCTGCTTGATAATGAGGAGATCATTTGAATCACATTGTTCCAGTGCTAAAAAAGCCTTCCCTAAATCCGAATGTAACTACAGGCCAATCACCCTGAGTTCGGTGTTCTCTAAAATGCTTGAAACTCTACTCACTCCCGATGATAATATTCATCCTAGCCAATTCGGTTTTCGAGAAGGTCGAGGCAACGCTATGGTTACAGCTCATATGTTTGATTTATTTAATTATTTTTGTCGGGTGGAACTCCCGTTTATGTTTGCAGTTTAGACGCTGAGAAGTGTTTCGATTCTATATGGCACTATTGTTTGTTTTACAAACTATGGGGTAAAATCCCAGTCAGCAACAGGTTACTGTTATATTCTTGGTATTTTTGGAATAAGGCTGTTGTGAAGTTTAAAGGTGCTTTTAGTGAAGAGTTTAAGATCAGTAGGGGTATAAGACGACCTACTGATAAGTCTGGCGGTTGAATGCAGGGATGGTCTGCGGCTGCACGACCACATGTATAACTCCTGTGCTAATGCTGATGACACTACAATGTACTGTGCCACAGTTCCCGGCCTTCAGAGGCTCATTGATCAATGTTCTGACTATTCCAAAAATGGCGATTTCTTTTTGGCCTAAAGAAAACCTTATGTATGGAAATTGGAAATCCCAAATTCCAATCCCGGCCATCGTGGAAGCTGGGTGGACAACTAATTAAAAATGTTGACAGCATGACCAAATTGGGCAGCACATTTTGTTGTAACCTAAAGAGTGATCAACACACAGACACCCGGATTTTCCGATGCAGATGCGCAGTTTTTGGCCTTGGTAATATTGGTGTGCGTCATCCTGGTCTCTCAACGAAATGTAAAACTTATCTATGGAAAACAGTGGGTGTTCCAGCACTGTCTTTTGGCCTTGAATGCCTAAACGTGAGCCAAGCAGATTTAAAAAGACTTGAAAGTACGCAAGGGACTATGGTAAAAGGTTTTAGCGGGATCAGTAAGCGTTCCCACCACTCTAGACTCGTAACTGCCCTTGGTATTGTGAAAGTTGGAAGCATAGTTGACAGAAACACGCAGTCTTTATTTAAAAGAATGTTCAAGGTCGAGTCTCCGGTACGCGACTTATATTTGTCATTATTATCTAAACACCTTTAGTTTGTGGTTCTCATGTAAAGGGCTCTCTGGTTGACAGCATAGCCAGCACCGGTCTTTCACCAATTAGAGTTGCGTTGGGGGGGCAGGCCGTGGGGGCTGTTGGCCGCCGCGGGGGCGCAGATGGCGCTGAAGATACACTGCGTGATCTGCTCCATCGTGACGACTATGGCTCTCGTGGCTTCCTGCCCCATCGTCTGACATGCCTCCTATCGGCCACTCGCAATATTTCCTGACCCTGATAGTTACCGTATTATGTTTATCTAATTTTGTTATATTTTATCCATCTGTTTTAAATTACTTGTACTCGAATCTGTTGTAATGTCCCCAAATATGGGGTTTTATCAGTGAATAAATAAATAAATAAATACAGAGCGATTTTCAGCCAAGTGTGCAATTTAGGGGTAAATGGGTAATGTCTTATCGCATTTAACCTATTTATTTCAAAATAAACTCCCAAGAAGCAATTTAGTATGTTGCAGAACACTTTTTTTCTAGTTTAAAAAATTTTTTAGGTCATGTTTGAGGGGAAAAAAACTAAAAATAGCAGGATTTTTATGGTCAAAATGTTTATTTTGTTACTTGTCTCAAGTGGGGTCACTTTTACTCAAGTAGATTTTTTTCCCATTTTCCCTTGAGAAATCTTATCACTTACAAAACTTCACAGGTTTCTCTGTGTTTTAGGTCTCCAAAACAGATTTGTCTCCCCATTTCCTAGTTTTCCTCTAGAGATATTAGTCAATAAATCTGTTTCGCAAACTTGGTCCAGTCACTGTCTTTCTTGTTATCACCATCACATTTGAGGACAATAATTAACGTCGTCTCCAATAGGTGTCACTACCATGGCTTTTAGCTCACCTGGACAAAGTCCATGAGCTTATGTCATGGCCTGCTTGTCCGTTGTCGTGCGTCGTTGTGCATCGGCATCTGTAAACATCTACTTCTCCGAAACCTACTGGGCCAATGAAGCTGAAACTTGGCATGCATGTGCCCTCCCACGAGGACACCAAAGTTTGTTTGCGGCATTCCGATCCAACTTCAAAAATGGCAGCTTTGGCAGCCATATTGAAAATGCTATTTTGGCTTATTAGTCACTCATTTCTGGAGCGATTCAGCTGAAATGTGCTGTGTATGTGCCTAATAGCAAGACGGGTTTAGCTGTGCATCCCATTTCATGGCGGTGTCATGGTTTGGGAGCCTTGTGGGCTCCTTTTGTTGCTCTCGTCCGGGACGATATCGTTTCGCTCACCATCGGATTCCTTAGCCAGTTGGCATTAATTGGGGGTGTCGCCCGGACTCTATTTAAGCTCCTGCCTTTCCTCGTTCGGGTTGCTGGAGTGTCAGTACGCTTTTGACGCTTAAGCCGGTAAGATTGATTGAGAAGAGAGAATAGGCAGGAACTTAGCTGCATTACATTATTAGTGTGAGAAGCGAGAGTATAGGCAGGTTTTTTAGCTGCCTGGTATTTTGTCTTGAGCTCGCCTGTTGACTACCACGGTCAGGCGTTAGGCCCGTGGGTAGCGCGAGTCCCTATATTTCCTTTTGTTCCAGTTTAGCACTTTGCTGCATTTATCTTTTATTTCGAGCCACTGCTCCTGACGTCCAACACCTCCACGCCATTACAGGCGGCTTTAGCTTTCATATTGAAAATGTTATTTTGGCTCATTAGTCACTCATTTCTGGAGCAATTCAGCGGAAATTTTCTGTGTATGTGCCAAATAACAAGACTCAACATATATAACTCTGGTTTTGCTGTGCATGGTATTTTGACCTTCATTTGACCTCTGTAATGGGGCCATGTCCCTTAATTTCAAAAATATCTTTAAAAATCTTCTCTGAAACTGTGTGACTGATCGAGCTGAACCCCGTATACACCTTCCTGTAGCTAGGGAGATTAAAGTTTGTTCGAGGTGTTCTGATTCCATTTCAAATATGGCCACATCGGCAGCCATATTGACTTTTCCTTTGTTGATGCTAAGCATCAAGGCTGAACACATTACAGATTTTGCTGTGCAATGCATTTTGACCTTCATTTCAACTCTTCATTTCACTATTGGGCCACACCTTTCTATTGAAAATACCAATAAAAGCACTTTTTCACTGATCATGCTGATAGTGTTCAACTCTATGAAAAGTATATTATTGCTACTGGAAAATTTAGAGCTATCTAGACTGAAATTCACTATGAAGCCAGCTGTTGTGGGAAGCCTCAGGAAAGAATATGTTGTGGTACAGTGAAGCATTAATTGGTAAGTAAAGTGTTGGATGCCTGTTGGAAATGATCACCACACAACATCCCCTCTGTCCTCTTTCTTCCGATCCTGGAGAGTGTATGAATCTAATAAATGCACTTTTCCAAACGTGTCACATTTTTTATTTTTTCCCAATGCATTGAGGGTCATTTTAAATAGATCTACAAACATGATCACTTTCTCTTTCTAATTTAGTTATATGGATCTGGGAACAGAAAATATTGGCAAAATAATTCTGATTGAATTTTTTTTGTTTCCAAATCATTTTTATCAATTGAAAATTGTGCCTAGCTATTTTTATTTCAAAAATATTTTCATTACCATGTTGAACCATGTTTGTGTTTGATTGGCAACTGAAATAATGCTATTCAATGGTTGACTTAAACAAAAGGACTGAAGAACTTTGGTGGAGTGAATGTCCAGGTGAGCTGCAGCGCATTGGCACTACTTTTTTTTTTAAACAGCAGGATGTAAGGAATCCATTTTGGCTGCATTTTAGAATTTTAATAAGCTGTGGGAGGAAGAGGCGGCCCTGTAAGTTTTTCCAAATTGCGTGTCTCACAAACTGCACATCTTTCTTGTTGCCACAAAATAATGCAGGATTCCTGGTAGAAACTGAAAGAGTGACCTCTAATAGAGTAACTACTTCAGTTTGCCATAATTAAGGCATGTTGGTGTGTGGACAGGTGCCCACAGTACCATGAAAAACTTCTGGATGTGTCTTTTTATTGTTACGATAGTTTACCTTTATTGTTACTATCATTGATTAACAAAAAGACAAATTGGTGACCTCACTAGGTTTAAAGTGCTTGAAAGTCTAAAAAAATATATTGAAACAAGACCTGTGTCATTTTGTAGGTCTTAGTGAGCAGAGAAGAAAAATACAAAAATACAAAAATAAAAAAAATCTGTTGGGAATTTTTGGAGAAAATCCATTTTTATGTGGCAGGCATCTTGAATCGCAAAATCCTATGAAAGGGGTTAATAATTGCAAGACGTCATGTTTTTTTTTTCTTGATAGTTTGACTTATTAGATAATCATACCACAGGGTCAGATTGGTGAAAATACAAAATGGTCACCATGGAAACCGAATTTATTGTCAAAAATATGAAAATATTAAATCCCTCAATATAACCCAACATGTTGTTCAAAATGTTGGTCAGCTTTAGTCCAATAGTCCAAAACTCTCCTTTTGTGGTAGGAACAATTTGCAGCTGATGACATCATGTGTAATAGGCCTTTTCATTCATGACCTCAGCTGGAGGGGAAGTAATGCCCCTGTGGTTTTCATCATTATTCCTACTTGGGAGTTAATGCAGCTTAAAGGTTGCATAACCTTACATTCATAAAAGCCAGAGCATGTGGAAGATGGGCCTTTCCATGACTGACGTCCCACCATTATGGGTCACAGCGAAGCTCGCTCAAGAGTTTGTTTGCTTTGCTTTCGTAAAGGGAGTTTCTCCATTGTGGGTGAAGTTCACCTCATCAAAACAATTCAGGATCACATAATATCTCAGTATGACGTACATGACCGCTGTTTACCAACATCACTTTGTGACACTTGTAAAACAAAGGTTTATAAGATGAGGCAAGGTAATCTTGACCAAATATTCAACTGTCTGTACCAATTGGAAAAGGTAATTGAAGGCCAGCATTGGATCAGCCCCAGAGTTCAGTCTTGAGACTGTTTGATTTGCCAAGTGGCAAAAGCCAATGGATTCAAGCCCAAGCAGATACAAGCAGCCTCAAAAGAGGGCGTCCAAAAGGCTCAGAAGAGCAGGACACCTCTTTTAGGCTGTGTGGACTCTGTTTTAGCAGAATATACAGAGGCTGTGGACACAGTAGATGGGAAGACCATGTTGCCGACTTCTGCGAGGCCTATGCGAAACTTAGCATCTCGATCACACCCAAATTCTACATCATCAGAGACCATTTGTGTGAGTTCTGTAAGTGCCATGGTTGTGGATTGGCTAGATATTCTGAGCAAGCTTTCGAAGCAGTTCACGCTGACTTCTCAACATTCTGTGAGAGGCATCAGCTAAAGGACAGCAGCAACAAACTATTTGGTTTGCGCAAGCCGTCAAAGAGTACAATAGCACCCATGTCTAAGCATTACGTTTAGCTATATAGAACATTTTTGCCACGTGAGGGTTAAAGAAAGGAGATGGATTACTATTACTATTTTTCACATTCTTTTGATCGACAACCCTGCAGAGGAGACTTTCAGAAATAAATCACCAAAGCGCAAAGTTTTTTAACCCTTTAACGTCAAATAGAAAATTTCACGTTGGGTGCCGATGAAAAAGTGGATTTTCTCCAAAAATTCCCAACAGATTTTTTTTATTTTTGCATTTTCTTTATCTGCTCACTAAGACCTACAAAATGACACAGGTCTTTTTTCAGTATCTTTTTTTCAGACTTTCAAGCCCAGTGTGTAACACAAAAGACAGGTATGATCCCACAATTAAAAAGAAAAAGAAAATCCAGTTCACAGACATACAATTTTGATGAAATCTTGATGAAACAAGGCCAAGGCATAGGCCTACTACTGTGGGGTGCAAACATTTGGGCACCCCTGGTTTAAATGTCTGTTACAATTAATCTCCAAGTGACTGAAAGGAAACCTGAACACTAACTGCTAAAAAGTTACATGACACATTTCATCACATTTCAAAGCAAGAATAATTTATATTTTGAACATTTTACACTTTCAAAATAATCAAACAAGTAAAAAGGCCTTGGTCAAAAGTTTGGGAACCCTGTCAGCTAGTACTTTGTAACTCCTCCTCGGGCAGCTATAACAGCTTGCAAACGCTTCCTGTAGCCAACTGAGAGTCTTTCAATTCTTGTCTTTGGAATTTTACCCCATTATTCCTGACAGAACCCCTCTAGCTCAGAAATATTCTTTGGCCTTCTTGCATGCACGGCATTTTGAGGTGTCTCCATAGATTTTCAATAATATTCGAGTCTGGGGAATGGCCATTCCAAAACCTTCATCTGACTTTTCTGGAGGTACTTCCTGGTGGATTTTGAGGTATGCTTCGGGTCATTGTCTTTCTGGAGTACCCTACGTCTCTTCCACCAGCACAGTATTGCTTGCACCCCCAGGCGCTACACAACGCCAAAGCATAATTGATCCACCTCCATGCTTAACAGTTGGCAACGTGTTCTTCTCTACAAACGCTTCACCCTTTTCTCTCCAAACATACCTTCTTTGGTTGAGACCAAAAAGTTCAATTTAGGTTTCCTCAGTCCAAAACACATTGTTCCAGTATGCTTGAGGTTTGTCAAGGTCCTCTTTTGCATACTTCAGACTAGGGATGCAAACTATCGATTAATTAATTAATCATTAGTTGGTTCACCTTATCGATCGATTAACAATTAATTGATAAGGGGCAATTCTCCTGAGAACCTAAATTTCCCTTGGTATGAATAGGTTCTACAACATAAAAAGCTAAACATTGCTTTTGATACGCTGAATGAAAAAATGCATGTTATACTCATTTAATAATGATTTATTGTACCATCGGGATCCATCCCAGACAATAGCATTTACGTTAAGAAAATGAACTCTGCATGGAGAATGAAATATGTTGGCTACTTTCACATGAAAATAAATCGCACACTGGCCCATATGTCGCATTTGAAACATTAGCAGCGCAACAGAATTCTAAATGGAAGATAAATTATTATGTAGGCTTAGCCTACATAAATAACAAAATAAAAACCTAGTAGGGTACTTATTTTGAAAGACATGTGAAACATAAGTAGAACTCATAAGCCCCCTTGATTTGAGAAAGGCAAAAGCAAAATAACTTTGACTGGAAAATTAAAATCACTGGCTGACTGAAAACTTAAAAATCCCTGAGAAAAAAGACAGTAAAATTAGACGGCCTACCTTGGAGCAATCAAATGAAAATATTGGCTGCTTTTCCTAAAACAAAAACATCGCTGTCCAATTAGGTTTTAAATGGGCACCTCAATAACATAGATCCTAGATCCATATATTTTTGTTCTGCCGCTGGTGTGAATTCAGTAATTATAGCTGCTGACACCGCTCTCCGTTTCAGTCGCTTCATGCTCGTGTGTTGTCGCCATAGACTGTATGAAAAGATGGACAAAGCTACCGTGACGTCACCCATTGGTTTCAGCATACTATTTAGGAAGCCTCAATTTTGGCCTTTTGAATTGCGCCATTTTGTTATTTTGAAACCGGATGTGATTCCTATTGGACGAGAGTGTGAACTGAATATCCGGGGAGAAGCGAGGGGTGGATCTATGGGTGGACCCGACCGTATCAGACAAGGACCAGAGGATAGCCACGTCCCGAAAGCATATACTGGCTTTATCCTTTATTCTAGTCTATTTGGGACCATAATTTACAAAAATGAACATCATAATATATCCAAGAAGACTTAAAACTTGCAATAGATACAATAAAGTACTGTGGAAAATCATTACCTAAATTATAAATCTGGTGATAAAGTACGGTCATTTTCTGATAGACTTCTATAGGATTAAACTTTTTTCTGCCACCACTGATGTCGCCATCTGCTGGCAATTTAATAGAATGCAAATTTTGGAGATATCCGCATAGGCCTCAGTTTTCAGACCCGAGTGCTGCGTCCATCTTTTTAATACAGTCTATGGTTGTCGCGCATGCATTGCGTCAGGTACGTCAAGCGTGGTCTAGATTCAGCAATGGCGCCCTCGACTGGCAACGCCACTACATTTGACAGAAAAAAAAAAGTTCTCGGTGTGTAGGACCGTAAAATATTCAATTAATTGACGAATAATTTAAATTAATCGAGTCAACTTTTTTCGACAATTAATCTGTAATCGGTTAATTGTTTACATCCCTACTTCAGACGCTTCATTTTGTGTTGAGGTCGTAGGAAAGGCTTCTTTCTTGCAACTCTGCCTTGTAAGTCTTTTTTGTTTAAGGTTCGCTGTATTGTTGTCCTGTGAGCAAATAGACCTGTGTCTGCTACTCTTTTTTGTAGCTCTTTTGCAGAGATGAGAAGGTTCTTCTGAGCATTGCTCACCAGATCTCGGGTCATTCTATCTGAAATCTTCCAGATCTTGCCTTGACTTCAATTGTTCCATTAATTTTCCATTGTCATACAATGTTTCTGACAGTAGAAATGGGCAGATTGAAACGTTGCGAGAGTTTTTTGTAGCCCTCTCCTTGTTGGTGGAAGTGAATTGTCTTGATTTTGACATCCTCGGACAACTGTTTAGAGGAACACATGGTTTTTAACACCAGACACAACAGTCACCGCAGTCGGATACCTTAGAAGGCATGGAGTTACTTCAGAATATATAGTTCAACCCTGGAATTATATTCACCTGACTCATTGAAGCCCTAAGGAGTAAATCACCTGGGTCTGGGCCTTAGTAATCATCTTCTTAAAAGGTAACAAAGAATAATCCAAAAAGGTTCCCAAACTTTTGCAGTGGGCCCTTTTTCCTTTCCTATCATTAAAAAACTCAGAAAAATAAAAATAAAATTAAACCTTGCTTTTAAATTTGCAGAAAGGTGTCATGTTTAACTTTGTAGCATTTGTTGTGCAGATTTGCTTTCAATCACTTGGAGATTAATTGTAACAGACATTTAAACCGGAGGTGCCCAAATTTCAGCACCCCACTGTATAATAGCTAGTCTAAGTAGACCACCAGTTTCGTCCAGTTTCTAGTGGCCAAACCCAAAATGGCTTTGGGATCATATTTGACATTTTGTTTGATTGATGATGTGATGCTTGCCCCAAGATTATTATAAGATCATTCCTCATAATGACCAAAAAAGGCATAAAATATTTCAGAAGAACCTGGACTTATTGCGTAGTTATTCCGATAAAAAGGGAAACTGTTCTTTTTTAATAGCTTCTATGTCATCAAATTCTTGGATTTCTGGCAAGTTTAAGAAATCACATTTGAAATGAACTCAGTCGTATGGAAGTGATTCCCTTGCTTCTGCAAAATACAGTGTTTATGTTGCACTGGTGAACACAATTGGGGTATAATGTCTTAGCGTCATATGTGTCAATTGAAATTTTAATGATTAAGGAGGCAAACATTGGAAGTGTGTGTGATTTACACATTAATAAATTTTCACATTCTTAGATGTGGTCTGTCTTGCTCTCTGGTATTTCATGCACTGTACCGTTGGTTTTTTTTCAGCTAAATTGTCTATTTTAGATGGCTCTGTTGTGGTAATGAGGGAGCTGCACTTATTTTCCACTCTCAGCCATATAGAGCAGAGATGCGCTGGAAGACTGACCTGCAGAAAAAAACAGCACTGACACCACAGCAGCGCTCTGATCCATGTCTCCTACATTAGCCGTTAGACCACATTTGAGTACTGCAGTAATAAGTAGCTTTTGATGCAAGATTTGAACATAAAAATCTGTCCCCAAGTTTACAAATAGAGAGAACCACATTTTAAATTACACTATATTAGAAGCACTGGTATATTCAGTATTCATCAATCACTTGTTTTATGTGGTTGCTCTTCATTTGCATTGTAGTATAAGTGCATTCAGAATATAGACTGGATTCTCATGACTGACGGCTTCATGAGCCTCGCAAACTAACTGTTATGGCCGCAATTTGTTATGACATTTACGAAAACAAGGGATGTTAGACAAAATTTTAAAACTCAAACAGATTTAATTAAACAAACACCAATACTAAGTACAATTTATACTACTGACCAAGATTGATTATATACAAGAAAAAAAATATTTACAGTCCCTTTGGTGGGGTTGCTTGGTGATGTTCCAGGTGAGGAAAATGCTCAAACACAGGCAAAAATCCACAAAAAGCTTCACAGGTCTTGAACTGAATGACAGGTCTGGTCACATGTATCCTTCTCCTTGCAATTTCTCCTGCTACTTTACTCTCTCAATTTTTCTCCTTATATACTCTTTTCCAGCCCCCTCCCACCTTCCAGACTTTTTTCAATTCTCCGGGACTTTCCCCTCTCAGACATGCCCAGGACATGCCCAAACCTAGCTCCAGACTGGGCTGAACAAAAAAAGGTCAATACCTTCCATACCATCTAGTGGCATTATATCAGATGGCTGACGGCTTCATGAGCCTCGTAAACTAACTCACACACACACACCTGTGCCGCTGCACGAGCTACATGAGCACAGAATAAGACATATTGTTATTTTCTTTCAATGCTGGACACTTTTTTGTTACTCTGCAGATATTAAGCCTTTTCCCTTAAATCATTTTGTAAAACACTTTAGAAACAAAGTTAAGTGCATCTGAAACCATTGTACCTCAAAAACTTGGTTAAAACTTATATATTAATAGTATTTTGACAAAAAAAAATGGTAACAAGAAAGACAACATGAAAAATTTAAAAATGCATTTTCTCATGATTAAAGATAGTTCTTGCATTCCAGCTTTGTAGGATCCTTCGAAATTCAGTGAGAAAACAAAATCAGGCCAAATTATGCGGAAAAAATGGGTTTGATTTTTCTAAAGTGTTACTTTCATGTCACTTGCACACTTGGCTGAAAATCGCCTATATACTGTATGTGTATATAAATATGGGTCAATCCAAGAAATGATGCCCTCAGCCCTGAGGGCGATGAAAATAACAAACTCAGTATTACTCAATAACACTTTATTTTATTGATGGCCCTACACCTTGGCTTTATGGAATGGTCCATTCTAGTCACCAACTCCTCACGCGTCAGTTTTTATTGCATGTGCCGTAGAAACCTTCTGAAATGCATGAAACGTGAGTGACTAAATTAAATTCAACATGAAAAGTACAATTAATAATTTTTATATCTACACCTAATTTTGTTTACAAACTTTGTTACTTTAAGTGGACCAAAAATAAAAAACCAGGGTTGAAAACACAGAATTATGCGTTGTGGAATATATAATGCAAAAGGTAAAAGTAGGAAAAAATTGACTCACATACTTAACTTTACCCTCATTTCCTCAAAACTCTTCAGATACTCTTCAAAATCACTGTACTATTATACAAAACAGTTACCCTTTGCCATCCATAAATTACTTAAACAGCTCAGTCAGGCCCTGCATTGACCCTCAGAAAACCTTCGTTTCTCGCATTTCACCTCTGAAAACATATTCTAAAGTCCACCTCAGCACCACTAGACATCATTGGATTGTATCCATATCACCCCTAAATACACAAAACATGTTCTTCAATTAAATTAAGGGCATAAATACACATATCTGGCCCATCTAGGGTTTCTACTGTGCCTTTGAAAATAAAACTTAACTCTTTTTCGCGACATCACTGACTCTGCGCAGGCCAGCTGTTAACATTAACAAGTGTAGTCAGTTTTCATTTACAATGCATAGCGGTTACGACTCCGGACTTTGTACGCTTTTCTTTACTCTGTGGTTGGAAACAATGCATGTGTTTCGCAATCGTTTAAAATGATCTTTTGTCATTTAACCCTTTAAACCTTAGCCTGTTTTTTCGACCAAAAATTGCATACCCAAATTGAAAAGGGCATATCTCTGCAGCCATAAGGTCTATTTGATTTTTTTTGGTCTCACAATGAAGGGGACACTTGTGAGATTTGTTTAGATGTGTAAATACTCTTGTTTGTTAATATTTCTGTTTCTGTTGTTGATCTTCTTTGGCTGATATCTTGCAGATGCTTTGGAGTAGAGTAAAGGGGGTTTATCATTGGAACCTGTGGATTCTCTGGTTTCATCTCAGCTGTTGTTTGTGCTTGTGGCATAAAGCAGCAGAGCGAGAGCATCGAAATTGTGACAAGTGGGTTCACTAGGTGGCGCTGTAGGGATTTTGGTGATTGGTAATTAATTTCTTGGGTGTCAGATTTGCATGTAAAAATGGCTTATATATATATTATTGCAGCTGAGGTTCTTCTCTTTAAATTGATATGCAGCATGACTATACTGTTACATGGGTAATGCTTCATTTTTTCTGTTTCTTCTGGTGTGTTCTAAGGGCCCCTCTCAGGGGTTAAACGACCCCTCCTCGCAGTTTTGGGGACATGCTGTATGTAATCCCATTCTGGGAATTGGGCAAGTTGGCTGTGTTTTGTAAAAAAAAAAAAAAGTCAATGACACCTATCCAGTCTTGTTCCACACAAATTCATTTGGGAAACTGCACAATATGGTGTGACTACTGTTATGGCCCCAACTTGTTATGACATATCCGACAGCAAGGGATGACAGACAAAACTCCAAAACTTAAACAGATTTAATAAAATAAAGCACTGACACTAACCCACAATTTACACTACTGACCAAGATTGATTATATACAAGAAAAAAAATACTTACAGTCCCTTCAGGTGGGGTTGCTTGGTGATGTTCTGGGTGAGGAAAATGCTCCAACACAGGCAAAAATCCACTAAAAGCTTCACAGGTCTTTAAAAGAGTGACAAGTGCGGTCAAATTAGTCCCCCCAGGAATCCGTGATTCCGCGATCGCGGAATTTACCGCAGATTTCAAAGCCCTCCGCGGAAATCAAAGCAGTCCGCGGAATATAGGGCGAGGTGCAGAATTTTATATTTTACATGTATTTTTCATCCCGGCCGCTAGATGTTGCGGTCAGATAAACGGGATCTAAGACTCACAGCTGGTGCTGCCGGTTACGGAAATAGATTTTTTTCTGCTGTATGCAGCATAGACTATATAAAAAGATGGACGCAGCACCCTGATTTGAAAAAAGAAGCCCATGTGGAAGTACCGTAGAATGGCATTCTATTTAATGGCCAGGAGATGGCGACGTCAGTGGTTGCAGAAAGAAGGTCAATGCAATAGAAGTCTATGAGAAAATGATCCTACTTTCCGACCTGATTTTTAATTTAAATAATGATTTTTCACATCATTTTATGATAGCTATAGCAAGTTTCAGGTCTCCTTCGATATATCATGACATTCATTTTTGTGAATTATGGTCCCATATAAACTAGAATAAAGTATAAAGCCAGAATATGCTTCTGGGGCGTCGCTATCCTCTGGTCCTTGTCCGATACGGTCAGATCCAGAGCCACGTTCCTCCCCGGATCTTCGATTCACCTCTTCATCTTCGAACCAGTGGGTGACATCACGGTAGCTTCATCCATCTTTTTATACAGTCTATGGTATGCAGTAACGTTTACAATATCCTGAGGATACAGTGAATAGTGTACACTTTGTTTAAATCTTTACTTTGATCTTTGGCACTTGTTCAGTTACTAAGCCTCGTTCACCCATAGTTTGGTGAAATGTTTTGCACTTTATAAGTTATGCAAATAAATCTGCTCAAGAGGGACAAAAAGAATATTGATGCTGCTTATTTTATAACCACAATGTTTTGCAGTGTTTTGGTATTGCAAATAATTTCATAAGAGAATTTTTGCTTCTTTATTACATAAATTTGCTTTATAACTGGTCATTTTAGGTTTTTTTTTAATGCCCGCGGAAAATCAACTTTCAAGCCGCGGAATCAAGAATTGCTCTCCGCAGAATCAGGAATGTTCTCCGCGGAATCAACACTTTTTCTCCGCAGATTCCTGGGGGGACTATCAAATGTATCCTTCTTGCAATTTTTCCTACCACTTTACTCTCTCAATTTTCCTCCTGACATACTCTTTTGCAGACCGCTCCCACCTTTTAGACTTTTTTTTTTAATTAATTCTCTGGGACTTTCCGTCTCAGACATGCCCAGGACATGCCCAGACCAAGCTCCAGTCTGGGCTTAACAAAAAAAGGTCAATACTGCCATTTAGTGGCTTCTTTTCACATTACACTACCAACCTCGAGGAAATATTGGAAATTAAACTTATTTATGAATTTGCAATGCATCATTGGTACTTGATGCAAAATCAGTAAGACACCAAATGCAAGATGCTGGGAAACTGGGAATTTATTAAAAAAAAAGAAACCAGGCACAAGGGCCAACAAAAAAACTTGGCCCAAAGGGTTGCAAAAATCCAACTAAGGTAAGCCTCACAGAGCTGTAAACTACCAAACGACCAAACGACAAAAAACAAAACCACTGGAACCTCCAGGGAGAAAACCATGAACAGAAAATAATCATCAGGCTAGAATACAAACACAAGAACTTGGCTTGGCTATGAGAAAGCCGTAAATACTGCACAAAACTCGATGACATGAAACTTGCCACTCTGTCTGCCAGCCAACTTCCACCAACTCCAGAAAAAGGGAGGAAAAATCAGCACACATGAGGGGCGATACCTGGAGAAGAAACCAGGGGCAAGGCAAGATCATGAGACAAGGACAATGATAGGTTGACATGACTTGCTCATTAAAAAAATGAGCGTGCTTAAGTACCAATGAAGCATGCAGATTGGAAGGAAGCATGAATGTTAGAACAGAAAAGCACAGCAAGACTTGAAATCACACCTCCCGTGACTATTAGTAAATGTTAATAACTTAAAAACAGTTAAGTTGACTTGGAAAATCCAAGATGGCAGCATGCACATATCCTCGTTTGTTTGTCCTGTGAATAGAGTCTTGTTTATCGTGTTTTTATTGTGCTTTGTACTTAGGTTTTTTTATAAAGTGTAGTTGAAAATTCTCCCTCCCTGCTATCTTTTGAAATACACTAAATCAATATATATATATGGATTGAAAAAATAAATAAATAAATAAAAATCAGCGGGATCTTTTCCGGCGAGTCTCCACAGGCGGCCGACCGACTCTGCGACTTGCTCCACTGCTACCTGCCTGCTGCCTTCTTCGATCAGCTGCTGGGTTTGGTCGTTTCCTCTCTACTCAGCTATTGCCTGTTGCTTTGCTGTCGGTATTGGAAGGTGACCCGCTATTTCTGCAATCGCGGCCCTCTCCGATCAGCTGCTGGGTCTGTTTTACTGCTCTGTCCTTGTTGGGCTACAGTTTGTTGCTGGGCTTGGTTATTCCGTCTCTACTGAGCTACTGCCTGTTGCTTCGCTGCCGAGATCGGAGGGTGACCCGCTATTTCTGCAACCACGGCCCTCTCTGATCAGTTGATGGGTCTGTGTGCTTTGTCCTCGCTCTGCTACGATCTGTTGCCTCGCTGCTACTTTCGGGAGGGTGTACCTCCTCTCTACTGCTGCTTGGCTCTCCGCTAGTACCTGCTGGCTTCACTGCTGAAGAGCGGTGCTTTTCCCTTCTCTGGCGCTAACTCTCAGTTATACATTGTACTGTTGAAATAAACTGAACCGAACCGAGCTGAATCAGTGACAATGAAAATTTTATTTGGGCTGTTCATTGCAATGTCATTATGGATTCCTTGGAATTCAGTCCCCCAACGGGGCTGTGAGTTTGAGAAGGCGCTCTCTCCTCCGGTTGTTCCGAATTCCATTACCAGCACTGTGCTCCACCGTGAAATGGTTGTGCAGATGTTGGAACTAACTTTCGTAGTGTCTTTTAATTATGCGCAATTGTTTCGCTTTATATACCTGTCTGTTTTGAAAAATTGTTTTACCCTTTCTGAAAACTCTTTTCTTGATCTCGTTAAGCCAAGAATGAATCACCTATCCGGTATTGAATCGCATTATATCAAGCGAAAATATTTCGTTCTCCTTTTACTTATACTCTCAGGCGACGTGCAGCCTAACCCAGGACCTACTTTTAATTGTGTTACTCAGCCAGATGTATTCAAAACTAGATCTGGTCTCGGTATTATTCACGTTAATGTTCGAAGCTTGCTTTCAAAAATGGATCGAGTCAGAATTTGGGTCAATTCAACTGACACTGATATTTTTGTTATATCTGAAACATGGCTTAATAAATCTATCTCAAATACGGATATTTTCATAATGGGTTACAACGTTTTTCGCTGCGATCGCCCCAGGAAGGGCGGTGGCATCGTTATTTATGTAAAAAACAAATTCCACTGCAACACTGTAACCGCTGTATCTATTAGCAGGCAGTTTGAGCTACTTGCCCTGAAGCTTGAGTTCATGCCGGGTCAGTTCTTGACTGTAATTGGTTGTTATAGACCACCATCAGCCTGTAAAGAAGCCCTGAGTTCTTTAACTCAACACTTCTTGTCGGCTGCTTGAGCTGCTTCTTGTCGGAGATCTTAATATTGATTGGCTGTCCTCGGCTTCAGACAGCTTTAAATCTATCTGTGATTCTTTTAATCTGACTCAATTGATTGATGGTCCAACTCGTCCTAATATTAAATGTCCTGAGAGATCATCCTTGCTTGATTTAATTCTTACGAACGCACCACATAAATTCTCAGACATGGGAATTTTTGCAAATGATATGAGTGACCACTGTGTCGTAGCAGCAGTTAGAAAGGCTAAACTCCCAAAGTCTAAGCCACGAGTCATTCTTAAAAGAGATCTGAAACATTTTTGTGAACAAGCCTTTTTTCGTGACCTGTCTCATTATGATTGGGATAAAATTTCACTTTTTGATGATGTGGAACTGGCCTGGAAGTTCTTTTATGATGGTTTTTCAAGTATTGTAAATAAACATGCCCCGCTCCGCCAGTTCAGAGTGAAAGGTCGAAATAATTTATGGTTTTCTCCTGAGCTGAATAGTCTCCTTAAAGAAAGGGATGTTGCCTGGGCCAGGGCAAGAAAATCTAAAACGGAAATAAACTGGCTCCGTTTTAGACAGCTTCGTAATAAGTGTACATTTTTTATAAAGAAGGCTAAATCTGATTATTATCTCTCTGAAACTACAAAAACATTAAATGATCCGAAAAAGTTTTGGAAAATAATTAAACAAACGTCTGGCCTTGTACCCTCTGGTGAACTTCCTACTTACATTGTTCAAAATTCCTGTACTGTGACCGACAAGTCAGCCATACTTAATTGTTTCAATGAGCATTTTATTTCTTCTGGTTTTTTGTTTGAATCTTTGTTTCCTGAAAAAATAAACTCTGTTGTACAAATAGACAATGTTTCCAAAAGCTCATATAGCCCTACTGATTGCACATATAAGCTTATGCCTATATCTGTTGCTGAGGTCCATAGAGAATTAAGGCACCTGGACCCTAGGAAATCTGCAGGCCCTGATAAGCTGGACCCTAATTTTCTTAAGTTAGCTGCTGATTTCATTGCTGAACCTCTGTCTTTGATTTTTAATCTTAGTTTTATTAGCAGTGAGATCCCAAAAGTCTGGAAATCTGCCTTTGTTCTTCCTCTTTTGAAAGGGGGGCAACCCTTTTACTTAAATAACTATAGACCGATCTCCAAACTTTGTGTCCTAGCTAAAGTATTTGAAAAGCTTGTGAGCAATCAATTAAAGGAATTTTTAGATTCTAAAGGCATATTATAGCATTTTAGTCAACATACTTCAACAAATTGGATTGTCTAAGCGAGCAGTAGCTTGGTTCTCCAACTATTTATCTGCTAGAACGCAGTGTGTTCAAATAGCTGGGTCCACCTCTTCTTTCTTAACAGTATCCAAAGGGGTGCCGCAAGGTTCTGTTTTAGGACCTATTCTGTTTACCCTTTATGTTAATAACCTATGTGAAAATCTTTCAAATGCAAATTATCATTTTTATGCTGATGATACCGTTATTTATTGCAGTTCATCATCTGTCATACAGGTCATTAACTTTCTACAGTCTGCATTTGATATTGTCCCGACTGCAGTCCCGACTGCAGAAACTGAAATTGGTATTGAATACAGAAAAAACTAAACTCATGCTTTTTTCTAACAGTAGTGAAATACCAACAAATCTTCCAAGCATAATCACTGCTCAAGGAAGAGTAATTGAACTTGTTTCAAGTTACAAGTATTTAGGCATTCTTATTGATCGTCAGCTAACTTTTAAGTCCCATATTGCAAATCTAGTCATTAAGCTTAAGGTAAAGCTTGGCTTTTACTTTAGAAATAAATCCTGCTTCTCCTTTCCAGCTAGGAAATATCTTGTGTCAGCTACTTTCCTGCCTTTGCTAGATTATGGTGACTTATTATATATGAATGCTTCTGCTCAATGTTTACGGTCCCTGGATACTGTCTATCACTGTGCCCTGCGGTTTGTTACTGGTCTTAAATATCTCACCCATCATTGTACTTTGTATTCTGAGGCTGAGTGGCCATCACTGTATGTACGTAGGCGTACCCATTGGTTGAATTTTATTTATAAAACACTCCTTTGGCTGAACCCTTCTTACCTGTCCACTTATCTTTTTCGAATTGAAGGCCATTACAACCTCCGTTCTCAAGATATTTTGCGTTTGACTGTTCCACGTGCTCGCACGGAGCTTGGGAAAAAAGCTTTTAAATATGCTGCCCCCTCTGCCTGGAACATCCTTCAAAAGGACTTGAGATTGTCAGAACTGATTTCTATTAATGCTTTTGGTTCAATTTTAAAGGATTTAGAATGTGAAAGCATGAGAAACTGTATATGTGCCTAATTTACTTATTTATGTATTTATTCTTATTTTTAAATGTTTTGATACCTGTGTCACTGTCCTTGTATGAAACTTATATGTGTCCTTTTTATTTTTGCTGCCTTCTTGGCCAGGTCACTCTTGAAAAAGAGTTTTTAAATCTCAATGAGTCTTACCTGGTTAAATAAAGGTTTAATAAAAAAAAAAAAAAAAATAGATTGCCAATTAAGCTTAGACAGCCCTGAATCCAGCACAGCACAGAAGGAAGGGGGAAATACCAAAGCCAACCAGAGCTCTGAAATGTGCGAAAACGAAGACGGGGCGGAACGCAGACAAGCGGTGGAGTGGCTGGGCAGACCTGGCAAAAGATGGAAAAGTAAAAACATGAACAATAGACATGAGCTATGAAATGCGGAGACAAAGACTGTTAAAACCATGACATGAGTAAGGACTATGAATGATGAAACCTGGCACAAAAAAACTGTGAAAACCCCAAAAATACTGCCCTGGCCAAAGGCCCAGGACCCTGGAACACAACAGTACTGGCAAAAATAGATCTCTATCTTTAGTACTGGATATAGCAGACAATTGATGTACAAAACCCAAAACCAGTGAAGTTGGCACGTTATGTAAATCGTAGATAAAAACAGAATACAATGATTTGCAAATCCTTTTCAACTTATATTCAATTGAATACACTGCAAAGACAAGATGTTTCATGTTCAAACTGAGAAACTTTTTTTTTCCCAAATAATCATTAACTTAGAATTTAAAGGCAGCATTGCTAAAAAGTTGGCACGGGGGCCTTTTTACGTTTACTCAGTAAACGTTTGGGAACTGAGGAGACCAATTTTTGAAGCTTTTCAGGTGGAACTCTTTCCCATTCTTGCTTGATGTACAGCTTAAGTTGTCATATTTTAGGCTTCATAATGCGCCACACATTTTCAATGGGAGACAGGTCTGGACTACAGGCAGGCCAGTTTAGTACCAGCACTCTTTTACTACGGAGCCATGCTGTTGTAACACGTGCAGAATGTGGCTTGGCATTGTCTTGCTGAAATAAGCAGGGGCGTCCATGAAAAAGACGTTGTTTGGATGGTAACATATGTTGCTCCAAAACCTGTATGTACCTTTCAGCATTAATGGTGCCTTCACATATGTGTAAGTTGCCCATGCCTTGGGCACTAATACAACCCCATACCATCACAGATGCTGGCTTTTGAACTTTGCGCCTATAACAGTCCGGAAGGTTCTTTTCCTCTTTGGTCCGGAGGACACAACGTCCTCAGTTTCCAAAAACAATTTGAAATGTGGACTCGTCAGACCACAGAACACTTTTCCACTTTGCATCAGTCCATCTTAGATGAGCTTGGGCCCAGCGAAGACAGCAGCGTTTCTGGGTGCTGTTGATAAATGGCTTTCGTTTTGCATTGTAGAGTTTTAACTTGCACTAGCAGATGTAGCGACGAACTGTAGTTACTGACAGTGGTATTCTGAAGTGTTCCTGAGCTCATGTGGTGATGTCCTTTACACACTGATGTCAGTTTTTGATGCAGTACCGCCTGAGGGATCGAAGGTCACGGGCATTCAATATTGGTTTTCGGCCTTGTCGCTTACGTGCAGTGATTTCTCCAGATTCTCTGAATCTTTTGACGATATTACGGACCGTAGATGATGAAATCCCTAAATTTCTTGCAATAGCTTGTTGAGGAATGTTGTTTTTAAACTGTTCGACAATCAGCTCACGCATTTGTTCACTAAGTGGTGACCCTTGCCCCATCCTTGTTTGTGAATGACTGAGCATTTCAGGGAAGCTGCTTTTATACCCAATCATGGCACCCACCTGTTCCCAATTAGCCCGTTCACCTGTGGGATGTTCCAAATAAGTGTTTGATGTGCATTCCTCAACTCTCTCAGTCTTTTTTGCCACTTGTGCCAGCTTTTTTGAAACATGTTGCAGGCATCAAATTCCAAATGAGCTAATATTTGCAAAAAATTACAAAGTTTACCTGTTCGAACATTAAGTAACTTGTCTTTGCAGTGTATTCAATTGAATATAGGTTGAAAAGGATTTGTAAATCATTGTATTCTGTTTTTATTTACGATTTACACAACGTGCCAACTTCACTGGTTTTGGGTTAGTATATGATACACTACAACATGTACAATAGCATGCCAGTGGTAAGTGGCCTGTCTGAAGAAATATCATTTAAATACACAATGCGCTTTCACTGATGATCACGATCTTCCAGTGTTTTTCAAAATCATTCTTTTTCGGGATCATTGAGCGATCTTTCCGTTCAGCTTGCATGTTTTTCTTGCCAGCCTTGTGGCACCATGAGAAAAACTATTTTGTCCAGTAATCAGGGAAAGTAGTGAAAACAAATTTGTTGAAAGCAACTGCTATCACTTCTATCCAGTAGCAGTTCATCAACTGGCAACAGGGGAAGCTCAACCACTCCCTGAAAAGTATTAATTGGTCATGACCTGTTTTCGAAACACCATCAAGTATTTCAAAGAGACCAGTTTGCTGAAAACAGGTGGGAATAAAGGTGCAAAATGTTTATTGCCTCTGATGTTTGTTATGATGATACTAATAGTATCAGAAGTGAAGAGATCAAAGTGTCAAGATCCGATATTTCCAAACACCTGGGTTAAAATGGTCTGATTGGTCGTGTTGCTGCCATGAGCTGGCAACATTAACCCCTTTGTGCAGAAGCCAAATTTGGCTATTTTTGGGTTACCCACTTTAATGCTGTATAATTCAAAATTAAAGCTTCATAAAGAGGAAAAATGTGGCTCAATTCTGAAAAGACACTTACAGCATTTAGAATTACATAGTATTTCAGTTAATTTTCATGATTATGGTAGAGAAAATGAGCTGCAAACATAAAAAATCTTCATGAGAATTCACCATTGAAATTGCAAAAAAAATAATTCTGAGGATTTAAAAACTGCTGGGGCTTAAAACTATACATTTCTGGGATCATAAACTCCTTGACCACAAGTACAATTCATCTTCAACATTACATTCTAGATTACCTACATGCTTTTAGCCAAATTATACAGCTATCCAAGTGTCTCCCCGAAGTCTCAAAATGAAGTCCAGTCAAATCATAAAAAAATCATGTATATAACACAAATAAAGTTTTAAGGCATGAAATTTAATATGAACAAATGATTTTCTGGTTGAGTTTTGCATGAATTAATCAATATCAGTGCAGTGGAACATCATTGGTCACCAGTAACCTCTCAAAACATGCCTTTTCTCCATAATAAAGTTAACAATATTGTCCATTTCTCTTCGAAGTACCCCAAGCATTAAATGAAGTGCAGATTTAACAGCTATAACATTCACGCAAGACCAAACATGATATGAATAAAAAGCTAACCGCTCTCACATCCGAGCTCATAACCTTACACCTTATAAGGGTGAAAACTCACTAACTCAGTAATATCTGAATTCTGAAATACACCTTATTTTAACAGAACAGAAATTTCACTTTCAGGAAAAAAATACAACGACATATGCCTCCATATTCATCAGAGTGGTGTAATGAACGTACCGAGGGATCTACCGACCTGCGTGGGATGTATGCATTTGGAGAAACGAAAACCTCGGCATTCGATGTCTTTAAACGCGGTATAGATTCTACAGCAAAAAGCCAAATTAAGCAAAATGCAAACAGAGTAGAAGTATAACCTGTTTTCTTCATTGATGCCCTCCTCCGGAGACAGATGTATCGGGTAGAAGGAACGTTCCAGTTCTGTTTCATTCGGAATAATTCCCGTTGACCGCGTCCATACAACATTTAAATCTCGTAAATGAAACTGAACACTTCAGAACGGTCTCGAGTGTCTTTATTTCTTTGATATCGCATCATTTTCAGCTGCGCAACCGCGGCCAACATTCGAAGAATACAACCGACCTTACTTTTACGCTTAGCTTTGTATCCCATTCTTATTGTCCGATCAATGTATTTCAGTTATAGAGGAAAGTTAAGACACTGGGGAATGGGATAAGAAACGAGTCTGTCAATACATCGTTACCGGGGAAGCTTCACGAGGACGTGAACTATAACTGTAGAGTTACGCAGATGAATCTGAGTATATAATTGAGTGACTGGCTATCGACACCAGTACTTCGGTGGATAGAAGGGAGCGCTGAATTTGTCGATGGAGGAATCTAAGCGTTAATCCATGGGAGGGAACTACGCATATTTTGTGTGTGATGATTGTAACTGACAGTAGAATGTGAGAGAAGCAATACTATGTCGGATTTTTTTCTTCACAAAACGTATTTTTTTAACCACTAATTGGAATACTGTTGGCTCACTGTAGCTAAAATGGTTGCTACAGAGTAGTACGTTTTTTTTCTGTCGCAAGTGATAATTTTTTAAAACTACTGGATCGATACTATGGGCAAGGATATTGACCAGTTTGCACATCAGGCTTAGCTGAGGAGTTTAATCCATGCTACTCCTGAAAAACAGGGATTGGAGGGAACTTCACCGTATTCAGAACCGCGTTCGAGGTCTGCTTGCTTGTGAACATTCAATAACTGATGCGGGGGTGCTATCTAGTGATCGAGTGCAGTAACAGCGTACTTCCAATTTGCAGGTCTATAGACGCGGGCATCTACATCTGCAGAAAGGGGTTAAAAATAGACTAGAGTTTGTCAAGAAATTCAAGGGCTGGACACCAATGGGCTAAGAACAAGTTCTTAGGACAGATAAATCTAAGCTCAATATTTTCTCACCCAACTGCAGAATGTATGTGCACTGTAAAGTTGTTGAAAATTTGACTCAAAAATGACTAACTCCTTCAGTAAAACATGGACGTGGTAATATCATGGATTGGGGTTCAATCTACTTTAAAGGACCTGGTGATCTCATAAAAATCAACAGAAACATAGACCAAAAGAAGTATCACATTATCCTTGTGAAGCACGCATTACCATCTGGTCGGGGATTTTATTTTCAACGAGACAATGACCCTAAACACACTTCCAAGATGTGCAAAAATTATCTCAGTTGGAAAGAAACATCTGGATCTTAATCTGATTGAGCAAATCTGTTGTAACATTGAAAGAATGTCTTTGGAATGAACTTCAAACCATATGGATTAGTTCCGCAAGTGAAGAAATGATATATAATAAGATCATTTGAAACATCTTTATGAAATTCCATTGCTTCCAATGATCTGATTATCATTTAGACAATTCAAACGATCATTAAACACATGCATTGCTTAACCCACGAGTTAACACAAGCGTGAGAAGTCCAGAGTCATAATCGGTTTCCAATTACTAGTGGTGAAATACACCGTTACGCTTGTAAAACTGATAAACCTCCATGCACAAGGACTTCAATTCCGTGCGAGAATCTCTTACACATGCGTTGATTCAATAATTGCTGACTACAGCAGGGAATGTAAATATGCCACTGAAACTCATGCTGAATGCATGAGAGCTGGCAGGTATGCGTTATTAATGAAAACTGACCACACCTGATAATGTTGAGTTTTCGGAGATTCTGTAACGGCAATTTAAATGAATGATTGAAAACAGGCTATGACCGATCATTGTTTTTAAAGTATGGGTTTGAGCTTCCCCTATTGCCCGTTCACCAGCCACCACTGTTAACCAAATATAAAATATAAATATAAATTATGGAAATTTTATGAAAAAGTAGACATAAATAAATTCAGTCTTTTTCAGGTTTACTGGACAGGGCCTTGTTCCTTAATAACAATCGATCATAGAGCTGTGAGAGGATTTGCGAAGTTCGCTCTCCCGAAAGTCCTTTGTTCCTCGTTCTTTAAACCTTCCCCAAAGCAGCACTTATAGTGGGAGCGTGCGCACAGCTGTTACATGCGTCTTGACTTCGCTGTAGGGCTGCCTACTTGAATGGTACTGAGAAGTTAGATGAGATGATTTTAGGCTGTAGTGACCAATTTAACTGTTAGCTTATGTGAATTATGTGATAAATTGAAAATAGATAAAATACTAAGAATAAACTTATCATATTACACAATAGAAGCATTAAGTGAACTTGGTGTACTTTGATTGATTTGTCAATTGTTCGAGCAGATGTTGCCCGCAAGGCAAGCCCAAAATAAGAACCTACTTTGATTCTTGCATGATTCTTTTAATGTAGTATTTTAATTCGTTAAAGTACGTATGTGGGCCACAGTCTGTATTTATTGATTTATTTCATTTACTTTTACTTATTTTTACATAATATTACTTGCTTATTCTTGTATGACTATGGGCCGAGGCCTTTGTTATTTGTTTGAGTAAGTAAAGCCTATTTATGAAAGTTTCCATAATTTTTATGTCTATAATTGTTGTTTGTTTTGTTAGGTCGCTGAATTATTGAAAGAACATCATTCAAGTTCCATGAGTCACCCCTTCATTCACTCACAGCATCAGTGGTCATGATAAAGGTTATGGTGACAGATAGCCGAGTGTTAGATATGCAAGCATGATGCACATTTAACTATTGCTGTTGCCATTTCTCCCTGATTAGGACTTGGTTCTGGGATACTCTTTAACATGGGCTCCTGCACGACTATTGCACAGGCAGTCGTCATTTTGTGATTCATAATTCACCTTTGCACAAGAAATTACTTTCATTTTAACCAGGCTTTCCTCTTAGACTGATAACTATCCTGTGCCCGACTATGGATAATCAGATCTTACACTCGTGCAGGACACAGGATATGCACCCTGTAGTCACTCACCTACACACACAATGCCTTCGTAAGTGCATTTAATTGTATTATTGCAAGCTGTACCTGGCGGAGGCAAGTCAAAATCTACACAGCTTGGCAGCAATCCTATGTGCAGCTTTCTGTGTTTTACAGTAGAAAGAAGGTTAAGCATAATTTTTTTATGGAGTCAGATCATTTTATAATCTTCTAATTACTCTCCAAACAAAACAACAGCCTCGAAAGCTGGCTCTTCATCCGGATGAAATGGGCATTTTGTTGGATGAAGTGGGGACAAACAAAGTCACTTTACTCATAGACTGAAAGGTAGCCATACTAATAAAAAAAGCCACCATCTGGGGAGACATTGCAAAGACAATAACCACAACAAGGGCTGAGAAACGTGCTGTTTAGTATACAGCAAGAAACCCTGATCGCTGACATTTTCTTGGGGACAGAGGGTACCCACTTCGGTCTTACCTCTTCACCCCGATGGCAAATCCCACAACTGCTAGTGAGCTGGCATTCAACGAGGCTCCCCGAGAGGCCAGGAACATGGTGGAGCAGACTATGGGGAGATGAAAGTTGCACTTCAGCTGCATGCACAAGTTCAGTCGTGGCCTACACTTCTCTCCATCAAAGTGCTATGCTGTCACCATGTGTCAATTGTTCTTCACAACATGGCTGTGTGGGGGAGAGCCCCCTTACATGACCAGATGGAGGAGGAGGCAGCAACAGACTGGCAGGCATCAATCAACTAAGAGATGCGTAGTATAAGGCTATTTATTGCAGAGTGCGCGAACACACCAGTGCCATCTGCTTATTCAGTTTTGTGGCTAGTCTCACTGGCATTGCACAATGTCACTTGTGCAGCATGTTTTTCGCAAATAAAAGTTTATGATCAGGTTTTTAGAAAAGAGCCATCTCTCCTTCAAATGCGCTCTCTCTCTCTCTCTCTCTGACTCTTTCTCTCTCAGGTATGATGGAGGTGAGGTTGGTGAATGGCGGTAAACCCTGTGAAGGGAGAGTGGAGGTTTACCACAAGGAACAGTGGGGAACAGTGTGTGATGATGGCTGGGGCGAAATACAAGCAGGAGTGGTGTGCAGAGAGTTGGGCTGTGGAGATGTTGTAAAACACACCGTTAAATTTGGAAGAGGATCTGGAAAAATATGGATGGATGAGGTGGCATGCGGGGGATCAGAATCCACACTGAAGGATTGTGGATCACAAGAATGGGGTAAAGGAGACTGCGAGCATGACGAGGATATTGGAGTGACCTGCTCAGGTTAGACCCTGTGTTACTCAGCTCAGTGCTCTGGATGTTTTTTTTACCAACACAGCACACTTTGTTCACCAATGGACTTAATCTTTGCATTGCATAGTTTGCTGAACTAATACAGAATTAACACAGTCATTGCAGAATACTTTATTTCTTATACATCAGCTTCAAGTCCTCAGGTCCTGAAGTTTTTCATTGCAAGTTACACGTGATTGTCATATACTTTACTAGATCGTGATTGGCTCATTCCACACTATCATTTTCATGAGAACTTGTCTCATTTATCAAAACTATTTTCATATATCTTATCACCTCTGGAATAAGTTCTCAGTCTTCACTATTGATTCTGTTTTTATTATCTGTTTAGCTCAAGCTCCTCGAGGAGTCAGACTGGTGGATGGGGCTGACCTGTGCTCTGGGAGAGTAGAGATGCATCATGGGAGCTCTTGGGGCACAGTGTGTGATACTGACTTTGACCAGCAGGATGCAGAGGTTGTGTGCCGGCAGCTGGGCTGTGGAGCCCCTAAAGAGTGGGGAGCAGCTGTGTTTGGCCAGGGCGAGGGCCAGATGTGGACAGAAGACATTCAGTGTCGAGGCACCGAGTCTCAGATTCACTCCTGTCCCACAGCACCCTCTCAGAGTCAGTCCTGCTCTCACAGAAACGATGTGGGACTGAAGTGTTCTGGTAAGAGTCTGTTCTACACTGTGAGAGTTTCAGTGACGTTGGGTAAACATAAGGCATATTTCCTAATTTGACTTTGTATATTTTCCAAGATCATTATTCATTATACGGTGAGATGATGTGCATCAGTTCCTGTGACACTCGATCAGTATGATGCTAATTAAACTTAAAAGGGTGGTGCTAGCGAACAGCGAAATGCGAGGACGTGTTTGCGCAGAGCTCCCGACCACAACTAACCTTTTTTTAAAAACAAAAATATATATATTGTTATAAAGCAACCTTAAACGGACTATGTTTGTTCCTGACAACTGAATAACACCAGTGTGTCATATTGAAAGCTCCTTCGTCTTATAATTTGCGATTAAATGATACAATGCCTAAAGGGAAATGTGACAAAAAAGAGGCCTCGGCTAAAGCCTCGGACTTAGTTGAAACCACGTCCGTAAAGGAGGAATCCTCAGATGAGGAGATTGCGGACCTATCTGCTGTTATGGCTGCTATTGCAAGCAGCGAAAGCAGGATTTTGGCACGGATAGACTGTAGGACAGCTGATTTGAACACTAAAATAGATGCACTCCGGGAGGACATGGCGAAACAGGAGACGCGTTTGAGTGAGTTGGAGTCCGGCCTGAATGTATACTCGGATAGGACGGCTACTACTGCAAACGAGGTCGCCATGCTAAAAGCGAAGGTCATCTCACTCCACCTGAAAGTGGAAGTAATCGATGGGGAACAGCGGCGTTCAGGATAAAAGAAGGTTTCGAATCGTGTGAGGGACAACGGCCCACTGCAAGTCTTGCTAAATTATTGCAGGAGCTGTTGGACCTTAAGTTCACCCCAAGTCTGGATGTAGCATATCGCGGCACCCGACGTGCTAATGAGGGGGGCCCTCCCAGAGTCATCGTGATTAGATTCCACTACCTATGAGAATGGGTGAGGTCTTCCGTACAGCGGCTCCCCTGGAGCCTCTGACCCTGCATGACAAGAGTGTGAGCATATTTCCAGACTCTACTGTGGCGGTGGCGAAGAAGAGAGGGGCCTTACCAAAGCTAAGCGATTACTCCGGAGCTGTCAGAATGTCAAGTTTGGTGTCTGGTTCCCCGTGGTGCTCTGTATCACCGACTCGACTGGTCAGGAGAGCCGGTTTGAAGACCCTGCGACAGCAGTGGTATATATTAAAAAGAATTTGAAGCCCAAGGACACTGTAAGTTGATTTAATTAATTGGATAAAGGAGATTAGATGTTAATAAGGAACTGGTGAGTGCAGATGTGAAAGGCCTGAGTATCAGGCCCTTTGTTATCTTGCCTTTTGCTTATTTGCCTATTTCTTCTCTTTTCTACAATACCCCCAACAAGGCGGCTCCGAGGTAATCCTGACATTTTACATCCTATGGACTTTTAGTCCAAGATTCTATTCTTTCCCTGTTTTTTTTCTATGCATGATTGTAGTCTATACTGGGTATATGTGTATGCATACTATTTGAATACGGCACCTTCATATTGTGTAAAAGATAAATGCTATAATCATTATTGTTGCTGGAATTTGCACCACATGAATATAATACGAACATCTTGCGTTTTTTTTTTTCTTTAGTTATTTATCTACTTATTTTTGTGATATTTTAAATTTGAAACTCTCAGGGAACTTTGCCACTCTAACCTATCATGATCACTGGAACCTAACGTCTGCTAAAAGTGGCTTTTTCTCTCTCTTCTTTTAAAAACTTTTTTTCCAAGTATGTTGAATGGGTGTCTATAATGCTAAGAGCTGTTTAATTTTTATTTTTATGACATTTACAGGTATAGCGGAGCAATGTTTGTTAATATGAAGCATCTGGAAAATTATTTAAAGATGAGGGGCAGGTCATATTGGGGTATGACATCTGGTGCATCTGGTCATGCACCTCTCTTAATGAATACTGGCGGCAGATATTCTATGTGTTTTCAAAAATTTGTGATCAGACTATAGTACCTGACCATTATATACCTATCTTTGGCGTACTACCCCCTGGCCACAAAGTCTGAAATTTACAATTACAATTACAATTTTTGCTTCTGCGCAGACTTATACTTTCTAACTGGAAATCAAATTTAACCCCGTCATTTCTGCAGTGGTTGAGGGATGTATTATCTTTTCAGCCATTGGAGAAACTGCGATACAGGATATGTAATGCCCGTAAAAACTTTATCCTGACCTGGAGTTACTTTGTAGAATTTATAGAAGGTTTTTCCTTTCAATTATATACTTTAACATTAGTTGTATTAAATAGTTATAATTATTTTATAATATGCTCAAAATATTAATTACTCAGTATATGATGAGAGGACTGTCTGACTATTTCTGTAATTGTTGTGCTTCTTTGTTTATTTAAATTAATTTTTGTTTAAGAGCCTTGAGGGGGTGGGGGGAGGGTGGTGGGGGAGGATACATGTATTTTTGTGCCTATGTCTGTATGTTGTATGTTTATTAATGGAAAAAATTGTAAAATAAAGTAAAACAAAAACCTAAAAGGTGCAGTGAAAACAATAGATAGCTTGGAATCTGTTAACACCGTGACAGTGAAAAGTCAGATTGAGAACTGAAAATAACTGATAAAAAGCAGCCCTAAGTTTCATATTGCAAATCAATCATGAAAAAATAAAAAGATGTAAAATGAGCATACACAAATATTGCCAAGAAGACATAAGTCCTACAACAAACTAATCAAATATGAATTGACACATTTCGTAAATTTTTCCATGTTCAGAGTTGGAGGAAATATTCTGGCGGGAATTGAGTTCCACAGCCGAGAAGTCTGAGGTATATATGAAGGCTAATGACGGCTGGTGTTGGATATGGGTAAGGTGATAGTGTAGCAGTGCGCGGCTGCAGAGGATTGTGTTAAATATGGAGAACTTAAATATTTCATGAAAACATTTTAATCACAATTTTAAAAGCTACCACAGTTCAAATTTAGGCTCCCGTATGCTGTTTTTAGTGGTATACTGCATGCAGCACCTGAACTGTATTACATACTTTTGATTATTGAAATTTGCGAATAATTCACGGTTTACATGTGTGCCAATTCCGGCGGATCGTGTTCCAACAGATTCAGCCGAGGCCGTCATCAGAAAAGAGCTTCGCTTCATAAAACGCAACTGAGGAAAGGTTTTTTCTTTGCCTACCCGGCAAAGTACTGCATCGCCCAGGACTAGGCACAGTACCTGGGGTACTCCATTGGCTGGGGTCTGCTCAAACTTCAGGAGAAGAAAGTGCCCATAGTGTGAAGGGAATGGCCTCGGCCCGTGACAAAGTGCCAGGTTCATGCCTTCCTGGGCTTGGCGGGGTTCTACCATCTCTTCATTCTGTACTTTGCCTCCACAGCCGCGCCTCTGTCAGACCTGAGTAAGGAGGAGCAGCCGGCGAACCTCCTGTGGGGGCCGTGGGAGGAGTCAGCATTTGTGACTCTGATGACAGCCCTCTGCTCTCGGCCAGTGCTGCACACTGCTGACTTCAACCTGCTTTATACTCCAAACAGATGCATCAAAGTGCTGTCATTAAGCAGTCTTGTCCCAGGAGTTCCAGGGTGAGGGACACCCCATCATCTACCTCAGCTGGAAATTAAGCCTCAGGAAGAAGAAGTTTGCAGCAGTGGAACAGGAGGCGCTGGCCATTAGGTGGGCTCTCGAGTCCCTGCGGTACTACCTGCTGAGCCGCCCCCTTACCCTGACGATGGATCACGCCCCACTACAGCGGATGAGTAAAGTGAAAAATCGCAACGCACCGGTCACACGCTGGTTCTTCTCATTGCAGGCATTCTAGTTCCAGGTGGTGCACTGGCCACGACACCTCCACCACAACGCGGACGGCCTATCCTGCGCTCCGGGGCCATGTGCTGGAAAGAGGGAAGGAAATTGTAAGGGGGGGGCGGTGGCAACCAAAGCAAAGGACACGCCCACCATCCAGATTACACCCCCAAAAGACTTCAATTCTCCTCCTCCAGCAGCACCATGGACAGCTTGTCGAACAGACTGCAGTTCAGCACCCCTGTTTGCCACTCTACGCTGGACAGCTCCCTCCAGTTGTTGCCAGGCAAATAAGAAGGGCTCTCCGAGCGCATTCCACACAGGCCATGCACCTGATCCCCATCTGAATTAGTTAACAACACAATATAAACCTGGCCAGGCACATGCGCAGAATTGGTTGGCCAAGAGTGCATTTTGCAAGTGTGTTATTCGCTGTTCTTTCTCTGATTTTCCTATCAGAGTCCAAAGGGAAAGAGACTGGGGATCCTGAGTTTATGCTCCCTCCTGAAACCCATTTGATAGCAGCTAATTCCCCAAAGTGTCTTAAGGCTCAAGAAGTCTTTTGTCTTTTGGTTTATTCCTATAAATAAAATTACCACCCAGTGGGCGGGATTCTCACCGACCTGTTGCCTTGTCTGTGCCTGCTTTACTGGTGGTTCGTCACTATATATGTACAGTGCTGTGAAAAAGTATTTTCCCCTACCTGATTTCTTTTTTTTTTTTCATATTTTCACTCTTAAATGTTTCAGATCATCAAACAAATTTTTAGCCTGCTTTGTTATGATGCTGCCTCGTTCTGTTCATGTTTTGCAATGTCTTGATCCATGCCATGTTTTGTTCCTGTTTATTCCTGCATATTCTCCCATAGTCCATTCCCTCAGTTATATTCCGGTCCATGTTTCGTCTCATACCATGCATTGCACTTTGTCTCCCTCTGTCTGGTCTTTTGTCATGTGATTGCTCACTACCCCAGTATTAAGTGCCGCATTTTCAGGTGATTTCATGGTTTCTGAGATTTCAACTATTCCTTCTAATCTCGTTTACTTCGTTCACCTTGATTTTCTATTTTACTAAAAATACTAACAGTATGTAACTGTTGTTTTAGTTAAACTTACTAACCATGACCAACATTGTTTATAGTTCTAACTTACTTACAAGAACTTGAGATTGTATAGCTGCACATTACTAATTGACTAACGAGCTCTCAGCACTCGCTCTGCTCTTGTCTCCGCCCCTTGCCTTCGCTCAATTTACTTTGCTGTGCTTCAGCAGATTTTCTGCACCTGGTTAATCACTGTTCTGCCTCTCACTCTGTGCACGGTAGAACTCCCTAACCGGAGCCGTATGTTTGTCAGTTGGCTGTCTCTGTGATTTAGTATTTAGTTGTTCTAATGTTTTTAGAGATAATATCATTTGGTGGGCAAGATTCATTGATGATATTATTTTGTGGTGGAGGGGTACAGAAAATGAATTATTGTCATTTCATGGCTATTTAAATGCAGCGAATACCAACGTTAAATTATCTCTTGACTATGATAAAGATAAAATACATTTTCTTGACCTAGAAATTTATAAAGATATTCGGGGATACTTACACTCTACAATATTCAGGAAGGAGGCCCATAAAAACACTTTGTTACATGCTAAAAGCTTCCACCCACCTACACTAATTAAGAACATTCCTTTTGGGCAATTTCAGAGATTACGTCGGATTTGTGATAATGATCAAGATTTTGATAATAAAAGTGAAGAGATGTACAACCGTTTCAGAGAAAGGGGTTATTCTCCAAAAGTCTTAGACACAGCCCTGGAGGGGGCGAGCTCCATTGAACGTAATTCTCTGCTTTACAGAAAGCCAGCATCTGCTAAAAAGGAAAGGGTTTTCTTCTCTACACGCTATAGCACAGATGCGTACACAATACGTAATATAATTAAAAAGAACTGGAATCTCCTCCAATGTGACGACTCTCTAAATGATCTCTTTAAAGACCTCCCAATCTTCTCCTTCAGAGGAGCACCTACTTTGGGTGATAGACTGGTGCGTAGTTATTTACCAGCCAAAGAAAAGTCTACTTGGCTACCCAAAGTACCTAACGGTACATTCAAATGTGGGCACTGCAAATTATGTGAAGTGGTATCAAAGGCAAAAGGGTTTACCCACCCGGTCACACAATTTACATTCTTTATTAACCATTTCATAAATTGCAAGACTACATTTGTTATATATATTTTGGAATGCTCTCTGTGTGACGCCTTCTATGTAGGGCGTACAAAACGACGGCTGCAGGACCGCTTGGCTGAACACAGATATGCCGCAAAAATAGGAAATTGCGATTACGCTATGACAAAACATTTTAAAGAAGCACACAATGATAAAACTATTTCATTCACTGCCATAGGTATTGATCATGTGCCCTTTACCGCTAGGAGGGGTGATAGACAAAAAACATTAAACCAAAAAGAAAGTCGCTGGATTTATAAGCTAAATGCTATGACATTCCCAGGGTTGAATGACTCTATAGATTTGGTAACATTCCTGTAGATGTGATGAATAGTAGGATATCTAACTAGCTATTCTATTCTATATCATTTTATGAATTATGTTTGTGATTTGATACTGGATCTATTCTGTGTTTTTGTGTGCATTCGTGATACGATTTCAGGATATAAGTCTTGATTATGTAATTTGCCGACTCCGCCTACAGCTGGAGTTAATTCAACAGATGACTTGAAATACCTGTCAGAACACTTTGTAATTGACCGTGCCCTGATGAAGGCCTGCCATGGCCGAAACATGTTGGCAGTTTTATTGTTTCAAATATGATTAAGCCTATTTATTAAAGCTTTTTTAAATAATTCTTTTGAAGAGTGCCTTGGGTAATTCATCTTTTAATTTATGACTATTCATTCCAAAGAGCACCTTCACACTTACTAATTAATTACTGGAAGAACTGCGCCGCAGCCCTCCATTTTTTGTCTAAACATTCTGCACTACTTCAAAAGCTGGAGCAGTCTGGATAACTGTTGGCAAAATAACAAATTCTACGGAACGATAGCAAGGGCTGAAGGCAAAATTTTTGAAGTCAAAACCGTTCGCCAATTATGAAAATAAGCAAGCCATTTGTCTTTTATATCCAGTTGAGCTATCCAGGTAGGGCTGAGGTATGTTATATAAGGCTAATCGTGCTAAATTTATTAGTCTCACCACTAACCACTGTCAGGTTTCCTTTTCCTCACCTCGAAATGATTTTTTTTTTCTCTTTTGAGACTTTGGTGGTTATTTCTTCCCCATTGGATTATCAATAGTGTGTGGAATCCACTTCAATAAACTTGCGCTTATCTACCTTCTCTCCTCCAACAGTGGGCACAAGATGGTGCATTTTCAATTGACGGTATTAAAGCAACACTATGTAGTATTTGCTGGATTCGCTCGCATTGTCCCCCTACAGTTGATAAACGGTATTGTCTGTAACAACTGTCATAAAATCTGTCCACACATGCATTTGTTGACAAGCCAATGACACCAGCAAACTTTCTGGAGCAGGACATGTAATGTGTGATCCGATCAACCATGTCTTCAGACCAGGTAAGGGAGACTTAAAAATCGGCCTAACTCACGTAGATGGCGAAGTCCACACTACAACTATAACAACAATCATAATGGCAAACGACATTGTTGCAGTCACTTTTGGAGCGGTTTTATGCACGGAAGAAAAACTGACTGCCAATCAATATCCGTCAGAATTTACAGGGCGTTGCGTTCATTCAACATGGCAGATGACATCGCAGAGAAAAAAGGTCTCTGACACAGCTGGAACGCACAACATCAATGTCTACACAACAATATCGTTCATCAGAAATGAGAAATATGAGAAAGTTGGCTTGTCTTCATTGTACAATAGAAGAATGGAGCATTGGTACATCTTCCTGTATAAGGCTATCCTGCATGAACTGCCATTGTATCTATGTTCTCTGCTGACTCCAAAAAATGTAAGCAGTTTAAATCTGCGTTCCTATGGACACATCATGTTTGGCATCCCTCGAACTCGCTCTGTTTTTGGAAATCAAGCTTTCTCTGTTTTTGCTCCCTCCTCTTGGTCCGGGCTACAGAATTATCTTAAACTGGATCATCGAATAAGTTTACATGTTTTTAAAACCAGAACTAAGGCTTATTTAACCAGAGCATGTACATGCTTTAATGCTAAAATCGGTTAATGTATTTTTTGCCCTGTCATTGTCTGTTGTTGTTTTCTGTGTGAAACTTTTATTCTGCTGTCTTGGCCAGGACTCCATTGGAAAAGAGACTTGTATCTCAATGGGATTTATTCCTGGTAAAATAAAGGTTAAATAAAAAAAAAATCAGTGTTAATGCTCAAATCGTTATGGTTATTATAATATTATATATTATCTCTCTGTGTGGACGGCCCTTTACACCATTTTATACATGCACTTTGAATGTCAGAAACAGAACCTAACAAAGTCGTCCTGCACAGAACTGATTAGCTTGTGCAATAAAACAAGAGGGCAGCAGGGAGTTGACAGAAAATCCATGGAACGACATGAGCACATGCCAACTCAGATCATTACCTTATCCTTCCGAAAAAAAAAAACATGACAAATCTTCAACCTTTAGTACTCTATACGGGAGTGAAGTACAGGTTTTTGATCAAATATTTCGATTAGCGACTAGTGTAACAATGTTTGCCAGCTAGCGATAGCATGACAGCTAGCTAGCATGTCCGATACCAGCTAGCTAGATAAATTGCTGTAGACCATTATTTGGCTGAGCGGGACTAGATGATTTCAATGACAGCCTGACAAAATGCAAGTTCAAACGCACTAGAACTAGATCTAGAATGAAGGATTAAGGTAACAATTTGTACTTACTTGTCCAAAATGCTGTGTAGCACATCGTAAAATGGTAGCTCGGAATCCGTATTAAGTGTTCCTTTCAACCACTGACATACAGTCAAGAATTTTTTATGTAAGTTCTTTCTCATGTCGCCGTCATTCTGTCCCCTCAGAATCTGTTTCTTTGTAAATAAAAGATGTAAATGGCATCATTGACTGCATCCTTATCGTATATCGCGTCAGTGTTTGGATGATTGAGATGCTGAACAGCACAGTTCTAATCACCCATTACGCCACTGACCATCTGTGAAAATAATACTGTTCAGCGCGCACGGCAGCACTCACTGCTGCCCTGTTAAATACGACTCGCATGAGCCATTGTTCATAAGCCCGGCGGTTGTTCATGAGTAAACAATGGCTATGAGAGCTGATTGGTTAAATGTCTTCTTGGACAACACCTTTGCCATCTTCGGTTTCCTCGCCGCTTCAGCCATTACAACCGCTTCCACCTCTGCTTCGTTCTACATTTGCTCGGCGGTCTTCAGAGACGTGGGGGAGGAGATTGTGTGACGTATGCCGTAAAGCAATAAGTAAGTTTTGTAGTTCTTGTTGGGCTAAGGTTCCTACCCGAAACCTGAAGTTACACAGTGCCAGTGAAGGTGATGCAGGTGCAATCCAGCCATGACAAAGGTGTCATTCAAGCTATTGTGAGTTGTTGTAGCACCAGAATGGTCTTGGAAATACAGTTTGAGAGTGAAAAAAACTACATTGTGTTGTTTTAAGGAGGTCCACATTAGAGGTTTAACATTTCTGCGGGAGCTCCTTTAAAGCTTGGGTTCCTCATTTGCCTGTCCCTCAGAATCAGCTCTGAACACAGTCGCAGAAGCTAAGCTGAAGAAAGGTGTTAGGTTTGTCTGAAAATTTATTTGCTTAACTCACGCCACTCTTGTTAAGTTACTCATTGAGAAAATATGGAAATTTTTTTCAGAATTAATTTAATTACTCAGATATAAAATACAGAACAAAAGGCATTCCATATTGATTCCTCAAAGAACGCAACAAGTATTTTCAATTATGGAACGATTCCGTAAAATAGGGAACAGGTGGTAGCCTTAGTTTGTGTGTGTGTGCGTGTGTGTGTGTGAGAGAGTGTGTATGTGCATGTGTATGTGTGAGAGAGTGTGTGTATGTGTGTGTTTGTGTATACAGAGTGTTTTGTCATTTTTGTGTTAATTTCTATCTTGAGTTTCCTCTCTTAGCTGAGCCGTGGTCAGACCCTAACCCTGCCGTCTTGTGTTTAGCGTACACAGAGTCCAGGCTGGTTGACGGCCGAGACCGCTGCTCCGGTCGAGTGGAGCTACAGTACCTGGACACATGGGGGACAGTGTGTGATGCATGCTGGGATAGCCGAGCCTCCAATGTCCTGTGTCGGCAGTTGAAGTGTGGGACTGCAGTGGCGGTGCCAGGACAAGCCTGGTTTGGAAAGGGGAGTTTGGAAACCAGGGGTGACGTGTTTGACTGCCATGGGAACGAGACAAGCATCTCACAGTGTGTCATTTCATCATGGAGTAGAGCTGTGTTCTCAGACACAGAGGCTGTTGGAGTCATTTGCTCTGGTAAGGAGTCCACTTCCATCTAGAGTACGAATGTAGTGTACTCAGTATATAGTATACATTGAATACAAAATCAATGCACCATTTTTCAATCATGCACAGCACTAGAGAAAGAGAGAGAAAGAAAGAGACTTTGACTTTTAAAAACCCTACATTGATGTTCAATTAAACATAGGGCTTTACATTATTAAAGAAAATGTGTACCATAGCACATAACCCACATTCTCAAGCAAACTAATTCAATCGCTAAAACACCACAAAAACAATAAAAGCCCACAGAAAAATGCAACCAAGCAGAAATGAACATAATAAAGAATACAGTCTTTATCACTCATTCCTTGATCAGAACGTTATAAACAGTTTCCCAACACAGATTTTGCACAGAACTTCATTAATTAACCACTTACTTTCAAATTATACCAGATTACTGGTAAGTTCGTTGAAAGCAAATTCTGTTGAGCAGAGACATAATCAACACTTGCAACACGGTCCAGTGCCACTTGTGGCTGCATTTATTCCTTATGGCTCTTCAGTATAGCAAGCTTTGCTTGATCAAATATAAAATTGATCAAAGTGCAACTGTATTTATTTCTTGGAATTTCACATTCCACTTACAAAAACCACATTGGAAAATTGGAAGCTTGGCCATGCTGTCCAGCTCTCCACAATCACAAATCTTTTTTCTAATCGGGGACAATCTGCAAAGGAATGGACACAGTTTACTGTTGCCGTGCAAAATGGGGATCTTTCATCTACTGCGCCACAAAACAATTTACTGCACTGTGAATGATAATATTATGGAGCAACAATATTACGGGGAATCCTCCACTGAAGATCACCAATCAGCTGAGGCAGGGGATTTTTATACATCGGTTCCACCATGGCTTAAGCCCACCGTCACCAGATTGGAGGCTCGCCCATGAGATCATTCTCAGCTGTATTAGTTCCCTACAGAGAAGTTTCACGCAGACCGTGCACAAAGCCTTTTTTGGCAGTCATCTAAAAATCAGTCTCCCTTAACCCTTCCCACCTTAGCCAATCATCATCCTCCTCGGTTTAGGCGTTCTGCATTTAACCTTGGGAAAGTACCTCATCACCAGTGAAGGGCCTAACATCCAGTGCGTTTGTAAGGACAGAGAGAAAATGAGCAGAAGTAGTTTCTTCATAGTCATCCAAAAAGAAGTTAATCGTGTGCAGAGAGACACACACTGCACACGTCTTGTCATCCCCCCCCCCCCTGTCCCTCCATCTATGGTGTTGCAAATCAATCAAGGGTTTAACCTTTATAACCCCTAATCCTGCAAAGTTCCTCACTATACTTTCTGATGATAAAAGCTGTTTTGGAAACTGTGAATTCCTTTACAAACCTGCCATCCCCCTCTTCAGCCCTAGTTACCCTGAAACCCAGATCATTTATACTAATTCAGTTTTTGGCTATCGATTAAGAATAGATGGCAATATAGTCCCAACCCACCCATTGTTTAAAGCACTGAGAAGGCAAAATGCATTCATGGTGCATGGACTCCAAAATATAGCAGTTTCTGCAATTTGGAGTCTAAAGGCTGCCATTCTACTGCAAATACTTATTAAACCTTGCCCACCCTCACACAGTGGCAAGTGTAATATTCCAGGTTTCCGTCAGGGATGCCCACTACAGAAGAAGAGGTGAATCCTTCTCTGCATCTCCTCCAACAAACCAGATGGACAATGAACAACCTGAACAATAAGCAAGTGCTACAGTGCAAAGGCTGCAAGATTATTTGCAACCAGCCCCCTACTTCTGTCGGAGAGCTGAGACCAGAGCCACTCCTACCACTGAAGAGCCACTCCTACCACTGAAGCCTGCCTTTTACTTTTCCCTCCACCCCTTCCCACTGTTTCAACATATAACTGTCAGCCCCAAAATACACTCCTTAAGCCCTTGTGGTTCCATTTTGAATTCCTAGGGAATACAAGCGGATCCACTGATTGCCATAGCCCCACCTGGAAATTCTCACATATTTCCATATTAATGCGGGCTGAAGCTGCCCGTTCATAAAGCTATAAAGTGTCTGTCAATCCCTCCACATCCACAGCGCTCCTCAGTGACACAGTCACATAATCCGCATATCCGGTCAGTTTCACTGGCGGTGCTTCCAGTGCACTGGGGCCCATCACTGTACTCAGCTGTTGTCTCTAGGTGCAGAGCACGGGCTCCAAGGCCAGGGAATAGAGTAGCCCAGAGAGGAGGCAGCCTTCTCTGATCCCTTGGTGGGACACACGTTGTTTATCTTCGCCATACTATGTACCACCATGTACAGGAGCTGCACATATGACCTAAAGATCCATCCAAAGCCAAATGCCTTCAAAGTCATCGACAGAAACCAGCAATCCACGCGGACACTGGCCTTCTCTTCGTTCAGAAAAAACAGCCCAATGTCCATGTCAATATTTTTGATTATAATAGTAATTTTATGAGATTGATAACTAATTTTGCAGCTTTCCTGCTGAATCAAATGGTTTTCCTGCAAGAAGGATTATTAGGACGAAACGTCTGTATTATCCATCCTCGCTATTTATATATCGTAGAGGCATATTCCTTTACATATCTTGGTGCCTCATGTGATGGACTTTTTTTTTACTGAAGTTTAATGAATAAGTAATTACTAATTTTATTAGTTATTAATTCCATTTGATAGCCATTTTAACCCTAGAACACTATCGCCGGGTGATTTTTACCCGAGCAAACGTGTTTACGTGATTTTCATTATGTTGCGTTTGTCTGAGTGTTATGGGTCCCTGGGTAGCTTCAGCATTGTCTTTGACATCTTTGAAGGCATGGGTGTTTTGTTTACCTCAGGGTACTTTTTTTCATTTTGTTAGACATGGCACCGTTGAAAATAAAAGAACACTACTCTAATTTGTCATGTATTGTCATATTTTGATGACAAGTACTTTTTATTGGGTATTTTACAATATGGGGAAAAATCACCCAGCATTAGTGATGGTGTTACTAATTTTAGCAATAGTGTTCTAGGGTTAATACACTTTTAAACTGTTGCACCTACATTTATCAGTTTGAACATGAAATATCTTTTCTTTGTAGTGTACTCAATTGAATATAGGTTGAAAAGTATTTGCAAATGTTTGCATTCTGTTTTTATTCACGTTTTACCCAATGTCCCACTTTCACTGGGATTGGGTTCGTATAAGAGTCCTTCACTTCTGCTCATTCTTTGTCAGAACGTTGATCAACATTTCCTGTGCCGAGCTACCTGTAGGCCAGTGATCTGTTTGTGATATAATGATTCTCTTCCGTCCGATTTCGATACCTGTACCTGCCCGGATTTGTTTTCATCCTGTTACTGACCCCTTACCGTACAGCCATGATCCTTGTCTTTTGCTGCCTGGCTTTTGACCTCGGATTTCAAACCATCAACTCCCTTTGGTTTGAGATTTTGTGCTGGGCTCAGTGCCTTTTTGGTTTTTGACCTTCTGCCTGTTTTTGAACCCTGTCTTAGGATTACCTATCTGTACTGTGCCATTGTGATCACCTGGTTTGGACTGGGACTGTCAATAATGGCTATGATTTTTGCATTCTGCACTACTTTTAAATGCTTCCTTTCTCCAGACGTTAGTCTCATTAATTCCTGGTCCTTACTTTCCTCTCCACTGGATAATTTCAAACGATGGACATGTTGGCCCCCTTGGTTTGTGTCGAAGACCAAAAAATTAGGTCATGGGAGAATCCATCTGGTTTACCGTACAGACCAGCAGATACTGCCTAATTCCACGAGACGTCTCATGTATCTCTCGTGGATTTCTCACGATAATCTCCCCTTTATGTCGTGTATCATTATCGACCTCGTACTCTGCCAAAACAAGCGTCGCAGTAGACGGGCCGCCGAACCTACACACGTATGCCTATAGAGTCTGCCAATAGAGTTCGAATTAGGCCTATGCACAGTTGTTACTGAGAATTACTTTTTGTTTTCGGATTTATTGGATATAACACGTTGCTGCGTTGTGGGGAATCGCTAATCACTAATCCATGAAAATCGAGGGTGGTCTGAAGAAGAGTAGGCCTATACGATATCCAGCAGCGGATGAAGAATCACTTTGAAAATCTCAGTATACATGTACCACTGGTCTGAATGAAACATAATGTGTTATATCATGTAGATTGTAATTTTGCGTTTATTTCTGCCTGTTTACTGTTTCATCATTTCATCAGGTCATGTAGTAGAGGGATATAACTCATATCATGTTTGCTGTTTAATAGCCTTCCGTTTGACGATGTTGGTTTACTCTTAAACATTTACAAAGTAAATGCACCGACAAATTTTTTTCTGTGCACGTCTCATTGTGTCATAAATAAAGCAACAAATCAATCGATTCATATGTCAAATTATATTTAAAGCGACGCCTTGTTGCAGTATCCTGAAAACGACAGAGCTCACATTCCATGTCTTTTTTCCTTCAATTAGAATTGGTTCAGTGTACAGTAATTATTAGTTTGATATTTGTTTGGCGTAGCTATAGATTTCGCCTCTTCATATACAGTTTGATGGATTTAGTTTGGATGGATATCCCTTCTTCTGCGATCAGACAATTTCTTATGTGCGACGGCGTTTCTTGATATTCATACAGAGACATTATAGGCTACTCGCTTCTAAATAAGGGGACATACGATGTATCTACTGTACGGACTTACTTACGAACTGTAGCTTACTTACCGAATGATAATTTGGCTCATCACGTATGAATTTAAAGGACTGATGAACGGCCTTCAAACTGCGGATTAAAAAAACAACTCCTTTTCTATTTTGACATCTGGAACTCCCGGCCTTTGTGGCGTCTTTCACAGGTGGCATGAAACACTTGAGGTCAAAGGGACATCTACTCATTAATCAAGCATAGGATTATAAAAATAACGTCACGCAAGGTTGGATTGTTAACAGAAGAATTTGGTTTTACCAATCTGTATTTGTGAAAATATAGCAATCCTTAAACGCACCCCACGTCCTAATCGATCGGTTCAAAACTCTAAACTTAACAGAGCCGATAAACATCAAAATTGGATAAATAAAATAATCACAGACTAATCTTTTTTTGACCAGTTTAATAATCTGATCACCGTTACACTCAAAATATGAATTTATTACTTTTAGCAAAATGTTTAACAAATTAATTTGTTCCATGAAAGATTACAAATTAATTTGTTAAAATCAATCCAACAAAATGAATTTGTTCAGGAAGTAACAATTAGTTCGTTATATTAACAAAGTAAAATTGTTGCTGTATTGACAAAATATTGTGTTAGACCAACAGTTAAGTGACAAATGTGTTTTGCTAACATGATCGGACCTTAAATGATTTTGTAAGGATTTTTGTGAAAATAAATCTGCACAAACCGATTAAGTAGCCGATGTACACAAAATAATTTAAGCGCGCACTTTTAGGCCTATTACTTCACATTGAAGTGGTAATGCAAGAAGTGAACTGCGAGGCGAGTTTTAAACCAAAGCCAATAAGGTGTTGACAAATCAATAAGCTGTTAAAGGAACAAAAACAGGCATCAGAGGGAGTTTCCTCATGTTTAATGACCTGGTTTGAGGAAGATAAAATATGGTTGGACACGAATATCATCTGCAAACACAAATATCTAGTATGGGACACAAAAGTAAAGATAGAATAATATTGTCAGTGTATGTCGCTCAATATTAAAACTTAAGAACGACGACATATAGTATACAGAGAAAAGGTGGCATAGGTTAAAACTCGGCATCCCGCTGCCTTCCTGCTCATTTCAAGATCCTTCGCAGTCAGACAAAACTGAAACTGGTGCACGGGATCGATTCTCGCCAATGAAAAGTGACAACAGAAAATTCGCTGGGGCCGTGCGGAATTGTAACAAATCTATTTTGCTAAGACGACTGGACAAATTGTATTTTGTTAAGATTTTTGGTAGAATAACAAATCGGATTCTGTTGCATCTACAAATTAATTTGTTACAAAGGCGTAACAAATTTGTTTTTCTTAAATTTTAACAAAGTAATATTTTGAGTGCATTACCAATGCATTAAAAAATCAAAAGCCTAAATCACACTGTCCAGGAGTCATATTTTATACGCACGTGAAACAGTAAACCTCAAAACTGGAGACAAAAAAATTAGACATTCGAAATCTCGTTCTCTAACAATGCTGCTTACCGACACCAGTTTCATGCGAGACTTATCACAATACACATGTATACTTGTCACCGGCCGAGGACTATTTCTTTTCCTATGCAGGATATATGTGTCTCGTACATTTATCGCTAAGTTGCGATATTCTCGTGTATTTCTCCCGATAATCTCGCGTAGAAATGGCACTGTCTGCAGGCCAGTACCGTAGTTGGGCGTATCGGGCCTTGATTAGAGCCATCTGACCCTTTCCTCTAGAATGTCGTGCAGGAGCAGCTTCTTGTCAGTACCTGCATCCACTTCTTGTGAAAGCATTTTTTTTTTTTGCTGTTATGTGCTGCAAGAACTGGAAAAGTGCAGACCACTTCTCTCTGTCCCCATAAACATTTGCAATAACGGATCCAATCCAAAACTCTGTAAGACACAGGAAAAAAAATCACCAACACAAGGAAGTTCAAAAAAGCACTGTTAAAACCCTTACCGAGTACTGTTGCTTTGTTTTTTCTGTACATTACCTGAACACTTGTGATGAAATTTTAAATATGTTATTACCTGCAATTTTGGGCTCTGCTGCATATAGTCCACTCTAGTGGAAGCTATTGCATCATCCCATACAAAAAATACTCTTGGCAGGTCATTGCAATGGGAAAAAGTAGTCATTTATAGAATAAAGATTGAAAATGTTTTTTCAAACCTTGTTTTACATCCCAAAGGATGTATGAAACCACTTCGTAAAAAAAATCCTGACTGAATTTATCATAATTCATGCATGAGAGGGTGAAAACAGGAATTTGTGCGCGTGCTTATGTCTACTTTACATTGGTCTTTAGTGCTTTCCAAGAAATTGTAAAAGCTTTGCACTGAATGAATCTTATTTTTTGGCTACATGGTTTCCACAGGGAGCGGACAACTCTAGCCCCTAAATATTCCCCCAATTCAGAAACATCATCATGAAAAAGAGTAGCGGTGGTATCAGCACCAGATACGTCTTCACTGGGGTCAGGTCTGAAACCTGTCCCCTTGACGGAGCTAACCTTCGATAAGGCCGTCATGTTTCTATGGTGAAACTCTGAACATATGAGTTCTGACGCCCGTATCAGCGCTCACCCTGGTCCATGCCAGGCACTGTTCTGTAGGGTAATGAGGAGCAGTGTCTCAGACTGACTGCGGACAAGAGCAGGGAGGCCACATGCTGCCTGTCTACCACGCTCACCCCTGTCTTTCTTCATGCTCATAACCTTATGGACATGGTCTGAAAGCTCTCTGAGTCAAGCTCTATGGATAGTTTCGCCACCAGTTGATGGCATGTCAGATTTCACTGTGCCCTTTAATTTGTTGCTTTCAGTCTCTATTTTCTTCACAAGCAGGTAGCCATCACCCACAGGTTCTGAAACACTTGTAGCCATATTCAGTGGAAATGTCTGCCTCAGATGCCTCGAACACCCACAGCTAAACCATCTCATTGTTTCAGAACTAATCTATAATGCATAGCGCTGTGCATTCCCCCAGGATTAACACTGAAACATCTAAATTGTCATCAAGATGATTTAAAATCATAAAAGTTTATCCACAAAATTATGTGACATTTCTTATTTCAGGAGTTTTACACCTAAAACACAAATTTGGACAAAAAAAAATTTTTTTTAATGGAATCCACCAAGGTAAAACAGTAATGAAAGATTTTTTAACCCAAAGTCTGCTTACAACTAATTTATTTATTGTTTCTACTTCACTAAGAAACACAATGGCCTTCTTCATCCGCACAGATTTAAAATAGTTTGCCTAACCTCTTTCTCAATGGAGATGTGTTATGAAAAACACGGGTGGAACACACTAGGGGAACATGAAAACATGAACGTGAGCGTGAACTTGGAAACATGAGCTAGAACAGAAGGGAGACACAAGAGGGGAGTGAGACGCCAGATGCGGGAATCCAAAATGATATTTATTAAAATAAACACAGAAAATAATCCAGGGGAAAAAGGGGGCACACCGGCCAACAAAAACACCGTGCCTAGCACTGAAACAGGAGAACTCAAGAATCCAAAACACAACATACCAGGGGAACAGACTCCGAACAAGACATGGAACGAGACTTGACACAAGGAACAAGACTTGAGACAAACAGAACTCTGGAAGCTAGACATACTCACAAGACAAGACAGTTGGCACAGCTGGCAGATGGCTAACTCGGGTGGCACAGCTGGCCAGGAGAAGGGTAAGGGAGAACATCAGCAGGGGGACAGACAGGACACAGGGCTCAGGGCAGGCAGGAACGCTGGGGCTATGGCTTGGGCTATGACAATGGCTATGGCATGGCTTGTCTTGGGCTTGGGACTGTGGCTATGGCTTGGCTTGGCTTGGCTTGGCTTGGGCTTGGGACTGTGGCTATGGCTTGGCTTGGCTTGGCTTGGGCTTGGGACTGTGGCTATGGCTTGGCTTGGCTTGGGCTTGGGACTGTGGCTATGGCTTGGCTTGGCTTGGGCTTGGGACTGTGGCTATGGCTTGGCTTGGCTTGGGCTTGGGACTGTGGCTATGGCTTGGATTGGCTTGGGCTTGGCTGGTGCTCAGGACAGGCAGGGCTTGGCTGGTGCGCAGGACAGGCAGGGCTTGGCTGGTGCGCAGGACAGGCAGGGCTTGGCTGGTGCGCAGGACAGGCAGGGCTTGGCTGGTGCGCAGGACAGGCAGGGCTTGGCTGGTGCGCAGGACAGGCAGGGCTTGGCTGGTGCGCAGGACAGGCAGGGCTTGGCTGGTGCTCAGGACAGGCAGGGCTTGGCTGGTGCTCAGGACAGGCAGGGCTTGGCTGGTGCGCAGGACAGGCAGGGCTTGGCTGGTGCTCAGGACAGGCAGGGCTTGGCTGGTGCTCAGGACAGGCAGGGCTTGGCTGGTGCTCAGGACAACTCGAGACAGGAGGAAGACTGGCACAAGGACACAAGACGCTGGAGGAGACAGGGGGCACCAGGGGCTTGAATGCAGAAGGGCAGGCTGGACAGGGAAGGAGGCTGAACTTGAGACACAGAAAAACCTGAGGGGACCAGAGGAAAAGTGCACGAGGCAGAGGGAGGGGGAGGGGGAATGCGTGCGAGCGTGATGCGTGGGTGATGCGTGGGTGCGTGAAGTCAGATCTGCTGACGTGCAGAAACTGCACAAACATATAGGGCAGGGGCACACACACAGACACAGGTGTTGAAACTTAATCCAATTAACAAGGGGTGGAACATGAGGGAAACCAATTACAAGAAAAAAGATAAACATTAACACTCAGACAAGGATCACAAGACAATCCCAAAGATGGGATAAATGAACTGGATGAAAGACTCCTAAGTGTACAGAAAGAGCCAGAACAGATTATAAGAATGCAGAGATCCTGCGGGAAAACTTTAGCAAAGCCAGTGAACAGTAAAGCGAGGGGCGGAGCTAGAACAGAGCGACTGCTGAGAGATAATTAGTCAATTAGTAAGTGCAGCTATACAATCCCGGGTGCTCGTTAGTAGATTAGTATTATATACAAGGTTAGTTTGGTTAGTAATTTTAGAAAACAACAAACTGTTAGTAATGTTAGTATGAATAGAAAAGCAAGGGGAAACTAGCAAACGAGAACAGAAGGACGGATGAAACCCAGAATCCATTAAATCACCCGAAATAGTGTCACAATCAATTAACACAGAAACTGATACAAACAATGACGTGACCGGGGAGAAAGCAAAGACAGTACATGGGTAAAACGTGGACTGGACTACACAGGAGAGGAATGAAATGTGAACACTAAGACATGGACTAAAAACTGACATACCAAAATGATAGAAACCTAAAATTGACCAACCAGACACTCAGACCACGGAACACAACAAGATGAGAACCTTATCCACAGATAAACCATCAGGCCTGCATTTCAGGCCATGATCAGAGGAAATAGTCGGGAAGGTACAGGAGGTGAGATTTAACAATGCAGACGAAGTTCCGTCTGAAGATCTCTTCACTCTCGCCCACAGAAATACACACGGAAGGAGGCGGGGACTCGGAAGGCAACCTCAGAAGTAAAAAGAAACACATGGGATAAATAGACGTATTCATGAGAACCGGGATGACAATAATTACTCTAGACAGGACGATGAGACAATAAATCAAACTAGACAGTTTAGATGAAGGTAATCTAAACGTGACGAGTATGAAAACACCAGGAGAGAAGCGAAGGAAAGCACAGTGTAAACGTAGTTAATCAGGGGAAGCTTAGGAAGAAATTACAAAAGATAGAAACGCTCGCACACTCACTCACTAATCAGTTAATTAGGGTCAATAATATGTGACAAATATACAGTATTCAATCACCCCCAATAAGTGCTGGTTGGTATGGGTTAGAAACGAACCTATCAGAGAACACATTCAGAGACGCAGGCATGCTCAGGTCTGAAAAATGACATCACAGGAGTTTGGGCAAGAGTGAATCAATCCTCCGACGGCAGAATGAAAGCTGAAAATAAACCAAGAGTGAGACACGGGAGAAAAGGCACGAGCACAAAAATAAAATTATAAGCAGAATGACAAAACAGCACATGAGTCAGAACCAAAGACAACCAAATTTTTGTAGAGCTCGAGCTTCTACTCACAACCTGTCTCCTCCACCACCACTCACACCCTCCACAACCGACAGTCCCTTCAGAGAGAGAGAAAGAGAGAAGATCAAATATGACCGCAGGGGGGCAGGTGTACAGTAGACAACACTTCTTCAAAATGCCACACACTCCAAAAGCCTCAATGGTATCAATTTACAATGTGTAAACCCCTCTTTTGTTTTGGTTTAAAGACAATCACTTTAACCAACTCAGCTCTTACCTCAATGAAAGCAAGGTCAATAACCTGTAATCTAGTTCAAGTACATGTTCAAAACACATTAGTGTATCATCTGTAATCTTTTGCGGCAATTAATTATTAATAGACGAGAGTGAAATTGACAATCTTGTGCTAAAATACTATGGTCATACAATGCAGGAGTGAGTGTAATATTTTGCAAGTATGGTGGCAAACAGGTGTGCAGTCTGGAATCTTGTGTAAATCCATGTTAGTTACATGCCAGAGTGCTGTCTCTTATCCTGTAACACACCTGGGTCCTCAGATTCGGTTCTCGCGGCTCTGAATGGGACGGTACGGCTGGTTGGAGGGAGCGAGTGTATGGGCCCGGTGGAGGTGTATTACCAGGGCAACTGGAGCAGAGTGGTGGGAACCTGGAGCTCCAGCGAGGCCTCGGTAGCCTGCAGGCAGCTGGGCTGTGGCTCTGTGGTGCAGGTGAAGAGGTCCTCTCCCCCCGGGTCGGGGGGCAGTGATGTGTGTGTGTCGGGGATTCAGTGCAGCGGGGAAGAGCCTCACCTGGGGAACTGCAGTGCTCCTCACAAACTCACCTGTGGCTCTGAAGAGCAGGTGACCATCAACTGCTCCAGTGAGTAACGTTACAGGTCACTGATGTACTCTAATGTCCACAGGGCCCAGCTGCTGGTGTCACATCAGGTGATACTGTACACTCAGTGTAAAGGCATTTTCATCTGAACTATTAGCATGGAGGGAAAGCATTTACTGAAGAGGAAGAGTTGATTACACTAATTCTAATACATTGTTATTGCTTGCATGATTTTTCTGAATCTCTCTTTCCTCTCTCTCTCTTGCATTCTTTCCTTCTAAGGAGTTCTTTAAATGTTCGTTTTTGAGAAATGTCCCAATAAATCATGGTTTTTCATCTCCCTTCATACTATCTCTCTGTTCTCCCTCTCTCCCTCTGCCTCTACCTCCACCCTTCTTCTGTGGTTCACATCTGTGGTTTACTCTCTCTCTCTCTCTCAGACTCAGACAGCAGGTCCCTGAGGCTGGTGGGTGGAGGTGGGGACTGTGCGGGACGGTTGGAGGTGTTCCACAGGGGGTCCTGGGGCACAGTTTGTGATGACTCCTGGGACCTGGCCGATGCTCAGGTGGTGTGCAGGCAGCTCCAGTGTGGGACGGCCCTCAGGGCCCCTGTCCCCTCATTCTTTGGGCCTGGAAAAGGACATGTCTGGCTGGCGGAGGTGGGCTGTGTGGGGAACGAGTCATCCCTGTGGGACTGTCCCAAAGCTGTATGGGATCGTGGTTACTTTGGACACAAGGAGGACGTGGGAGTGGTGTGTTCAGGTCTGGGGCTTGAATGTTTTTGCTTTTACACTGACACTCAAAGGCAGGGAAAACACAAGACCCAATTAATTTCAAAATTCACCACTTTCAGAAAAATAATAGCATGAGTAATGAGATCCAACCCAGTAAAGCAGAGACTTATGATGAATGCAGCAGTAATATACACAACCTGAAACTTCATCTAATACATTGATATTTTCATCCTCTCTCTGTTCTACCAGGTTAGAGTTCAAGGTTGTGCTTTGTTTCTGAGAGATTTGTAACATTTTTTTGTAGAATTCAAGGAGATGAGACTGAGTGAAGGCTGTTCAGGTAATTTGGAGGTTTTCTACAACGGCACCTGGGGAAATGTGTGCTCCAATGGAATGAACAGAGAGACAGCCTCTCTCATCTGTCAGGAGCTGAACTGTGGGAAGAGCGCTTTTGACTCTTCTAAAGTGCAAAGACTCAAATCTGCTCCATACTGGCTGGATCATTTCATTTGTCGATCCCATGACTCCTCCCTATGGCACTGTGAATCAAGCTTGTGGGGCCAGAATGACTGCGGGACTCTAGCAGCTGAGGATGTCGCCTTTCTCGACTGCAAAGGTATGCCTCACCGTGAAAAACAGTACTTTTTGCATTGAGAAAAGTAGAATATACCTCACTTCAGTGGATGCAATATTCCTCTTATTAAGTACAGTAAAATAAATGTCTCCTGTATGTAGAATATTACTCTCACTGAGAGCAGTAGCATAAATGTGTGCTGCAAATGCAGTGTAACTACCACGGGGAACAACAGAATAAACCTCTCCACTCAGACACAGTATTACTCCCATGAGAACAGCACAGTAAATATTGACTGCAGATTCAGCATGACTCCAATTGGGAACAATAGAATAAACCTCCACACTCCACACTCAGTATTACTCCCAATGAGACAAGAAGAATAAACCTCAGTTATGGTCGTAACCATCATTGAGGACACAGAAGTCCTGACCTCGGTTAACTGTCCCTGAATATTCGTTTTTTTCCCTCACTGTGCCCGTTTATTCAGTAAATCATGTGTGGGTGTGTGTGTGTGTGTGTGTGAGAGAGAGAGAGAGAGAGAGAGAGATCCCGCATCCTCATAGTGCAGTGTAGGCGATCACGTCACCATGCGTTTTAAATACCACAGCTTGCGCTGCGAATACTCAGCAGCGCAGGTTGAGGTAAACGGATAAACTCATGCGAGTCTTGCGAGAGAGATCAATTGTATCATTGTTGTGAAGGAAGACCACATGCTAGCCTGAGAAAATGCGAAGAACACTGAGGCAGACAAAATAGTTATTTTTGAAGCCAACCGAAGACCAGGCGGCAAGGCTCTCAAGTTTTGAATGCAGGCTTGAGTGAGATCTTCTCCTTTGACACTGGCAACTTAGTTACTCATTTTAAATTAAAATATGAATTTAATTCATCATTTACGGATTGTCTGGATTTGGCGTGTACGAGAAGAACAACGGTGTATCTCTGTGCAGATGCGTCCGTCAGTGGTCGTGGAGCTGCAAATTTATGCATGCAGTTACAATACTCTATCACTAGATGGCAAACCAGGATCAGACCTTGAACATCACAACTGTCAGTAAACTCAAAGAAGAAGAAGAAGTAAAGCGCCCTACATAAGTATTGGCACCCCTGGTTAAGATATGTTCTTTAGCTTCTAATAAATTCAGTTTTTTTCTAAATAATATAGGACCGCAATGAAAAAAAGAGGAAAATCCGACCTTTAATTCAAGTGCATTTATTCAGTGGGAAAAAAATCCCACATTAAGAAATAATTCTTTTACATCAAATCATGTGTACAACCCCCTTTTGCCAACAAAACAGCATATAATCTTCTCCTATAATGTTTCACAAGATGGGAGAATACAGAAAGAGGGATCTTCGACCATTCCTCTTTGCACAATCTCTCTAAATCATCCAGCGACCCGGGTCCTCTCCTCTGCACTCTCCTCTTCAGCTCACTCCACAGGTTTTCAATGGGGTTGAGGTCTGGGGACTGAGATGGCCATGGGAGGAGCTTGATTCTGTGTCTGGTGAACCATTTCTGTGTAGATTTGGCCACATGTTTAGGGTCATTATCTTGCTGAAAGACCCAGTGACAACCCATCTTCAGCTTTTGGGCAGAGGCCACCAGATTTTGATTTAAAATGTACTGGTATTTCAAAGCTTTCATGATGCACCCTGACATGGTTCCCAGGGCCTCTGGAAGAGAAACAGGCCCACAGCATCACCGATCCTCCCCCATATTTCACAGTGGGCATGAGGTGCTTTTCTGCATACTCATCTTTTGTGTTCCGCCAGACCCACTTAGAATGTTCGTTGCCAATAAGCTCCATCTTGGTCTCATCTGACCAAAGCACATGGTCCCAGTTGAAATCCCAGTACCGTTTAGCGAACTCCTGACGTTTGCGTTTATGATTGTGAGTGAGAAAAGGTTTTTTCCATGCATGCCTCCCAAACAGTTTTTTGGCATGTAGATAGCGCCTGATGGTTGTTTTGGAGACTTTGTGACCCCAAGATGCTACCATTTGTTGCTATTCTTTAACAGCGAGCTTTAGAGAACTTTTTATTTCTCTTACCATCCTCCTCACTGTGCGTGGTGGCAAAATAACCTTGCGTCCTCGTCCAGGATTGTTTACCACTGTTCCAGCTGTTTTAAACTTCTTAAGGATTCCTCTGACAGTAGATATGGGCAGGTGCAGGCGAGTGGCAATTATCTTATAGCCATTGCCTGACTTGTGACGGTTGACACACATCTGACTTACTTAATGGTGTGTTCCTTTGTCTTTCCCAGGTTGAAGAGTGATAAGAGAAATGGCCTCTGTGTCACGTCATATTTATACCCAGGGAAAGAAGAAGTGATGAATTACTAATTAAATGTTCCTAGATACTCTGATTAACTTTGTAAACTACGGTACAAATGACAGAAATGGTTCAATCACATTTATTTCCTCGGAATCGTTAACGGTACCAATAATTGTGGAACAGGCGATTTTATGAAAAATAATTATTTCTTAGTGTCATGGCCCCAATTTGTTATTACATTTATGACAGCAAAGGATGACAGACACAATTTTAAAACTTAAACACATTTAATTGAACAAAGACAACTAACAACTAACTACTCCACTGACCAAGATATGTGTATGAATATGTCCCTTCAGATACTAAATGACTCAATGGTATCTAGCTTTAGGTCAAGCCTGCTCTTGAAAACCCCCAAGGTCTCTGCCTCAACAATATGGTCGATATATATACCAGAAAAAAAATATTTACAGTTCCTTTTGTTGGGTTGCTTGGTGATGTCCTGAGTGAGGGAAATGCCCCAACACAGGCAAAAATCCACAATAAACTTCACAGGTCATGAAAAGAGTGACAGGTCTGGTCAAATGTATCCTTTTGCTTGCAATTTCTCTGACTACTCCACTCCCTCAATTTTCCTCTTTATATACTATTTTGCAGACCCCTCCCACATTTAGACCTCTTTTTTATATTTTTCTCAGGGACTTGTCCCAGACATGCCCAAGACATGCCCAAACCTAGCTCCAGTCTGGGCTTAACATAAGAAAGGTCAATACTGCCATCTAGTGGCTTCTATTCGCATTACACTTAGTCAGGGATTTTTTTATTCCCCTTAAAATTCACTTGAGTTAAAGGTTACATTTTTCTACAATTTTCAGTGTAAAAGTATGCTTCTGCAAAAAAAATGGAATTTATTTTAAGGCTTTAAACACATCTTAACCAGGGGTGCCAATAAATATGGAGGGTGCTGTATTTGCCTTTCTCAATCACCGAGATGTTTGCGGTGTGTTTAAGCTAGGGTTTCCGCATCAGTAAGAGAGCGCGCCGTTCACAAATGCCACAATGAACACGTTTATAATAACGTTCATCAATTGGAAATACATATGAACGACTTCATGAGTTCATTGAATGCATTCAGGCACAACACTGATGATAGCAATGCAAGTTTATAATGTTAAAAATAAACGGCTAATGTTCCGACGCCGACACAGAGACAAGAGCAACACAGAGCGTGGCATATGCCCCCGCCTGTATGTTGATCAAGGGCATATTGAGTTGGCTGCTGAGGCAGCTGTAATGTGAAAAGATGCCACTAGATAGCAGTATTGACCTTTTTTTGTGAAGCCCAGTCTGGAGCTAGGTTTGGGCACGTCCTGGGCATGTCTGAAAGACGAAAGTCCCAGAAAAAAAAGTCTAAATTAGGGCTGCTCGATTAATTGTATGCAATTAATTTAAGCGCAATAAAAGTAACTGCCACTATGAGGCAGACAGACGTGATTGCTTATTACTTTTTCTTTGACACACACATAATGCGGTCATTTGAAATGCTTCCGGGAGGAAAACTGCAATTTGAAGTCCGCTAATTCCCAGCGAGATTGGACAGCCTCCATCGCCTTGGCATAATTGGCTTACCTTAAATCAATTCCTGTGTACTTTGCCTGACTTGCAATCAAGTCATTTATTCAGCCAAATGACTGATCAAAACAAAAATGTGGCCTATAATGATTAAGAAGTGATAATGAGAAGCAGAAAGACCTAACTAGGCTGCCGCGTTATATTGAAAGAATGTAAGTAATCTTAATGAATAACGGACCTCTGAATTCCACCTCTCACTGGGGAATTTTGTATGCATTTTGAAAGATATTTCTTAATGAAATTATTTTAAGATGGCCCTGGTTTTAAGTGCTTAAAAACAGTGGCGGGCGGTGGACGGAAAACCGAGGGGATGGAAAACAGATGAGATATCAATCATTGTTCTTGGTCATCATGTTAGTTTCCCTTATAATGAAATGTTTAGGCGAGCGAATAATAAATTCTATGAAATGTTTAATTCACATGCCTTAATAGGCAACTCTTTACGAAAAAACCACTGTGGATTTTCCGCGTTAAATTCGTCACATCCAGTCGGCTAACCTGTGGTAATGATTGTTAAATTGAAAAAGCTTGAAATGCGCTCTTTTTGGTGTTCAATTGATGCGTTTGATTTCGTCTTAACGAAGACAATTGGCTACACCTGAGAGGGGAAGGTTAGAGTGTTCTTTACCAGAGAAATTGACTGAAAACAGAAAACAGAAGACTAATAAGCAGTTTTAAGACATGTTAATCGCCCTCCTTGTTCTCTGTCCACCACCCGCCACTGCTTAAAAATATCGGCAACGTGAAGTGGAGAACATTTTGTGAAGCCTAATTGGCTAATTGAGCGAATCAACTGTTTGATTGCAAATTGAGCAAAATGGTAAGGGGGTGACAATTGTTGGTAAGGGGATGAAGACTTTGCAGACCTTCACTTTGCGTTGTTCAGCATGTAATTTACCTCAATGTGTTTTCCAAGTCTTCGCTGAATTTATCTATTGCGTGCAATGCAACGCTTAAAAACCAAGACCCATATTAAAATGATTTTATTTTTAAGAAATCTTTTTAATGTTATGTAAAAATTATACGAGAGGTGAAATTCATAGGTCTGCTGTTAATTCAGATTATTAACATTCTTTCAATCTAACACGGCAGATTCGGTCTGTCTGTTTCTCATTACCTCTTCTTAATCATTATTGGCCACATTTTTGGTTTTGATTGGTGAGTTGGCTGAATAAATGGCTTGATTGCAAGGTAGGAAAAGTACAGGGGAATTGATTTAAGGTGAGCTAATTGTGCCAAGGTGATAGAGGCTGTCCAACCTCGCTGGTAATTAGCAGACTTCAAATCACAGTTTTCTTCCCGGAAGCTCTTCAAACGACCGCATTAGGTATGTGTCATAGAAAAGATAATAAGCAAGCTCGTCTGTGTGCCTCATAGTGGCAGTTACTTTTATTGCGCTTAAAATAATTGCGATTCGATTAATTGAGCAGCCCTAGTCTAAATGTGGGTGGGGGCTGCAAAAGAGTATGTAAGGAGAAAAATTGAGAGAATAAAGTAGTAGGAGAAATTGCAATGAGAAGGATACATTTGACCAGGCCTGTCACTCTTTTCAAGACCTGTGAAGTTTTTTTGTGGATTTTTGCCTGTGTTGGAGCACTTCCCTGTCCCAGGACATCACCAAGCAACCCCAACAAAGGGACTGAAAATATATATTTTTTTTTTTTTTTTTTCTTGTATATGTCAATCTTAGTCAGTAGTATAAATTGTAGGTTAGTTGTTAGTTTGGTTTTATTAAATCTGTTAAAGTTTGTACAATATTGTCTGTCATCCCTTTGCTGTCGTAAATGTCATAACAAATTAGGGGCTCATCGGGATAGAACACTGTGTGAGTCATTACTGAAAATCAAAAATTTCAAATTGTTACTTTTTTTTTTTTTTTAAATTTTCCTAGATATATATATATATATATATATATATATATATATATATATATATATATACTGACAGTTCAACAGCAATGAATGATTTCTTGACATCACCAACCGTAGAGGTTTTGAAGTCTTTTAAAAAGACAGAACCGCTAGAAATATGCAGTTAGAGCTGACAGAGGTCAAACCAGCCATGCGAAAAGCAAGACTGGCTAGAGAGATAGTTGAATATTACATTGATGAAAATGTGTTTGCACCAGGAGATCTGGAACAGTTTCCAGTGGAAAATCCAAATATAGAAATGGAACTTAAATTAAAAATGCTAGAGATTGAAGACCTACTTAAATAAGAAGCAAGCACTGAATTTGCAATCAGCTGCCAAATTTGCAGACAAATATGTTCTCACACAAGTCCAAATTTACAAGATAAGATCATGAAACACTTCTTCTGGCCTGGGCTTCGGAAGGATGTTTCCAACTTCTGCAAAACCTGTCACACTTGTCAGGTAGTTGGAAAACACCAGTTAGACCCACCTGTTGCTCCATTGTATCACAGCCTATCCCTTCTCCAAGGTCATTGTTGATTGTGTTGGTCCACTACCCAAAACTAGATCTGGATATCAGTACTTGATGACAATCATGTGTGCATCTACCAGATTCCCTGAAGCCATACCTCTACGCAACATGAAAGCAACTAAAATCTCGATGGCTTTGATAAAGTTCTTTATATTGTTTGACCTTCCCAGGGAAATTCAGTCAGACTTGGGTAGCAATTTCACTTCCAAATTGTTTCAGCAGGTTGTGTATGAACTAGATGCGAAGCAGATTCTTTCCAGTGCCTATCATCCAGAGAGTCAGGGTGCCTTAGAGTGGTTTCATTCCACTCTCAAGACAATGATGAGGACTTATTGTTTTGACCATGAGAAAGACTGGGATGAAGGTGTTTATTTGCTGTTGTTTGCAGCTAGAGGAACAGTGCAGGAGTCTAATGGATTCAGTCGGTTTGAGCTAGTGTTTGGTCATGAAGTGAGAGGACCTTTGCTATTGTTGAGTGAACAATGGCAAGAGAAAGAGCCGCATATCAGTCTGTTAGACTATGTTAGCAAGTTCAAGGAAAGACCTTGTGACCTAGCCAAAGAGAACTTGAAATCAAGTCAGGGAAAAATGAACACTTGCTATGATCATAAGGCTAGAAGCAATGAGTTTAAACTAGGAGACAAGGTCCTTGTGTTGTTTCCCTTGCAGTCCAATCCATTGCTGGCTAGATTTCATGGTCCTTATGAAATTCTGACAAAACTCAATGATCTCAATTACATTGTGAAGACTCCAGATAGGAGAAAACCAAAACAGTTGTGTCACATTAAGATGCTGAAGCCTTATCATGATAGGAATGCTAGGGTTGCAGCTGTCATTTCAGATTCTCCTAAAGCCGAGATTTTTGAAGATGAGGGGGAGTGGGATGATGCATGCCAAAGAGCCTTCGATCGCCTGAAGTCTCTGCTGTGTCACTTCCCCGTGCTCAAATCTCCTGACTTCAACAAACCGTTCTCCATCGCGGTCGATGCTAGCGACCAAGCTTGTGGATCTGTGCTCCTATAGAGAAGTGACTCTGATGACATTGAGCATCCCGTGGCATACTTCTCCAGGAAGTTCAATCGCCACCAAAGGAACTATTCCACAATAGAGAAGAAGCTGTTGGCTCTGGTTCTATCCTTCCAACACTTTGAGGTTTATGTCTGGACAGGGCAAAAGCCAATGATTGTGTACACTGACCACAATCCGTTAATGTTTTTGAGTAAGATGAAAAACAAGAATCGGAGATTGTTGAATTGGAGTTTGATTTGACAGGAGTTTGACTTGGAAATTAAGCATGTAAAGGGTACGAATGTAATTGCTGATTGCTTATCCTGTGTTTGAGTATGTATATATATCACGTGTTTATTAGCATATTGTATTATATGTATATAAATACAAGTGTCTACTTAACCATTTTTGTTTTGAAAAGAAAATTTTTGCCTTTTATGAGTCAAAATTTTTCCCTTTTGGAATGGAGGTGAGTTGTGAAAAGATGCCACTCGATGGCAGTATTGACTTTTTTTGGTTAAGCCCAGTCTCGAGCTAGGTTTGGGCATGTCCTGGGCATGTCTGAAAGAGGAAAGTCCCAGAAAAAAAAAGGGAGGGGGCTGCAAAAGAGTATATAAGGAGAAAAATTGAGAGAGTAAAGTAGTAGGAAAAATTGCAAGGAGAAGGATACATTTGACCTGTCACTCTTTTCAAGACCTTTTAAGTTTTTTTATGGATTTTTGCCTGCGTTGGAGCATTTTCCTGTACTAGGACATCACCAAGCAACCCCACCAAAGGGACTGTAAATTTTTTTTTTTTTGTATATGTCAGTCTTGTCCAGTAGTATAAGTTGTATGTTAGTTGTTAGTTTGGTTTTATTAAACCAGTTAAAGGTTGTACAATTTTGTCTGTCATCCCTTTGCTGCCGTAAATGTCATATCAAATTGGGGCCATAACACGTCCATATTAGATATCGCACAACGCTGGTTTTCAAAAGGAACCTTCCTCTAGCCACTCCCAATACGCCATCAAGAAATGGCATGAATCTGATGAGGAATTCTATAGTTATCCCACGGAAAAGAAAAGTTAACGGATGACGGACGGACGACGGACGGACATGGTGTCGACATAATGCCCCCTTTCCTCTTTGGAGGGCGGGGGTATAAAAACGACTGGCAGCATTTACAGTCATAAGCAAGCATTGTCATAGACTTATAAAAAGTAAATTATGTAACAACTCCCACAATAAAAGTCAAAATTTACCTACCTGCTCAACAAACAGTCTGCTGTATCAGCATCAGTTTTCAGGCCCAAATCGTCCTGGAGCTTCCTCCAGCTGTGAATGGATGACCCGATGTTTACTAGGCTTCGAGTCCTGCGTTGCTCACATTCCTCTTCGTCTCTGCCTTCTCCTCTGCAGACTTACACTTTCTCCCAACTTTTGCCGGTGGGGCAGCAGGGGCCCTTGCTGCTGTCGCTGTCTTTCTTTTCCATTCTTCTAGCACTTGTTGCTAAGTTGCTACTCGGCTACTTGCTTGTTGCAGAAAGTTTATAACGGAAGGGGGCGGGGACGAGGCGGAACGCGGAGCACAGGGAGTCAGAGCAAGCTCACGGGGGAGCGTCAACTAGAGCGAGGGGATTGGATGAGAGTAGGAGAGAGACGTTAACCAATGTAAGGCTTCCGGCCCGATGACTTAAATTGGTCAACGTCTCTGCAGCCACTCCAGTAAATGGATTTTTTTCGGTTATTTTTTGCTCTTCACATTGTGTAGATTGTACTATAGGACCATAGCCACCATCTAAATGAGGTTATTAATAATGGTCTAACTTTCAAATTGTATACAACAACGTTAAGAGAGACTGCCTGTGTGCTTTTTGAATACTGCATCTTTCATTCACCTGAAAATTGATTAAAGAACACAAAGAGAGAACAAACAGTGGTTGCTTTGCTTCTTTCTATGCGTACTATGAAAAATACTTTGTACTTGTACTTTTGATACTTAAGTAAATTTTTTCACATAATACTTTTGGTATTTAAAGACCCTGATAAGAAAAATCTGAGATTTGTTTCAAAATATAAAATACATGTTGGAAAAGAATTGTTAACAACATGCAAAAAGGGTGATTTCTATATGTTGCTCAATTTCGTAGTTAGAGTTTTATCTCGATTCAACGGTTTCACTCCGCTTTCATGGTTTGTGGTTTTTTCGGTGGGGTTAAAGAGGGGGCCGCACTACGCACTGCTGCCCCGACTTGCATAACTCCTGGCTTGCAGTTAGGCTACTATCAAAAGTAAGCACACTAAAATATTTTTACCATACTTATTAGCTTCTTTGAAGTATACTGCACTATATTTTTACTCAGTTTTTACTATCTCATGGACTTACATATTCCACATGTACATTTGCAGTAACAAGTCAGCTTTGGGGCAGCATTGCAGAGTAAATAGCACATGGGTGGAGCTGAACTTGATTTTCATGCAACGTTATTGACCCACTGTTATGGCCCCAATTTGTTATAACATATATGACAGGAAGGGATGACAGACAAAATTTTAAAACTTAAACAGGTTTAATTAAACAAACACTTAACTAATCTACTATCTACTCTACTGACCAAGATTGATAAATACAAGAACAAAAATATTTACAGTCCCATTGGTGGGGTTGTTTGGTGATGTCCTGGGTGAGGAAAATACTCCAACACAGGCAAAAATCCACAAAAAGCTTAACGAGTCATGAAAAGAAGTGACAGGTCTGGTCAAATGTATCCTTCTCCTTGCAATTTCTCCTACTACTTACTCTCTCAATTTTCCTCCTTATATACTCTTTTGCATACCCCTCCCACCTTTAAGACCTCTTTTCTATTCTTTTTTTTTATTGTCTGGGACTTGTCCCAGACATGCCCAAGACATGCCCAAACCTAGCTCCAGTCTGGGCTTAACAAAATGAAGGTCAATACTGCCATCTAGTGGCTTCTATTTGCACTACACCTCCATTCCAAAAGGGAAAGATTTTGACTCATAAAGGCAAAATTTTTCTTTTCAATACAAAAATGGTTAAGTAGACACTTGGGTATATATATAACACAATATGCTAATAAATATGTGATATATACACATACTCAAACACGGGATAAGCAATCAGCAATAACATTGTCTGTACCCTTTACATGCTTAATTTCCAAGTCAAACTCCTGTAAAATCAAACTCCAATTCAACAATCTCCGATTCTTGTTTTTCATCTTACTCAAAAACATGAACGGATTGTGGCCAGTGAACACAATCATTGGCTTTTGCCCTGTACAAACATACACATCAAAGTGTTGTAATGATAGAACTAGAGCCAACAGCTCCTTCTCTATTGTGGAATAGTTCTTTTGGTGGCGATTGAACTTCCTGGAGAAGTATGCCACGGGATGCTCAATGTCATCAGAGTCACTTCTCTGTAGGAGCACAGATCCACAAGCTTGGTCGCTAGCATCGACCGCGATGGAGAACGGTTTGTTGAAGTCAGGAGATTTGAGCACGGGGAAGTGACACAGCAGAGACTTCTGGCGATCGAAAGCTCTCTGACATGCATCATCCCAAGTGAACTTTACGCCTTTCTTCAGTTGGTTGGTGAGACTGAGAGCAATCTCAGCAAAGTTCTTGCAGAACTTGCGATAGTACCCGATCATTCCAAGGAAGAGGCGCGAAGCTTTTTCGTTGTCAGGAACTGGAAAGTCCATGATGGCCATTTATGGGTGCCACCTTACCCTGGCCTATGACACAGCCAAGATACGTGAAAGTAGCACAACCAAAAAAACTCTAGTTCAGGTTATCAGTCAGGTTAGCCTAGGTCAGGCGCTGGAATAATGTCTCTACATCTTTCAATGTTCTTCCCAGGAGTCACTCCATGTGATCAGGTCGTCGATGTACTCACCCGTGTTTGGCAATCCGGCAACTGTAGACTGTATCATCTTTTGGAACGTGGCTGGGGCATTTTTCATGCCAAAGAGTAGGACTTAGACTAGTACAACCCAGATGGTGTGGCAAAAGCAGAGATGCTCTTGGCCCTCTCAGTTAAAGGTACACACCAATAACCCTTCAATAAATCAATCTTGGTCAGAAACTTTGCTTGCCCTACTCTATCGATACAATCATCAACCCTAGGTATTGGAAACACATCAGTTCTATTTACAGCATTGACTTTGCGATAATCTGCACAGAATCTAGTACTTCCATCAGGTTTTGGAACTAGCACACAGGGTGAACTCCAATCTGAGTTGGAGGGTCTGATAAAATCATGTTCTAACATGTACTCAACCTCTTTCTCAGCAATCTTTCTCTTTTCAGGATTCATCCGGTACGGATGCTGTTTTATGGGTTTTGCATCAGCAATATCTACTTCATGAGAAGCTATAGAAACTCTCTTTGGAACATCAGGAAATAGATCTTTATATTTCTTGATCAACCTCTCAAACTGATCTTTCTGTGAGGGTTCTAAGTGCTGGAGTTTTACATCAAGATTTTGCAACACTTCAGAATTTGACAATTTACATGAAAGAACTTCAGCTTTAATTCTAGGTTCATCATCTTGAAACTCCCCCTCATCTTCACACGTCTCGACCATAGGAGAATCTGAAGTGACAGCTGCAACCCCAGCATTTCTGTCATGATAAGGCTTCAGCATGTTAATGTGACACAATTGTTTTGGCTTTCTCTTATTTGGAGTCTTCACAATGTAATTGAGATCATTGAGTTTTGTTAGAATTTCATACGGACCATGAAATCTAGCCTGTAATGGATTGGACTGCAAGGGAAACAACACAAGAACCTTGTCTCCTGGTTTAAACTCACGGCTTCTGGCCTTATGATCATACGAAGTTTTCATTTTTCCCTGACTTGATTTCAAGTTCTCTTCGGCTAGGTCACAAGCTGCACGCAATCTTTCCTTGAACTTGCTAACACAGTCTAACAGATTGATATGTGGCTCTTTCTCTTGCCATTGTTCACTCAACAATAGCAAAGGTCCACTCACTTCATGGCCAAACACTAGCTCAAACGGACTGAATCCAGTAGACTCCTGCACTGCTTCTCTAGCTGCAAACAACAGCAAATGAACCCCTTCATCCCAGTCCTTCTCATGATCATAACAGTAATTCCTCATCATTGTCTTGAGAGTGGAATGAAACCGCTCTAAGGCACTCTGACTTTCTGGATGATAGGCACTGGAAAGAATCTGCTTTGCACCTAGTTCATACACAACCTGCTGAAACAATCCGGAAGTGAAATTGCTACCTTGGTCTGACTGAATTTCCCTGGGAAGGTCAAACAATGTGAAGAACTTTATCAAAGCCTTTGAGATTGCAGTGGCCTTGATGTTGCGTAGAGGTATGGCTTCGGGGAATCTGGTAGATGCACACATGATTGTCAACAAATACTGATTTCCAGATCTAGTTTTGGGTAGTGGACCAACGCAATCAACAATGACCTGAGAGAAGGGCTCCCCAAATGCTGGGATAGGCTGCAATGGAGCTACAGGTGGGTCTAATTGGTCTTTTCCAACTACCTGACAAGTGTGACAGGTTTTGCAAAAGTTGGAAACATCTTTCCGAAGCCCAGGCCAGAAGACGTGTTTTATGATTTTATCAACAGTCTTGTTAACACTAAGATGACCTCCTAAAGGTAAACTATGAGCCATTTTTAAGATCTCATTCCTGTAGACCTTCGGAACAACAATTTGCTTGACCACTACCCAATCTGCATTAGCAGGGATATCAGGAGGGCGCCACTTCCGCATCAACACACCATCCTTGAGATAATACCCAACTGGAACTGCGTCTATTTGTTTATCAGGAAGGGCTCTCCTCTTTAGTACACAAATTTCAGGATCATTAGTTTGCTCCTCAATCAACCGCTTTCTGGACAGAGACAAGTCTCCAGACACATCAGAATCACCAGACCCATCTGGCTTGCTGAACAGAGAACTGATAAAAGTATCTGATAAGTCCTCAAACGGAGAAAGCATAGTATGCCGAACAGAGTCATGAGTTGAACCACCTGAGTCTTGACTATTCAATGTACTGGACGGCACCACATCATCTTCTTCTTTAGCCTTCTTGACCATAGCACGAGTCATTGCACAGGAAGGATTCAGAGATGGGTCTTCATCGCCATCTTCAGTGCTCGGCTGTGAAGTAAGATGAACAGGGGGAACTACATTGCCCCCAGCAAGGTCATTGCCTTGCAACAGAGAAACACCCTTGATAGGTAGACTTGACATTAGTCCCACCTTTACCTGTCCTGTAACTAGATCTGACTTCAAGAATACAGAGCGCAGGGGTACAGAAACAGTCCTCCCTTCAATACCTTGTACAAATATGAAATCCCCAGAAGCGGTCTCATCACGTAATTCGAAATAGTCCATCAACAAAAGTGTCTGAGAAGCTCCGATATCCCTCAGGATATATATGAGGACAGGAGGAGAATGCTCACTCAGAGCCACAAATCCTTCTGACACAAATGGAAGAAATTCCTCCCTCACAAAGTCAACAGTACCAGGCTTCTAAGCCCCACAAGGAGCAGGCAATTTAGCAGATCTGTTATCTACTACAGGGGTTTCTAACCTTGTCTTCACAAAGGCATTGGGTTTGGTATCCTTTTCTTTTTCTTTAAGGAACCAACAGTTAGTCAAAACAAGACCAGATTTCTTACAATAATTGCAAACTAGACCACTTTTGTCACTGTCAGCTTTCACACTTTGATCAGACCTGTGACTGGATTTCTGAGCACCATCGCCAGATTTGTCTTTGTCTTTGGGTGCGGAATCTTGGGTATCACCATTACCTTTTTTCTGAAATTGGGACCATCTATTGTTACTGCTGGACTGAAATTTGGACTTATGTGTGAGAACATATTCGTCTGCAAATTTGGCAGCTGATTGCAAACTCAGTGCTTGCTTCTCATTAAGGTAGGTCTTAACATCATCTTTAACACAGTTCTTGAATACTTCAACTAACATCATCTCTTTTAGTGAGTTGAAATCATCCTTGACCTCCATAGAAGTACACCAGCGCTCAAAGCAAACCTTATTCTCGTTAACAAATTCCACGTAAGTCTGATTGTCAGATTTCTTCAGACCTCTGAATTTCTGTCGGTAAGCCTCTGGAACCAACTCATAAGCTCTCAAAGTAACCTTTTTGTCAACCTCATAATCATCTGCAGACGAATAGGCTTGTTAAGCTTTACCCTTGAGGACAGTTTGCAACAACAGAGGCCAGTGTTCCCTTGGCCACTGGCAACTCAGCACTAAAAATACTTATCAACCTCCTTCTCGGAGATTGGAGGCACCAGCTTTACCTCCTGGCTAGCATGAAATTTGTTTTCAGCTTCCATTTTGATTTTTAGTTGCTCCATTTGGAGCCTTTCTTCTCTGTCTAACTTTTGTAAATCGAAATCTTTCTGTCTCTGTCTCTCTCTTTCTGCTCTTTCCCTCTCTCAAATTCTCTTTCCTTCGCTCTTTCTGCTCTCTCAAATTCTCTTTATTCTCTTTTTCTTTATTCTCCCTTTCTTTTCTCTTTTTCTCTCTCTCAAACTCTCGTTTTTTTTCTTTTTCCTCTCTTTCAATCTCTAGCATTTTAATTAAAATTCCATTTCTACGTTTGGATTTTCCACTGGAAACTGTTTCCAGATCTCCTGGTGCAAACACATTTTCATCAATGTAATATTCAACAATCTCTCTAGTCAGTCTTGCTTTTTGCATGGCTGGTTTTACATCTTTCAGCTCTAACTGTCTGTCTTTTTAAAAGACTTCAAAACCTCTACGGTTGGTGATGCCAAGATTGCTGTTGATCTGTCCATATACAGTATATTTAAGAAAATTTAAAAAAAATTTCACAGTTTGAAACTTTAGATTTTCAATAATTGACTCACAATGGTCTCTCCTGGACGAGCCCCCAATTTATGGCCCCAATTTGTTATGACATATCGGACAGCAAGGGATGACAAAAAAAATGTTAAAACTTAAACAGATTTAATCAAACAAAGTCTGACCAAGATTGAAATATATAAAAAGACATAGTTACAGTCCCTTGGTAATGGAGATGGGGTTGCTATCTTGCGATGTCCTGGGACAGGAAAATGCTCAAACACAGGCAAAAATCCACAAAACGAGCTTGACAGGTCTTGTAAAGAATGACAGGTCTGGTCAAATGTATCCTTCCACTATTTCTCCTTGCAATTTTTCTCCTTTAATACTCTTTCTCAGCCCCCTCCCACCTTCCAGACTTTTTTCAATTCTCTGGGACTTTCCCCTTTGAGGCATGCCGAGAATATGCCCAAAACCTAGCTTTTTCCACATTACACTGGCAGGTGGCAAGCTGCCATCAAGAACTCCAGGGGAGACGTGTTTGATTCCTGCCCGTTTCCAGGTTTTATCGGCAGGCCGACGACAGATGGAGAAAAACAAAATTATTTAATTTGGAAGTCTTAAGAGTGGCATAAAGGGAGCCCGGAAGGCTGCAGTTTGAAAAAATATTGCTGCTGCAGTAGTAAACACCGTTGGGGTGGAAAACCGGAGTGCAGCAGAGGTTTTATTTAATTCATTAATAAATCGAAGTGACTATTCGCACTTAATTTTTGTGCTTGGACGCACTTAAATGACCAAAATTCTTGTTAGACGCACTTCTTATTGTGGCCAAGACGCATATTTCTCCATTGCCCACACTTATTTTAAGTGTGTCCAAAGCTAAATTTTTTTTCTTGGCCAAACTTATTTTAAGCGGTACTTTCTCAGCGGCACTGGAATGGTCATCAACTTGCGCACTTACAAGTGTGGTCAAGAAAAAAATTTAGCATAGGCCACACGTAAAAGTGCGAATAACATCGGCCTTAATAAATTCAATTTATAGATCCACGATATTTCATGTTACAAAACCAGTGAAGTTGGCACGTTGTGTAAATCGTAAATAAAAACAGAACACAATGATTTGCAAATCCTTTTCAACCTATATTCAATTGAATACACTGCAAAGACAAGTTACTTAATGTTTGAACAGGTAAACTTTGTAATTTTTTGCAAATATTAGCTCATTTGGAATTTGATGCCTGCAACATGTTTCAAAAAAGCTGGCACAAGTGGCAAAAAAGACTGAAAGAGTTGAAGAATGCTCATCAAACACTTATTTGGAACATCCCACAGGTGAATGGGCTAATTGGGAACAGGTGGGTGCCATGATTGGGTATAAAAGCAGCTTCCCTGAAATGCTCAGTCATTCATAAACAAGGATGGGGCGAGGGTCACAACTTAGTGAACAAATGCGTGAGCTGATTGTCGAACAGTTTAAAAACAACATTCCTCAACGAGCTATTGTAAGAAATTTAGGGATTTCATTATCTACGGTCCGTAATATCGTCACAAGGTTCAGGGAATCTGGAGAAATCACTGCACGAAAGCGACAAGGCCGAAAACCAACATTGAATCCCTGTGACCTTCTATCTCTCAGGCGGTACTGCATCAAAAACCGACATCAGCGTGTAAAGGACATCACCACATGGGCTCAGGAACACTTCAGAAAACCACTGTCAGTAACTACAGTTTGTCACTACATCTGCAAGTGCAAGTTAAAACTCTACAATGCGAAGTGAAAGCCATTTATCAACAGCACCCAGAAACGCTGCCGGCTTCGCTGGGCCCAAGCTCATCTAAGATGGACTGATGCAAAGTGGAAAAGTGTTCTGTGGTCTGACGAGTCCACATTTCAAATTGTTTTTGGAAAATGTGGACGTTGTGTCCTCCGGACCAAAGAGGAAAAGAACCATCCGGACTGTTATAGGCGCAAAGTTCAAAAGCCAGCATCTGTGATGGTATGGGGGTGTTTTAGTGCCCAAGGCATGGGCAACTTACACATATGTGAAGGCATCATTAATGCTGAAAGGTACATACAGGTTTTGGAGCAACATATGTTGCCATCCAAGCAACGTCTTTTTCATGGACGCCCCTGCTTATTTCAGCAAGACAACGCCAAGCCACATTCTGCACGAGTTACAACAGCATGGCTCCGTAGTAATGGAATGCGGGTACTAGACTGGCCTGCCTGTAGCCCAGACCTGTCTCCCATTGAAAATGTGTGGCGCATTATGAAGCGTTTTGTACGACAACGGAGACCCCGGACTGTTTAACAACTTAAGCTGTACATCAAGCAAGAATGGAAAAGAGTTCCACCTGAAAAGCTTCAAAAATTGGTCTCCTCAGTTCCCAAACGTTTACTGAGTGTCGTTAAAAGGAAAGGCGATGTAACACAGTGGTAAAAAGGCCCCTGTGCCAATTTTTTTGAAATGTGTTGCTGCCTTTAAATTCTAAGTTAATGATTATTTGCAAAAAAAAAAAAGTTTCTCAGTTTGAACATTAAAAATCTTGTCTTTGCAGTGTATTCAATTGAATATAAGTTGAAAAGGATTTGCAAATCATTGTATTCTGTTTTTATCTACGATTTACATAACGTGCCAACTTCACTGGTTTTGTATATTGCCTACGTAATTGACAATCCAAATGCTTTACATGTAGGTTAAAAAAGTGGTCCGATTTTAAGATCGCCTCCAAAAAACGGGTTGCAACAGCGCACGGACCGGTGGAGGCCAACCAGACTCGAACCTCCAGCTGTCACAGCACTGATAGGCTCCCCCTCCATCGTGGGAATGCGAGCCGGTGGGGACATGGATGAGTCCCCCCCGCCTCGATCGGAGCACCATGAGGGTAATTGGTAAAATACAGTCTGCAGAGAGAACTCCTCATTTTACTTTTATCAGTATTACTCCATGACATTTTATTGGGCGCCACACGAAACGAGCAGCCGCTCGTCACTTTCCCGAATGAGATCTCTGTGCGAAAAGTTCCTCTCACTTCGGATAGAAGCTTATTCCTCGAACAATGGAAGATCTGCCATTGTCAAAATGTGATCACGGTCGAAGTGTCCGTAGGCATCTATATAATGAACAACAAAAGAAACGCAAGCTAGCGAGTAGTTAATGTACTCTTATGGTTACTCAGTCGAAGGGACCGCAAAATAAAGAAACGTTTGATGAAACAAGTGTAAATGTGTATGTGCAAGTAATAAATTTGATTTTCTAAAAAAATTTATGCGCCAACTTATTTTCCTGTCTGCCTTGAATTCGGCTAACTTTCGTTTCTTTTGTAGTTCAGTTTATATCTGACTGGATGAGCATCTGACATACACTGCATATCTGCCAAGCTGCGCATTGCGCTTAATCAAATTGATTGTAATTGTCTGCCATCTGGCCTGACACGCAGGTTGTTTCCAAATTAGAGTAACTAATTTCTTACTAATTTCTAGAGTAACTAATTGCAAACACAGGTGCAATTTATTTACTTTTGTATTTATTAAATAAATTTATTAAATAAATAATGACATCTGTGTAGAGAAATTAATTACACTTATATTTGGAAACAACCTGCATTTATTCATTTATTTATTTAGTCTATTTATTTATTTTACTAATAAGAACAACAACAGCATGACGCCTGCATCGCTGCATATGGTTTATTACTCATTTTGACAGCTGCACTCATTCCTGCATGTTGTTCGCTGTTTTCAGATTTGCGTACACCTGGTCAGAGCTGGCGCGAGATTTTTGCGGGCCGTTTGCTCATGTTCAGATTGATAAATGCCCATTCTTGCGGGAGATTTGGCCCACCCATTTTTTTGGTGTACGCAAGTTTGATAAATGAGGGCCATTGTGTTCCTGAAGAGGTTATTGGAAATAAATGTCTTATTAGCAACAAAACAATGTAGCAGTTGGAGCTTGGGAGCTAAACGCGCATTATTGGACCTCAGTATTTCAAAAATCCTGGTTACGGCTGTGACCTCAGTATTGTCATTATTCTCACTGAGAACAATAGAATAAACCTTCCCACTGTGTGTATGTTTTACTCCCAATGAGAACAATGGAATAAACCACACTACTGCGCACACAGCATTACTCGCAATGAGAACAGCAGAATAAACCTCAGTCCTGTCATTGCTCTCACTGAGGACAATAGAATAAACCTTCCTACTGTGTATACACATTTTTACATGCAATGAGAGCAGTGGAATAAACCTCATTACTGTGGACGCAGTATGTCTCCCTCAGAGAACAACAGAATAAACCTCGCTTTTTCAACCACAGTATTACACAATGAGAAAAGGAGATTAATCCTCGCTAGTGTTACTTCCATTGAGAACGGTAGAATAAACCCCTCTATTTTAGATAAAGTATTACTATCATTGAGAATAGGAGAATAAATGTCTAATACAGGTACAGTATAGCTCCCATTGGGAACCATAGAATAAACCTCGCTGCTGTTATTGTGCTTGTTGGGAAATGTAAAATAAACCTTTCCTGCCGATAAGGTTTACCTCCCTTTGGGAATAGCACAATAATCCTCTCAACCACAGATACAGTACCACTCCCATTTGGAACAACACTTGCTGCGCACACAGTATTACACCCACTCCAAACTCTACAAAAAAATACTCTCTAGTCTTATGCTCACTAGAACAGATAAATTGATGTTGACTGCAGACACAATATAACTCTCATTGGGAACAGTATAATGAACCTCTTTACTGCAGTCGGTGTATAACTCCCACTGGTAACTGAAGAATCAACCCCTGCAAATCTAGAATCATTTCCATTGGGAACTAAAGCCAAAATCTCCTCCACAGACAGAGTATCAATTCCTTTCAGAAAAACTGGGTAAACCTTTCTACTGCAGATACAGTATTACACTGAGAACAGTCATAAACTTGTCCACTGCAGATCCAGTGTAATTTTCATTGGGAAGTTAGAATAAGACTTATTCCAGGAGAATAAAGCATTAACATTTTTATTACAATTTTTTTACCCTTTGACTGCGAAATTTTGAGGCTGCTATTTTGTCTTGGACATGAATTATTAATTTTTGCAACATATTTCCTTCACATCAAAGCGGAAGAGGATGAAAGTGTACAGCGGAGCAAACTGTCCTGTTCTTCAAAGGAAAATAGAAGACCTTGCACAAGTAAGTTTAATAGGGAGAAATCCCAAATCTTCACCGCATGAGATTGGTTACCAACATGTCAACATGTGATTCGAAATCCTCAGTCACAAACAATTTAGTAATAGTCACATTGTTGATGATTTACTGAAATACTTCGATTGTCAGTCAGGAGAGCAGGTAAGTGTTTTCAGTGCCCAGAGTAAAAACTTGGGACCCTCCATAGCTCTAGGGGGTGCACTATGAAGCGAGTTCAGTTTCAGCCAGGTTTTCTTTGTGTGAGCTGGCTCAACAGACACTAAACTCACTATCAGAGATACTATAAGTTACCATAGCAGGTAAAAAGAGAACTGCTTTGGTAACATTGAGAACCCTGGCTTCAAGTTCAATATACCTCACTAAGTCGCCAGTCTTGCCTCGTACTACAATACACCCCTATGGTGTTTGCTGTTCTGGTAATCTGAAAGGTAATATTGTGACAAGCAGTCTATAACTACAGTGGGGGAAATAAGTATTTGACCCCTTGCTGATTTTGCAGGTTTGCCCACTAACAAAGAGTGCAACGGTCTATAATTTTAATGATAGGTTTCTTTTAACAGTGAGAGACAAAATAACACCAAAAAAGTGGAATAAGACATTGTATGCATTTTAGGAATTTATTTGCATATTTTTGGTCAAAAATAAGTATTTGACCCACTGGACAAACAGCATGTTCATATTTTGTAGAAAAGCCATTATTGGCCAGCACAGATGAAATCAAACAATTTTTATATAGTTGTTGACAAGGTTTGTGCACATTTTGGCAGGGATGTTGGCCCACTCCTCCCTGCAGACAGCCTCCAAATCATTCAGTTCCCGAGGCTGTTGCCTTGCAATCCGAATTTTAAGCTCCCTCCAAAGATTTTCAATTGGATTCAGGTCTGGAGACTGGCTAAGCCACTCCAGACCTTTGATGTACTTCTTCTTCAGCCACTCTTTTGTTGCTTTGGCGGTGTGCTTAGGGTAGCTGTCGTGCTGAAACACCCATCCTCGACTCATGTTCAGCTCTCTCACAGAGGGAAGGAGCTGTTGGTCCAGAATTCCTCGATATATGGCCCCGTTCATCCTCCCCTCAAAGCAATCGAGTTGTGCCGTCCCCTTGGCTGAAAAGCACCACTGTGCATGACGGTGGGGATGGTGTTCTTTGGGTTGTACTCTCTGTTCTTTGCCCTCCAAACACGGCGAGTTGAGTTGAGCCCAAAAAGTTCTATTTTGGTCTCATCTGACCACATCACCCTCTTCCAGGCCTCTTCTGAGTCATCCAGGTGGTCAATGGCGAACTTCAGGCGGGCCTGTACATGTGCCTTCTTGAGCAGGGGGACCTTGCGTGCGCTGCAGGATTTCAGTCCATGACCGCGGAGTGTGTTAACAACTCTTTCTTTTGTAACTGTGGTTCCAGCTGCCTTCAGTTCATTAACCAGTTCCCCCCTTGTGATTCCTCACTGTTCGCATGATCAGGGACATCTCACGAGGCGAGACCTTGCATGGAGGCCCAGACTGAGGGAGGTTGGCAGCAGTGTAGTACTTCTTCCATTTCCTGATAACTGCACCGACAGTTGATCTTTTCTCTCAAAGTTGCTTTCCGATTCTCTTGTAGCCCATCCCAGCCCTGTGTAGGTCAGCAATCTTGTCCCTGATGTCCTTAGACAGCTCTTTGGTCTTGTCCATGGTGGAGATGTTGGAATCTGGTTGTTTGGGAGTGGACAGGTGTCTTTTATACAGCTAATGAGGTGAGGCAGGAGTATTTGATGTAAATAATTAGTTGGGATTGGGGGTGTGTCTTAAAGAAAGACTAACTGGCTTGTGGGACGCAGAATCCTTGCTGTTTGGTAGGGGGTCAAATTTACTTTGTGATTCTGTCTCTCACTGTTAGAATGTATATACGATTAAAATTATAGATCGTTGCATTCTTTGTAAGTGGGCAAACCTGCAAAATCAGCGAGGAGTCAAATACTTATTTCCCCCACTGTAAAATCGAATGGAAATTAAAACAGCCATTCTAAGTGTTACCATTTCAATTTCAGTTACAAGTTTTCCAGTGTAATAGAATAGTCCAAAGACATATTTTTCTGTATGCAGAAGCATACTCTCACACTGAAAATTGTAGAAAAATGTAACCTACAACTCAAGTGAATTTTAAGGGGAAAAAAATCCCTGACTAAGAAATAATTATTTTTCATAAAATCACCTGTTACACAATTATTGGCACCCCTAACAATTCCCAGGAAATAAATGTACAAAACCCAAAACCAGTGAAGTTGGCACGTTGTGTAAATCGTAAATAAAAACAGAACACAATGATTTGCGAATACTTTTCAACCTATATTCAATTGAATACACTGCAAATTTTTAATTTTTCGCAAATATTAGCTCATTTGGAATTTGATTTGAGTTTCAAAAAAGCTGGCACAAGTGGCAAAAAAGACTGAGAGAGTTGAGGAATGCTCATCAAACACTTATTTAGAAAATCCCACAGGTGAACAGGCTAATTGGGAACAGGTGGGTGCCATGATTGGGTATAAAAGCAGCTTCCCTGAAATGCTCAGTCATTCACAAACAAGGATGGGGCGAGGGTCACCACATAGTGAACAAATGCGTGAGCTGATTGTCAAACAGTTTAAAAACAACATTCCTCAACAAGCTATTGCAAGAAATTTAGGAATTTCATCATCTACGGTCCGTAATATCGTCAAAAGGTTCTGAGAATCTGGAGAAATCACTGCACGTAAGCAACAAGGCAGAAAACCAACATTGAATGCCCGTGACTTTCGATCCCTCAGGCGGTACTGCATCAAAAACCGCCATCATTGTGTAAAGGACATCACCACATGGGCTCAGGAACACTTCAGAAAACCACTGTCAGTAACTACAGTTCGTCGCTACATCTGCAAGTGCAAGTTAAAACTCTACAATGCAAAGCAAAAGCCATTTATCAACAGCACCCAGAAACGCCGCTGGCTTCACTGGGCCCAAGCTCATCTAAGATGGACTGATGCAAAGTGGAAAAGTGTTCTGTGGTCTGACGAGTCCACATTTCAAATTGTTTTTGGAAACTGTGGACGTCGTGTCCTCTGGACCAAAGAGGAAAAGAACCATCCGGACTGTTAAAGGCGCAAAGTTCAAAAGCCAGCATCTGTGATGGTATGGGGGTGTATTAGTGCCCAAGGCATGGGCAACTTATACATATGTGAAGGCACCATTAATGCTGAAAGGTACATACAGGTTTTGGAGCAACATATGTTTCCATCCAAGCAACGTCTTTTTCATGGACGCCCCTGCTTATTTCAGCAAGACAATGCCAAGCCACATTCTGCACGTGTTACAACAGCATGGCTCCGTAGTAAAAGAGTGCTGGTACTAGACTGGCCTGCCTGTAGTCCAGACCTGTCTCCCATTGAAAATGTGTGGCGCATTATGAAGCGTAAAATACGACAACAGAGACCTCGGACTGTTGAACAACTTGAGCTGTACATCAAGCAAGAATGGGAAAGAGCTCCACCTGAAAAGCTTCAAAAATTGGTCTCCTCAGTTCCCAAACGTTTACTGAGTGTCGTTAAAAGGAAAGGCAATGTAACACAGAGGTAAAAAGGCCCCTGTGCCAACTTTTTTGCAATGTGTTGCTGCCTTTAAATTCTAAGTTAATGATTATTTGCAAAAAAAAAAAGTTTCTCAGTTTGAACATTAAACATCTTGTCTATGCAGTGTATTCAATTGAATATAAGTTGAAAAGGATTTGCAAATCATTGTATTCTGTTTTTATCTACGATTTACATTACGTGCCAACTTCACTGGTTTTGGGTTTGTAATTGAAGTATTTCTGTCATTTCTACAGTTGTTTACAAAGTTGATCAGAGTATCTAGGAACATTTAATCAGTAATTCATCACTTCCTGTTTCCCTGGGGTATAAATATGATGTGACACAGAGGCAATTTCTCTTGTCCACTCTTCAACATGGGAAAGACAAATGAACACACCATTCAAGTAAGGCAGATGTGTGTCGACCTTCACAAGTCAGGTAACGGCTGCAAGAAAATAGCCACTCGCCTGCACCTGCCCATATCTACTATCAGAGGAATCATTAAGAAGTTTAAAACAACTGGAACAGTGGTAAACAAGCCTGAACAAAGACGCAAGGTTATTATGCCACCACGCACAGTAAGGAGGATGGTAAGAGAAATAAAAAGTTCTCCAAAGCTCACTGTTAAAGAATTGCAACAAATGGTAGCATCTTGGGGTCACAAAGTCTCCAAAAACAACCATCAGGCGCTATCTACATGCCAACAAGTTGTTTGGGAGGCATGCACTCACAATCATAAACGCAAACGTCTGGAGTTGGCTACTGGGACTGGGTGCTTTGATCAGATAAGACCAAGATAGAGCTTTTTGGCAACACACATTCTAAGTGGGTCTGGCGGAACACAAAAGATGAGTATGCAGGAAAGCACCTATGCCCGCTGTGAAGTATGGGGGAGGATCCGTGATGCTGTGGGCCTGTTTCTCATCCAGAGGCCCTGGGAACCTTGTTAGGGTGCATGGCATCATGAACGCTTTGAAATACCAGGACATTTTAAATAAAAATCTGGTGGCCTCTGCCCAAAAGCTGAAGATGGGTCGTCACTGGGTCTTTCAGCAAGATAATGACCCTAAACAGTGGCCAAACCTACACAGAAATGGTTCACCAGACACAGAATCAAGCTCCTCCCATGACCATCTCAGTCCCCAGACCTAAACCCCATTGAAAACCTGTGGAGTGAGCTGAAGAGGAGAGTGCAGAGGAGAGGACCCAGGTCGCTGGATGATTTAGAGAGATTGTGCAAAGAGGAATGGTCGAAGATCCCTCTTTCTGTATTCTCCCATCTTGTGAAACATTATAGGAGAAGATTAGGTGCTGTTTTGTTGGCAAAAGGGGGTAGTACAAAGTATTAACATCAGGGGTGCTAATAATTGTGGCATACATGATTTGATGTAAAATAATTCTTTCTTTATGTGGGATTTTTTTTCCCACTGAATAAATGCACTTGAATTAAAGGTTGGATTTTCCTCTTTTTTTCATTGTGGTCCTATATTATTTAGAAAAAAACTGAATTTATTAGAAGCTAAAGAACACATCTTAACCAGGGGTGCCAATAATTATGGAGGGCCCTGTAAGGCACCAAATGCAGCATTGGGGTGAAATCTACATGGGAGTTTTTTTTAACAGGAATACTATAAAAGAAGAGTGAGAGGCTGTAGCTCAGAACTACAGGAAGTTCAGCTAAGTTTATAATGACCGGAGAGGGTAGGGGCGTGCCTGTGCCCAAGCCAACGGCTGTCCTGGGGCAGATTCCAGATAGTGAATCCCCCTTCCAGAAGTAGGACTACTTGATAGTAGAACCTAAGAGTTTAACAGGAACACAGTACTAATCCTGAGACTGGGGAAGGCATGGGGGGTGTTCCTAATAAACTGACTAACAGGAATAAGCAGGAACAAAACACTCATAAGACCAGAGTACAAATCCTAGAGATTCATATATGGGCCTGGGAGCTTGTTCCTGATAATAAGACTTTGATTAGTAATTATGTTTTTTTTTTTTTTTTAATCACTGATTTATCTAAAACTCACAGAAGAGTTTGGCTCGATATTGGAAGGCACAAACTGACTGGAAGGCTTTGTAGGGAATAAATCATGACAATCCAGCAACCATGCTGACATCATAAGGAACTTATATAGTTAAGACATTCACAAGAAGGTGAAGCATACAAATAACACCTGGGAGCAGCCGAGGAGACCAAACAACAAATCAATTGAAGGAGACAAAACTGCTGGAACTGGGGAGCAACCAATTAAACACATACTAGGGTTCTCACAGCCATCATGTTCATGGAGCTGTGTCTATTGGGAATGTTAAATCTCACGAGATCTTCCACAATGTTGGGAGATATGTGTCCAAAAAAATGTTACACATAATGGGATTAGTTATAATGTTTCCAGTTGTGTCTGTAGAGCATGTTAAGCATTCTGAGATCAGCCATAAGATTTGCATTGACACATCCAAATGAAATGCTCAGGGCTATCAGCCTGATGTTAGCAATATGTCTGCCCCAGGTGCCAAATGTAATGCAATCAGACATAGTGCTGGCAGAGATCTGTCTGTTAGGAGCCATTAAGTGTAAAGACTTTGACCATTATTTTAATGTAGAAGATTGTTAATGTCATGAGATCAGCCATCATGTCAGCAGGGATGTGTCTGTTTGAGAGGTTCAGTGTATGGAGTTGAACCATCATGTTCAAGTAGTTATTTCTGTTGGTGATGGTGAATGTAATGCAATCGTTCATGATCTATGCAGAGATGAATGGGTGCTGTGAAACGTTAAGTACTATGAGATGAGCCTGAATGTTAGCAATGTAAGCTGGAAAGGTTAAATGCCATGAGGTTAGCCAGTATGTTGGCAAAGTTGTGTCCATAGAATAAAGTATATTTAATGGGGTTGTGCAGTTCACCTTTACCTCCTGCTCTAGATCACTGGCCCCTCCGGTTGATGGGAGGGCTAGGTGGGTGTTCCGGGAGGCTGGAAGTTTTTCTCAGTGGCTCCTGGAAGATGGTGTGTGGAGACTCCTGGGGCATGGAGGAGGCCCAGGTGGTCTGCAGACAGGTGGGCTGTGGCTCTGCAGTGGCAGCTCTTAGTAATGCTGGGATTGGGAGCAGCAACTCCTGGCTGACTGAGGTGAAATGCAGGGGCAGTGAGCTGCACTTGTGGGACTGTCAGTATTCTGAGCCTCAGCATAACAGCTGCCCACAGCGGAACCCAGCCGGGGTCACCTGTACAGGTGAGGCTACCTTCCACTTCCCTACTACACCTGTTCAACTACATAATTGTTTGGGATTTGCATTCTACACTTTACTGAGCTTTTCAATACACAATTCAGTACACAATACTGCACCAGTCAAAAGTTTGGACCAACCCAAAAATAAGCAGAAATAGAATAAGAAACAAAACAAACAAAAATAAGTAAAGATTATTTTACAAAAAAAATAATAAATGAATTTGAAAAACATCAGAATACATTTTTGCAAGCATTATTGCTAAGCAAAGTCTTAGATTTCTTTTTCTTCCTGAGCGCAGGTACGTAAACTCCCTGACAGAAGCATTAGGACGTCACGATTTATGTCTGTGATTTTCTTACAGTGCAGCAGAAAAGTACTGAATGTATCATGTTTGGAAAAAGTTGTTTATTCAAATAAAAATACAGACCAAATTTTAGATACACCATGCTAAATTAATTTATGTCTCAACCCTCCCTTTGTAGAGAATCAAAATCACCCCATGTGCCACACCTGATCATAATGATTGGACCAATAGCAGCCATAGATCTTCCATTATGACAAAAGCACAATTCCAAATGTGTATATTTGTAAATTACCATCTTGCAAGCACAACTTATGATAATATCTCTTAGTTATAAATATTGTCATGGTTTTGGAGCTTTGTTAGCTCCTTTTGTTACTCTCGTCCGGGACGATATCGTTTTGCTCACCATCAGATTCCTTAGCCAGCTGACATTGATTGGGGGCGTTGCCCGGACTCTATTTTTACTCCTGCCCTTCCTCATTCGTGTTGCTGGAGTGTCATTTTGCTTTTGACGCTTGAGCCAGTAAGGTATTTGAGAAGTGAGAGTATTGGCAGGATCTTAGCTGCATTAAAGTATTAGTGTGAGTGAGTAAGGGATTTATCAGGATTATTTCCCTTTTCTTTTGGTATTGTAGGGGTCTCGCTACTCAAGGACTGAGACTAAGGCAGGAATAGCGGTTCTCGCATCGCCCGGGACGGGCTTCGCTTTATTTGCGGCGTCTTGGCCCTGAAAAGGGCCGTTTCTTCATCTTTAACGAACAGACTCATTCTTTCAACAACACAACAGTAACTTTGCTCGCGCTGTGGAGTTCAGCCCTCTTAAACCCCTCCGCCCCGGACCTGATTGGCTCCTTCTCTCCCCCCAGGTACAACCAATAGCGATACTCTGCTATTTTTCTATGTTTAACTAAACATTTTCATTGAAAACACTTGACACCTCGGCGAACTTGCCGCAAATACATGAATCGGGGCAGAACCGCTACATTGCCCCCACCTAAGGGGTCATTGTCCCCGACGACCCCACAACAAACATTACCCTCCCCAAACAACAAAACAACAACAAAAGAAAAGGAAAAGCATTACCCCACAACAAAGTCCCCAAATCGTCCCGGTGTCCGTCGCTGACGAACAGGCCTGATGGTAGGTCCAGGCTCACTTGAAGAGATTGGCGAAGGCGAGGCGGCTGGGCTAGCAGGCATACCGGTAGGCGGATGGGTAGGCGTGTCGTCTGGCTGATGTGTCACGGCACCGGGGGCGGGGCTGGCAGCCCGAGGCCGGTAGGGGGCCAGCCTGTCCTGGTGCAGGACGACCACCCGCCCGGCGTCAGGCATACGCACCCTGTAGGTTACCTCACTCAGTTTATGTAGCACTTCTGCAGGGCCGCGCCAGTGTGGTTGTTTCGGACGTTTCGGACAGTAGACCCAGACCTGACTCCCTGAAGTAAAAGCTCGCCCGTGGCAACGGTTATCGTGGTGCCGTTTTTGGCGAAGGCCCGTGGTTTCCTGAGCCTTCCGAGCAAAGTCGTGTGCCACTCGCATGCGTTCAAGGAGCTGGTGGTAATAGGTAGCCTCACCTATCCGGGGCTCCTCCTCAGTGGTGGAGGGGGGGCCGAACACTAGGTCGACGGGTGTTCGGAGCTCGCGCCCTAGCATCAGTGCGGCAGGAGTGCAGAGGCTGGATTCCTGCACGGCTGAGCGATACGCCCACAGCACCAGCGGTAGATGCTGGTCCCAGTCCCGTTGCTGTTGGCTAGCTAGAGTTGCTAGTTGGGTGGCGAGAGTCCGGTTGAAGCGCTCTACTAGTCCATCACTCTGAGGGTGAAGGGGTGTGGTGCGAGTTTTCACAATGCCCAGGCGTTTGCAGACAGCGGCCATTACCTTGGCTTCGAAGTTCCGCCCCTGGTCACTGTGCAGCTCCCCTGGGACTCCGAACCGGGTGAACATTTCTTCCACCAGGCGGCTGGCCACCGTCTCAGTGCTCTGGTCAGGAATAGCGTACGCCTCGCGCCACTTGGTGAAGTAATCTATCGCCACTAGGACGTACCGGTTGCCAGACTCAGTGGTGGGGAATGGCCCCAGGACATCGACACCCACTCTCTCCATGGGCGTACCCACGACGTAAATTCAAAATTCAAATTCAATTTATTTGTATAGCGCTTTTAACAGATAAACTGTCACAAAGACGCTTTACAGTCAGATGAGTCACTGAAAGCGCAGTGCCCATCCTATTCCCCACTACAGCAAATGAGGCAAAAAAACTCCCAGTAGGGAGAAAAATCCTCAAACAGTGGTGAGAAAAAACTCCCCAGTGGGAAGAAATCTCAGGAGGAACCCGGCTATAGTGGGGAAGCCCATCCTCCGCGGGCTAGGTAGTAAATAACAAGATAAAGCAAAATAGGATAATGACAATACAGTTCCATTAAAGTCAATCTAAACAGTGCTATGAGTTGCTGGAGGAAGTGGCACGCCAAGGATTGTGCAGAACTGGATCAGGACAGCAGCAGCCAGTGCTCATGGTGAGGGACAGGGCTCAGATGATCCAGGACTCAGGGTTGTGCAGGGAAGGATCCTCGGAGAGAGACAGAAAAAAGTGGGGTGAGGCACTGGTTTAAACTACTGCATATTAATAAAAATACAGTCCTGTGTCATGTGCCAAATGAGAATTTAGGAACTGACTGGTCAGGAAACAGTCAACACCGCTCCATCCACTTCCTGCAGCACAGAGGCCTTACATTTATTCCAGGAAGATCACTTTAGATTTTCTAGACACTAGTACCATATGGACCTCCCCGGTGACTAAGGCTGTAGCAAGCCCCACTGGCACCGTTAATGCATGCTCAGTGCCACCGGTTACACATGGATTTGCTTCAAAGTACAGCAGTACCATATGGACCTCCCCAGTGACTAAGGCTGTAGCAAGCCCCACTGGCACTGTTAATGCATGCTCAGTGCCACCGGTTCCACATGGATTTGCTTAACAGTACACCAGTACCATATGGACCTTCCCAGTGACTAAGGCTGTAGCAAGCCCTGCTGGCACCGTTAATGCATGCTCAGTGCCACCGGTTCCACATGGATTTACATAACACAGGCTTCCAATATCGTGAACATATCATAAATCAAGGTTGTAGTCAGTCCCACCAGAGCCAACACATAACTAATCATAAACTAATCATAGGCTTGACTAAAAAGATAAGTTTTCAGCCTACTCTTGAGGATAGAGAGTGTGTCTGAAGCCCGAATTTGTCTTGGGAGATTGTTCCATAAAATTGGTGCTTTGTAAGAGAATGCTCTGCCTCCAAGTGTAACTCTAGATTTATTTGGAATTTTCAAGTAGTCAGCACCTTGTGAACGAAGTAATCTTGGTGAGGAGTAAGGAATAAGAAGACTGCAAAGATATTCCGGGGCCAAGTCATTTAAAGCTTTGTAAGTTAGTAATAATATTTTGTACTCAATTCTAAATTTTACAGGCAGCCAATGAAGATTTTTGAGCACCGGGCTAATGTGATCATATTTCTTAGTCCTAGTCAGAACCCTAGCTGCTGCATTCTGCACTAATTGAAGACGTTTCAGGGCTGAGCTAGTGCAACCAGACAGTAAGACATTGCAATAGTCCAGCCGAGAAGACACAAATGCTTGAACCAATTTTTCAGCATCTTGAAGAGACAACATTTTTCTAAGTTAAGATATGTTTCGAAGATGGAAAAAAGCCACTCGGATGATATTGTTGATGTGAGCCTGGAAAGAGAGTTCTGAATCAAGAGTCACCCCAAGGTTTTTAACGACAGCTCTGGCAGAAACAGAGAGACCATCTAAGTTAAGAGAAAACTTAAAGAATGAGTCCCTAAGAGATTTGGGATCCAGTACCAATATTTCAGTCTTATCTGGGTTTAGTGAAAGAAAATTTTGCGTCATCCAAGCTTTCACAGCTTTAAGACACATCTCTAATCTAGTAACCGGATCATTTTCACCCGGTTTAAAGGATACATAGAGCTGCGTGTCGTCTGCATAACAATGGTATTTAACATCAAGTCTACTTATGATATTTCCAAGCGGAAGCATGTATAGAGAAAAAAGCAAAGGGCCCACAACCGATACTTAAGGCATTCCAAAGTTAACCTTGGAATACTCTGAACACTTGTTATTTACCCGGACAAACTGAGATCTATCAGACAGATAAGACTTAAACCATGAAAAGGCAAGTCCAGAAATACCAACTAATTTTCCCAACCTACGAAGAAGAATATGGTGGTCTACAGTGTCAAAGGCGGCACTTAAATCGAGAAGGACGAGAACAGAGATGCGGCCACTATCCATAGAGAGAAGCAAATCATTTACTACAACAGTGAGGGCTGTTTCAGTCCTGTGATGCTTTCTGTAGGCAGACTGAAAACTGTCAAATACCTCATTAGTTTGCAGGAAAGAAGAGAGCTGTTGGGCGACACATTTTTCAAGGATCTTAGATAAAAATGTGAGGTTTGAGATTGGCCTATAATTGGCTAGGACTGTGGGATCCAAATCTGGTTTTTTAAGCAGTGGCTTGAATTCTGCCATCTTAAATGAAGTGGGAACAATACCGGAAATCAGAGAAGAATTAATTATGTGAAGAACTGGGCCGCCAAGAATGGGCAGGAGTTCTTTCATTAGCTTTGTGGGAATGGGATCCAAGATACAAGTAGATGATTTGGAAGTAACAACTAATTTGGCTAGTTCACTCAGGGATATAGGAGAAAGGGATTCAAACTGGGTTGTGTGTAATGTGGAAGACTCCATATCATAAGAAACGCCATCGCAAACTGGTAAGGAAGCAGTGATCTTCTCTCTAATTCTAATAATTTTGCCATTAAAGAAATTTAAAAAATCATCACTGCTGCAAGAGACTGGAAATCGAGAATTATTTTTATTTTCCTGCATGAGATTTGAAAAGTAACAGGACCTTGCATAAGAGAGAGCATGCTTATATGCAACATGGCTCTCTTTCCAAGCACCATGGAATAACTGGAGTTTAGTGGAGCGCCATTTGCGTTCTAGTTGACGAGATTTTTGCTTTAGTGTCCTTGTCTGGTCAGTGTACCATGGGGCTGGCCTCTTCTTCTGAGTAATATTTTTATATTTCAGTGGCGCGACTACATTAAGGGTACAACGGAGAGCATCAGCAAACTTTTCTGCGGTATCGTCAATAGAGGAGGCACTGACTGGATGCTCAAAATAAGATGGGAAAACCTCAGTGAATTTTGTCGAAGTTGTTGCAGTAAAAGTACGACCAGTGTACATCCTAGTTTCTAACAATGCAGGGTGGGGCAATTGTAAGTAGAATGTGATAAGAAAATGGTCAGACAAACTGGGATTATGTGAATGAATCCTGACCTGCCCAATTTTAATGCCAAAGCTTAAGATCAGGTCTAAAGTATGACCATGAAAATGAGTTGGGCCAACAACACTCTGAGCGAAGCCGACTGACTCCAAAATGTTAGTGAATGCGGATGTTCGAGAATCATCTGCCCTCTCATCGTGCAGGTTAAAGTCGCCCAATATAACTATTCTATCATAGCTTAAAACTAAGTCTGAAAGAAATTCTGAAAAATCTTGGATAAAGGCAGAGTAAAGGCCAGGGGGCCTGTAGACTGTCACCAGAGCTAAAGGCTGATCAGGGGCAGGGCCGGCACCAGTATCCAGCACTGAAAAATTCACCGCTAAAACCTCAAATGTATCAAATTTATACTGTAGTTTTGGCACCGAGTGAATGGAGTCACTATAAATCGCTGCAACACCCCCACATCTCCGGCCCAGGCGGGGGTTTTGAGTGTATATAAAACCAGGTGGAGATGCTTCATTCAAAGATAAGTTTTCATCTGATCTCAGCCATGTTTCTGTGAGACACAGTATATCAAGATAACAATCAGAGATTAATTCGTTTACAAGAGCTGCTTTAGAGTTCAAGGATCTAATATTTAATAGACCAATTTTGAGAGAATATCTATTTATTGGTAGATTGATACAGTTAGTGTTAATGCAAATCAAGTTTTTGTGATGTACTCCGCGATTCTTCTTTCTTAATTTAATTGGAATTCGAGGAACAGACACAGTCTCTATAGGGTTTGACCTAATCAACGGTTTATCAAAGCTGAATGTCAGGAATTTAGATTTAGCTGTTGGCAGTCAACTACGATAATTTAAGTCGTAGGCCAGATTTCTCGACAGAAGTGCAGTGCCCTCTCAAGATGGGTGAACACCGTACCTCCTCAAAAGACCAGGTCTTCGCCGGAAAGCTCGCCAATTGTCCACGAAACCGACGTTATTATCTGCGCACCACTCAGACAACCAGCGATTGAGCGAGTCCAATCTACTGTACATTTCATCACTACATCGGATCGGGTACGGACCAGAGAAAGTAACTGACCGTGACATCTTTAGAGCTTGGGCGCAGGCCGACTTAAAACTGCTCTTTGTGATCTCCGATTGTCGTAATCGAATATCATTTGTACCGGCGTGGATAATCATTTTGGAGAACTTGCGTTTGCCCTGATCGAGTAATTTCAGATTTGCCTCGATATCAGTCACACGAGCGCCAGGAATACAGCTCACTGTGGTAGCTGGTTGAAACACCCTTACATCTCTAACAATGGAATCCCTGATAATTAGTGACTTTTCGGGTACTCGTTCGTCTGGCTCTAATTCTTCGAGGGGAGCAAATGAATCAAACAATTTAACGGGAGAGTGACTGGATGGCTGCTCAAGTTTCTTTCTCCTACGTTTACCTCGAACTGTTACAAATACATCACGTTGTGAAGAAGCTTCTGCAGCAGGTAATGAACGGGAAACAGAAAGAGACCTAACATGAACACTCGTTTTAGGCTGCACCAAGAAAGAATCAATGAACTCCTCATTCCACCTGATGTTCTGCAGCGTTTCAATGCGAGCTTCCAGCTGTAAAAGCTTTTCAGCTAAGCTAGCATATGAGACACATTTCTTGCAAATGAAAGAGCCACTAAGCGCAGAGGAGTCGTAACAAAACATATTACATTCAGAGCACAAGACAGGAAAAGAGGTCGGCGAACAAGGGGAAGCCATCATGGTTATTAACTTACGTTTGTAGGATGCCGCGTAGCCCAAGTCCAAGGTTCACCTCACGGGCGTCTTGCATAAGAACAGGCCGTCAAAAGCGCGAAATTTGCGACTGTATTCCGTTAAAGGCAGAAAATTCTCAGAAAAACAGAAAAAAATCAAGGTAATATTAACAGAAAAATGGGATAGAAATGCTCAGCACAACAGGTGCTACCAAGACGTATAGGACAGGTGCCAACGTGAGACAGGAACGTAGCGCTGCAGCGGGGCGTGTCAAGTCTCGCCAGGACCCTTGTGGGCCGTGCAGGTATCGCAGCAGTGGACGTGAAGCTCAACGTCTCGGCGGCAGCTCGGCCAATAGAAATGCTGCCGGAGACGATGCAGGGTCTTGTTGACCCCAAAGTGGCCCGGCCCCACCGAGCTGTGCACCAGTCCAAGGATTTGCGAGCGTAATGCGTGAGGCACTAGTAGATGCAGCAGGTCGTTGCCCCAGCCAGGAGCTCGCCACCGCTGATACGCCAGCCTGTCTCGCAGCTCCAGGCTCCCTCGTTGCCCCCAGTACGCCTTAAGCTCCAGCCCCCCAGCTGAGACCTCTGGCCAGGTCGGAAATGCGCCAGCCTCCAGCCAGCCCCTCACCTGTTGCAGAACAGCATCAGCCTCTTGCGCCTCCCGCAGCTGCTGATTTTCCCACGGCAGCCACCCTTCCGCCTCCTCTCGTCCCCGCACCTCCACCACCTGTGGTTCAGGTTAGTCCCATTCCTCCATTCTCTGACATTGCTTACAGTTCATTTCGGCGCATGGGCGCCATGATAGGTCATCAGCATTTCCATGAAGACGGCCCGCACGGTGCTCAATTGTAAAGTTGTACTCTTGTAATGTCTCTAACCACCGTGCTACTTGCCCTTCCGGGTTCTTGAACCGCAGGAGCCACGTGAGTGAGGCGTGATCAGTGCGCAGGCGGAAGGAGGTGCCCTGGAGGTAGGGGCGGAAGTGACGGATGGCTAGGATGACGGCCAGCAGCTCTCGGCGTGTGATGCAGTAGTTCTTTTCAGCTCGGCTCAGAGCAAGACTCTAGTAGGCAATTACGCGCTCCCCCTCACCGTCCGCCTGCGATAGCACCGCCCCCATGCCTGTTTTGCTAGTGTCCGTGTCCACGATGAAGGGCCGGCAGACATCAGGGTACGCCAGCACTGGGGCCTGAGTGAGGGCTGTCTTGAGCTGTGCGAAGGCTGCAGCACACTCGTCGGTCCAGTTAAAGGCCTGGTGCTTGTCAGTGAGGCGGTGGAGAGGGCTAGCTATGGAGGCGAAGTCCCGCACGTAGCGCCGATAGTAGCTAGCCAGCCCCAGGAAGCTACGCAGCTCGCCCACGTCCGCCTGTGTTGGCCACTCCGACACTGCAGTTACCTTGACCAGGTCGGTCGCCACCCCTCGCTCGCTTACGAGGTGCCCCAGGAAGGCCGTCTCCCTCTGGAGAAGCTGGCACTTCCGGGGATTCAACCGGAGCCCAGCCAGTCAAATTGCAGTAAACACCTCACTTAGATTCTCGAGAGCTTGCTCAAAGTTGCTGGCGTGCACCAAGAGGTCGTTTAGGTACACGACACAGCAACTTCGAGGGACGGTCGACAGCACTCTTTCCATGAGCCATTCAAAGGTCGCCGGAGCGTTGCAAAGGCCGAACGGCATTACCCGCAAATGCCACAATCCCCCCCCTATGGTGAAGGCGGTCTTAGCTTTAGCACCAGGAGCTAGCCTCACTTGCCAGTATCCATCGTGAAGGTCCAGCAAACTGAACCAACTGGACCCCGCGATGTGGTCTAGCGCTTCGTTGATGCGTGGGAGAGGATAGGCGTGTTTGCGGGTAACGGCATTAAGTTGCCGATAGTCAACACAAAACCGCCACTCTCTATTTTTTTTTGCACTAGTACAGCAGGTGCCGCCCACGGGCTGTCTGAGGGCTCTATGACACCAGCTGCAGCCATCTCTCTCACCTTCTCCTCCGCTACCAGCCGCTTGGACAATGATCACCGATGGGGGCGCAGGGGAATAGGTGTGGCATCACCAGTGTCAATGGTGTGCTGCACCAAATCTGTCTGCGTGCATTCCTCATCGCGCACTGCAAAAAGGTCTGCGTTATCAGTCAACAAGCGGTGCATTTGCTGGCACTGAGAAGGGGCGAGTCCACTTCAGCTGCCTTGCCACAGCTCGCGGACGGCCTCAGCCGTCTCAACTGAGGGTAAGGCAGGTGTTATGTATGAGTATTTTTTGTACGGCATTATATTTCATTTGTAAATGAAGATTTGTTACATGCTGTTTTGCTGCCTTGCTGGTCAGCTATATTTATTTTGTTCATTTGGCACCCTCTGGTGGCATGTCTGTAAAATCATTTAGAAAAGACTAGTGATTTCTAGAAGCTTCTGGCACTTTCCTGCTTGGAGGAGGCGGGATTTCCCAAGAATCCTGTGGATCTTTCTCGAAGGTTGCTAGTCTAGATAAATGCTGTGATTTTAAGCACAGAAGAGCAGACAGCAGCAGTGAGCAGACAGCAGAATAGAGCAGAGCAAAATCAGAGTTTTGTTTTGGCAACAGTTAAATAGTGGCATCAGAGTGTTTTTAGAGTATTGAATAGTGGAAATTTTTTTTTTGTGCAACTTTTTATTAAAGAATAAATTTGTTTTAGTTGTACTTTCTGGTTTTCTTTGTTGTGATTTTTTTTAGTCATAACGCAGGGCATGAAGAAGGAGACGGGCGGACGGTGGGGGGGCTGCTCCCGGGGCCGGCACGCTGGATAGGGGGCCGGCTAGTATGCTGCATGGGTGCTGGTCGGCTGGCTAGCAGGTCGGCGGGGGGCCGTGTGTTGGCTGTGTAGGCCCGGCGAGCTCTTCTCGCCGCCCGCTTTCTTTTTGCAGCTCGGTGCAATGGAACTGTGGTTTGACCGATGGTGAGTGTAGCCTGTGCTATATCGACTGTAGCTCCCCATGATGCTAACAAGTCAAGGCCTATGATACATGCTTCTCCTATGTCAGCTAGCCAGAACTCCTGTTCGGCTAGGTGGCTATCCACCGTCACGCTTACTGTTTTCTTGCCCTTCATGCCCATCCTCTGGCCGGTCACGGATTGCAGCCTGGTCCCAGGTGGCGTTGGGGAGCGTCGTTGGCCGGACTAGACAGATGGTGGCTCCTGTGTCAACGAGCGCACGGCAGGGTTGGCCGTCCAGTCGGCAGTCTAGGTACAGCCCACCGGCCCCTAGCCGGCCCACCCGCGGTAACGCACCTTGCTCATCCGCCCTAAAAAGGGCAGAAAGGGATTTTTGCTCATCCGCCCTCACAAGGGCAGAACGGAACTTTTGCTTGTCCGCCCTTACAAGGGCAGAAAGATGTTCAGCTAGAGGTGTGGGTGGGGCCATGCTAGGTTCATGTTCGGCAGGCTGCACACAACTGGGGAGGATGACTACTGGGGGCGGCGGGCTCCTCACAGCGCCGCCCCCGGCTCGTTTCCCGACAGCTGGGGCTCCTTTGGCTTTGGTGCTGGCGCTGTGCAGTTCCGTGCAATATGGCCCCTCTCGTCACATCGGAAACAGCGTCGCTCGTCACGGCGGTTGCCTCGATGTTGTTGTGCCTGACTGGGAGTGTGGGCCCGCCTAACTTGCTCTTCTTCCTCTTTCGGAGCCACTTCGTGTACTTGTGGGCGTGACTCCCGGGGGCTTGTTGCCGTCACTTCCTTGATGACGTCTTCTACTCTTTCGGCCTGTAGGAGAGCTTCATCGAGGGACTGGGGCGTTGTCAGCATGACGTGGTGCCTCAGTTGTTCCGGGGTGAGAGCCTGCAGGAAGCTGTGCAGCACTAGCTCGTCTTGCTCACGCATCCCGAATGTGGGGTAACCTTGACGGGCGTGGAAGCGCAGGTCGGCGGCCACGGCCCCCCACTGTTCCCCCGTTTGGGGGCGGAGAAGGAGTAACTTCTGGCGGTGTAGCCGGGTTGACTGGCGCTGCCCGTATCGTTTTTCTAACGCTTCTGTTAGCGAAGCTAGGCTAGTCTGTTCAGTTGGGTCGAGATCAAGTAGCGTTTGAAGTGCTGGACCTTCCAGGGCTAGGGCCAGATAGGTTGCTGCCTCACCATCCGTCCACCCACAGCACTGGGCCGCCAGTAGCAGCTGGGCCTGGTAGGGCTCCCAGGGCGCTGCGCCGCTAAACCGGGGTAGCTTCACTCCCTTCCGTGGTTCCGGCGCCCCCTCCTGCTCAGATGCCGCCGTCGCTGCTGTTGGAGCTCGTGCGGGACGGGGTTCGCTGCTTCCCACCGATGCGCACAGCCCTCTTGTTTGGTTCTCGCTCCCCGCGGCTCTGTCCACTTTCGCGCGTAGCCCCGTCTTCAGTTCTCCCTCGAGGCGTGTGATCTCGCGGCGGATTTCTTCCATCCCACTCGCCGACACCAATGTAGAGGTCTCGCTACTCAAGGACTGAGAATGAGGCAGGAATAGCGGTTCTCGCATTGCCCGGGACGGGCTTCGCTTTATTTGCGGCGTCTTGGCCCTGAAAAGGGTCGTTTCTTCATCTTTAACGAACAGACTCATTCTTTCAACAACACAACAGTAACTTTGCTCGCGCTGTGGAGTTCAGCCCTCTTAAACCCCCCGCCCCGGACCTGATTGGCTCCTTCTCTCACCCCAGGTACAACCAATAGCGATACTCTGCTATTTTTCTATGTTTAACTAAACATTTTCATTGAAAACACTTGACACCTCGGCGAACTTGCCGCAAATACATGAATCGGGGCAGAACCGCTACAGTATATTGTTGAGCTCGCCTTTGGGCTGCCACGGACGACTTTAGGTCCGTAGGTAGCGCAAGCCTTGTTATTTCCATTTGTTTTTGGTCTCTCAGCACGCTGCTGGATTTCACTTTTACTTCAAGCCACTGCTCCTGGCTTTTAAACACCTACGCCATCACAGTACACTCCAGCCACAATGGAGACGTCAGTGGCGGCTGAAATTAAGAGAGCTATTGCCAGTCAACAAGAGATGTTGACTGGATTTGCAAATTCACTTTCTGTTCTGGTCAATCAGCGCTCTGAACTGGCTGATAGGCTACACGTGCAGGAGACTGCTCTGCAGAACCAGCAGAGCGTCCTGTTAGAATTGTCGGAGAGTATTAAACCTCTAACGTTACAGACTCCACAAAGAGTTGCACAGGCACCACCCATACATTTTCTCCGAGAACCTAAGTTACAACTTCCCCAAAGATACAGTGGCGAGGCTGGTAAGTGTAGGGATTTTATTGCCCAGTGTGAAATATTTTTTAAGGCTCAGCCGTCAAGTTTTGTTAATGAGCGCTCAATTGGGTCGGCCCACTAATTAGGTCTAACTCACCGGTTGTTAATTCGGTAGAGGCCCTTGTTAGGGAGATGGTTTCTGTTTTTGATCAGGACATTTGTGGACAAGACGCAGCTACGCGTTTAATGCACTTAAGACAAGGTAAAGAAAGTGTTTTCTATTGCTTTTCGTTCTCTAGCCACAGAAACAGGCTGGCCAGAGGCTCCTCTGATGACAGTTTTTAGTCATGCACTTACAGAGGAGATTAAGGATGTGCTGGCTACGTTAGAACCCTGCTCAACCTTAGATTCCTTAGTTCGTACCGCTGTGCGAACTGACAATCGCGTACGCGAACGCAGCCGGGAGAGACTAAATAAATCTCCGCTGGCTGACAATGAGATTAAAATTGCTAATGGCGATTGTGCATCTCCTAGTTCACCCATTAAAGATTCTACTTCGGTTGAGCCCATGCAAGTTGATGGTTCTTTTAACCGTCAGTCTAAAATACTCATTAGCAGAAGAATAATCTGCTTTAATTGAAATAAGCCGGGTCATATCCGTCCACATTGTCCTAAACTCCGGGGAGAAAGGAAAGCCCCTCTAGCGATTCAGGGGACGCTAGAGGGGCAGACCAACTTCCCTTCCGAATACTAATCCCTGTAGAACTGACTGTGGGGAGTAAAAGATTTACCATTGAAGCGTTCGTAGACTCGGGCGCTGTTGATTGCTTCATGGATTTTAAGTGGGCTAGGAGGCATTCCGTCCCTACTGTTGCACTTTCACAATCACGTTCTGTCAGAACTTTGGACGGTCGCCCGCTGGGAACGGGAGTTATAACCAAAGTTTCTGAACCATTAAAGATGTTCATCTCTTTTGGTAGCCACTCTGAAGAGGTTCGATTTTTCATTATCAAGTCTCCCACTTTCCCTATAGTTTTGGGTCATTCATGGTTAAGGGAACACGAGCCTTGTATCAGCTGGGGGAGACAGATTAATCCTATCGTCCGCTGGGGTCCCAAGTGTAGCACACATTGTAAAACTAATGATAATGGTTCTTTTGGACGTGAAGCTATGAGTCAGGCTGACACCGAGAGCGAGTTTGAGGAGGTTATTACTCTGTACCCTCCTAGACTGGAAAAAGGGGCAGAGGAGGGGTTAGAATGGGATCCTCAATTTGACTGGCAAGAGCCAGAGGATGATTATTTTTTGGAGAACTTCAGCGATTCAGAGTCAGTCACGGATTCATTGGACTCTAATCAGGGTAAAGAATTTGGGGCTACCCTGAACTTTGACTTGCCTCCGAATGTTCCCAGGGATTACGTTGATTTGGCTGAGGTATTCAGCAAACAACGAGCCTCTATATTACCTGCGAGATTAATCTCTATCCTGGGACAACTCCGCCTATGGGTTCGCTATATTCGCTGTCAGGACCTGAGTGTAAGGCTATGCGAGAGTATATTCAGGAGGCTCTCGCCAAAGGTTTTATTCAGCCGTCCACGTCCCCTGCCGGAGCGGGATTCTTTTTCGTTGGGAAAAAGGATAGCGGGCTAAGACCCTGTATTGATTACAGGGGTTTAAATAAAATCACTATTATAAACCGATACCCCCTTCCATTAATGAATTCCGCGTTTGGACGTCTACAGGAGGCGTCATTTTTTACGAAGCTAGATCTTCGTAATGCTTATAATTTGATTCGCATTCGGGAGGGGGACGAATGGAAAACGGCTTTTAACACGCATGACGGGTACTACGAATATCGGGTCTTACCTTTCGGGCTGGTTAACGCCCCCTCGGTGTTCCAGGCATTTGTTAATGACATGCTCAGAGAGATGTTGAAGAAATTTGTCTTCGTTTATCTCGACAATATTTGGATCTTTTCTTCAACACTGTCTGAGCACAAACAACACGTCACACGTGTACTGGCAGACCTGCTCCGTGCCAAACTTTTCGTTAAAGCCGAGAAATGTGTTTTCCACGCCCAGACTGTCTCATTTTTGGGATTCATTGTGTCTAAGGGTTCGGTGCGGATGGACCCAGACAAGGTGGCTGCGGTCAGGAACTGGCCTGCGCCGCAGAGGGTTAAAGAGGTCCACTTTCTGGGTTTTGCAAACTTTTAGAGGAGGTTTATTCGTAATTTCAGCGTGGTTGCTGCCCCTATTATTGCGCTCACTAAAAAGAATACCTCCTCAGCGTTTTTTTGGTCCCCTGCAGCTGATGCTGCTTTTCAGGAATTAAAAAAACGTTTTAGCTCGGAGCCTATTTTGGTTTCGCCCGATCCCTCCCTCCCATTTGTCGTGGAGGTAGATGCTTCCGAAGTGGGCGTTGGTGCTATTCTGTCCCAGCGCCCACATTGGGATAATAAGCTTCACCCATGTGCGTATTTCTCCCGGTCTTTGTCCGCCGCTGAACGCAATTATAGTATTGGTGACCGGGAGTTATTAGCGGTCAAGCTGGCGCTCGAGGAGTGGCGCCACTGTTTGGGAGCTGAGCACCCTTTTGTGGTTTGGACCGACCATAAAAACCTCCAATATATTCAGCAGACCAAACGGCGTAATTCCCGGCAGGCGCGATGGTCATTGTTTTTTAACCGTTTTGATTTTACGCTCACGTACCGCCCAGGCTCTAAAAATACTAAGCCTGATGCGCTGTCACGTACATTCGATCGCACGGATAGCGATCCTTCCCCAGAGCCTGTTATTCCTTCGGCCCAGATCGTAGCACCTATTCAGTGGGAAGTTGAGGCGGTTGTTCAGGAGGCGTTGAGGTCTGATCCCAGTCCTGGGGGGGAGCCTCCTGGTTGTTTATTTGTCCCACATGGCGTTAGGTCACAGGTTCTTCAGTGGGGACACTCTTCCCGCCTGGCGGGGCACCCGGGGGCCCATCGGACCAAGCAGTTCCTGGCCCAACGGTTTTGGTGGCCGGAGATGATGGGAGACATTCGGGAGTTTGTTGCTGCCTGTGGCGTCTGTTCTAGAAATAAGACTTCCCATCTCCCTCCCGCTAGTTTGCTGCAACCATTGCCCGTTCCCAGACGCCCTTGGTCGCATATTGCTTTAGATTTTGTTACGGAGCTGCCTGTTTCTGACGGCAACACGGTCATTCTGATGGTGGTTGACCGTTTTTCTAAAGCGGCTCATTTTGTCGCGCTACCCAAGCTGCCTTCAGCACGGGAGACAGTGCATCTTGTGTTCCGGTTGCATGGGCTTCCGCAAGATGTTGTTTCTGACCGAGGCCCGCAGTTTACGGCCCGCAGCCACTGCTCCTGGCGTCTAAACACCTACGCCATCACAATAATTGAGAGTTTTTCATACAATATGTATATTTGTTACTTCCCCAAATGTTCAATAATGTGCTGTGATGTTTACATGTACATTTTAGGACACCATTAAATTCCTACAACACTCGAATATATAATATAACACCTACATCAAAAGTCGAGTGAGAATGAGGCATGTCCTAATACTTTTGTCAGGTATTGTAGTTCTCCCAGACGGTCCTGTCTATTAAATCCAAAATTATTTTGATTGTAATTCACCTTTTTTTGGGATTATTTAAACTTGTGGTAAGGTATAAACATGTCAACATGCAATCAGTTATCAACAGATCAACATGTGATTCGGAATCCTCAGTCACAAACAATTAAGTAATAGTCACATCGTTGATGATCTACTGAAATACTTTTATCGTCGGTCAGGAGAGCGGGTAAGTATTTATAGTGCCGAGAGTTAAAACTTGGAACCCTTCACAGCCCTAGAGCTGGGGTGTCCAATCCTACCCAGAAAGGGCCGGTGTGGGTGTAGGTTTTTGTCCTAGCCGGCAGTGCTACTGCACCTGATTCCACTAATTAACTAATTAGGGGATCAATCAGGACCTTGGTGGCTAGAATCAGGTGTGTTAGTGTTGGGCTCTAACAAAAACCAGCATCCACACCGGCCCTTTCTGGATAAGATTGGACACCCCTGCTCTGGGGGGGTGCACTATGAAGCAAGTTCAATTTCAGCCAGGTTTTCTTTGTGTGAGCTGGCTCAACAGACACTAAACTCACTATCAGAGATACTATAAGTTACCATAGCAGGTAAAAAGAGAACTGCTTTGGTAACATTGAGAATCCTGGCTTCAAGCTCAATATACCTCACTAGGTCGCCAGTCTTGCCTCGTACTACAGTACACCCCCATGGTGTTTGCTGCTCTGGTAGTCTGAAAGGTAATATTGTGACAAGCAGTCTATAACTAAAGTCGAATGGAAATAAAAACAGCCATTCTAAGTGTTACCATTTCAATTTGAGTAACAAGTTTTCCAGTGTAATAAAATAGTCCAAGGACATTTTTTTCCGTACTTGTGCATCTCTGGATATGACCTGAAAGTAAACAAAGCTGAATATGGAAAATAATTTATTGTACATGTGCCAAGTGAAGACCATAATAATGAATTCACTTTGGTGAAAAAAAAATAAATGCGTAAAATAACCTGCTTTAATATTCTTCACAGGAATGTACAAAACCCAAAACCAGTGAAGTTGGCACGCTGTGTAAATTGTAAATAAAAACAGAATACAATGATTTGCAAATCCTTTTCAACCTATATTCAATTGAATACACTGCAAAGACAAGTTACATAATGTTCGAACAGGTAAACTTTGTAATTTTTTGCAAATATTAGCTCATTTGGAATTTGATGCCTGCAACATGTTTCAAAAAAGCTGGCACAAGTGGCAAAAAAGACTGAGAGAGTTGAGGAATGCTCATCAAACACTTATTTGGAACATCCCACAGGTGAACGGGCTAATTGGGAACAGGTGGGTGCCATGATTGGGTATAAAAGCAGCTTCCCTGAAATGCTCAGTCATTCACAAACAAGGATGGGGCGAGGGTCACCACTTAGGGGTCTATTCTCCCATGCGCTTAAGTCGAAAAAAGCGCGTAGCTACGCGCTTTTCAGCCTACGCGTATTCTCCCCTCGACTTAAGTCTGTGCATTACGCGCCTTGAAGGCACTTGCTCCGCCCCCAGCGCGTAAGGCCAAAATTGGGGCGTTTCCAGCGTTTCTCATGCAAATAACACTTGCGCGTATTCTCCCCCTGACTTACGCGCTTTTTCTGTTAAGCGCTTTTGAGGGCTGTATTAAGGTCAAGCGCCAACATTAGGCGAAATTGAATATTGCGTTTGATGTCGGTTATAGGCCGAATTTTAACATTACTTTTATTTTATTTAACATGGTAAAGGTTGAGACATTTAATATTCGATTGTGTATTTCTAAACTACATTTCTCAAAGCCATGATAATTTATCAAACGAAATCATCACATGATATTACGCATCAGCCTCTTCTCCAATCAGTTAAATTACAAACGCAAAACTATTAATTAATACGAGTATACAGAAGACCATCATTCTACCATGCCCTCAAAATCTAAAGCCAAAATGCCAGTCCTGCATTTGCTTGCACTCTTGCGTGATTGGGAAAGAGTAAGAGGAGCGCGCCGAGCTCGAAGACGAACACGCATATATCGGCTTCGTTTGGACATCCTGGGACAAACAAACATCGAGTGCATCCAGCGCTTTTGCCTGGACCGTGCATGAGGCAATCATCTATCTTTGCCGACTTCTGGATGAACAGCTATCCAGCCGCAGCAATTATCCACAAAACATACCCGTAGTCATCAACGTCAGAACTGCGCTGTCGCTCCTGGCATCTGGGTCGTTCCAGAGAGTGGCTGGTCATGTCATTTACATCACAGGCGTCTGTGTCAAGGTGTCTGACGCAGTTCGTTGGCGCTTCAAGTTCTTCTCCATGCACTTCCACTGCAGAAAGAGTAGATGCCATCCCCTCCTCCTGTGCAGTGAAATGCACAGGGGATGATGGTTGCCCACCACCTGTTGCGTGTACAGTTCTCCGGTGTGCAGAGAACCTGGCTTTTACAGCGCCCCGCAGATCTCTCCATTTATGCTTTAAATCGGGGATACTGCGCTTACATCTCCTCACCGAAGCCACATCCAGAACTATTCGCAGCTTAATTCCTCGGATCAGCCTTCATTGCTTGCTTGCCATACACCAACATCTGTGAAATTTGGTTTTCGGCTTTGGCTCGACATCGCCATCATTGTCTTCCATGTTCTATAAACAAATGCGACTGCCCTATATGTTCGTGATAATCTAAAAAGTTGTGATATTCTCACGAGTGAGGGGATTGATTTTCTCATTGAAGATATCTGAATTAACTAACTCGAGTCCTAGTAATGTTTTACCATTGGTAATACTGTGTAATTAAATGTGTGAATAAAGATATTATTAAATAGGCTACTCTAGATTGAGCCCTACCCTGGCAAATACCAAAGCACTATCCATTTGTAAATCAATTTTAGCCTTTAAAGAATAGCCGACATGGGAAGAATCATTATCAGTAAATGGGATAATTCATTATAATGAAGTATTAGGCACAAATCAAATCAAGGTGTCGCTCAAATCAAGTAGGATGATAGGCTATGGATATGGAATTCTGTCATTACTGAGGCGGTTTCGGGGCGGGGAGATGACCGCGTGCGGAGTAGGAATCCTTGTTAAAGCGTTTCCATGTCCTTTAGTTGCAAACATGTCATCGGAGTAGTTTTCAAGTGCGCAATTTCTAAATGAGATCATATAAACTTTCTTTGATTGTCTTTGTGTGACTAGAATGTTCCCTTTGTCTTCTTCCCTGTCTTCCACGGAACAAACAGGCTGGTGTAGGAGGGGCACATTTTCAATGATCTGATTGAGAAGCGCTAAATTCTTTATTTATTATTTCATTATCGCGGCAATTTGTTTGTATGCATAGCTTTAATGCCATGGTGGCTAGAGCAAGAAATAACAAGTGTTTGTTACTAACATATCCCCCGCCGCCACAATTTTATGTGTCCGTACGGACGGAGCCCAATGCTATATCCCCCGTTATCCCCGGCGGGGGATAAATAAAGAGATGTCTGAATTACGTCTTGTAATTGGTACGGCCTACTATTACAGCGGCATATAAAACCTCGTATCTTCACAATGACAAACTTCACAGGAAAATAAAATTAAATTATATAATTATAATAATATAAATGGATAAATATAGTTTAAAATAAAAATGTTTAATTTTGCATGTTAGAATAGTGGACATACGAGATTTCGTTTCTTATCAGTTTGGAGATACGAGGTTTTATCAGCAGGCCGACAATATTCAAATTTAAAGTCTGGATTGCGTTTTCCATGGACCACAAATGCGTTTTTATTGTTAATCAGAAAATCCTTTTTCCATGTTTTCCTGATAGCCATAATCAATGAGCTTTGTACAGAGTCTGCCTCTCTTTTGGATCAGTCACACCTCTTTCATAAGGCCGCCTACATTCTGAAGTTAAGCGCTGTGGGCGTGATCTAAGCGAGTAGGGGAGAATACGCGTAACTCAAAAGCGCTTAACTCGAAACGCGTAAAAAAGGACTTACGCGCTAATGGGAGAATAGACCCCTTAGTGAACAAATGCTTGAGCTGATTGTCGAACAGTTTAAAAACAACATTCCTCAAGGAGCTATTGCAAGAAATTTAGGGATTTCATCATCTACGGTCCGTAATATCGTCAAAAGGTTCAGAGAATCTGGAGAAATCACTGCACGTAAGCGACAAGGCCGAAAACCAACATTGAATGCCCGTGACCTTCGATCCCTCAGGCGGTACTGCATCAAAAACCGACATCAGTGTGTAAAGGACATCACCACATAGTCTCAGGAACACTTCAGAAAACCACTGTCAGTAACTACAGTTCGTCGCTACATCTGCAAGTGCAAGTTAAAACTCTACAATGCAAAGCGAAAGCCATTTATCAACAGCACCCAGAAACGCTGCCGGCTTTGCTGGGCCCAAGCTCATCTAAGATGGACTGATGTAAAGTGGAAAAGTGTTCTGTGGTCTGACGAGTCCGCATTTCAAATTGTTTTTGGAAACTGTGGACGTCGTGTCCTCCGGACCAAAGAGGAAAAGAACCATCCAGACTGTTATAGGCGCAAAGTTCAAAAGCCAGCATCTGCGATGGTATGGGGGTGTATTAGTGCCCAAGGCATGGGCAACTTACACATATGTAAAGGCACCATTAATGCTGAAAGGTACATACAGGTTTTGGAGCAACATATGTTGCCATCCAAGCAACGTCTTTTTCATGGACGCCCCTGCTTATTTCAGCAAAACAATGCCAAGCCACTTTCTGCACGTGTTACAACAGCATGGCTCCATGTAAAAGAGTGTGGGTACTAGACTGGCCTGCCTGTAGTCCAGACCTGTCTCCCATTGAAAATGTGTGGCGCATTATGAAGTGTAAAATACGACAACGGAGACCCCGGACTGTTGAAAAACTTAAGCTGTACAACAAGCAAGAATGGGAAAGAGTTCCACCTGAAAAGCTTCAAAAATTGGTCTCCTCAGTTCCCAAACATTCACTGAGTGTTGTTAAAAGGAAAGGCGATGTAACACAGTGGTAAAAAGGCCCCTGTGCAAACTTTTTTGCAACGTGTTGCTGCCTTTAAATTCTAAGTTAATGATTATTTGCAAAAAAAAATAAAGTTTCTCAATTTGAACATTAAACATCTTGTCTTTGCAGTGTATTAAATTGAATATAAGTTGAAAAGGATTTGCAAATCATTGTATTCTGTTTTTATCTACTATTTACATAACGTGCCAACTTCACTGGTTTTGGGTTTTGTATAGTCATCAGTATTGTTTCAGGTAAGGTTTTTGCAGGAACTATGACATTAGCCTGTTATGATTAATAGAAGGCACCAAATGCAGCTTTGAAGGGAAATCCACTTGGGAGTACACTGCAAAATATGAAAGATGAATATACTAGGTAAGATGAATTTACTTATTTTAAGACTTAAAGCACTTATTTCTGTCACCATTTTTCTTATTAAGACAAAAATATTGTCCTTGATTTGAGGTAATTTTGACTAGCTTGCCAATGGAATAAGTAAATTTTCACTTGTCAAACAGTGAAAATGTTCTGATTCCATCGGCAAGCTAGACAAAATTAAATCAAGGACATATTTTTTGAAAAAAAGAAAAATGGTGACAGAAATAAGTGTTTTAAGTCTGAAAATAAGTAAATTCATCTTACCTAGTATTTTTCATTTTTTGCAGTGGAGGAATACTGTAGTAGAAGAGTGAGAGGCTGTAGCCCAGAACTACTGAGGGGCAGTTCAGCTAAGTTTATAATGACTGGAGAGGGTAGGGGCGTGCCTGTGCCCAAGCCAACGGCTGTCCTGGGGCAGAATCCAGATAGTGAATCCCCCTTCCAGAAGTAGGACTACTTGACAGTAGAACCTAAGAGTTTAACAGGAACACAGTACTAATCTTGAGACTGGTGAAGGCATGGGGGGTGTTCCTAATAAACTGACTCACAGGAATAAGCAGGAACAAAACACTCATAAGACCAGCGTACCAATCCTGGAGATTCATATATGGGCTTGGGAGCTTGTTCCTGATGATAAGACCTTGATTAATAATTATTAGGTTGCCGGCTGTAGGCCAGTAACCTATTGTCGTCACTTTGCGTCCGGCAGCGTTGTCGGCCTCGTCCGTTTAAAGCTGTATCTCAAAAACGGTCTGATGATTTTTTTAAATTTGGGGATGTGATGAAATGGGTCATCAAGTTAATGCCCGAACAAAAATTTTTTTTGATTGAATCCTACGTTTAGCGGCCATTTTTATGTCTAATATGGCCATTTTTGGCACTTAGGCGCCAATTTCTCAAAAACTGTGAGATGAATTTTTTCTAATCGCAGCAGTGGAATCAGTATCATGACCTGCTTCAACGGTGTAAACGGCGTTTTGATTGATTCACTCCTTCATAGCGCCACCTAAGCAAAGTCTCTAGACTTCATCATTTTTCGGGGTGTTTTGCCACAAAATGTGCTGTAACTTACCTATAATATAAATGTAATAAGCATGAATTAACCTTGTCTAGCATAACATGCTTGCCGAGCATTGTCAGTCAGTCAAGGTCCCATGGCAAAATTGTGCTATAACTCTCTTAATATAGCATTTAGAGCGCAGGTATTTATGAGGTACCTATAGGGAATCAGGTATGCCGAAAATTGTGAGTCAGTCACATTTGACCTTGGGACTCAAGGTCAAGGTCAAATGGCAAAAACGTGCTATGACTTGGTTTATATGACATTTTGAGCTTAGATATGTATGAGGCACCAATAGGGAATCATGTATGCGAAACATTCTTGGTTATTCGAATTTGACCTTGAGCCTCAAGGTGAAGGTCAAATGGAAAAAATGTGTTATAACAGCTTAATGTGGCATTTAGAGCTTAGGTATGTGTGGGGCACCTATAGGGAATCATGTCAGCCAAACATTCTCTGCATGTTGAATATGACATTGGGTATCGAGATCAAATGGCGAAAATGTGCTATGACTTTCTGAATATGGCAGTTAGAGCTCAGGTATGGCCCATATTTGTTTAATATTGTTTTTAGAGCTTAGGTATGTACTGGGCACTCGTAGCAAATCAAGTATGCTGGTTGTTTTTGACATATTGGATTTGGGGCAACAAGGTCCAGGCAATAGCTAAAACGGCCTAAAAGTCCTTTAATGTTGGCTTTAGATCTTCAGTATTTATTGGATACTAATGAAAAATTATGTATGCTGATCAAAAATACGACATTGAATTTGACTTTGGTCTTCAAGGTCAAGGTCATGTGACAAAATCAATCTATTTATTTCGTTTAATAATGTCTTTAGACATTAGTATGAATTAGGCACTAACCCATATATAATTAAAATTTTAACGAGCATTGTAACCGCATGGTTGACCTTTTTTTTGCAATCAATTGCAGCAATAAAAACTGGTGAAAATCCATTTTTGGATGTTTGTTCCTATTAGCATCATGGAATCGAAAGAATAATACTAATTAGACCCATACGTTGTTGTGTAAAAACAATCATTGTCTGAAAGCAGAGCAAGAACCAGACGTGAATTGAGAAGATGGCGCACTTCACAAATTGACAGCAGACAACAGTGAAAGTTCAGGTTGGAAATATATCTCATCGGATTTCATGTTGTGGACTTGTGGATAATGGTAATTAAAACCCCTTTCTCAGTGAGCCGCGTTGGCCTGCAAAAGTGTGTGAATGGAACAGTTCTCTTCTTTTGCAGAGAAGAATTGATTCAAAGAACCGTGAATTGATTCGCAGTGGTACAGGACCATTCGCCATCATTGCCAAAATTCATGAAAAAATTAAATGGGTTTAATTTTTTCGCGGATGTCCGAGCTCAAGCTTCTTAACGCCAGTATCATGTAGACAACGTGTTGCTTTCGCATGAATTTGTGTTGGCTTCCTATTGAATCTGCTGACTGATGCTAGTTACTTTTCTCCTGTTGGGGCTGTAACAAACGGCAGCCTTCAGGGCCATTGGCACTCTAGTGTTTTTCTTTATCATTAATTTATGGAAACTAACAGAAGTTAGTTAGAAGAGTTTGGCTCAATACTGGAAGACACAAACTGACTGGGAGGCTTTGTAGGGTATAAATCGTGACAATCCAGCAACCACGTGTGAGGTTTTACGAAATGAACCAAGAGCAAACACCAGTAAAATGCAAAAGGGAGGCCTTATTTCTGAAGGGGGAAACCCCCCAACAGAGCTGGCAACAGTACAATGTCCGCAATCCAAAATCAGAATCCAAAGGGCGAAATCCAGAGTCATACACAGGGCACCAATCACAAAAAATCGTAGTCAGACAAAAGAGGTCAAAAAACAAGAATGCGGCAAAAGTACAGGGAGTAGGCAAAGCTCGATATCAAAGACGGTCCAGTCAGAAAGATAAACACTGAGAGATCAAGGCGGGAAACGTGGCACGAGAAAACTAGGGAGAACGATCTGACAAGAGTGTGAAGCAAACAGACATCTTATATACACATCCAGGAGAACACATGACCAGGGAGAACAGGTGCAATCAATGGTGACAATGATTAGGGAGAGACACATGAGGGATAAACTAATTACATGAATTTGGCTGTAGCCAAAACGCAGACAGGGATCACAAGACAAACCTAAGTACAAACAGCTCCGGTTAAGGAGTACTAAAAGTGCATAGTCTAAAGAAAAGGAAAGCATGAGATAAGTGGAAAACTGCAGCAGAGATAATTAGGGATAGGCAAGGAGGCGGAGACTAGAATTGGGCGACAGCTGAGAGATCATTAGTCAATTAGTAAGTGCAGCTATACAATCCCAAGTGCTTGTTAGTAAGTTAGTCCAAATATACAAGGTTAGTGTGGGTTAGTATTTAGCAAAAACAATAAACTGTTAGTATGTGTTAGTAAGACAGTAAAAGAGAGAGGAAGGAAGAACACGAGATAATGAAAGAAGATTGAAACCCAGAAACCAATAAATCACCCGAATGAGTGGCACACAAGACAAGGGACCGTGAGCAAAGATACACACGTGACAAGACAGGGGAGACAAAGTGCAAAGCATGGAAATGAAAACATGGCTTGGAAACTAAATGATCTAAACATGAAAAATAATAAACAGGAAATCTAAATACCAACACACAAAACACAATCCTAAGAATAGTCAGACAGGAGGTGGTCACTAAACACAAGAATCCTTAACATGGCAGAGCCAGGCACAGAACTTAACATGACATGCAGAATCAGCAGGCATGGCAGAATCAGAATCACAACACCACGCTGACATCATAAGGAATTTATATAGTTAAGATATTCACTAGAAGGTGAAGCATACAAATAACACCTAGGAGCAACCGAGGAGACCAAACAACAAATCAATTGAAGGATGAAAAACCGCGAAAACACATTCATACTGCTGGAACAGGGGAGCAACCAATCAAGCACATAAAGTATTAGGGTTCTCACAGCCATCATGTTCATGGAGCTGTGTCTATTGGGAATGTTAAATCTAATGAGATCTTCCACAATGTTGGGAGATATGTGTCCAAAAATGTGTCTGTAGAGCATGTTAAGCATCCTGATATCAGCCATAAGGTTTGCATAGACACATCCATATGAAATGCTCAGAGCTATAAGCCTGATGTTAGCAATATGTCTGTCGCAGGTGCCAAATGTAATGCAATCAGACATGGTGTTGTGTTCTGTGGGACTGTGGGTTTTAGTTAGTCAATTTTAGGTTTTTATTATTTTTGTGATGTCTGTTTTTTGTCTGATGTTTTAGTGTTTCACATTTCGTATCTTTCCCGTTATTCCGGTCCACATCTTACCCATGTACGGTTATTTTTTTTCTCCCCGGTCGCATCATTAGTTTGTTGCCGTTTTTGTCTTTATAGATTGTGTTACTGTTTCGGGTGATTTAATGGATTCTGGGTTTCCGCCTTCCTTCCGATCTCATTTGCTTGCTTCCCCTTGCTTTTGCTATCTTCCTAACCCGTACTAACAGTTTGTTGTTTTCTAGAATTTACTAACCAAAACTAACATTGTATATAAGACTGACGTACTAACAAGCACTCGGGATTGTACAGCCGCACTTACTAATTGACTAATGACCTCTCCGCATTCGCCCAGTTCTAGTCTCCGCCTCCTGCTCTGACCTAATCTCCGTCGCTGTATTTCTTGCAGATTCTCTGCAAATTCTCTTATCTGTCCTTCTTCTCACTCTGTGCACTTAGAAGTCCTTTCCAGTTTATTTATCCCTTCTTCGGGAGAGTCTTGTGATCCTTGTCCGTGTGTTGATGTTTTCCTGTTTCATGTAATTGTTTCCCTCGTGTTCCACCCCTTGTAACTTATATTATTTTCAGCTCCTGTGTTTGTCCGTGCCCCCTCCCTCTTTATTTGCAGAGCAGATCTGGCTTCTGTTAGGGATTCTGGGAAACACATGGAGAAAACACAGAGAACAAGAAACACTCTACATTTAATAGAAAAACTCAGAAGACTCAGGAAGAAATAAAACGTGGCACACAGGCCAAAAGAACCACCGTGCACAAGCACTGAAAAGGGGAAAAACTCAGAAACCAACATAACCAAAACTCGTGAACATTAAGGGGCTGGGCACGGACTGGGGCACTCGGGAACACAAGGGGGCTCGGGACGAACTGGGGCACTCGGGAACACAAGGGGGCTCGGGACAAACTGGGGCACTCGGGAACACTAGGAAGCTCGGGAAGGCACAGCTGGCGCAGATGGCAGACTGGGAACACTAGGTGGCTCGGGACGGACTGGGGCACTCGGAACACAGGAGGCTTGGGAAGGCACAGCTGGCAGACGACGGACTCGGGAGGGCACCGCTGGCAGAAGGCAGACTCGGGAAGGCACAGCTAGTGCAGACGGCAGGCTCAGGAAGACAAAGCTGGCAGACGGCAGACTCGGGAAGGCACACCTGGCAGATGGCTAACTCGGTAGGCACAGTTGGCAGATGGCAGACTCGGGAGGTACAGGGACACTCGGACACAGAGGGCATGGGAGGCATAGGGAAACACGAACGCAGGGGGCTCGGGAAGCGTCTGCCAGGCTGCTCTGCACGGGACTGCACTCAGTACTGAACTGCACAAGACTGGAGACGAGACAGGACTGGACTGGGCTGGGCTGAAGTCAGATCTGCTCTGCTCAGCAGCACCAAGAAATAAATAGGGAGGGGGCACGGACAGACACAGGTGCTGAAAATAATATAAATTACAAGGGGTGGAACACGAGGGAAACCTAATTACATGAAACAGGAAAACAACAACACACGGACAAGGATCACAAGACTCTCCCGAAGAAGGGATAAATAAACTGGAAAGGACTTCTAAGTGCACAGAGTGAGAAGCAGGACAGATAAGAGAATTTGCAGAGAATCTGCAAGAAATGTAGCGACAGAGATTAGGGGATAGCAGGAGGTTGACACTATAACAGGGTGAATGCGGAGAGGTCATTAGTCAATTAGTAAGTGCGGCTGTACAATCCCGAGTGCTCGTTAGTCTTATATACAATGTTAGTTTTGGTTAGTAAATTCTAGAAAACAACAATCTGTTAGTTCAGGTTAGTAAGATGGCAAAAGCAAGGGGAAGCAAGCAAACGAGATCGGAAGTAAGGCTGAAACCCAGAATCCATTAAATCACCCGAAACAGTAACACAATCTATAAACACAAAAACGGCAACGAACTAATGACGCGACCGGGGAGAAAACAGAATCCATCCATGGGTAAGACGTGGACCGGAATAACACGGGAAAGATACGAAATGTGAAACACTAAAACATCAAACGAAAAACAGACAACACAAAAATAACTAGAAAAGCACTCAGAGAGCACAGACCTCCGCCAGGGGGCAGCAAAACCCAAAAGCACAACGATTGGAACTCCGGCCCATTGGAAAGACTTGAAATCTTGAACTTTGGCATATATCTCAGCAGTACTTTGGCCTAGATATGCCAAAATTTAATCAGCTGTTCCTTGACTTAATACCCACCTTCTGTGAAAATTTCATCAAAATCAGTTCATTACTTTTTGAGTTATTTTCGAAACCAACAGACAAAGAAACAAACAAACAAACCCAGGCAAAAACATAACCTCCTTGGCGGAGGTAGTAAAAACCTAAAATTGACTAACTAAAACCCACGAAGACCCACAGAACACAACACATGGTGCTGGCAGAGATCTGTCTGTAAGGAGCCATTAAGTGTAAAGACTTTGACCACTATTTTAATGTAGGAGATTGTTAATGTCATGAGATCAGCCATAATGTCAGTAGGGATGTGTCTGTTTGAGAGGTTCAGTGTATGGAGTTGAACCATCATGTTCAAGTAGTTATTTCTGTTGGTGATGGTGAATGTAATGCAATCATTCATGATCTATGCAGAGACGCATGGGTGCTGTGAAACGTTAAGTACTATGAGATGAGCCTGAATGTTAGCAATGTAAGCTGGAAAGGTTAAATGCCATGAGGTTAGCCAATATGTCGGCAAAGTTGTGTCCATAGAATATAGTATATTTAATGGGGTTGTGCAGTTCACCTTTACCTCCTGCTCTAGATCACTGGCCCCTCCGGTTGATGGGAGGGGAGGGTGGGTGTTCCGGAAGACTGGAAGTCTTTCTCAATGGCTCCTGGAATATGGTGTGTGGAGACTCCTGGGGCATGGAGGAGGCCCAGGTGGTCTGCAGACAGGTGGGCTGTGGATCAGCAGTGGCAGCTCTTAATAATGCTTCTGCGGGGACTGTGAGCAACTCCTGGCTGACTGAGGTGAAATGCAGAGACCATGAGCTGCACTTGTGGGACTGCCAGTATTCTGGGCCTCAGCATAACAGCTGCCCACAGCGGAACCCAGCCGGGGTCACCTGTACAGGTGAGGCTACCTTCCACTTCCCTATTACACCTGTTCAACTACATAATTGTATATACATAATTTGCATTCTACACTTTCCTGAGCTTTTCAATACACAATTCAGTACACAATACTGCACCAGTCAAAAGTTTGGACCAACCCAAAAATGAGATAGAAAAAGAAAAAATGCAAACAAAAATTAAAAGGATTTTACAAATGATGATTTTAAAATTTTAAAATCATCTTAAGAAATCTTTGCAGTCATTATTGCTGAGCACAGTCTTATATTTTTTTCGCCCTGAGTGCAGTCTTATAGTTCTGAGAATTGACATTAGAGCAATTCCGAGACATTGGCGACCAAATGTCCCATTCATGACAGACAGTAAAATGATCCCCAAATAGAAATTGTGAGGCTTGGAGTTCACAGCCCTCCTCCTCACACTCTTATCGCCACAAATTAGTGGCATCACCTTTGGGTCATTACTAATGAGCCACAGGCGCAGAGTACTTAAGCCTTGCATGTGCCAGCCTTAGATGCTCTGTATCTTCCTGTTGGTATCATTCCTTTGTTTATTAAATACTCATCACTTCCAGCCTGGCGCATGAGTCTAATCCTTCGCTCCACGATCCTAGAGCTCACCGGACAGCTGCATAGCATCTGGTTGGACAGAAACCGTTACAGAAATGAAAGGAAAAATTGAGCTTTTCCCTTACGAATATAGTAGTGCACTATTATTCCCATAAATTTAAAAAAAAAAAAAAAAGTTTTAATACATACAAAAGGATTTTTTTGGGGGAACGGTTTAGTGCCTTGACACAGAGGGGCCATTTTGTTAAAATACCTTGGAATCGCCCATTCACGTTCTTGCTGCTTTGCGCCACTTGTGGTTTGGTTCTCCCTGACATTTAAATTAGTTTGAAATTAATTCACATTTTTATTGGTCTTATTTCTTGGGATTATTTTTCCTCGTATGGATTTTATTAATAATCCCAAAACTTTGCAGGAGTTCCTTGTGAAGTGATAATTTTCCTTTTATTAATTTCAGTCTACATATAACTTGCCTTGTGCTATTTGAGGTTGTTTCAGTGGTTCAACCATTTTAATTTCACCAGAGTACTATTACATGAGTAAAGTGTGTCAAAGCTTTTGACTATAGCTGTAGGAACTGTCAAAAAGGGTTAGTCCTACCTCCTGTTCCTCATGACTACCTTTATTGCATTTGGTAACAGAGCACCGAAAAGTATTTGAATCCCAAACAACAACTTAAATACCCAAGTCAGATCTCTCCAAGCTGACTTCCAACACAAGTTGAGGTTAATCAAGAGAGCCCTGTTAGAAACACTGATAGTATCATATTCTGACAGTTTTTTTAAAATTAGGGTTTCACTGTAGTCTGACTGTCTATGCTGCTTTCGATTTGTTTTGTGTGTGTGTGTTTTTTTTAATTGATTTAGTTAAATTATTCAGTTATTGTCTTGTGGCTTTGCCACTCCCTTTGAGCTTCTTTACCGCTCTCTTGCACATTGTTAATTGTTGACTTTGTATATTGTGAATCCAGTTTCCAGTTCCTTGCTTCCTCCAGTCTCTTTATTGCCATTTAATCCAAGTTATTTTCCAGCCTTGTGTCCCTCATTCCCCTCAGCATGACACCCTGGCTTCTGACCTTCAACCGTCTCTGACCATGCTAAAAGACAGCGTTTTGAAAAATGCTCTGCGGCCAGTGGCGGTTTTACACGGAGGCCTACAGGGGCCTGTGCCCCCATGCTGGCCCCTGTGCTGACTGAACAATAAAATTATAATGTATATTTTTTACGATGATATGCGCTTGCACCAACACCGGACCTAATGTCACTCAACATTCTACACGGACTGATTATAGCGACGCGCCAAAGTGGGTTGTCTACCTGTGTTTGCTTTCACTGATCTCAATACGTTGGCTGGGATTTGAATATGAGCCCAGCAGCCAGCAAGAACAAACTGTTGCAAGAGACGAAGGTGAGCTAAACGACTGCACCTTATGAAGTGATTTATTGTGGACGTGGCCGTGTTACTGTTGTTCCCCATTCCAGCAACGAAAGCTTGTTGTCAGGTTTGTAAATGTCTCTTAGATTTACGTTACAAATCACTCTCGGTAAAGTACTCATGAAAAGTTCCACACGATTGTGTGACGTTAACCACTAACCTCATCTGACTAGGCTGTTCCATTTTGAAAAATAATTGGCTACGACAGTGGCGTAGCCAGCGGGGGTGCTGAGACACGTCCCTTTTTGACTGCAATTAGTAGTTCTCAATCATTTTCATCTATTGACGCGTTTTCCAATTATCGTAATTGGCAACCATCAACTCGGTTTCTCTCCGTATGCGATCTACCAGCGATTAAATCATGGGCTAAATTCAGTCCAGTTGCGGAACACGAACAGAGAACTGGGTTGCACAAAACTTCCATTTAAAACAATTATTAGTCCTGACCTGTTCTCAGTCATTTTCATGATAAACAAAAGGTTCACTCCGAGAGTACTCCACAGTTGACAGGTGCTGCTTGTTCTCCACGATTAGGAACAGGTCAGGTCATTGAGACATATGTCTCAATATGAGTCTCAGTAGTCAAGAAAGTCAGGAGCAGGCATGGGCTGGGTGATTTTTCTTTTTTTTTTTTGTGTTTGGAGGTAGAAAGATAACTCTGGTCCACATTCCAACACAGTAGGTGGCAGTAATGCACCTTAACGTTGGTTTCAACCTGCCGAAAAACGTGAAAAAGAAGAAGGTAAGTTTATCAAATGACTGCATTTTTGGGAAATTCGTCGCATTAGCAAATGAATTTTGTTTTTAGCATCATTTTCTGTACCCATCTTTGGTTTATGTTGATCGTCAGATAATAACCTGTTAAATTTGTATTAAAGTTAAAGTTGATGATGTGAGTAGCTCTTAACGATCTAGCATAACCACGTCATTTGTTCATTTAGCTACCTTAAATTAATTGCAGTTATTGGTGTTCGTTTGAGTACAAAGTTTACATTTGCTTATTAGATTCGCTGATAGTTCCATCTGCATCTTAATGCTCACTAGTTAATTTTGTTGCCTACCACACTACTTCAGTTCACTCGAAGGTTCTGTGATTCAGAGCAAAAATAAATGGAAACAGCTTAAAATGTCAAATCTATTTGATACACCGATTTGATCGCATAGCAGCAAGTAACGTCATTAGGCTACACACAAGTTTTTATTCGCTTCAATCCTGTTGGGTGGGAATGCATTTTCACCGCCTTTATTCGCATGAATATTTTTGGCGAACTTCAGGTAATTTGATTGACAAGTGGATGGAAACTTAGTTTATGTCAAGCATAGATGCACAGCTGGGGCACTCTGACATGTCCACACAGAATTTTATAGCTTCATCAAGGGACATACTTGGCACTGCTGTAAGCACTGAGGCATCAGCACCTTCGGTGCTTTCATTATTGGAAGCTAAGCTAACGATGAAGGAGCACATGAACACACACCATGGTGAGCAAACAACAACCAGATGCTTTCTGTAGCGCAGCACAATTTGGTGTTGGCCGGAGTGGACCACTTTTTGGAGCTTCTGCTCATCATGAGTTAAAAAAAATCATTGTGCTCTGTAGCAACCACTTCAGCTACAGTGTCCCAATGGTATTCCAATTACAACCCCAATTCCGAAATAGTTGGGACAAAGTGTTAATTGTGAATTAAATCAAAATGCAATGACTTTAAGATCACATGAGCCAATATGTTATTTACAATAGAACATAGATAACTTTTCAAATGTTTAAACTGAGACATTTTACATTTTTATCCACAAAATTAGCTCATTTCAAATTTTCTGGCTGCAACAGGTCTCAAAAAAGTTGGGAAAAAGGCAAAAAAGGGCTGAAAAAGCAATTGATATATGCTTTTGTAAGAGAATCAGCTGAAAGAACATTAAGCAAGTAATGAAGTTAACTGTCATCAGGTGTGTAACATAATTGGCTATAAAAGGGATGTCTTAGAGAGGCTGAGTCTCTCAGAAGTAAAGATGGCCAGAGGCTCTCCAACCTGCGAAGACTTGCGTTAAAAAATCGTGGAATACTTTAAAAACAATACTCCTTACTGTAAAATTGCAAAGGCTTTGAAGGTATCATCGACAGTGCGTAACATCATCAAAAGATTCACAGAAACTGGAAAAATCTCTGTATGTAAGGGACAAGGCTGAAAGACCTTTACTGGATGCCCATGATCTTCGGGCCCTCAGACGCCACTGCATCACTGACCGGCATGATTCTGTCAGTGACTGTGTTTACATGCACACCAATATTCCTGTATTAATCTGAATATTAGAATATTCCGATTGCGCACCTGTCATGTAAACGTGTGCAATAATCCGATTAAGGTCATTTTCTGATTCAAAATATTCCGATTAAGACCCCTGGCATATGCCTGTTTTAATCGGAATATTGGCTCATGTATACACCTTAATCGGAATATGCCCCTGACACAGAATATCCAACTACGTGTGCGCCTGTTCAGTCCGCAAGGAATTCGCATTTTTGGAGCGAAGAGGAGACGACTGTGTGTTTTCAGATAATGAAAGACATGAATATATTGGAATATATCAATGGTCGAAAGCACCGTAACAAGGATATATTTAAGGTGTGCGAAAAGTGGAGAGGCTGGTTTTGGGTTAACTGCCAAGTGCCAATCAAGTTCAGCATTGCTGGAAAACTGAAGGCGGTATATTACAAAGCGAAAAAAATAAGGGCAGTGGCTCTTTTAACGCCAGTCGTAATCTTACTCCAATTTGCCATTCTTACGAGCTTCCGTATGTTCATGCACAATGTAGGAAATCGGGACTATAATGCATCGTCTGACGTTAGCTAGGGAGACGGCTGTAACACTACTTATGTTTTCTTGCTAGTTGCTTAATTTAGCTAAAGGGTTAGGTAGTTATGAGAGTGTAATTTTAGGTTCAACGTTTGATCGCTAATATTTGGGGAACTATCAGGTCGTCACTCTCCACAATCAGTAGTCAGTAGTGATTAGTGTTGTGTAGAAGAGCTGATAGCTGCACAAAGTTCGTCCTTGCAAGAAATTCTAGAGTACAAGTTGGCTAGTGAGTTAGAAGGCAAGCTGGCAAAGTTAGCTGGCTAATAACTAACCTTACCTAACTTGAGTAGAGGACATCCTGACTGTAACTTAAAGTAAGCCGGCTAGCCGGTCTAGTAATGATAACCACAAGGCACGCAGCGAAAGCGGGATGTTTTCAACCCAGTGGCTAAAAATAGCCACTGCCAAAAACAAAACAATACCACCGGCCCTGATCTAGCCAGTTACATTTATTTCGCGGTCCTGGATGAAATTCTGGGACAGAGACCGCTGGCGATGGCATTGGCCAAGAAAGTGGAGTCGATGTCAGCTTTAAAGCTCTAACTGAAGGCAACCAAAGCCATGACGATTACTTTCGGGCTTTATATTTGCTGAAAACCCAATGTTGAAATTGGACCTAAGTGGTGAATATGCTAATAAACATGTAAACGGAATATTCCCATCGCTCAGCGCATGTAAACTGCTTATTCAGAATATTACCTTAATAGGAATATGGACCTTAATCATAATATGGTGTGCATGTAAACGCAGTCAATGACATTACTAAATGGGCCCAGGAATAATTCAAGAAGCCACTTTCTGTAAACACAGTCCGCCGTGCCATCCACAGATGCCACCTAAAACTCTATCATGCAAAACAAAAGCCATTGCTGAGCATGATCCAGAAGCTCCACCACATTCTGTGGGCCAAGGCTCATTTAAAATGTACTGCAGCAAAGTGGCAAAGTGTCCTGTGGTCAGACAAGTCCAAATTTGACGTTCTTGTAGGAAATCACGGGCATTGTGTCCTCCGGGCTAAAGAGGAGAAAGCTCACCCCTCCTGTTATCAGTGTTCAGTTCAAAAGCCAGCATCTCTGATGGTATGAGGGATGCATTCGTGCATTTGGTGTGGGACACTTGCATGTTTTAAAAAGCATCATGAATGCTGAAAGGTATATAAAGGTTTTAGAGTAACATATGCTACCCTCCAGATGAAATCTATTCCAGGGTAGGCCTTGTGTATTTCAGCAGGACAATGCAAAACCACATACTGCAGCTATTACAACAGCATGGCTTCGTAGTTGAAGAATCCGTGTGCTGAACTGGCCTGCCTGCAGTCCTGATCTTTCACCGATTGACAACATTTGGCCAACATAATTAAACGAAAAGTCCGTCAAAGGATACCCAAAACTCTCCAGCAACTGGAAGCCTGTATTAAACAAGAGTGGGATCAAATTCCAATGGCAAAACTCAAACAACTTGTCTCCTCAATGCCCAGACGCCTCCACACTGTGTTAAAAAGAAAAGGGGATATGACACCATGGTAAACAGGCCCCTGTCCCAACTTTTTTGTGACCTGTAACAGCCATCAAATTTCAAATGAGCTCATTTCGTGGATAAAAATGTTGAATTTCTCAGTTTCAACAATTCTATGTTATCTCTGTTCTATTGTGAATAAAGTATTGTCTGGTGTGATTTGAAAGTCATTGCGTTTTGATTTTATTCACAATTTACACTTTGTCCCAACTATTTCTGAATTGGGGTTGTAAGTACTTTAAAAAATCAGTTGTCTGAAGCAGAAAATTTGGCATGGTATTGAAACTGTGTCATTCTCAGATCAATTATGGTCATCAGGTAATAAAAACGTGTAATTTCCCTCCATGGATTTAGCCTGGTAAAACCAGACTCTGCTACTTACACAGAGTCTGGCCAGTCGTCATTGACAAGTGTTTTCTTCCTGGTGGGTGGGCACTTGTCTGAAGTTTAAAATCATTGGTGTACCTGTAACCTAATCACTAACATTTGGTGATGACGTATGTTATGCGCCGGCTCAGCTGCCTAGTACTTCTGCTGCAAACACAGTCCTTCATACTAGGAATGCAGCGAAAACAAACTGATCAGTACAATAAAATTAATACTGTACCCATATATATGCCCATCTACCAAATATTAGCCTCCACTCATTCACTTAAAAGAACCAAAGGTGATCTTTTTGTACTCCTTACAAGAAACAAAGTGTTGAGCAATCGTTTTTCCTGCAGATACTGCTGCTGTTAAGAGACCCGAAACCAACGGCAGAATCTGTGAGAATAACGCAATATTAACATCAGGACGAAATCTGCGTTGACATGAAAACTGAACCGTCAACCATAATTACACTAACATCATATCAAGCTCGCTATCTAACTTAATAGCAACAAGTTTGGCTCGAAGCAGCCATTTCATTCATGGATAATAACAACATAACACTGAGACAGTGAATAGGTCTTGTGACAAGAACCAAAACACCGCTTTTAAAAAGTTTGCTGCTAACTTAAATATTGTTATATTTGCGAGCAATGTAACACTAGAAGCTACAAGCTAGCTTAGGTGGTTCGGCTGTCTCTCACAGAGATGAACAGGGAGCCTATTTCATGATGGCTATCAAGCAGATACGACAATCTGTAGGGAGTAGCGCCACAACATCATTTCCATTCAAAAAACTAACCAAATATTCATCCTGTTGTGGCTATAAGTCACTGATACCGGGGATTTTCTCCACGACAGAGCGAATGGCCTCCCGTGTATCCATGTCCGTAGCCATTGTTGATATCAGAGACTACAATTTCAAACTCGGCGCAGTGGCTCCATCATGGCTCTCGGCCACGCCTTCTGTCCGCTGGTTGGTCCGGTGTACTTTCTGCCGTGGTAAACGAGGCAGAGCTCCGAGTGATTAGACTGAGTACTGAAACGAAATGAAATTAAGCGGAAGTACGAAGGCTGGTGGTGCCAGGCTACCGTGGATTTTCGTGTAGATTCGTCTGACAAAGAATTCAGCTGTCTTTTAAAGCCTCATACCATACAAGATCTCACAGAAATACAGTCACTTCAACGGTTATTTCAATGGTAAATGCGTAACAGCAAAACTGTTGTACACGCCCCTGTGAAACTCTCTCGGTAATTACCAATTGATTGACATGATTTTTATCCACTTCCAGACAGTATAAGCTTTCCTCAGTAATTGACAGACATCGATTAGACCCTCAGAAACGTTGGTTACATATTGTAACCCCAGATTCTATGAACTTTGCTTTTGTCACTTTTGGGTTTATCCCTCTGCGCATGCGCAGCTCTGAAGATTTTCTTTCCCGCCATTCTCCTGTACGATGGCCCCAGTCAGGTCTGCATTCACCGTATGTTACATTCGGGTGACCTGAGTTCAGCTCCCAATAACAGACAGCTTTTTCTTCAGCTGACTATGGTGGAGCACGTCGGGCGGAAACTTAAAGGGCTACGTTCATACTTATAGAATGTTAGTTATGTATTGTAACCCCAGACTCTATTTCATATGAGCTTCGTCCTTTAAGGCTGTTGCTATGGGATAAAGGGCAAAGCCGGATGTAGTCTTTGCCTCTCTGTGACACCAGCGTAAAAGCATTTACACACATCCGACTTACACCGCAAGCGCAGGAGTCAAAATAAATTACAACTCCACTGCGCTAGTCCCTCTTTAGTGAAAAAATATGCGGCAGTGGTATCAGCATGGACGCTAACCGGAGTTCTTGCATTTGATAAACAGTCGATTCATCAGCTGGGTGATCTACTGCTTTGTAATGAATACATTACATCCCCAGTCATTCCATTCACGTTACAGACCTGCTGCTGTGACAGAGGAGGACAAAAGTCATGCTTTGTGAATAGTTCCAAAAGAGAGCAGAGCAGGTTTCAGAGGCCCCTGTCCGATTCCCTATGATAACCAGCTTATACTGGGGAACGAGCGAGGACGAACGTCACGCATTGTGACAGTCCCTCGAGCTCAACACATAAGTGTGACGGGAGACCTGAGCATCTGCTAGTTATGAAGCGCAGCCAATGAAAAACATCACTACGTGACGAGAAATCAATTTGTGGAATCGATTGACATAAAAGAGGAGACATGCAGATGTCAGCCACTGCTGCTGTCCTGAGTGGAGACAAGCCCTTGTAACAGTGGGCAGAACTCTGCAGGAGGCAAAAGCATTACACCGTAATAAGCTGATTGTAGAGATATTGCTTAAGAGGAGCTTTGGCACGCACACAATGGTACCACACAATGGTAAAACTAATAAGCTGTTGGGGATGCGCAAAGGTCGTTGCCTCCTACAGTGCCGTGGTATACTGAAAACTGCGGCCCTTCCAAGAGGCCAAGCCCATAATCTTTGACCTATTACGGGGAAATGACTGATCGCACCATTCAGCTGCGTCAGGGCATCCACGTACCACGGAATCTGCCGTGAACTCCAATCTGAGTTAGAGGGTCTGAGAAAATCATGTTCTAACATGTACTCTACCTCTTTCTCAGCAATCCTCTTTTCAGGATTCATCCGGTACAGATGCTGTTTTATTGGTTTGGCATCACCAAAATCTACATCGTGAGAGGCTATAGAAACTCTCTTTGGAACATCAGGAAATAGATCTTTATATTTCTTGATCAACCTCTCAAACTGATCTCTCTGTGAGGGTTCTAATTGCTGGAGTTTTACATCAAGATTTTGCAACACTTCAGAATTTGACAATTTACATGAAAGAACTCCAGCTTTAATTCTAGGTTCATCATCTTGAAACTTCCCCTCATCTTCACCAGTCTCAGCCATAGGAGAATCTGAAGTGACAGTTGCAACCTAAGCATTTCTGTCATAAGGCTTCAATATGTTAATGTGACACAAATGTTTTGGCTTTCTCCTATCTGGAGTCTTTACAATGTACTTGAGATCATTGAGTTTTTTTAGAACTCCATAAGGACCATGAAATCTAGCCCGCAATGGATTGGACTGCCAGGGAAACAACACAAGAACCTTGTCTCCTGGTTTAAACTCACAGCTTCTAGCCTTATGATCATACCAAGTTTTCATTTTTCCCTGACTTGATTTGAAGTTCTCTTTGGCTAGGTCACAAGCTGCACGCAATCTTTCCTTGAACTTGCTAACATAGTCTAACAGACTGATATGTGTCTCTTCCTCTTGCTATTGTTCACTCAACAATAGCAAAGGTCCTCTCACTTCATGGCCAAACACTAGCTCAAACGGACTGAATCCAGTAGACTCCTGCACTGCTTCTCAAGCTGCAAACAACAGCAAATGAACACCTTCATCCCAGTCCTTCTCATGGTCATAACAATAAGTCCTCATCATTGTCTTGAGAATGGAATGAAACTGCTCTAAGGCACCCTGACTCTCTGGATGATAGGCACTGGAAAGAATCTGCTTCACACCTAGTTCATACACAACCTGCTGAAACAATCCGGAAGTGAAATTGCTACCTTAGTCTGACTGAATTCCCTGGGAAGGCCAAACAACGTGAAGAACTTTATCAAAGCCTTCGAGATTGCAGTTGCCTTGATGTTACGTAGAGGTATGGCTTCAGGGAATCTAGTAGATGCACACATGATTGTCAACAAGTACTGATTTCCAGATCTAGTCTTGGGTAATAGACCAACACAATCAATAATGACCTTAGAGAAGGGCTCCCCAAATGCTGAGATAGGCTGCAATGGAGCTACAGGTGGGTCTAACTGGTGTTTTCCAACACCTGACAAGTGTGACAAGTTTTGCAAAAGTTGGAAACGTCTTTCCGAAGCCCGGGCCAGAAGAAGTGTTTCATGATCTTATCAACAGTCTTGTTAACACCAAGATGACCTCCTAAAGGTAAACCATGAGCCATTGTTAAGATCTCATTCCTGTAGACCTTCGAAACAACAATTTGCCTAACCACTGCCCAATATACATTGGCAGGGATATCAGGAGGGCGCCATTTCCGCATCAACACACCATTCTTGAGAAAATACCCAACTCAGTGTTTTCCCCAAAGCGTTTAAGCGTATCGGTATCAATACGCTTCTTATATCGCCGATACGCATCAAGTTTTGCCGAGACGCTTGAAAAAAATTATGCACGAAAACAATTTCCCCCAGGATTTTCCCCCGATACAAGTCTCGTGATGCCGTGAGTCAATTGCGTGCTGTTCCGTGTCTCGTGGACCATCACTCATCACGGCAGCCGTGGCCCGCGCGGGGGTTTGTTTATCTATCACACCCGCCGTGTTTACACAGGTATCGGTACAATAACAATAAAAGGACAAAGCTGGTTGTGGTTTTTCTGTGTTTGAGGGATCCGCATGTGTAGGCCTAATGTATACATGTGTTACTGATCTCTGCGTTGTGTTATTTGGTAAGAAGACACTCAGGTGAATGATGAAGCCATTTATTTCCTGCAAAGGGTCATCACAATTAAAACAATGAGGGTTGGGAGAATATGGAGTCCGCCTAAACAAAATAAATGTCATATTACCAGTCGCACTTTTTCAAGACAACCGTGTTTTAGGTCAACCGAAAATATACAACGAAATTAAAGCAACAATACAGCGTAGAAGATCGCACTAATGCGATTTATAGGTGACCTTATACATAATACTTGATTGGGGAATATTTGACTAATGCAATACAGTGCAAATATGACTTCTAACGATGTTTATCTCCGACCCACAATATCCCAACCTACCTGCAGCAGGGTTAAGTTCTTCCTGCTGCGAAATACCCACAATGCAAAACCGTATGGAAAAACTACAAAGTAAAAGTCTCGACCCATTTATGCAGGATTTAACGCAAAATTCAAATAACAATTTATTAACTCCGTTACACATGTATGGACGGTTAGTGTACATGATACATATTGTGTATTAATTAATATGATGTGTACATGATACTAGTCTGGTAATAGTAGTTCTAGGGATGTTAACCGATGACCGTTTAACCGATGGTTGACCGTATCAACGTTAACCGATCAAAGTTGTCGGTAGTCGGTTAAAAAAAAAGGTGATCTCGAATTAGGCAATTATAGACAGCGGACTAAATGCTACTACAGTTAGCCATCTCATTCCAAGATCTTTTTGTGTGAACAAATTATCAATCACTCAATTATCAATAACTTGTCTGTTTGTACTTAATAAACCAATAAAAACATTTGGCGCGAGGTCACAGCGTTTGGGTTCGCACGCTCACAATCATTAATAAACACATGGCCATCGCTACCAATGACAGGCCTCAGGTAGTGGAGTTCAAGGCACGGTTCAGCAGTCATTGAGTGGACGCATGGAGGTAGGTTATAATTTTGTCTTTAGGAGTAATCGTTTTTTTATAATTCATTCATCGTACGCTACATATTATGGGGCGCCAAGAGTAACACGCCCTTTTCGTGGACGAAATTGATTTCTGTGCCACGAAATCCATGTTATCTGCACAAAACTAGTTTATAAGAACTGGATTTTTGTCCCCGAAATTTATAAAACTGTAGGGGTTTTGTGGAAGAAATTCATAAGAGATTAAATCCTTTTGTGAACGGAAGACAAAACTGGTATATTCTTGTCGTGAACGGAATTGTCTTTAGTGCTTGTCATTCACTCGACATAAGTGAGAGACACTTGGCTTTTGTGTACGAAACATATGACTCAAATACCTAACTATTTCTGTCCACGCAATTATATTTTCGTGGCACAATTTTCAATCCCTGATCACAAAATTTAATGAAAAAAGAATTAATAGAAAAGAGTTGTTCTGTCTGTTATTAGAAGGCACACAGTGAGTTAGACCTGCCTTAGTCGGTGCGTCTTTTACGCATTCTGAAGGTGCCTGTTTTATCCATTGGTTTTACCGTGTTGCAGTCTATTAGGCAACATTCCGCATCAGATGGGCTTAGATTTGGAAATACATTACATCTACATTTCAGGAAGGATCATCAATGGTAACAGATAAGGTGATGATGATCATCTTTCTTTCTTATTGTTAGCACTACCTCAAACTAAAGCGGCGTCTCTTCGGAGCTGTCATTCTCTTAAATGACTAGCGGCAATGTTTCAAATGAGCTTCTAACGCTAGACAAGCGCCTTTATTTTCAACGCGATCACCTTGTATCCAAACCATTTCGAAACTAAGGAGCCATTTGTCCTCCGATTACATACAAGCTCCTCAGCGCCGCGTTTGCGGGACTCATGTTTCGCGCTGTAGGGGATTTAAAAAAAGTGATGTGAGTGGAAGGGCGGCGCCGGAGCAGTGTGTGTGAGAGCTGGAGGCAGAGCGGCAGAGAGATGCGACAGAGTTGCGAAATTGCAGGCGCGACTCGAAATGGCTGTTACAGTGGGGGAAATAAGTATTTGACCCCTTGCTGATTTTGCAGGATTGCCCACTAACAAAGAGTGCAACGGTCTATAATTTTAATGATGGGTTTATTTTAACAGTGAGAGACAGAATATCACCAAAAAAGTGGAATAAGACATTGTATGCATTTTAGGAATTTATTTGCATATTTTTGGTCAAAAATAAGTATTTGACCCCCTGGACAAACAGCATGTTCATATTTTGTAGAAAAGCCATTATTGGCCAGCACAGATGTCAAGCAATTTTTATATAGTTGTTGACAAGGTTTGTACACATTTTGGCAGGGATGTTGGCCCACTCCTCCCAGCAGACAGCCTCCAAATCATTCAGTTCCCGAGGCTCTTGCCTTGCAACTCGAATTTTAAGCTCCCTCCATAGATTTTCAATTGGATTCAGGTCTGGAGACTGGCTAAGCCACTCCAGACCCTTGATGTACTTCTTCTTCAGCCACTCTTTTGTTGCTTTGGCGGTGTGCTTAGGGTAGTTGTCGTGCTGAAACACCCATCCTCGACCCATGTTCAGCTCTCTCACTGAGGGAAGGAGCCGTTGGTCTAGAATTCCTCGATATATGGCCCCGTTCATCCTCCCCTCAAAGCAATCGAGTTGTGCCATCCCCTTGACTGAAAAGCACCACTGTGCATGACGGTGGGGATGGTGTTCTTTGGGTTGTACTCTCTGTTCTTTGCCCTCCAAACACGGCGAGTTGAGTTGAGCCCAAAAAGTTCTATTTTGGTCTCATCCAACCACATCACCTTCTTCCAGGCCTCTTCTGATTCATCCAGGTGGTCAATGGTGAACTTCAGGCGAGCCTGTACATGTGCCTTCTTGAGCAGGGGGACCTTGCTTGCGCTGCAGGATTTCAATCCATGACCGCGTAGTGTGTTACCTACTGTTTCTTTAGTAACTGTGGTCCCAGCTGCCTTCAGTTCATTAACCAGTTCCCCCCTTGTGATTCCTCATCGTTCTCATGATCAGGGACATCTCACGAGGCGAGACCTTGCATGGAGGCCTAGGCCGAGGGAGGTTGGCGGCAGTGTGGTACTTCTTCCATTTCCTGATAACTGCACCGACAGTTGATCTTTTCTCGCAAAGTTGCTTTCAGATTCTCTTGTAGCCCATCCCAGCCTTGTGTAGGTCAACAATCTTGTCCCTGATGTCCTTAGACAGCTCTTTGGTCTTGCCCATGGTGGAGATGTTGGAATCTGGTTGTTTGGGAGTGGACAGGTGTCTTTTATACAGGTAATGAGGTGAGGCAGGTGTATTTGATGTAAATAATTAGTTTGGATTGGGGGTGTGTCTTAAAGAAAGACTAACTGGCATGTGGGACGCAGAATCCTTGCTGTTTGGTAGGGGGTCAAATACTTATTTTTCCTCATCAGATGGTTATCAATTTTTATAAATTCATATGATATGATTTTCTGGAATTTTCTTTGAGATTCTGTCTCTCACTGTAAGAATGTATTTACGATTAAAATTATAGATCGTTGCATTCTTTGTAAGTGGGCAAACCTGCAAAATCAGCGAGGGGTCAAATACTTATTTCCATCACTGTATTTCAACCGGCTGATGAGGCTCGGTGATCAGTCAAGAAAATTTCTGGTTTTCGCCATCCCTAAATAGCACTAGTAGTGTATGTGGACGTCCTATGACGCTACACCTTAGTGCGGCATCGGTGATCCCGCCTTTTGCGACAGTGCGCGCATGCAGCAGACACGTGTTTACTTAGTTCCAAGAACTGTCTGTATCGCGGTCAGTGATTGGCATCGTCATCGAAGCGTGACGACAATAACAAACATGCACGACACTGCACGTGTACTAATTATAATGTCAGCGGGAAAAATAACAGCCTTTTCTGGGAAAAACGGACCCTGGATGCTGAGTTAATACCCTCTGGCGCAATCAAAGCAAAATGCAGTCGTCCTAGTACAAGTACCGGTAGTACAAGTGACCGTTGAGGGCCCACCTGTCCGGGAAATGTGGTTGCAGGCTGCGGCAGACAAGTGGGCGGCCCAAAAGAACAGGAGGCTGAACATTTAATTTCTCAGATTGTTATCACATTGTATTTGAATTCATGTCACATAGTGTTTCCCATTATTCCTTGTGCCCAGTATTGGAGAATAAACTAGTCCTCCCACTTCTACTGGGGAAGTTGTGGCTCTTTTGAGTCACCTGAGTTTAACCTGTTTTTTGTTCCATTTGTGCAGAAAATTCCAACATTATGGTAAAAGTGCTATGTTTTCACCAGAATTTTGTGATCAAAATATACCTTCAGATGTTCCCAGAATGCGCCATTTTAGCTCTAGAAATACAAAATTTTCACGGGGGGCATGCCCCCAGACCCCCCTAGTTTGCGCTTGCTACCGCGCGCGCCCCTATGTCAACTTCATATTTCACAACAAAATTTAAACCCTTCTTTTTATATCTGGGGAAAACACTGCCAACTGGAACTGCGTCTATTTCTTTATCAGGAAGGGCTCTCCTCTTTAGTACACAAATTTCAGGATCATTAGTTTGCTCCTCAATCAACCACTTTCTGGACAGAAACAAGTCTCCGGACACATCAGAATCACCAGACCCATCTGGCTGGCTGAACAAAGAACTGATAAAAGTATCTGATAAGTCCTCAAACGGAGAAACCATAGTGGGCCGAACAGAGTCATGAGGCGAACCATTGAGTCCTGACTATTCAATGTGCGGGACGGCACCACATCATATTCTTCTTTAGCCTTCTTGGCCACAGCACGAGATGGGTCTTCATCGCTATCTTCAGTGCTCGGCTGTGAAGTAAGATGAACAGGGGGAACTACATTGCCCCCAGCCAGGTCATTGCGTAGCAAGAGAGAAACACCCTTTATAGGTAGACTTGACTTGGTCCCGCCTTTACCTGTCCTGTAACTAAATCTGACTTTAAGAATACAGAGCACAGGGGTACAGATACAGTCCTCCCTTCAATACCTTGTACTTTTGTACAAGTATGAAATCCCTAGAAGCGGTCTCATCACGTAACTCAAAGGAGTCCATCAACAAAAGTGACTGAGAAGCTCCGGTATCCCTTAGGATATATATGGGGACAGGAGTAGTATGCTCATTCAGAGCCACAAATCCCTCTGACACAAATGGAAGAAATTCCTCCCTCACAAAGTGAGCAGTATTAGGCTTTTTAGCCCCACAAGAAGCAGGCAATTTAGCAGATTGGTTATCTACTACAGGGGTTTCTAACCTTGTTTTCACAAAGGCATTTGGTTTGGTATCCTTTTCTCTTACTTTCTTATCTTTAAGGAACCAACAGTTAGTTGTAACGTGACCAGATTTCTTGCAATAACTGCAAACTAGACCACTTTTGTCACTGTCAGCTTTCACACTTTGATCAGACCTGTTACTGGATTTCTGAGCACCATCACCATTTTTCTTTGGTTTTGGGTGAAGAATCTTGGGTATCACTGTTACCTTTTTTACGAAATTGGAACCATCTATTGTTTTTGCTAGACTGAAATTTGGACTTATGTGTGAGAGCATATTCATCTGCAAATTTGGCAGCTGATTGCAAATTCAGTGCTTGCTTCTCGTTAAGGTAGGTCTTAATATCATCTTTAACACAGTTCTTGAATTCTTCAACTAACACCATCTCTTTCAGTGAGTTGAAATCATCCTTGACCTCCATAGAAGTACACCAGCGCTCAAAGCAAACCTTCTTCTCGTTAGCAAATTCCACATAAGTCTGATTGTCAGATTTATTCAGACCTCTGAATTTCTGTCGGTAAGCCTCTGGAACCAACTCATAAGTTCTCAAAACAACCTCTTTGACAACCTCATAATCAGAGGAATCATCTGCAGACAAAGCCGAATAGGCTTGTTGAGCTTTACCCTTGAGGACAGTTTGTAACATCAGGGGCCAGTGTTCCTTTGGCCACTGGAAACTCTTTGCTACCTTTTCAAAACACTGGAAATAGTTGTCAACATCCTTTTCCGAAAATGGAGGCACCAGTTCTACCTCCTGGCTATCCCGAAATTTATTTTTAGTTTCAATTTTAATTTTTAGTTGCTCCATTTGGAGTCTTTCTTCTCTATCGAATTTCTCTCATTCAAAATCTCTCTGTCTCTGTCTCTTTCTGCTCTTTCCTCTTTCTCTCTCTCAAATTCTCTTTGTTTTTCTTTTTCTTCCCTTTCTTTCTCTCTTTCTTCCCTTTCAAATTCTCTTTGTTTTTCTCTTTTCTCCTTTCAATCTCTCGCAGTTTTAATTTAAGTTCAATTTCTACATTTGGATTTTCCAATGGAAACTGTTCCAGATCTCCTGGTGCAAACACATTTTCATCAATGTAATATTCAACAATCTCTCGAGCCAGTCTTGCTTTTCGCATGGCTGGTTTTAGCTCTGTCAGCTCTAAATGTCTGCATATTTCTAGCAGTTCTGTCTTTTTAAGAGACTTCAAAACCTCTACGGTTGGTGATGCGAAGAAATCATCCATTGCTGTCTATCTGTCAATATATATATAGGAAAATTCAACAAACAATTTTACTATTGGAAATGTTAGATTTTCAATAAATGACTCACACAAAGGTTCCGGACTTGAGCCCCCAATTTGTTATGGCCCCAATTTGTTATAACATATATGACAGCAAGGGATGACAGACAAAATTTTAAAACTTTAACAGGTTTAATTAAACACACACTTTGAACTAATTTACTATCTACTCTACTGACCAAGATCGACAAACACAAGAACAAAAATATTTACTGTCCCTTTGGTGGGGTTGTTTGGTGATGTCCTGGGTGAGGAAAATACTCCAACACAGGCAAAAATCCACAAAAAGCTTAACAGGTCATGAAAAAAAAGGCAGGTCTGGTCAAATGTATCTTTCTGCTTGCCATTTCTCCCACTACTTTACTCTCTCAATTTGCTGCCTTTGTAATGTGAATATAGGCCACTAGATGGCAGTATTTACCTTTTTTTTGTTAAGCTCAGACTGGAGTCATGTTTAGACATGTCCTGGACATGTCTGGGGCAAGTCTCAGAAAATTAAAAAAAAAGAGGTCTAAATGTGGGTGGGGTCTGCAAAAGAGTATATAAGGAAAAGAACTGAGACAGTAAAGTAGTAGGAGAAATTGCAAGAAGATGACCAGACCTGCCATTCTGTTCAAGACCTGTGACGTTTCTTTTGTGGATTTCTTTGCCTGTGTTTGAGCATTTTCTTCATCCAGGACATCACCAAGCCACCCCACCAAAAAGGGACAGTAATTATTTCTTTTTGTTTTTCTTTATTTATCAATCTTGGTCTTTAGTTGTAGGTTGTTATTAGTCTTTGTCTTTGTTAAAAATTAAATGTGTTTTAGTTGTTAAAACTGTGTTTGTCATCCCTTGCTGTTGCTGTTGCGTTGTAAATCTAATAACAAATTGGGGCCATAACAAATTGGGGGCTCAAGGTCCGGGATAGACCATTGTGTGAGTAATTTATTGAAAATCTAACATTCCAAATTGTGAAATTGTTTTTGTGAATTTTCCTAGATATATATTGACAACAGCAATGGATGATTTCTTGGCATCACCAACCGTAGGGGTTTTGAAGTCTTTTAAAAAGACAGAACTGCTAGAAATTTGCAGACAGTTGGAGCTGACAGAGGTAAAACCAGCCATGCGAAAAGCAAGACTGGCTAGAGAGATAGTTGAATATTACATTGATGAAAATGTGTTTGCACCAGGAGATCTGGAACAGTTTCCAGTGGAAAATCCAAATATAGAAATGGAACTTAAATTAAAAATGCTAGAGATTGAAAGGGAGGAAAGAGAAAAAGAAAGGGAGGAAAAAGAAAAACAAAGAGAATTTGAGAGGGAAGAAAAAGAAAAACAAAGGCAGTTTGAGTTAGAAAAATTAGCAAGAGAAGAAAAACAAAGAGAATTTGAGTTAGAAAAATTTGCAAGACAGAGAGATTTTGAATTAGAGAAATTCGATAGAGAAGAAAGACTCCAAATGGAGCAACTAAAAATAAAAATTCAAACTGAAAATAAATTTCGGGCTAGCCAGGAGGTAAAACTGGTGCCTCCATTTTCGGAAAAGGATGTTGACAACTATTTCCAGTGTTTTGAAAAGGTAGCAAAGAGTTGCCAGTGGCCAAAGGAACACTGGCCTCTGATGTTGCAAACTGTCCTCAAGGGTAAAGCTCAACAAGCCTATTCGGCTTTGTCTGCAGATGATTCCTCTGATTATGAGGTTGTCAAAAAGGTTATTATGAGAGCTTATGAGTTGGTTCCAGAGGCTTACCGACAGAAATTCAGAGGTCTGAAGAAATCTGAAAATCAGACTTATGTTGAATTTGCTAATGAAAAGCAGGTTTGCTTTGAGCGCTGGTGTACTTCTATGGAGGTCAAGGATGATTTCAACTCACTAAAAGAGATGGTGTTAGTTGAAGAATTCAAGAACTGTGTTAAGGATGATGTTAAGACCTACCTTAATGAGAAGCAAGCACTGAACTTGCAATCAGCTGCCAAATTTGCAGATGAATATGTTCTCACTCATAAGTCCAAATTTCAGTCTAGCAGTAACAATAAATGGTCCCAATTTCAGAAAAAGGGTTATGGTGATACCCAAGATTCCTCACCCAAAGACAAAGACAAATCTGGTGATGGTGCTCAGAAATCCAGTAACAGGTCTGATCAAAGTGTGAAAGCTGACAGTGACAAAAGTGGTCTAGTTTGCAGTTATTGCAAGAAATCTGGTCATGTTACAACTAACTGTTGGTTCCTTAAAGCTAAGAAAGAAAAAGAAAAGGATACCAAACCAAATGCCTTTGTGAAAACAAGGTTAGAAACCCCTGTAGTAGATAACCAATCTGCTAAATTGCCTGCTTCTTGTGGGGCTAAAAAGCCTAATACAGCTGACTTTGTGAGGGAGGAATTTCTTCCATTTGTGTCAGAGGGATTTGTGGCTCTGAATGAGCATACTACTCCTGTCCCCATATATATCCTAAGGGATACTGGAGCTTCTCAGTCACTTTTGTTGATGGACTCCTTGGAGTTACGTGATGAGACCGCTTCAGGGGATTTCATACTTGTACAAGGTATTGAAGGGAGGACTGTATCTGTACCCCTGCGCTCTATATTCTTGAAGTCAGATTTAGTTACAGGACAGGTAAAGGTGGGACTTATGTCAAGTCTACCTATAAAGGGTGTTTCTCTGTTGCTAGGCAATGACCTGGCTGGGGGCAAAGTAGTTCCCCCTGTACATCTTACTTCACAGCCGAGCACTGAAGATGGGGATGAGGACCCATCTCTGTATCCTTCTTGCGCAGTGACTCGTGCTATGGCCAAGAAGGCTAAAGAAGAAGATGATGTGGTGCCGTCCAGTACATTGAATAGTCAGGACTCAGGTGGTTCGCCTCATGACTCTGATTGGCCTACTATGGTTTCTCCGTTTGAGGACTTATCAGATACTTTTATCAGTTCTCTATTCAGCCAGCCGGATGGGTCTGGTGATTCTGATGTGTCTGGAGACTTGTCTCTGTCCAGAAAGCGGTTGATTGAGGAGCAAACTAATGATCCTGAAATTTGTGTACTAAAGAGGAGAGCCCTTCCTGATAAAGAAATAGACGCAGTTCCAGTTGGGTATTATCTCAAGGATGGTGTGTTGATGCGGAAGTGGCGCCCTCCTGATATCCCTGCCAATGCAGATTGGGCAGTGGTCAGGCAAATTGTTGTTCCGAAGGTCTATAGGAATGAGATCTTAACAATGGCTCATAGTTTACCTTTAGGAGGTCATCTTAGTGTTAACAAGACTGTTGATAAGATCATGAAACACTTCTTTTGGCCTGGGCTTCGGAAAGACGTTTCCAACTTTTGCAAAACCTGTCACACTTGTCAGGTAGTTGGAAAACACCAGTTAGACCCACCTGTAGCTCCATTGCAGCCTATCCCAGCATTTGGGGAGCCATTCTCTAGGGTCATTGTTGATTGCGTTGGTCCATTACCCAAGACTAGATCTGGAAATCAGTACTTGTTGACAATCATGTGTGCATCTACCAGATTCCCCGAAGCCATACCTCTACGTAACATCAAGGCAACTGCAATCTCGAAGGCTTTGATAAAGTTCTTCACGTTGTTTGGTCTTCCCAGGGAAATTCAGTCAGACCAAGGTAGCAATTTCACTTCAGGATTGTTTCAGCAGGTTGTGTATGAACTAGGTGCAAAGCAGATTCTTTCTAGTGCCTATCATCCAGAAAGTCAGGGTGCCTTAGAGCGGTTTCATTCCACTCTCAAGACAATGATGAGGACTTATTGTTATGACCATGAGAAAGACTGGGATGAAGGGGTTCATTTGCTGTTGTTTGCAGCTAGAGAAGCAGTGCAGGAGTCTACTGGATTCAGTCCATTTGAGCTAGTGTTTGGTCATGAAGTGAGAGGACCTTTGCTATTATTGAGTGAACAATGGCAAGAGGAAGAGCCGCAAATCAGTCTGTTAGACTATGTTAGCAAGTTCAAGGAAAGATTGCGTGCAGCTTGTGACCTTGCCAAAGAGAACTTGAAATCAAGTCAGGGAAAAATGAAAACTTGGTATGATCATAAGGCTAGAAGCCGTGAGTTTAAACCAGGAGAAATGGTCCTTGTGTTGTTTCCCTTGCAGTCCAATCCATTGCAGGCTAGATTTCATGGTCCTTATGAAATTCTGACAAAACTCAATGATCTCAATTACATTGTGAAGACTCCAGATAGGAGAAAACCAAAACAATTGTGTCATATTAACATGCTAAAGCCTTATCATGACAGAAATGCTAGGGTTGCAGCTGTCACTTCAGATTCTCCAATGGTCGAAACGTGTGAAGATGAGGGGGAGTTTCAAGATGATGAACCAAGAATTAAAGCTGAAGTTCTTTCATGTAAATTGTCAAACACTGAAGTGTTGCAAAATCTTGATGTAAAACTCCGGCACTTAGAACCCTCACAGAGAGATCAGTTTGAAAGGTTGATCAAGAAATATGATGATTTGTTTCCTGATGTTCCAAAGAGAGTTACTATAGCCTCTCATGATGTAGATGTTGGTGATGCCAAACCAATAAAACAGCATCCATACCGGATGAATCCTGAAAAGAGAAAGATTGCTGAGAAAGAGGTTGAGTACATGTTAAAACATGATATTATCAGACCCTCCAACTCCGATTGGAGTTCACCCTGTGTGCTAGTTCCAAAACCTGATGGAAGTACTAGATTCTGTACAGATTATCGCAAAGTCAATGCTGTAACTAGAACTGATGTGTTTCCAATACCTAGGATTGATGATTGTATTGATAGTGTAGGGCAAGCAAAGTTTCTGACCAAGATTGATTTATTGAAGGGTTATTGGTGTGTGCCTTTAACTGAGAGGGCCAAGAGCATCTCTGCCTTTGCCACACCATCTGGATTGTACCAGTATGAAGTCCTACCCTTTGGCATGAAAAATGCCCCAGCCACGTTCCAAAGGATGATACAGTCTACAATCGCCGGATTGCCACACACGGGTGCGTACATCGATGACCTGATCACATGGAGTGACTCCTGGGAAGAACATCTAAAAGATGTAGAGACGTTGTTCCAGCGCCTGACCCAGGCTAACCTGACTGTTAACCTGAGCAAGAGTGACTTTGGTTGTGCTACTGTCACCTATCTTGGCTACGTCATAGGCCAGGGTAAGGTGGCACCCATAAATGCTAAAGTCCAAGCCATCATGGACTTTCCAGTTCCTGACAACAAAAAAGCTTTGCGCCGCTTCCTTGGAATGATCGGGTACTACCGCAAGTTCTGCAAGAACTTTGCTGAGATTGCTCTCAGTCTAACTAACCAACTGAAGAAAGGCGTAAAGTTCACCTGGGATGATGCATGCCAGAGAGCCTTCGATCGCCTGAAGTCTCTGCTGTGTCACTTCCCCGTGCTCAAATCTCCTGACTTCAACAAACCGTTCTCCATCGCGGTCGATGCTAGCGACCAAGCTTGTGGATCTGTGCTCCTACAGAGAAGTGACTCTGATGACATTGAGCATCCCGTGGCATACTTCTCCAGGAAGTTCAATCGCCACCAAAGGAACTATTCCACAATAGAGAAGGAACTGTTGGCTCTGGTCCTTTCTTTACAACACTTTGAGGTTTATGTTTGTACAGGACAAAAGCCAATGATTGTGTACACTGACCACAATCCGTTAACGTTTTTGAGTAAGATGAAAAACAAGAATCGGAGATTGTTGAATTGGAGTTTGATTTTACAGGAGTTTGACTTGGAAATTAAGCATGTGAAGGGTACAGACAATGTAATTGCTGATTGCTTATCCCGTGTTTGAATGTGTATATATATATCATGTGTTTGTATATTGTATGATGTGTATATATAGACAAGTGTTCACTTAACCATTTTGTATTGAAAAGAAAAATTTTGCCTTTATGAGTCAAAATTTTTCCCTTTTGGAATGGAGGTGTAATGTGAATATAGGCCACTAGATGGCAGTATTTACCTTTTTTTTGTTTAGCTCAGACTGGAGTCATGTTTAGACATGTCCTGGACATGTCTGGGGCAAGTCTCAGAAAATTAAAAAAAAAGAGGTCTAAATGTGGGTGGGGTCTGCAAAAGAGTATATAAGGAAAAGAACTGAGACAGTAAAGTAGTAGGAGAAATTGCAAGAAGATGACCAGACCTGCCATTCTGTTCAAGACCTGTGACGTTTCTTTTGTGGATTTCTTTGCCTGTGTTTGAGCATTTTCTTCATCCAGGACATCACCAAGCCACCCCACCAAAAAGGGACAGTAATTATTTCTTTTTGTTTTTCTTTATTTATCAATCTTGGTCTTTAGTTGTAGGTTGTTATTAGTCTTTGTCTTTGTTAAAAATTAAATGTGTTTTAGTTGTTAAAACTGTGTTTGTCATCCCTTGCTGTTGCTGTTGCGTTGTAAATCTAATAACAAATTGGGGCCATAACACCTTAAATACTCTTTTGCAGAGCCCTCCCACATTTAGACTTTTTTTTAATTCTCTGGGACTTGGCCCACACATGCCCAAGACATACCCAAACCTAACTCCAGTCTGGGCTAAACAAAAAAAAGGTCAATGGTGCCATCTAGTGGCTTCTCTTTGCATTACAAAACACATTTTCATCAATGTAATATTCAACAATCTCTCTAGCCAGTCTTGCTTTTCGCATGGCTGGTTTTACCTCTGTCAGCTCTAAATGTATGCATATTTCAAGCAGTTCTGTCTTTTTAAAAGACTTCAAAACCTCTACGTTTGGTGATGCCAAGAAATCATCCATTGCTGTTGATCTGTCAATATATAGGAAAATAAAAAAAAAAAAAAAAACAATTTCACTATTTGAAATGTTAGATTTTTAATAAATGACTCACACAATGGTCTATACCGGACTTGAGCCCCCAATTTGTTATAGCCCCAATTTGCTACGACATATAAGACAGCAAGCGATGACAAACAAAATTTTAAAAGTAAAACAGATTTAATTCAACAAAGACTAACACTTACCTACAATTTATACTATTGACCAAGATTGATAAAAAAAATATTTACAGTCCCTTGAGATGGGGTTGCTTGATGATGTTCCGGGTGAGGAAAATGCTCCAACACGGGCGAAAATCCACAAAAAGCTTGACAGGTCTTGAAAAGAGTGACAGGTCTGGTCAAATGTATCCTTCCCCTTGCAATTTCTCCTACTACTTTACTCTCTCAATTTCTCTCCTTATATACTCTTTTGCAGCCCCCTCCCACCTTTTATACTTCTTTTTTTCTCTGGGACTTTCCGTCTCAGACACGCCCAGGACATGCCCAAACCTAGCTCCAGACTTAATAAAAAAATGTCAGTACTGCCATCTAGTGGCTTCTTTCCACATTACAGTCAGTAATGGTGTGGGGTGGCATTTCTTTGGGGAGCCGCACAGCCCTCCATGTGCTCGCCAGAGGTAGCCTGACTGCCATTAGGTACCGAGATGAGATCCTCAGACCCCTTGTGAGACCATATGCTGGTGCGGTTGGCCCTGGGTTCTTCCTAATGCAAGACAATGCTAGACTTCATGTGGCTGGAGTGTGTCAGCAGTTCCTGCAAGACGAAGGCATTGATGATATGGACTGGCCCGCCCGTTCCCCAAACCTGAATCCAATTGAGCACATCTGGGACATCATGTCTCGCTCCATCCACCAAGGCCACGTTGCACAATAGATTATCCAGGAGGTGGCAGATGCTTTAGTTCAGGTCTGGGTGGAGATCCCTAAGGAGACCATCCACCACCTCATCAGGAGCATGCCCAGGCGTTGTAGGGAGGTCATACAAGCATGTGGAGGCTAGACACACTACTGAGCCTCATTTTGACTTGTTTTAAGGACATTACATTAAAGTTGGATCAGCCTGTAGTGTGTTTTTCCACTTTAATTTTGAGTGTTACTCCAAATCCAGACCTCCATGGGTTAATAAATTTGATTTCCATTGATAATTTTAGTGTGATTTTGTTGTCAGCACATTCATCTATGTAAAGAACAAAGTATTTCATAAGAAATGTAATTCAATCAGATTTAGGATCAGTTATTTTAGTGTTCCCTTTATTTTTTTGAGCAGTGTATAAATGTGCGGCAGAGCGCAGCTGTGAATGACACGATTGCATGGAAAAAAAGACTTCCAGAAACAAGCCTGGAGCGTGGAGCTTTTATTTGAGGGATGAAAATGTAATTCTGAGATGGAAAATGCCAGTTATACTGACTGGAACAGACTGGGGGAGGAACTGGTGGAGCAATTGTGAGTAAACTTGTTTTTTTAATGTGTAGTAAAACTTTCTTATTTGTACGTACTTCTAGCCCGCTAGCTATCTAGCCAGCTATTTCTTATTTTCGGTTTACCACCATGTTATACTTCATATGGGCTCTGCCCTCTAACAGCTCCACTAGTGTCAATCTCTTGCTGTGCAGCAGCTCATCTGAATAAATTTGCATATCCCCTCCTGGCCATATAAAGGTGAGACCCCTTTCATTCGACTCCCTTAAATCTTCAGCCCCGAAGAAAATAATACAAGAAGATGGTTCATCATCGCCATCGCGGTCTTCGAGCCCAGCTCAGACCGCACAAATGATGGTGCGCGGGAATGTGCGTTTCTATTTGTGTCTGTAACGTGAAAGACGATACTTTGTCACTAAAACCTCAGCCCAATGGACGTCCCCACCCTGACACTCAATATGTCAGACGCATACATTCAGTTAAGCACACTATTCCTCAGAAAATTCCAGTCAGTTCTTTTCTGACCTCTCAGAAAAAATCCTCAACTCCTCCCCTCAAAATGTCAAACGGTTAAGTAGAGCGTGTTCATGGGTAAATGCTGAATATGCAAATGAGGCACTATTGGCGCCATTTTCCAATGAGCCTGTGATGGTTACTGCAGTGCAGTTTTCATGCGGGTCCGCATCTATTTTAACCATAAGGAGGGGCTGATAGCACAATGGTTAGAATGTTAGACTGTGGCGTGGGGAACGTGGGTTCTACTCCTGGGTGTCCTACCTCAAACTGTGTTGTTCCAGTACAATTTCCTGTGTATTTGCACTAAAGTGTCTTCATTTAGGGGTCTATTCTCCCATGCGCGTAAGTTGAAAAAAGCGCGTAGCTCCGCGCCTTTCAGCCGACGCGTATTCTCCCCTTGACTAAAAGTCTTTGCATTGCACGCCTTGAAGGCAGTTACGCGCTTTGGGCGGAGCAAGGCCAAAATCGGGGCGTTTCCGGGTGTTTCTCATGCAAATAACACTGACGCGTATTCTTCCCCTGGCGCTTTTGAGGGCTGTATTAAGGTCAAGCGCCAACATAAGGCAAAATGGAATATTGCGTTTGATGTCGGTTATAGGCCGAATTTTAACATTAATTTCATTTTACTTAACATGGTAAAGGTTGAGACATGCAATATTCAATTGTTCATCGTTATTTCTAAACTGCATTTCTCATAACCATAATAAATTATCAAATGAAATCATCATATGATATTACGCAAAAGCCTGTTCTCCAATTAGTTCAATTACAAACGCATTACAAACAATTACAAACATACCGGTGGTAATCAAGGTCACAACTGCGCTGTCGGGCCTGGCATCTGGGTCGTTCCAGAGAGTGGCTGGTGATGTCATGCACATGGCACAGACCTCTGTGTCAAGGTGTCTGACACAGTTGGTTGACGCTAAGCTGCCATTTTAAAATTCCTCGAAACACCAGCTGAAAGACGGAGAGTTAGGGCGGGTTCTACCGGGCTGCCAAGTTCCCCAGTGTTGTGGGAGCCAGTGATTGTACTCATGTTGCAATCAGAACCCCTTCCACTAATAAGAATATGTACCCTACAGAGGCCGAAGACGTCAGCACAGCATTAATGTTCAGGTTGTGTGCGATCATGATACGGGCATATTAAGCATCTGCGCCAAATTCCCTGGCTCGGCCCATGACGCCTATGTACTGCGCAACTGCTTGAAATGGCAAAAAATACAATTAATATTTGAAACCATATTAAACTTGTTTCCAGTATCTATCACAGTGATACTTTGAGTAGAGGCAAATAAATATGACCATTTTACGTAACCCTCCTTCATCCATATCCACTCGAAGTTATTCTCCATGCACTACCACTGCAGGAAGAGTGGAGCCACCTCCTCAGTGCAGTGAAATGCACCGGGGATGATGGTTGCCCATCACCTGTTGAGTGCACACTTCTCCTGTGTGCAGAGAGCCTGGCTTTTACAGTGCCCCGCAGATTTTTCCACGTGCGGGGTAAGAATCCTTTGTTTGTTAAAGCGTTTCCATGTCCTTTAGTTGCAAACCGGACATCGGAGTTGTTTGAAATTTCAAGGGCGCAATTTCTAAATGAGATCATATAAACTCTCACTGATTGTCTTTTTTTGTGTGACTAGAATGTTCCCTTTGTCTTCTTCCCTGTCTTCCACGGAACAAACAGGCTAGTATAGGAGGGGCACATTTTCAATGCTCTGATTACGCTGTTTGAGAAGCGCTAAATTCTGTATTATTTCATTTTCGCGGCAATTCGTTTGTTTGCATACCTTTAATGGCATGGTGGCTAGAGTAAGAAATTAAAAAGAGATGTCTGTATTACTTGTGTTTGGCACAGACATACATAGGCCTACTATTACAGCCATATATTGTGGGCCTGCTGATAAAACCTTGAATCTTCAAAATGATAAACTTCACTGCAAAATAAATAAATATAAAAAATATATAAATTGATAAATATAATTTAAAATATAAATAAAATAAAACATGTTTAATTCTGCGTGTAAGAATAGTGGACATACAAGTTTTTGTTTCTAATCAGTTTGGAGATACGAGGTTTTATCAGTAGGCCCACGATATTCACATTTAGCCCCTTTCTGCAGATGTAGACCTGCCTCTATAGACCTGCAAATTTAAGCACACTGTTACTGTACTCGATCACTAGATGGCACCCCCGGATCAGTTATTGAATGTTCACTAGCAAGCAGACCTTGAACGTGGTTCTGAAAATGGGGAAGTTCACTCCACGCCCTGTTTTTCAAGAGCTGCATGAATTAAACTCCTCAGCTAAGCCTGATGTGCAAACTGGTCAGTATCCTTGCCCACAGTATCAATCCAGCAGTTTAAAAAACGATATCTTGACACAGAAAAAATCGTTATCCTCTGTAGCAACCAGTTTAGCCACAGTGAGCCAACAGTATTCCAATTAGTGGTTCAGAAAAATCAATTTTCCGACATGGTATTGATTCTCTCACATTCTACTGTTAATTACAGTCGTCACGTACAAAAAAATTTGTAGTTCCCTACGGAACGGGAGGAATGCATAAATGCCCTGGAAATGGTCGCAGTTTTGAACATCTTGCTTCATTTCCTGGAGCTCCTACGGGACCAACATGTCCTAGTGAGGAGCGACAACTCCACCGTGGTAGCTTACATCAACCATCAAGGTGGGGTGCGGTCAAGTATGCTTTGGGCCCTCGCGGGGAGATTGCTGGAGTGGAGACAGATCCACCTCGGGTCTCTGAGGGCATGCCACATTTTGGGGACCTTGAATCAGAGAGCAGACCTCATGTCGTGGGGTGGGCCCATGCCGTGAGAGTGGTGACTGCACCCTCGCATTGCTCAAAAGGTGTGGGCCCAGTTTGGCCTCCCTGTAGCAGATCTGTTTGCCTCCAAAGAGAACACTTTGTGCCACCTTTGGTGCTCACTCAGGGTGGAGGACAACCCTCCACTGGGTGTGGATGCCTTGGCCTAGAAGGGTTGGCCTCAGGGGACACTGTATGCATTCCCCCCAACTTCACTGATCCCATTTCTGTTGAGAATCAGGTAGGAAGGCCGGACGGTGATGGATGGCTCCGAATCCCCACAACTCAGTCTGGTATGCAAAGTTGTGCATCTAGCAGTGATGGACTCGTGGCCGCTCCCCATGGTGGACTGGGCAATTTCGCTGGCAAAAGGAAAGGTCAAGGCTTGAGAGGCAGCGGTTAAAAAGGTTTAGTCATTGCTACCATCCAAGGGGCCAGGGCGACTTCCACGGTAGCATCGTATGCAACACGGTGGGAACTTTTCTCTAGTTGGTGTAATGCGTGTAATGACGTCCCCATCACCATCATATTGACTTTCCTGCAATCTCTTTTGGATTCTGGCAGGGCTGTGTCCACTGTGACGATGTATGCAGCCGCTTTCTCTAGATGTTATGAAGAACTACTGGGGGCTCCTATGTTCTCGCACCCCCTTTTGCGGCCATTTTTAAAGGGCGCTCTGCGGCTGAGGCCACTGCAGTGGGTCACAGTGCTGCAGTGGGATCTCCATATAGTCCTTGATGGTCTTTGTAAGCCAACGTTTGAGCCATTGGACAATGTTTCCATGCGGCTTCTGTCCTTGAAGACAGCCCTCCTGGTGGCACTGTCTTCTGCAAAGAGAGTTACTCACTTGTGTGCCTTGTCAGTAAACCCACAATGTCTGGTTTTGAGTGTGGATGAGGCTATCCTAACCCGGCTTCCATGCCTAAGAACATTACAATGTCCTTCAGTTCTAGGAAAGTGGTCTTAGCGGCTTTTCATCCTCTGCCTCATACTTCAGAGGAAGATAGCAGGCTGCACTTGATTTGCCCAGTAAGGGCCTTAGCCTGCTATGTGCACCGTACAGCGGAAAGTCGTAAGACAGAGCAGCTGTTCATCTGTTATGGCGCAGCTGCATCTGGACGACCTGTATCAACTCAGCATCTGGCTCAGTAGCTATGCGACACTATCTCTGAGGCTTACGTCACTATGGGAAGCACTGCCCCAATGGGGCTGAGTGCACATTCAACAAGGGGTGTTGCTGTTGGTGACATCTGTGCTGCTGCCTCCTGGTCATCACCATCCCCCTTCGTTCGATTTTATCTCAGGTATATGACGGCTGGTTGCTTGTCTGAGGCTGTATTAAATGCTGCTCTGGGCAAAGAACAGGACCGGAATTGATGCCAGGATACTCCCCCTCCAACACATGAGGACAGCTGGGCGGGAACTCATCTAGGCTCTGCTCTATGTGGCACTAGCAGAGCTGATAGAGGGTGGAGCCCATACGAAGTATAGCGATAGTAACTGGGTATGTAACTCCAGTTATACGAGTATGGGTGGAGCCCTCTAACTACCGTGGCCCAGCTTTTGTTTCTTGGAGGCTTCAGTTTTTCCATAAACGCGAGTCGAATGAAAGGGGTCTCACCATTATATAGCCAGGAGGGGGATGGATATGCAAATTTCAGTCACACTTTAGATGAAGTGTTGCTCGTAAAGGTTTTATACAGCATGTATAATGCCTCCATAAATGAGACATAATATCTTCATAAATCATACAAAAGCAAATGTCATGCATGGTAAAGGATGAAATAACACATCATCGTTCAGCATGTGATGCCAGATGTGACAATGACAATGTCACTTAGCTGACAATGTCACCCTTTATAGCATTGACCCACTAGCTAAGTGATACTCAGTTATATCAAATCTGGCATCACATGCTGAATAAGGATGTGTTACTTCACCCTTTTCAAAGCATGGCATTTGCTTATGTATGATTTCTGAAGACATAATTTTTTAATACCTAATTTGTCTATGTAAAGCACTTTGTTCTACATTTTATTGTATGAAAAGTGCTCTGTAAATATAGTTTTGATTGATTGATTGATTATGTCTCATTTATGGAGGCAATATACATTCTGTACAAAGCCTTTATGAGTAACACTTCATCTAAAGTGTGACCCAAATTTCTTCAGGCGGGCTCTTGTGCAGCAAGGGATTGGCACTATCGGAGCTGTTAGAGGGCTCTGCCCATACTCGAATAACTGGAGTTACATACCCAGTAACAATCGATCACACAGCTAGTCTGTCACAAGGGGTAACAAGAATAGTCAATACTGCAATCTGCTGCCATTTTTCTTCATGGCAGTCTGTTTTAGAATCTATATTGCATTCAACGAAATGCAATGCCTTAAACTTTCACTTGTTTGAAATACAAAACAACTATTACTGTGTTGCGAGTTGTACAAGCCTGCGTTTCACTTGGATGATCGTTACTGTAAATGGCAAGCTTTCCGCCTGCGTGAACGTCCTGACTGTAAAATAAGCAGTTTCTTTAATGAATAGGTGTGCTTGCTGACACAGCTTTGTAAAAAAATATTATGGAGAAAAGGCAGGTTTTTGGTTTGGAGAGGTCACTGGTGACGAATTGATGTCCAGCTGCGCCTAGATTGATAAACTCATGCGAAATTCAACCAAAAAAATCATGCATTCATATTGAATTTCATGAATACAAAGTTGACTTGTGTTAAAAATATGATTACTTTATGAATTCACAGTGCTCCACTTTCAGGGCTCTGGGAGTTTGGGAAGCCACCTGGATAGCTGTCTTATTTGGCTTATAAAAAGTGGATAATTACGTATTTCATGTTCAAAAGAAGAGTACTTTTAGTCTTGGGGCTCTAATTTCTTGGTGCAGCGCAGGTGGCGTAGTGTAGCGCAGCCCACGCAGTGGTAATTTCGTCCGGCGCAGCCCGCGCAGTGGTAATTTCATGAGGTGCACAGCCTTTGGTAGACGGACGTGCGCCGAGATGGGTATGGCGGCGTAGTAGGGGGAGGTGTCACATATTCATTAAGACGTAGTGACAATTTCGTAGAAAAAGTCTCTGCTGAAGTTGCGCAGAAAACTCGCCAGCTCCAACCTGGTTTACTTTCTGTGCAGTGGTAATTTGGGTGACCGGTACACAGTGCGCACACCTCACCGAAACCTCACAGGCAGGTTTCCAGAATGTCAGGCACATTTCAATGCAATAAATAATTACAGGAAGCACTATTTAATGTAAATATCTGAATAAGGACATAATTTTTTTTTTTTAATCCCTCCACCACCCCCCCCCATTTTGGGGGCCTACTGAATTTAATCAATTACAATAAATTTCTCAAAGACCCCACACCCACCCTTTGACTCCCATCACAACACCCTAAACCCATATATACAGATGATACAGTGAAAGGACAATGACATAAATTAGAATGTAAACATACACAAAGATGAGTAAATTGAAATAAGAATTAAGAACATACCTACACAATACCTACATTAATCATAATTATATATATGTATACATAAATACATACATAAACATATGCATACATATATACATACATACACACATACATACAGCATATACATATATATATATACATACACATACGTACCCAGACACATACACATACATAAGATACATGCTTTAGCAAATATAGTCATACAACATATCATATATTAATGTACTCATACAATTACTTATTTTCATTCCCATCCTTCTGCCACTCTCAGCGCACCTCCATCTATCCTTATACACACTTAACCTACTGTTCTCTTGCGCCATTATACATTCAATTTTACTGTGATGTTTTACATAGATTTTGAATCTCTCTATCCTCAAAGCGTCCACAGATTTTGATTTAAAAATGAAAATTTTGCCAAGAAGTATTAAAATATTGACTATTTTTCCGAAGTCATTTTTTAGACTGCCCAGAAGAATGGTGGGCAAGTCCAGTGTAAAATTACTTGAATATAAAGCCAGCCACCTCTGAACCCCTGTCCAAAACAGACCTACAAAGGGGCAGTACCAAAATAAATGTTCCACTGACTCAACCTCTTCGCCACAAAATCTACACAAGTTAGACTCCTCAATTCCCCAAATATGAAGCATCTTTTGAGTGGCCAAAAATGTATATATTAATTTAAACTGAAAAAATCTTATTGACGAATCTATACTTATTACCTTCGCCAGCGACTTCGCTGACGAAGGTAATGTTTTGATCCCCGTGTATTTATTACCTTCGCCAGCGACTTCGCTGACGAAGGTAATGTTTTGATCCCCGTGTATTTATTTGTTTGTGTGTCTGTCTGTATGTGTATCGAATAACTCAAAAAGTACCAAACGGAATTTCATAAAATTTGGTGGGTTGATTTGGCATGACCTGAGGATCAATCGATTAGATTTTGGGAGTGATCGGGTCAAAGGTCAAGGTCAAGGCCACGAAAAGGTCAAAACCGACTTTCGGCCATATCTCGGTCAATTTTTATCCGATCGGCATGAAACCAACGCCAGTGGCGAGGGATTCAGTGGCGTCGGCGAAGGTATGCGCTCTACCGAGTGCCCGTTCTAGTTTTGTAAATTAAATTGAAGACCTGGTTCCATGGAATTGGAAAATCTAGCATATACTCCCAAGAATCTAGAATATTGTGAGGATTGGCTCTCAGGTTTCTTGATTCAAGGTGAAACTTGTATATCATTCCATTTATGCTGGTTTTTTCAATCCACTGAAAGTTTTTCATAAATGGTCGACAGACAAGCTCCTTGTTACTTCCTTTAAAAATTCTTCTTTTCCATTTTAGCGGTATGGCGGCAACCAGTTGATTGAACTTTTGTAGAGGGAAAACCTTGCCATAAATGTCAATTAACTCTTCATAAGACATTAATTTACCTTCATTATTTACAAGATCATTTATAAAAATAATGCCAGAATGAAACATATTTTTCCAAAAAATTAATTTCTTACCAATCAAGATGTTAGAATTGAACCATATGATTTGTTGCAAAATTTCCTCTGTATTTTCTGGAGGAAAGAATTGAAATTGCAGCCAACTTTGTATGGCTTCCATTAAAAATGGGGAAAGATTAACGGCCAGTTCCTTATTGAATTGTGAGAACTGGGGGCATTTAATCTGTAGAAAGGGAAACAGTCCCTTTTTAAAAAATGGGTGTACATTGTCTAATAGTCTCCGGGAGAACCATCGAGGGGTTTTTAAAAAACTTTGGAATCAGGGAGGCTTTGAGTGAGAGATTCAAAGCTCTTAAATTTAACAGTTTTAGGCCACCTGATTCATATTCATTGTAAAGGTACACACGCTTAACTTTATCTGGTTTACCACTCCATATAAATTTGAAGATTTTTTTCTCATATTGTTTGAAAAATGATTCACTTGGGGGTCTATTCTCCCATTAGCGCGTAAGTCCTTTTTTACGCGCTTCGAGTTAAGCGCTTTTGAGTTACGCGTATTCTCCCCTACTCGCTTAGATCACGCCCACAGCGCTTAACTTCAGAATGTAGGCGGCCTTATGAAAGAGGTGTGACTGATCCAAAAGAGAGGCAGACTCTGTACAAAGCTCATTGATTATGGCTATCAGGAAAATATGGAAAAAGGATTTTCTGATTAACCATGAAAAAGCATTTGTGGTCCATGGAAAACGCAAACCAGACTTTAAATTTGAATATCGTCCGCCGGCTGATAAAACCTCGTATCTCCAAACTGGTAAGAAACGAAAACTCGTATGTACACTATTCTTTCATGCAAAATTAAACATTTTTTATTTTAAACTATATTTATCCATTTATATTATTATTTTATTTTTTTATTTTCCTGTGAAGTTTGTCATTGTGAAGATACGAGGTTTTATATGCCGCTGTAATAGTAGGCCGTACCAATTACAAGACGTAATTCAGACATCTCTTTATTTATCCCCCGCCGCGCGATTAGCGCGAAGCGAGGGGTATAGCATTGGGCTCCGTCCGTACGGACACGTAAAATTGCGGCGGCGGGGGATATGTTAGTGACAAACACTTGTTATTTCTTACTCTAGCCGCCATGGCATTAAAGCTATGCATACAAACAAATTGCCGCGATAATGAAATAATAAATAAAGAATTTAGCGCTTCTCAATCAGCGCAATCAGATCATTGAAAATGTGCCCCTCCTACACCAGCCTGTTTGTTCCGTGGAAGACAGGGAAGAGGACAAAGGGAACGTTCTAGTCACACAAAGACAATCTAAGACAGTTTATATGATCTCATTTAGAAATTGCGCACTTGAAAACTACTCCGATGTCAGGTTTGCAACTAAAGGACATGGAAACGCTTTAACAAGGATTCTTACCCCGCACGCGGTCATCTCCCCGCCCCGAAACCGCCTCAGCAATGACGGAATTCCATATCCATAGCCTATCATCCTATTTGATTTGAGCGACACATTCACTTGAACTTGTGCCTAATACGTAAGGGATAATTAACTCGAAGGTGTGCATTCCACGGTTTTAATGCATGACGCGGAGGCAAATAACCTGGTTGCCTCCGCGAAGTGCATTAAAACCGTGGAATGCTCACCTTCGAGTTGATTATCCCGCTTATACCATGGTCATTTGCCAGCAATATTAAGTCGCAGCATTAATCTGAAACGGAGATTATGCATAACCCAACATTATGCGCGATCATGCTGACTGTAGCTAACTTGCTACCCACAATTACAATGAATTTATGACGGTTTCGGTAGAGTCAGCGAGCTGAAATCAGTCTGCTGGCATAGCACGTAGCTAGCGCACTGTCAGCAGTCGCTGATACATGAAGTGGACACATTAGCTTCATTTGTAACCGTACTCAATTACAATCTTTTAATGGATAAAGGCTGATTATTTCACTGCTAGAATATTTACGGTCATTATCGCTTGAGTACGAGTCAGCGAGGTGAAATCAGTCTGCTGGCATAGCGCGTAGCTAGCGAACTGTCAGTAGTCACTGATACATGAAGTGGACACGTTAGCTTCATTTGTAACCGTACACAGTTACAATCGTTTAATGGATAAAGCCTGATTAATTCGCTGCTACAATATTTACGGTCATTATCGCTTGAGTACCTATTGTTAACCGCCCCGCAGGACGCAAGCTGCTAAATTTACTGGAGATAAATGGCCAGCTAGGTTTCTGTTGTACCCAGTCAAATATCAGCTCTAACATTGCTATGGATACAAGTTGGCTAGTGGATGAATTTCGAATCGTGAAACGACCGTAGCCGAACTACCTGTGCGGTTCCACGGTTTTAATGCATACCTGCCAGCCAATCAGAAAAAAGTATTCACCCAGACCATGGTATAATTTATTATAATCAATTATCCCATTTACTGATAATGATTCTTCCCACGTCGGCTATTCTTTAAAAACTAAAATTGATAAACAAATGGATAGTGCTTTGGTATTTGCCAGGGTAGGGCTCAATCTAGAGTAGCTTATTTAATAATATCTTTATTCACACATTAAATTACACAGTATTACCAATGGAAAAAAAATTACTAGGACTCGAGTTAGTTAATAGGCTACAGATATCCTCAATTAGAAAATCAATCCCCTCACTCGTGAGAATATCACAACTTTAGATTATCACGAACATATAGGGCTGTCGCATTTGTTAATAGAACATGGAAGACAATGATGGCGACGTCGAGCCAAAGCCAAAAACCAAATTTCGCAGATGTTGGTGTTGTATGGCAAGCGAGCAATGAAGGCTGATCCGAGGAATTAAGCTGCTAATCGTTCTGGATGTGGCTTTGGTGGGGTCGTGGGGAGATGTAAGCGCAGTGTCCCCGATTTAAAGCATAAATGGAGAGATCTGCGGGGCGCTGTAAAAGCCTGGTTCTCTGCACACCGGAGAAGTGTACACGCAACAGGTGGTGGGCAACCATGATCCCCTGTGCATTTCACTGCACAGGAGGAGGGGATGGCATCCACTCTTTCTACAGTGGAAGTGCATGGAGAAGAACTTGAAGCGCCAACGAACTGCGTCAGACACCTTGACACAGATGCCTGTGATGTGTATGACATCACCAGCCTCTCTGAAACGACCCAGATGCCAGGAGCGACAGCGCAGTTCTGACGTTGATGACCACGGGTATGTTTTTTGGATAATTGCTGCGGCTGGATAGCTGTTCATCCAGAGGTCGGCAAAGATAGATGACTGCCTCATGCACGGTCTAGACGAAAGCGCTGGATGCACTCGATGTTTGTTTGTCCCAGGGTGTCCAAACGAAGCCGATATATGTGTGTTCGTCTTCGAGCTCGGCGCGCTCCTCTTACTCTTTCCCAATCACGCAAGAGTGCAAGCAAATGCAGGACTGGCATTTTGGCTTTAGATTTTGAGGGCATGGTAGAATGATGGTCTTATGTATCCTCGTATGAATTAATTGTTTTGCGTTTGTAATTTAACTGACTGGAGAAGAGGCTGATGCGTAATATCATGTGATGATTTCGTTTGATAAATTCATGGCTTTGAGAAATGTAGTTTAGAAATAAGGAAGAACAATCGAACATTAAATGTCTCAACTTTTACCATGTTAAATAAAATAAAAGTAATGTTAAAATTGGGCCTATAACCGACATCAAACGCAATATTCAATTTCGCCTAATGTTGGCGCTTGACCTTAATACAGCCCTCAAAAGCGTTTGACAGAAAAAGCGCGTAAGCCAGGGGGAGAATACGCGTAAGTGTTATTTGCATGAGAAACGCCCGGAAACGCCCCGATTTTGGCCTTGCTCCGCCCCAAGTGCGTAACTGCCTTCAAGGCGCGTAATGCACAGACTTAAGTCGAGGGGAAAATACGCGTAGGCTGAAAAGCGCGTAGCTACGCGCTTTTTTCGATTTAAGCGCACGGGAGAATAGACCCCTTGGTGAAGATAGTGTCATAAACAGGTATGGAAATTGAGACACCACTAAGGAATTAATCAAGGTGATTTTACCATAAAGTGTTAAATATTTCCCTCCCCATGGCTGCAGAATTTTATCTATTTTATCAAGTTTTTAATTGAAGTTAACTTCTAAGAGATTATCCATGTTTTCAGGAACATGGATGCCAAGAATATCAACTGATCCATTCTTCCACTTTATGGGTAAATTACACTGTAAGGTAAATGTTGTGTTTTTCAGAGAACCGATCCTAAGTATTGAGCATTTGTCATAATTTGGCTTCAAGCCTGACAAGCAGGAAAAACAATCCAGGTCCTGTGTTAGGCTTTGTAAGGATAAGGACTGAGGTGTCAACAGAAAGGTAAGGACATAAATTATAGTATCTACATCGATTGTCCTGATGTCAGATTAAAGGCGGTTGGCACGTGTAATGGAAACTTGACATGGCTTAATCAACACAGCTGAATCTGTGATGCAAACTAACGACTTTGCATCTTTCTCAGCCAACCACAAACACATATATATATATATGCGTTCTGTGCTCAGTAATGCCGCTTGCACACTGGACACGAAACGAATTTTTTCGCACGACTGATTACAGACAAAGTCAATGCAAAGACGCAATAGTCGGACAGGGTATTAATATAGCTCCGTGTCCGAAAGTCATAAAAGTTCTAGTTTTTCAGAGTATTCAGGAATTATTAGACGTGCAAACTTGGCCATGTTTGTGTTCCACCTTCACAGAATGCAAATTGAAAGCTATCGACTTTTCTCGGTCTTTTTAGCCTATTCGTCTGTTTTCATCCGTTGAAGATAGACAACAGTCTTTATTCAGTCTTTCTTTTGAAAATTAGTCAAATGGATCGAACAGATTCACGCATTATTTCCACACCAGAGATAAAATAGTAGGCTACTTGTAGTGAGTGAGAAATCAATTCCATAACCATTGACAGTGTGAATAAATTATCGCCTGCACGATCAAGACTGTCCGACGCAAAATGCAAAATACTCCATGTCCGGCACCAGCAAAAAGTAAAAGTATTGATATGAGAGCACATTTATAACGAAATAAAGAATAAAATATATCACCAACACGGCGACACGGAATATCCAAAAAGATGACCCGCAAATAAATAAATCACAGTGTTCATTGGATGTTCTGTTGTTAAAATGTTTTTTTTATTCTTTATTTTGCTATCAATCTGTTCTAATCGTCCTCTTTTTTTTTTTTTTTTGGCTGTCAGACACGGAGGCATTGTACATTGTCTCGCGCCAATGTCGACTCACTTTATTGAGCAGAGCTTAAACAGAAACATTGATTGAAATTCTTGGTACTCATCTTGAAGAACTGAGCCCTCTTATCAAAACATTCACGTTTAATATCTAAATGAGTCGGTAGATTTTAAGAAATTAAAAACAATAATAGACTGTCTGACACGGAGATATATTAAAACCCTGTCAGAATTTCGGACACAAGACACTGCGTTCAACGCAATCTGTCGAGCGAAAAATTCGTTTTGCGTCCAGTGTGCAAGCGGCCCAATACTAGGCTACTATTATTGTCACTTAGGTTTTATCGTCTTTAGTGGGGGAAAGGAATACAGCCTGATTGCTATGATCTCGTACTGAGTTAAGATCACATATTGAAAATAAATGTGTAACGTTTCTTGCATTGTTGTCCATGCATGTTAATCCCAAAATTTTAACCAGCAACAGTTTGTAATAATAGGAACACGCAATCCATCGTTTCTCTTGCCAATGAGCAAGATTTGACTCAGCTGTGTCGCCTTCTTTGCCAAATTGCGCTGGAAGGAGGGACAGAGGCGGGACAGAGGAGTACTTGCTCCAGGCCACGCCGGGCACGAAATTGCAACATACGCCTGGACACACCCCGTTGGCGCGGCGCACCCCCCATTCGTCGCACCTGCGCCACGCCTGCACCTGGTCTACGAAATTAGAGCTCTTGGAGTTTATTATCCCAGAAATGTATTGTTTAAACCCCCAGCCATTTTTCAATCCTCCATATTATTTTCTTTGGTTGTGTTGGGTTAGTTACTCTAAAAAAGTAATGCATTACACATTACTAGTTACTTTTTTTAAAAAGTAATCCCTTACTTTACTTAATTACTCACTGCTTAAAGTAAATAGTTACACTACTAGTTACATTACTTTCGGATTACTCACTGCCATCATATGAAATTCACCATAAGTTTATCAATAAACCATGTAATGTTAAAACCTGGCATATGCCCAGATCCTCGTTAATCTTTATTCTAGGGCACATACAAGATCTCTCTTACATGCTCTTTAATACAGCAGAGCCAACAGCAAATTTGTAAAAATCTGCCCAAACAGCACTTTACAGAAAAGTGAGTCAAGTAAAAGGCTACAGTACTGGCATGAACACGCATGAAAAAGGACGTTTGATTTGATTTCTGTCCTCAGTCTCAATCGCCAATATACTCAAAAGGAAGAACAAGAGGATGAAAACGTTTTTCTGGCCTCCTGTCCTGCCGATAGTTGAGGAATTTAAAGTAATCCAAGTAACTAGATCATTCATGCGTTAGTAACTGTAATCTGATTACTTAAGTTATCAAAGTAATGCGTGACATTACCGCCTTACTAATAAATGTAATCTGATTACAGTAATTAGTTACTTTGTAATTAGTTACTCCCAACTCTGGTTGCAACCCATTTTCTCTACCAAAATCATGCAAATGAACTGAAATATGATGGGACTCTAAATGCTTTAAATGTCTGACCTGAGTTGAGCCGCACTTGTCCACTTTATGAAGCTGAAATCTTGCATCATAAGGCATTAAATTTGGTAACCCATAAATAACCAAATGTGGCTTCTGCGCAAAGGGGTTAATTAACCCTTTCCTGAACATCACCCTGGGGGCAGGCTGCTAGGTATAATTGCTTTTTTACACTGTCAAATATAGTTCTAAATTGTAGAATTCATTTTTGCAAGGAGGAATTGTAAATAATATTTGAACCTGCTGTTCTTTTGGTGTTGAGCTGCGGCTCTTCTACCTCCTTAGAGGTGGAACAGAACATAAAATCTTTTTGCGTCGGGAAAAGAAGCTTATATCGAGAACAATCTACTGACTGTCACCTTTTAAAGGCGACCATGACAATGTCTGTCGTCAAAGTGGTTTAAGAATAGTAAGCATTTTAGGCTGGGAAAAATTGCTCAAAGAAGGACTGGACTTCAAAGGGTTAATGGCCCTATTTTACTGGTGCATGATTACTTACTCATTAATACATGTTGTCGTAATACAAGTGGAATGAATAATGCATTTGAACAGCACAGATTGACAGAAGTGCATACCTCTCACAAGAAAGACATGCATGTCAGGTTCATTTCAGACTCTAAATTGCCCTTAGTTGCAAGTGCGTGACTAAATGGTATGTGTCTACGGTGTGTTCACCGTGCAATGGATCGACGATCGATGTCCAGGATGGGTCCCTGCCTTTCGCCCATAAACAGCTGGGAAAGGCACCAGCTCACCTGCGGCTCAAGTGAGGGCAGAAGATGTGGCATAGATAATGTATTATACAGTGCTATGGTCTGCTTTGCCATGTTGCACTGTGTGACATCGAGTTATTAAGATTATTAAGGCACTGTGCTGAGGGGGTGCGGCACCATGGAGATCACAGCCTATAACAGTGGCCAGGAGCCCGTAGGGTAACAATAGAAGGAATGGGTAATAAATCTGAATGGTGTAGGAGAGATTGTTGACACTGTAATGGCCTTTGTCATGATACATAATGGAAAACATTCCTTTTTTTTGGTATTTTTACAGTGACAACTAAAGCCCCTCCACTGCCAGGTAAGACTCATTCAGTTTGCTGAGAATTGATGCAAGTTTGATGTTTGCAGCTGTAAATTTGAAGATCTCATCTTATCTTTGAATAGGCAGAACTTATCTTTGAATCTTGGAGAACGTTCAGGACATTGACAGCATTGGCTTTAATTCATAACATCTCTTTGTTCTGAGTCACAAACTTAACTCTGCCTCATCAAACTTCCTTTCTTTATTGGATTAGTTTCCTTAGCAATGTACCTTGCTTTTACATTCAGGTAAATGACTAGTTGTGTGAATATAGCTGCTTTCAGCTAGCAGAGACACGACTACACCAGTGGTGGCTGGTGAACTGTCAATAGGGGAAGCTCAAACCAGCCCTTAAAAATAATGATTGGTCATGACCTGTTTTCAGTCTTAATAAAATTGAATTTACTTGACTCCAAAAATCCTAAGGATTTGATGAGACGCTGACAGATTGCATTTTAATTGTCATTGTGTCCCAAAAAGAGCGTGGTGACATGTATTTGAAAATGCAATGGACTGGAAGGCGCTGTTTCCCTTACTGCATTTGAATATTGTCTCATGTATTGCAGGATAAGTCTTTGAAAATGAAATGTCAAATACCATTATCATTATTGTTTCCAGGTGATTAGAAAACAGCATTTTCATTTTCATGTTGACCCTAAAAGAGCATGATGACATGTATATGTTGTTAGGTGAAAAAATGCCACTCGATGGCAGTATTGACATTCTTTTTTGTTAAGCCCAGTCTAGAGCTAGGTTTGGGCATGTCCTAGGCATATCTGAGAGGGGAAGTCCCAGAGAATTGGAAAAAGTCTAAAAGGTGGGAGGGGGCTGCAAAATTGAGAGAGTAAAGTAGTAGGAGAAATTGCAAAGAGAAGGATACATTTGACCAGACCTTTCATTCTGTTCAAGACTTGTGAATTTTTTTTTTGTGGATTTTTGCCTGTGTTGGAGCATTTTCCTGTCCCAGGACATCACCAAGCAACCCCATCTTAAAGGGACTGTAAATATCTTTTATATTTTGTCAATCTTGGTCAGTAGATTAGATTATAAATTAGTTCAGTGCTTTGATTTTATTAAATCTGTTAAGTTTTAAAATTTTGTCTGTCATCCCTTGCTGTCTTATATGTCATAACAAAGTGGGGCCATAACAATGTAAATGCAATAGACTAGGAGTGGTTGGCTTATGGCATTTGAATATTGTCCACAGTAGAGCAGATTAAGTCTTTGCAAATGAAAGGTTGACTGCCGTTTTCCATAGCATTTTCAAATAGACAAAAAATGGCATTTACGTTTTCATGTTGACTGTAAAAGAGCGTGGTGACATGTAAATGTAAATGCAATCAGCTGGGGATGCTGTTTTGCTCATTGCATTTGAATATTGTCCACTGTATTGCGGGGCACCACTTTGAAAATTAAATGTCAAACAGCTTTTAATTATCATTTGAATATAGTCAGAGATTGCGCATATGTGTATGTGAAAATGAAAATGATAATTGGATTAATGCATTTTCAGTTTAATATTGTCTCGAATAACTCATTCATAAGTGGAAAATTATAATGCAGTAGTGGGATTGCATTTGGCTTCCACACCATCACGTGTTGCCAGTTCTCTTTGACAAGCTAAAATGAGCACGAATCGCCAAATTCTTGACCTGTTTTCAATCATTGCAATGACTGAAATACATGTGTTTCATGATCGTTTAAATTGTCGAAATGAAATAAGATCATTTGAAACATCTTTGTACAACTCCATTGCTTCCAACCCAAGTACAAAAGCGTGAAAAGCGAGGGATGTCGGGAGTCATAATTGGTTTCCAATTACTAGTGGTGAAATCCGCCATAATGCACGTGAAACTGATAAACCTCCATGCACGAGGACTTCAGTTCCGCGCGAGAATCTCTTACATACGTGTTGATTGAGTAATTGCTGACTACAGCAGGGGAACGTAAATATGCCACTAACACTCATGCCGAATGTGTGAGAGTTGACAGGTATGTGTTATTAATGAAAACTGGCCACACCCGATGATGTTGAGAGTTTTCGGAGTTTCTGTAATGGTAATTGAAATTAATGATTGAAAAAAGGTTGAGAATTAGGCTTTTCGTGCTCATTTTAGTCTAACAAGGAGAACTGGGGAAACCTGATGGTCCTTAGTATTTGTGGAGTCAAGTAAAGTCAATTTTATTAAGATTAATAACAGGTCATGACCAATCATTATTTTTAAGGGATGGTTTGCGCTTTCATTATTGCCAGTTCACAGGCCCCCACTGAACTACACAACATAGACAAAATGTGTGTTTGTGGACATCTGCTCATACAATATCTAATTCTTAAACCATGGGAAGTAACGTGAAATTGGTCCACTCTTTGCCACTGTGTCAGCATCTTTTTCTGTGACCGGGCTTTTTTTTTAGATATTAAAACATTGCCAGAAGAATTTGCTACAGCTTCAGCCAGAAAAGCATCATATGATTTTGGGCAGTGATGTTGTCTGATTAGGCCTGATTTCAGGTTTGCTTTCTAGTTCATGCCTACCAAAGAAAACGGCCAAGCTGTAACAAAAGTTTGTCAGATGTCTGCCTTTTTCAAATAACAGGCAACACAAAATCGAAAACATGCCACATTTCTGCAAAACTTTGCCCCACAACACTTTTAAAGTCAAAACATTTTCACTGGAACCACACTCATATAAATCGCACAGTCTGTAGCATAACCTCGTTAGGTCGTCTCCTGGTCATGTTTAAAAGAGCCTCCACCCAGCCTGTCTGTTTCCACAGTGGCCATCATGGTGATGGGGGCGCTGTTGTTCCTGCTACTGGCCATTTTAGGAGCCATGCTGCTCCAGAACAGAGCTCTGAAGAGAGGTAGGTGGGGCCCTGAGTAGCTTCATTTGAAAAGCTTATCAAGATGAAAACAGCGATGAATGATTGAACATATATTGTGTGCATGTTACTTTGAAGGAAAATATAGTTTAATTCAGATTTTTACTTTAAAGTTACTACTGACTTGAATTGAAACTGGTGGCTGATCCAGCCATGCTAAAGAACACAGAGACATTGCTGGTGAGACGAGGTAATGGCCTGAAACACAAAGGCTGGTTTTAGCTTTTCGACTTTAACCGAGAATTTAAATTCTCTCAGATGCTTGCAAGCTCCAGTAAATACCAAGAGTATTGGTGCTCATTAACCTTCTGGAGTAAAAAAAAAAACAAAAAACATTTTACTTGCAAGTGCTGAAAAGCCACGCAGTCGTATTTCAGAGCCTCGATGAACTGGCTGTCTACAGCACTGGTAAGTGGAAGCTGTCTCAAGTGCCTACAAACACATTAATTTCCCTAATTCATTGATTCAAAGGATCTTACTCTCCTCTAAGCACACCTGTCATATTGGCACACACCACACAAATAACACAACCAATGTTTGGAGCAAAACGAGTTCCGAGACCAATCATTGGTCACATTCTTAGTTCTGTGGGTGGTAACACATTTTGCAAGTGCCACAGCTCTTGATAAAGCAAACCCTCAATCCTAACCAGGGGCCTATTGCACAAAAGTCGGATCCTGAGATCCTGGATCAACGCCAAAGCGAGAATTGCCATATCACATACAGCGCGTTGCTGGCTTATTTGATTGCACAAAGCCAACAGCCGTTGAAGGAGGATAGTGAAGCCTGGTGCCGCTGATCCTACTGTGTGCACGCACACGCATACCTGAAATAAGCCACTTTCACATAGCACGTGGTTTGGACGGTGCTCTGCGTTGGGCACGGCGCAGACTGTGTTGAGCGGCTCTCAGAGTGGGCGCCGAGTAGGGCGCACGCATGCGCGTTGTGCATGTATGTAGCGCTGGTTGCTATGCGATCGATACAGACGCCAGGAAGTAGTTTGTTCTGGCGCACTTTTTCTCTGGCGGGCAATACAGCAGCTTCAGATGCACTATGTACAGTGACAGTCAAAGGACAACAAAGGCAGTAGTTCTTCTGCAGAGGAGGGGAACACCAGCAGCAGCAGGAAGAGTCTGGGTACATGAAATTCTCATGGTACGACAGCAGTTGGGGGAGTTAAATCTCATTCAGGAGCTGCAGTTCCACGACGACCGCTTCCAGGTCTATTTCAGGCTGAGCAGGGAGCAGTTTACAACTGTGGTGGTCTGTAATTGCAGGAAAAAAGAAAAAAAATTGCCTATTTTGGAGATGAAAAGCATATTGTTAGCCTCGTAGTCATATTTTGGCCAAATTGAGATATCTGCCTGAAGGGCTGTCCACATCAAGACTGATAACTACAACGATAACAATAAAGATATAGTTTTAAAAATCGTTCCAACTCACATAGATGGCGAAGTCCACACCACAACTATAACAAAAACGATAATGACAAATGATATCGCTGCGATCACTTTCAGAGCAATTTTATGAACGATGGAAAAATTGACCGCCCATCAAATCTGTCGGAATTTACAGGGCTTCACATGAACATGTCATGTTCATTCAACATGGCAGATGACATTGCAGAGAAACTCATTACAAAACGTTAATCTAAGTCCAAAAGGATACCTTGCATTAAGTTAACTCTTTAGATATATTTGCAGAATAGTAGCCGTGAAGCTCGGCCAACGTCAGTTTTCCAAAACAACCAATTGCCCCATGGGGACAAATAAATGTCTTGAATTTGAATCTTGAATCTAAGCCATGGCACTAGTTACTATGGAAACAAAGTCTGTGGAGCTAGCCAGCTCCGGAGCAAGCTTACGAACTAGCTAAGCTCCGGCCTCCAAACAATTTTGCCTCACCTCATTCAGCAGTCACCCAAATTGGAAATCAATGTCCTTAACAGTCCTTCTGAATTGTCCTCTCCACTTTGCTATCTCAATTACTCTGGGCCTACTATAATTATCTTAGAAACTTGTGACCATTGATATCAGTAAAATAGCCAATATTATATTCAAGTATCCATGTGACAGTGACCATCACAGTTCAATCAGTGTCACATTTTAACCATATTTAGAATCCATCATTATCAGATTTGTCTTTATTCCCCAAGTTGAGACTTCCATCAGAGTGCAAAATGAGCAGTGCTGTATGAAGTGGGTTACCGTGTTTCAGCGCGGTTTTAAATCTCTGCGGTAACCCCCTACCTGCAGCACTGCTGCTGCTTTTCTCCGACTTTATTCAGACTGCGACGGGTGAGGTTGAGTCGTTGCCTAATTTAGTGCTGGACACCAGTGCAATGTCGCTCACTTCACGATACTGGAATCAAACATTTTCAGGAGGCTCCTTGACGTAATTTTCTGATGTTAACATTTTACTTTTTAACTTGAGCATGCCTCCATCAAAGGTGATTAAAAGCAGAATGTAAATTTAACTAATCTGAAAACGGCTTCTAGATCAGACTATCAATTCATTTTGTTAGGGCTTGTAACAAAATTGCGAGGCATATAAAGGACATTACTATGCTTCATCGAACTGTACTGCATAGTCACAGGCTCGGAGTGGCTAATCAGGAGGATCTGGACAATTCCTGGTGGGCCGGTCGGATTTGGGGCCGCGAGGGCCAGTGTCCAATCATTACACTGGGTTGAAATATATCACAGAAGCAGTTAACGCTGTCCCTGGGCTGCCTGCACTGGCAGCTTTTTTTTTTTTTTGCATGAAACTCCAGGGTTGAAAATGAGTCCCACTCTGGCACTGGTCTTAGACATCGCGCGCACTTCACACACAAACTCAGTGAAGAATGGCCTCGCTCCATACAGGACTCTCAGGTTTTGAATGCAGACTCGCGTGAGATTTTTCTCGCGGGGGGGGGGGGCACAATACCCCCGTTTTCGAAGGTGCATAGTAGCTTAATACGTGTACTTCGTTACAGCACTTGACTTGATTTTTTTTTTTTTGAGGATTTGTACATCACTTATGCTTTTTTTTTTTTAAACATGAACTTTCTACTCTACGACATTTCAAAGATAAAAAGTATACTTTCACTTCATTACTTTGACACTGGCAACTTAGTTACTCGTTTCAAATTAAAATGTTAATTGAATTCATCATTTACGAATTATCCGGATTTGGCGCGTTCGCGAAGAACAAAGGTGTATCTTTGTGTCCGCCAGTGGACGTGGAGCTGCAAATTTATGCACGCAGTTACAATATTCTATCACTAGATGGCACATCAGGATCGGTCGCGGAAGTTTAGTGCGCGTTGTAGGCTATTAGCAGAATGAATGCTGACCGCGTTATCCATCGCATCTTGTTGTCAGAAGTGGTAGCTCAAGTAAGCAAGCAATTAAACGTTGCGATATACAAGTATCTTATATCTGCTGTATATTTGTTGCGTATATATTTCCTTTTACTTTACAACATCAAGCATTTTACAACACAACTAACAGCAGTGCTTAGTGTCACGAATATGAGTTGCGAATGCTATTTGACATGAGCTTAAAAATTTTATTTCAACTTGCTTGCGTTTACCCATGGAGTAGGCCTAGTTGTGAGATTTTGAACAGGATAATGTTTAGCCATACCTGTAGTTTTTTATTTCAGTGGGACTCCCCAGTAAAATAAAGGCAAAATTAAATAATTGGTTTGTGTATTTCTATCATTTTGTCTGTCACAAACAAGAGAAGTTGCGGTACCACCTGTGACACCAGATCGGAGCAGCCAAAATACACCACATGGAGGGCAGAGCCCCCACTCTCCCCGTCACAAGTTACAAGTCAATTCATCTAACCATAACCGTCCAAAGCTGTTAAATTAAGGCAAAAAAAGATCCATAAAGCAAATATCCTGCATAGTTTAATAAGCAGCCATTGTAAAAAAATATAAATAAATAAATAAATAAAATTAAGTGATGAGTGATTACCTGATTTCGGGCTTCCGCTTCCAGCTCTTCTTTGATTTATGCACACAAAACAAAAGCAGCATTCGCGCGGGTGTGGAGGACGTGATTACGGCTCTGCTATTTCACCTAGCAACAAGAAATACTATTTTCTGATTGGCTAGTAGGTTGCTGATTCAAGCAGAGCAGTCTGCCTTCACTCATCCATTCATAGATCACTAATCTCTTTTATATACAGTCTATGTTTCTAATGTTCGGCGATTTGACCACGTGTGTCACGTGTGGCGTGAGAGCGTGTGAACTAATTTGGCAGAGCGTGAGACTCACGCATTTCTATTAAATCTGTCTGACAGTGACGGCTTACTCGTTCATGGTAACGCCGAAGTCTATCAGCTACTCCTTTTTGATGGCGCTGTTAGCATGTTAGCTTCCTGTTTCCGCGTTTCCCATGGATGCAATTTTGTGGCCAAAGACGCTGAAGCTCCATAGGCACCAACTGAAAAGTGCGCATTTTTTTTCTTGCCAAAAAAACCAAAAACAAAAAAAAATGTATTCGGTAATCCTTCATTATTTTTCTGTTTGTCTGATGCAACTGTTTGATGTTTTCAAGTGGGCCTGTAAAATAAGAACTGATACTTAGAGCTGGATGACAGCTCATGAACGAGTTTGGTTGTCCAGCTGTTGCTCTGACTGCAGCAGTTCAGTCACTGAGTGTATAGTGCATGCACCTTCCGGATTAGCAGCGTTGTTCGAATTTCCCCTCGAACACATTCGCCAATCCACACAGACAACACATTTTCTTGCCCATTTGTGCTGTGGCAATCTAATGAAATGGTGCCGGAAATAAGCACCCATGGAACACCATTTTTATCGATGGCGTCGGTCAATTCCGTACTTCCTGGGCTGAAGTAGCTAGCCTAGCATCTCTGTTTGATAGTAATAGGGTTGGTACTTCCTCGCTCCAGTTTTATTATATTACCTCCATGGTACATTTTTTGTAAATCGTAACCACATGCAGCTGAATAGTGAATGAAAATTGTCATGACTTGGAAAAATCACAACAAAGAAAACTGGCCAGTACAACTAAAACAAATTTATTCTACACAAAAAAAGTTGTACAAAAAAAATATTTCCACTATTCAATTCTCTAATAACACTCTGATGCCACTATTTAACTGTTGCCAAAACAAAACTCTGATTTTGCTCTGCTCTATTCTGCTGTCTGCTCACTGCTGCTGTCTGCTCTTCTGTGCTTAAAATCACAGCATTTATATAGACTAGCAACCTTCTAGAAAGATCCACAGGATTCTAGGGAAATCCCGCCCCCTCCAAGCAGGAAAGTGCCCGAAGCTTCTAGAAATCACTAGTCTTTTCTTAATGATTTTACAGACACGCCACCAGAGGGTGCCAAATGAACAAAATAAATATAGCTGACCAGCAAGGCAGAAAAACAGCATGAAACAAATCTTCATTTACAAATGAAATATAATGCTGTACAAAAAATACTCATACATAACAAAATGGCTATGCGAGGAAACTTGAGCATTGAAAAAGAAATGCGAAGGATTTTATGTTAGTTTTCCCTGTGGTTTTCAGTGGATGGAATTACTATAAGGCCAAGGGATTTGAGGATGTGGACTAGAAGGTCACGTTATGTGAGGAAAATCTGAGACTACGGACCTTTACTTTTTATTAGCTAAACTGATGACCAAAAGCTCCTTGGTGGATTTGCTGCTGTGCCCCCCAGGTAGCGGCAGACTTTGCTGTGGTGGCCCTTATATGGAGGCACATTTGCCGTAGTGCCCTTATATTTTCAGCATGGACCACAGCAACTTTTGCTGTGCCCCTTATCACCTGTAGTTCAAGGCCTGTAGTAGTAAATCCATGACACATCACTGCCATTCAGGCATATGGCAGTGATATCACTGACTAGTAGACTACTTTGGCATGCTCCTTGTTGAACTATACCAGGAGTGGCCAACCCTGGTCCTGGAGAGCCGCAGTGTCTGCTGATATTTGGTGTTACTCAGCACTCAATTGATGGATTAAAGTAGTCGAATACTCCCTTAATTGATCTCACTTGGTGTCTCAGGTTTAATTTGGTAATAATGAGCCAATCAAGCAATTAGCAGGAACAATCCACAAGACTCCTAGAGCCAATTAAGCAGACTTGCAGCTTGCGACAGCAATCTACGTGTTAACCAAGATTTGTTAATGTGGTTGGATATTTAGCATAGGTGTAATGCAGACAAAGTAGAAGTTCAGAGTACAGATAAAAGTTAGTGGAGCAGGGGTGGATAACGCTGGTCCTGTAGAGCCACAGGATGTGCTGAGTTTGGTTTTCTCCACCCGATTTAAACCTAAGACACCAATGGCCTGTACCATAAAGCTGGATTTGGGCTTTTCGCAGTAACTTCAGGTTAAACCCTCTGTTAACCACTGTAGCATATCTGCTACATGAAGTGAAAGGGTTAACAGCCTGGACACCCTGCTGGTTTTGTTTATTGTTGCCAAATAAACATTTGAGAATAACTTGATTGGTCCGTCACTTTAATTTTTCCATTCGCATTATCACCCAATGTAGCAGATCTGCTAAATTTTGGAAAGGTGGGCCAAAGGGTCGAATTTTTTTTTTTTTTTTAACTATTTTTCCAAATATTGGCCCATAATCAACATATTTGCCTAGGGAAATGATTTTTACACAGTTGGAAAGGTACTTGGTTAACAGAGGGTTAACTCTGGGTTTTCTGTACCATGAAAGCGGCTCATTTATGACCAAGGTATATCACCGCAGCAACATAAGCTGAACGGCTAACCTGCTCCGGAGCAGGTTTAGTTTTAGATTCAGATCACAGCGTTGACCAGAACTGACCAATCAATTCTCTGAGAAAATGGCATCACCGTCCGTAAAGGTTTCAGCGAAATTCGGTCAGCTGATGAATACCAATATGTACGATATAGGTTCTCATCTGAGGGTTTGACATGTGGCGAACGCAGCGGAATCGTACGCACATAGTTTCACATCTTTTGTGTATCACAATGCTGTATTTTTCCACGGGCAAAAGCACTAAAGCCTTGTACAAACCCCAAAACCAGTGAAGTTGGCACGTTGTGTAAATCGTAAATAAAAACAGAATACAATGATTTACAAATCCTTTTCAACCTATATTCAATTGAATACACTGCAAAGACAAGTTACTTAATGTTCGAACAGGTAAACTTTGTAATTTTTTGCAAATTTTAGCTCATTTGGAATTTGATGCCTGCAACATGTTTCAAAAAAGCTGGCACAAGTGGCAAAAAAGACAGAGAGTTGAGGAATGTTCATCAAACACTTATTTGGAACATCCCACAGGTGAACGGGCTAACTGGGAACAGGTGGGTGCCATGATTGGGTATAAAAGCAGCTTCCCTGAAATGCTCAGTCATTCACAAACAAGGATGGGGCGAGGGTCACCACTTAGTGAACAAATGCGTGAGCTGAATGTCGAACAGTTTAAAAACAACGTTCCTCAAGGAGCTATTGCAAGAAATGTAGGGATTTCATCATCTACGGTCCGTAATATCGTCAAAAGGTTCAGAGAATCTGGAGAAATCACTGCACGTAAGCGACAAGGCCGAAAACCAACATTGAATCCCCGTGGCCTTCGATCCCTCAGGCTGTACTGCATCAAAAACCGACATCAGTGTGTAAAGGACATCACCACATGGTCTCAGGAACACTTCAGAAAACCACTGTCAGTAACTACAGTTTGTCACTACATCTGCAAGTGCAAGTTAAAACTCTACAATGCGAAGTGAAAGCCATTTATCAACAGCACCCAGAAACGCTGCCGGCTTCGCTGGGCCCAAGCTCATCTAAGATGGACTGATGCAAAGTGGAAAAGTGTTCTGTGGTCTGACGAGTCCACATTTCAAATTGTTTTTGGAGACTGTGGACGTCGTGTCCTCCGGACCAAAGAGGAAAAGAACCATCCGGACTGTTATAGGCGCAAAGTTCAAAAGCCAGCATCTGTGATGGTATGGGGGTGTTTTAGTGCCCAAGGCATGGGCAACTTACACATATGTGAAGGCACCATTAATGCTGAAAGGTACATACAGGTTTTGGAGCAACATATGTTGCCATCCAAGCTAACGTCTTTTTCATGGACGCCCCTGCTTATTTCAGCAAGACAATGCCAAGCCACATTCTGTACGTGTTACAATAGCATTGCTCCGTAGTAAAAGAATGCGGGTACTAGACTGGCCTGCCTGTAGTCCAGACCTGTCTCCCATTGAAAATGTGTGGCGCATTATGAAGCGTAAAATACGACAACGGAGACCCCGGACTGTTGAACAACTTAAGCTGTACATCAAGCAAGAATGGGAAAGAGTTCCACCTGAAAAGCTTCAAAAATTGGTCTCCTCAGTTCCCAAACGTTTACTGAGTGTCATTAGAAGGAAAGGCGATGTAACACAGTGGTAAAAAGGCCCCTGTGCCAACTTTTTTGCAATGTGTTGCTGCCTTTAAATTCTAAGTTAATGATTATTTGCAAAAAAAAAAAATGTTTCTCGGTTTGAACATTAAACATCTTGTCTTTGCAGTGTATTCAATTGAATATAAGTTGAAAAGGATTTGCAAATCATTGCATTCTGTTTTTATCTACGATTTACATAACGTGCCAACTTCACTGGTTTTGGGTTTTGTACTTGTTGCACTTGTGAAAGTAAACCTACTGACCACTTTGAATTATGTTTCTGTACTGTAGTGATTAATTATTTGTTCTCCAGCTCTTTTGACACCGCCGCTGCAGCTGGAAAAAAATCCAAACACGCCATAAGAACACATCCTCGCATCACGTAAATTTAATGAAATACTCTGCTGTAATTTTACTGATGGGGCAGTGACATTATAAACGATAAGACACGCACATCCCTATACCCAATAGGCTTCATGCTGGATCATATCCAGTAAAGCAGAAAGGGAGAGAGATGCGCTCATTACCCTACATAGCACCTGATGTCATGATTTACTGCAGCAGAAGTAAAATTAAATAATCACTTTTGCAGCCATAGCCCTCATACAATCATGAATACGGGAGTTATTTGCACTGATAATATCATTATAATTGACTTACGCATTTACATGGTCAGTGATTTTTTTACAAACTGTCCTTTCTGTATTTCGCAGCTGCTACGGTGTTAATTTTTTCCAGTATGATATGTTTATTCTCTTCATATCAAGAGCTCTTGCTCCGCATTTGAAAAGTACGCAGCTTTGCTTCCAGTTGGTTCGTCCATGTTTGCGATGGGTCATTTGCATCAAACTCCGCCCCTTTTATGTGAGCGAGCAAAACTAGATTGGAAAACCCTGGGTTCAGTTACCGAGTTGATAACTGGCTTCGTGGTACCGCTTATCAGGAATGCGGAAGTCTGGTTAAGTGCAGCCAGATAACCAGAGAAACCCTGGTATGTTAATCCAGCCTTATGGTACAGGCCCCTGGTGAGATAAGTGAACTGTGTAATCAACTGCTTAAATTCATCAATCAAGTGCCGAGTAACACTAAAAACCAACAGAAACTGCGGCTCTCCAGGACCAGGGTTGGCCACCCCTGAACAATACCATAGAGTAATAAAGTGATAATTTTTTTTAATGAGGCATATTAAAAACATACAGAGGAGGGATGAAAAGTGTTGAAATGGCCCTTTAATAATAACATTGTTTCAAAGAATAATGCAATGCATATATTTTGTATATAGTTGAATCAATGTTGATGCGATTCTACATTCTTTCAATATTGATCATAGGTGAACCAAGGTTGATTATTTGTCAGAATTGATAGGAAATTCAACCTTATTTCCATGTTGATCATAGCGCGCATTTTCAATATTTTTTTTTCAATATCTGACATCAATGTTGATTGCTATCTTCAGTCTTACGATAACACAATGATGATTCAATCACTTGTTGCTATCTGGGGAATGACTTTCTGTGGTCAAGATATTTTTCGGAAACTCATTGCACCTTTTGCCTCATCCCCTCAACGACTGTAGCGATGGTGATCGACTGCTGGATCAAGCACAAGCAAAGAGAAGAAGAGTGAAAAATACTCCACTGTAAAGAGCCCAGTGGCTCAGGAATTCTCTGTCTCTGCCCTCACAGCCCTGTCTGAGTGGGAGACCCCCTTGAATGAGGCCGTCTACGAGGAGCTCGAGTACAAGCTGGCGAGAGAGGGTACCTACAGCACCCCCCGGTGTGGTGAGTGAATATGCATATAGGTGATTTTTTTCAATACAGGCACAACTAAGACATCACAAATTACTGATTTTAGAGGTGGCAGAATCTAACTGAATAAACTCTGGTAGACAAGGTGGGCCCTGTGGGATAATAAAATTTGACTTGATTGTAGTGTACAGCCAGTATACCAGCAGAGCTGGATTTCTCCTGTTCTTTTCGCGATGGGCAATTTTCATTTACATGGCCTTTCCACTCCGTTACTTTTTCTGACAAAACTGAAAGTACAATGATATGCACATGTAACCATATCCAAACAGATCTTTTATGGTTCTGTCACTTCTGTTGAAGATACTCAGTCATTCATAATGTTGGAGACTGTTATGGCCCCAATTGTTATGGTATTTATGACAGCAAAGGATGACAGACAAAATTTTAAAACTTAAATACGTTTAATTAAACAAACACTTTAAACTAATCTACTATCTACTCTACTGACCAAGATTGATTAATACAAGAACAAAAAAATATTTACAGTCCCTTTGGTGGGGTTGTTTGGTGATGTCCTGGGTGAGGAAAATACTCCAACACAGGCAAAAATCCACAAAAAGCTTAACAGGTCCTGAAAATAAGTGACCGGTCTGGTCAAACGTATCCTTCTCCTTGCAATTTCTCCTACTACTTTACTCTCTCAATTATCCTCTTTATATACTCTTTTGTAGACCCCTCCCACATTTAGACCTCTTTTTTTTTATTCTCTGGGACTTGTCCCAGACATGCCCAAGACATTCCCAAACCTAGCTCCAGTCTGGGCTTAACATAAGAAAGGTCAATACTGCCATCTAGTGGCTGCTATTCGCATTACACCTCCATTCCAAAAGGGAAAAATTTTGACTCATAAAGGCAAAGTGTTTCTTTTCAATACAAAAATGGTTACGTAGACTCTTGTGTGTGTATATATACATATAATACAAGATGCTAATAAACACGTGAACCTCAAAGTGTTGTAAGGAAAGAGCCAGAGCCAACAGCTCCTTCTCTATTGTGGAATAGTTCCTGTGGTGCTGATTGAACTTCCTGGAGAAGTATGCCACGGGATGCTCAATGTCATCAGAGTCACTTCTCTGTAGGAGCACAGATCCACAAGCTTGGTCACTAGCATCGACCGCAATGGAGAACGATTTGTTGAAGTCAGGAGATTTGAGACGGGGAAATGACACAGCAGAGACTTCAGGCGATCGAAGGCTCTCTGGCATGCATCATCCCAGGTGAACTTTACGCCTTTCTTCAGTTGGTTAGTTAGACTGAGAGCAATCTCAGCAAAGTTCTTGCAGAACTTGCGGTAGTGCCCGATCATTCCAAGGAAGCGGCGCAAAGCTTTTTGTTGTCAGGAACCAGAAAGTCCATGATAGCTTGGACTTTAGCATTTATTGGTGCCACCTTACCCTGGACTATGACGTAGCCAAGATAGGTGACAGCTGCACAACCAAAGTCACTCTTGTTCAGGTTTACAGTCAGGTTAGCCTGGGTCAGGCGCTGGAACAACATCTCAACATCTTTTAGATGTTCCTTCCAGGAGTCACTCCATGTGATCAAGTCGTCGATGTATGCACCCGTGTGGCAATCCAGCGATTGTAGACTGTATCATCCTTTGGAACGTGGCTGGGGCATTTTTCATGCCAAAGGGTAGAACTTCATACTGGTACAACCCAGATGGTGTGGCAAAAGCAGAGATGCTCTTGGCCCTCTCAGTTAAAGGCACACACTAATAACCCTTCAATAAATCAATCTTGGTCAGAAACTTTGCTTGCCCTACTCTATCGATACAATCATCAATCCTAGGTATTGGAAACACATCAGTTCTAGTTACAGCATTTACTTTGCGATAATCTGTACAGAATCTAGTACTTCTATCAGGTTTTGGAACTAGCACACAGGGTGAACTCCAATCTGAGTTAGAAGGTCTGATAATATCATGTTCTAACATGTACTCAACCTTTTTCTCAGCAATCTTTCTCTTTTCAGGATTCATCCGGTACGGATGCTGTTTTATTGGTGTGGCATCACCAACATCTACATCATGGGAGGCTATAGAAACTCTCTTTGGAACATCAGATCTTTATATTTCTTGATCAACCTCTCAAACTGATCTTTCTGTGAGGTTTCGAAGTGCTGGAGTTTTACATCAAGATTTTGCAACACTTCAGAATTTGACAATTTATATGAAGCAACTTCAGCTTTAATTCTAGGTTCATCATCTTGAAACTCCCCCTCATCTTCACATGTTTCGACCATTGGAGAATCTGAAGTGACAGCTGCAGCCCTAGCATTTCGGTCATGATAAGGCTTCAGCATGTTAATGTGACACAACTGTTTTGGCTTTCTCCTATCTGGAGTCTTCACAATGTAATTGAGATCGTTGAGTTTTGTCAGAATTTCATAAGGACCATGAAATCTAGCCTGCAATGGATTGGACTGCAAGGGAAACAACACAAGGACCTTGTCTCCTAGTTTAAACTCACGGCTTCTAGCCTTATGATCATACCAAGTTTTCATTTTTCCCCGACTTGATTTCAAGTTCTCTTTGGCTAGGTCACAAGCTGCACGCAATCTTTCCTTGAACTTGCTAACATAGTCTAACAGACTGATATGTGTCTCTTTCTCTTGCCATTGTTCACTCAACAATAGCAAAGGTCCTCTCACTTCATGGCCAAACACTAGCTCAAACGGACTGAATCCAGTAGACTCCTGTACTGCTTCTGTAGCTGCAAACAACAGCAAATGAACCCCTTCATTCCAGTCTTTCTCATGGTCATAACAATAAGTCCTCATCATTGTCTTGAGAGTGGAATGAAACCGCTCTAAGGCACCCTGACTCTCTGGATGATGGGCACTAGAAAGAATCTGCTTTGCACCTAGTTCATACACAACCTACTGAAACAATCCGGAAGTGAAATTGCTACCTTAGTGTGACTGAATTTCCCTGGGAAGGCCAAACAATGTGAAGAACTTTATCAAAGCCTTCGAGATTGCAGTTGCCTTGATGTTACGTAGAGGTATGGCTTCAGGGAATCTGGTAGATGCACACATGATTGTCAACAAGTACTGATTTCCAGATCTAGTCTTGAGTAATAAACTAACACAATCAACAATGACCTTGGAGAGGGGCTCCCCAAATGCTGGGATAGGCTGCAATGGAGCTACAGGTGGGTCTGACTGGTGTTTTCCAACTACCTGACTAGTGTGACAGGTTTTGCAAAAGTTGGAAACATCTTTCCGAAGCCCAGGCCAGAAGAGGTTTTTCATGATCTTGTCAACAGTTTTGTTAACACCAAGATGACCTCCTAAAGGTAAGCTATGAGCCATTGTTAAGATCTCATTCCTGTAGACGTTTTTGAACAACAATTTGCCTAACCACTGCCCAATCTGCATTGGCAGGGATATCAGGAGAGCGCCACTTCCGCATCAACACTCCATCCTTGAGATAATACCCAACTGGAACTGTGTCTATTTCTTCATCAGGAAAGGCTCCCATCTTTATTGTCCAAATTTTAGGATCATAAGTTTGCTCCTGAATCAACCGCTTTCTGGACAGAGACATGTCTCCAGACACATCAGAATCACTAGACCCATATGGCTGGCTGAACGGAGAACTGATAAATGTATCTGATAAGTCCTCAGATGGAGAAACCATAGTAGGCCGAACAGAGTCATGAGGTGAACCACCTGAGTCATGACTATTCAATGTGCTGGACGGCACCACATCATCATCTTCTTGAGCCTTCTTGGCCATAGCACGGGTCACTGCACAGGAAGGATACAAAGATGGGTCTTCATCGCCATCTTCAATGCTCGGCTGTGAAGTAAGATGAACAGGGGGAACTACATTGCCCTCAGCCAGGTCATTGCCTAGCAACAGAGAAACACCCTTGATATAGATAGACTTGACATAAGTCCCACCTTTACCTGTCCTGTAACTAAATCTGACTTCAAGAATACAGAGCGCAGGGGTACAGATACAGTCCTCCCTTCAATACCTTGTACAAGTATGAAATCCCCAGAAGCGGTCTCATCACGTAACTCCAAGGAGTCCATCAACAAAAGTGACTGAGAAGCTTCGGTATCCCTTAGGATATATATGGGGACAGGAGTAGAATGCTCATTCAGAGCCACAAATCCCTCTGACACAAATGGAAGAAATTCCTCCCTCACAAAGTCAGCAGTATCAGGCTTTTTAGCCCCACAAGGAGCAGGCAATTTAGCAGATTGGTCATCTACTGCAGGGGTATCTAACCTTGTTTTCACAAAGGCATTTGGTTTGGTATCCTTTTCTCTTACTTTCTTAGCTTTAAGGAACCATCAGTTAGTTGTAACATGACCAGATTTCTTGCAATAACTCCAAACTAGACCACTTTTGTCACTGCCAGCTTTCACACTTTGATCAGACCTGTTACTGGATTTCTGAGCACCATCACCATTTGTCTTTGGTTTTGGGTGAAGAATCTTGGGTATCACCGTTACCTTTTTTCCGAAATTGGAACCATCTATTGTTTTTGCTCGACTGAAATTTGGACTTATGTGTGAGAACATATTCATCTGGAAATTTGGCAGTTGACTGCAAATTCAATGCTTGCTTCTCATTAAGGTAGGTCTTAATATCATCCTTAACACAGTTCTTGAATTTTTCAACTAACACTATCTCTTTTAGTGGGTTGAAATCATCCTTGACCTCCATAGAAGTACACCAGCGCTCTAAGCAAACCTTCTTCTCATTAGCAAATTCCACATAAGTCTGATTGTCAGATTTCTTCAGACCTCTAAATTTCTGTCGGTAAGCCTCTGGAACCAACTCATAAGCTCTCAAAATAACCTTTTTGACAACCTCGTAATCAGAGGAATCATCGGCCGACAAAGTCAAATAGGCTTGTTAAGCTTTAACCTTGAGGACAGTTTGCAACATCTGAGGCCAGTGTTCCTTTGGCCACTGGCAACTCTTTGCAACCTTTTCAAAGCACTGGAAATAGTTGTCAACATCCTTTTCTGCGAATGGAGGCACCAGCTTTACCTCCTAGCTAGCACAAAATTTGTTTTTAGCTTCAATTTTAATTTTTAGTTTCTCCATTTGGAGTCTTTCTTCTCTATCTAACTTCTCTAAATCAAAATCTCTGTCTCTCTCTTTCTGCTCTTGCTAATTTTTGTAACTCAAATTCTCTTTGTTTTTCTTTTTCCTCCCTTTCAATCTGTAGCATTTTTAATTTAAGTTCCATTTCTATATTTGGATTTTCCACTGGAAACTGTTCCAGATCTCCTGGTGCAAACACATTCTCATGAATGTAATATTCAAGAATCTCTCAAGCCAGTCTTTCTTTTCGCATGGCTGGTTTTACCTCTGTCAGCTCTAAATGTCTGCATAATTCTAGCAGCTCTTTCTTTTTAAAGACTTCAAAACCTCTACGGTTGGTGATGCCAAGAAATCATCCATTGCCGTTGATCTGTCTATATATATATATATATATATATACATATATATATATATACATATAGGAAAATTAAAAAAAAAAACAATTTTACAATTTGAAATGTTAGATTTTCAATAAATGACTCACACAATGGTTTATCCCGGACTTGAGCCCCCAATTTGTTATGGCCCCAATTTGTTATTACATGTACAAAGTATGACAGCACGGGATGACAGACAAAATTTTTAAACTTAAACACATTTAATTCAACAAACACTTTTAACTAATCTACTATCTACTCTACTGACCAAGATTGACTATTACAAGAACAAAAAAATATTCATAGTCCCTTTGGTGGGGTTGTTTGGTGATGTCCTGTAATTACCTCTAGTAATTACCTCTAGCATGGCCTTCATAAGAGAAGAGGAATTTATTAATGGAGTGGAATATGCTGGTAATGGAGTAGAAATTGTTGCATTTGAAATGTTTGTAACACTACATTGGCTTTGCCTGGTCATTGAACTGTACCCAAGTGTACACGAAATAAGGTAATAAGGTCTTCGTTTTTAGGGGTATCATCCGAGGCTAATGAATTTGTTCTATTTCTGGCGGACATTTTGAAAAGAGGAGCATCCAAAAATGCCGGTCAAGTAATGTGTTGATTGACGGAATTCCGGGCGACTGAAATAAGACGTGTTTGTCTTTGTAACAATGCAAAAAACAAACCATCACACCACTTATTTTGTGAGGAGATGAATAGTTTTGAAGCTCAAAACAGAAAAATTACTTTCAAAGTGTTTATTTTATGATGCTTGTTAAGAATGTACATGGGGTAGCTGATGGACGGAACAGCATCACATGCGGAACTCCCCAAAAAAAGCATCAATTTTTTTTCTGCGCACACCTAAATTTGAATCCTTGTATGGAATAAAATCTTCATACACTTATTTTCAAGTATAAAATAAAGTTTATATGAAAGGAATGCCCTGAAGCTGCTAATAAGGCTTCTCTTTCGACGTACTCAAGAATGTCACAAAAATAAACTGAAAAATTGAATCCACTATGATTTGGGACATTGCTGAATCAAAGCAAAATCGAAGTTCAATGCTGCAGTACAAAAAAAAATTGAAATTCAGATCTAATATTTTGGAGCTTTTTGGGGCTTTGCCTGCCTTATAACTCTGCAAATATTTTTTTTCCAAGCACTAACCTACTAAAAATGTGCAGGCCTGGACATGAATTTTCACTGTTTGTGGCCCGAAAATCACCCATATATCCTGTTAAACAACGAGAGACAAATAGTGGGCACCGTCTTCATAATTTTTTCTAAATGTGTTATTATTAGTATCTCAATTAATGTTCAGTATTCAATGTATAGATTTTGAGTATTTTTGACTTTGGTTTTGACCTTTGAATGTAATAAAAATAAATAATATTAATATTTGTCACAACCCATATGTTTGTTTAATTGGTTCTTCCCCTGTTCCAGCAGGGTTGCGGGTTGTTCCTGTTAACGGATTGATTCTCTTGTTTTGCCCCTGGTGTGATCAGCTGTATTGGTCACTGGTTGTGCCTCAGATAGAGCTGGAATGTCTGAGGCTAAAGGGTTACTCTAATGCTTTACTCTAAATTCTTGTCCTCCCCCCTGGTGTCTCTTCCAGGGAGCAAATTTATTTGTGGAGAAATTATTAGGTACAGCAGGTTCTCGAAGCCTTCTTCGATTTGTCCTCATTCTCCTCATCATCAACATGCCCTTGTGGCATTCAAGTCGTCATTCATGCAACTGGCTTTACCTCTCTGCCCAGTTAATTACAATTATTATGACAATTATCCATTGTGTTGAGATTTTTTTTTTTTTGGTCAAATTTTGCACTGCTTCTGTCATTTTGTGTTTATAGTCATGCAAATGAAAAAAAAAATTGTTTTTGATGGCATGTGGCTTAATGGTTGCAATTTTTGACTGGGATTTGAAAGATTTATAGTTTCTTTTGCCAATGTAGACAAAATATGATCACTGCTGCTGTTAAACTCAGGCTTATAATAGTCAGCTGTGGGTCACTTGATTTAACTGTCACCAAAGTATCACCTGAGTAATGATTTCACCCAAGGAAATCTAAAACACTGCATGTAAGACTCCCATAGATCATGCGTGGTGTCGTCAAGTCTGGACACACCCTCTTTCTACTGTTCACAGGAAGTAGCTTATCTGAAGACCTGCCTTCTGGCTACGATGATGTGGCGGACGCTGACGTACTTCCCCTCAGAGGTAAGAGGAAGAGGTGACCGGTCACATTGGACTGCATTCCTGTGGCTTATTTCTTTGTTCTGCCTCTATTTCCTACCTCGTTTTCCTTGGAATAAGTTCTGCCCATCAGGGGGAAGGGAGATGGAGTTAGATTTGTCTCAAAAGTATCTGCAAATGCACAGACGGTGATGTACAAATATTCTTTGATTTGCATGTGTGATTTGCTATCCGCAAACACAAATTTCCTTTTTGTAACTTGTGCGGTAATTTTTAAAAATAAATGTGTGTATTTGTGGAAAAAAAAAATGGCATTTGTAAAACTGAAAATTCTGTTAGTGAAATGTGATTCTGCATTAGTGGATCACCAATTACATGCATGCCTCGCTTTTCTCAATTATGTATTTTTGAGACATTGTTTCCACGAAATCCACACAGGTAGCACTGATTCACAAATACGTAGACATTCCCTTCCAGTAGATGACGGTGTTGTTCCATGCATTGATGTAGCTATGGTTTGCACTATGCCTTAGTGGCTTTCGCGCTGCTTTCAAACCGTGAACAATGGCTGGTGTTACGAATGAACTGGATTCTCTATTAACTGGTGACCTTTGTTTACAAAAGTTGGGTCTTTCTCACAGCAGCAGAAGATTTTCCGCTGGCCTTAGTTATCCATGCAAATGCCTTAACAATTACAATCCTGTTTTACTTGTTATCTGTCCATCTGATTCAAGTATTTCATCGATTTTTGACAGTTGTGATGACAATTTAAACATTGAGTTTAATCATCTTGGTCTTCAAAATAAAAATAAAAAAGAAATAAAACCTCACCCGGGATTCGATACCTTTAAATGATAAATGATGGTGCGTTGACCCGATAGACCTGAGGTCACCAATAGGCGGACCGCGGTCCAAGTCCGGACCCAGACGCCATCCCATCCGGACCCAGAGCTGTAACCTACGCGTCAGTTTTGTTGAGTTTTACTCATTTTTGGCAGGTTTAATTTTATTAGCATCCTCTTTTCCAGACTTTACGGTAGCTACGTAACCGCGCATTTTGTGTGTGGGCGGTGCATGCCCTCTTGCTCCTGCAGTGTGGCTGCGGTCATGTCAAAGTTGTGAGAAGGAAATACGCTGGGGAGAGGCGAGGCGATAGAGAGAACAGCAGTGAGAGAAAGACTGAGCGTGTAATAGTGAAGGAACGTGACATGGCTTGTTCTAAACGGCGCAAAATGGACAGCGAAAACAGAGCTTTTAAAGTGGAATGGACAGAATCTTATATCTTATGTTTATCCTCCCAGCTGGAAGCTGAAAGCCGCTGTGTCTCATATGCTCCGAGATAGTGGCGCTAGTGAAAAGTGCAAAAGTAAAACGCCACTGCGAAATTAAACAGCTGGTGAACTGGCAATGGTAGGGTAAAACCGGTCCCTTGAAAATAAGGTCATGACCTGTTTTCGATCAAATTGGAAGCAATGCATGTGTTTCATGATTGTTTAAAAGCAACAAGAACATTGATAAAAGGAAGCGCTTGTGAAGCCTTTCTCCCCTCCTTGTCTTTTGGAGCTCTGTATAAAACAGAAAAAGCGACTTGTCCACTGTTTTAAATATTATGCGGGTTAGAAGTATTGTCATTGAATGTCAAGTACAAGTAACTAGCAAGCTTGCTAGCCTCCTTTTAAATTTTATTTACCACTAAGTCAATGCAGTCCCCGCGATGCCAAGGTAGCTCGCTGGTGACCGATATCAATCGCTAGCGTTCGCTTTTAGTCAGCGGTCTGTTCAAGTCAATGGGACGGCTAATTAGCTAGCTAGCACGAAACGTGATTTTTTCTATTAAAGTGACAACTTTGCGTTTATACTTTAACTTTCGCATGAAACGTTTTATTACAGCTCTTCAAATAAATATTGCTACAAAAGGCAGTCGCACATCTCAACATTTTCTCGCTTGTGTCGACTTATTTGAAATTGGCCTCATAGGAAACCATTCATTTTTATGAAGAAGTTGGGTGTATCAATATGGCGGCCGGGTGCTTCACTTTGGATAATGTAAATATGACGACATCAGCAATCTAGTGTTCTAAATATATATATCTATGGCTCTGACCCAAGCTCCTCCGACCAGACACGCATCTGATGCACGCGCTGACAATGCCTTATCGGTGGCCGCCGTCAGCTGGCTATTTACATGGTAAATCGCACACACACAACCTAACCCCCATCACAGCAACTGTAGTTAGAGGAAAAAGAATTTAGTCGTTTACCGGTCCAACAGAAGTACAGCGAGCTCCGAGTCCAACTTGAAACCAATGCAGTCCCGAACTTCTCTCCATCTTCTAAATGCAACGGCGATATTGACACGCGTTTTATTGCGTTTATTGTCAAACTCTCTTTTAGACTCCCTTTTTGCCGAATCCGTTTTCCTCTTCTTGGGTTGTTTTGCACTGAACGCGGGTGTTTCCAAATGTGGAATGGCAACTTTTCCTGTCCGGTCGTCCGCCATTGCTGCAGAGTGATTTCCGCGTCAGCTGTAGTAGAACAGCCAATCGCTGTTTGGCTCTCTCAAAGCTCTATAAGCTGCTCTGTGATTGGTCAAAATCTACCGTCACGGGTAGATTCTTTGCAGGCTGAAAACAGAGCCTAGGGGTCTGATCTTTTTTCACATCACTTTCTTTACATTATCCCCAAGGTTATTATGTAAATTTTTGCCTAAAACGGTCAAAAGAAAGCTGCCTACCTAGCCTTTAAGCCTCATGTCATCACAAGTCTGTTTGCATTCAGGGGACCTGCAAACGGAGGAAACACCAGAGAACTATGATGATGTCATCACTCCGGATAAGCCTGCAAAGAGCGTGGCAGGTGTGTTTTGATTGGTTGTTGGTATGATGCAGCAATTTCTCCTCAATATCACTGTTAGTTGTTTGTATTCAGCTGTGAATAGAGATGTGGAAGGTAAGTCATGTTTTGTCCTTGTAAGAAGTATACCACTTGTGCATAACTGTAATGATTCCTTTGCACAAAACTATTCTTGTGGTTCTATGTTTTGTGGGCAAATCTTGGGCAGGGTCGAGCCTTTCAGAGCTGTTTCACCAATAATGAGTGACACCAGTATTATTAAATCCAATAATCACTCTGTGCAGTAAAAGCGGTGTTCCCATTTTAACCAGCACTGCTGCTGCGCCTCTTTGTCTGTTTAAGGGGAGCTGGTGGAGGGAGATGCACCAGAGTACTATGATGATGTCATCCAGGAGGGCCCAGGTGAGTTTTACTTTATAGATGAATGTGAAATGAAACACAATCCATGAACAAATTCCCCATCTTTTGCTAATGAGATTTTTTTGAGTCTTGCTGCAATTGTGTAATTTGTGGCTTTGGAATGAAGCATGAAATGTCAGGAAACTCTCTGACTTCTGCTCATGTGGTTTTTGTAGTGACAAATGCTCAGCTGTAAGTTGGGGAAGCTCAATAAAAAATCCCTAAACCTTGATAACTTTTGACCTGATTTCAATATTTTTTTTATCCGTAAAAAAGCTTTCTGAATATTAGAGCATTCATCTGGCATGTAAACACACAGCCTTTCTCTCCATGCAAAATTAGGGTGATTAAAAATAAATGCAATTGAAAAAAAAGTTTTATTTTGGGGTAGCCTGTGGTTTACAAAATAACAACCAGGTGACAACTAGTTTACGGTGGACCTTATTGGTCCGCTAAATCAGGGAAATGTGAAAATCTTATTTTACAAGAATTATGCAGCAGATAAGAAAATATTTTTTGTCTTTATTAGGACAAAGGCATAGTCTCAGAAGACTGAGTACATAAATTGATGGAAAAGAGAAGTCACAGACCTGTAGCTACAATGCAATAATAATGAAGTTTTTTAATTACACATGGTTTCAATGTAAGTCTTCTGGCTAGTGAATCATCCCTCAATGCCCTGAAAACAACGTTGGTTGAAAGGGAAGTCATTTTATAAATGAATTATCGCATTGTGGCTTCCATTTTGCGACTAACCGTCTTCACATCTTAACTGCAACTATGCAAAAATTGTTCATTTGCAAAGACTAATCAGGATAGTGAGTAAATATTTTGTCTTTAGCTGGCATTATTGTTCTTTACATCAAAATGTTATCAGGCATTTTCCTATCCACGTTAGAGATGACAGAAATCATCAACAGAGGTGGACATTCCAGGGGTCAGAAAGTCCTGCCGTGTTTTACTTCCAGCCATGAGCTCCGGCAGCTGATTTCCCTAATTATCTCAACCTCTGGGCTGAAGGGTTACTGCAATATTAGATCCAGGCAGTTGCAACAGAATACTGGGGAGGGCATTTACCTTCTGGAGCTGGATTGCCCAAATCTGAACATCAATATGTCTGGCAAAGATTCGATATTCCTGTTGCACATAAAACAGCACGTGTTATCCAGTTCAAATAATTTCTTAACACTGAAAACATTTTGAACAGGTTAAGTGCCAGCTTAAAATAAATTACACTGCTGAAAAAATGTTAAAATAGGAGATGGAATTCGCAGTTAGTTTTGGATTAATTACAAACCAAAATTCCAATGAGGTTGGAATGTTGTGTAAAACATGAATAAAAACAGAATACAAATTTGCAAATCCTTTTCGACCCACATTCAATTGAGTACTCTACAAAGAAGAGAGAATTAATTTTCAAACTGATAAACTTTCTTGTTTTTTTTTTTTTTTTGGAAATAGTCACTCATCTTGAATTTGATGCCTGCAACACATTTAAAAAAACCTGTGACAGGGACATGTTTACCACTGCGTTACATCACCTTATCTTTAAACAACACACAATAAGTGTTGAAGCTTTACAGGTGGAGTAATTTTCCATTCTTGCTTGATGTACGACTTCAGTTGCTCAACAGTCCAAGGTCTCTGTTGTCGTATTTTGTGCTTTATAATGAGCCACACATGTTCATTGGGAGCCAGGTCTGGACTGCAGGCAGGCTAGTCTATTACCTGCTCTTTTTTACTATGAAGCCATGTGCAGAATGTGGCTGAAATAAGCAGGGACGTCCCTGAAAAAGACATCGCTTGGATGGCAGCATATGTTGCTCCAAAACCTGTATGTACCTTTCAACATTAATGGTTACTTCACAGATGTGCAAATTACCCATGCATGCACCCAACACATCCCCATACATCCACAACCTGCACCCAACACATCCCCATACCATCACAGATGCTGGCTTTAGAACTTTTTGCCGATAACAATCTGGATGGTCCTTTTCCTCTTTAGCCCATTGGACACAACGTTCATGATTTCCAGAAAACAATTTGAGATGTGGACTCGACTGACCACAGCACATTTTTCCACTTTGCGTCAGTCCATGATGAGCTCAGGCCCAGAGAAGCTGGCGGCGTTTCTGGGTATTCTTGATATATGGCTTTCACTTTGCATGGTAGAGTTTTAACTTGCACTTGTTGATGTAGCGATAAACTGTGTAACTGACACTGGTTTTCCGAAGTGTTCCTGAGTCCACGTGGTCATATCCTTTACAGAATGATGTCTGTTTTTAATGAAGTGCCGTCTGAGGGACCGATGGTCACAGGCATTAAATGTTGATTTTTGCCCTTACCACTTTTGTGTGGAGATTTCTCTGGATTCTCTGAATCTTTTAATGATATTATGGACTGTAGATGATGAAATCCCTATATTCCTTGCAATTGGAAGTTGATAAACATTGTTATCAAACTGTTGGACTATTTGCTCACGCAGTTGTTCACAAAGTGGTGAACCTCGACCCACCCTTGCTGATGAACAACTGAACCTTGCGGGGATGCTCCTTTTATACCTTATCATGACACACACCTGTTTCCAATTAACCTGTTCACCTGTGGAATTTTCCAAATAGGTATTTTTTTGAGCATTCCTCAACTTTACTAGTTTTTGTTGCCCCATCCCAGCTTTGGAACATGTTTCATGATTTCCAAAAAAAAAACAAAGGTTTTCAGTTGAAATATTAAATATCTTGTCTTTGTTGTGTCCTCAGTTGAATATAGGTCGGAAAGGATATTCAAATCATTGTATTGTGTTTTTATTACACGTCTTACAAAATGTCCCAACTTCATTGGAATTGGGGTTTGTAATCATTTGTGTTATCATTGTCATCCTGACAATATCATGTGTTTTGCATTTTCATTGTCATTGCAGCATAGTGGTGACCCCTTTGTCATTTCTTTAAGGGGCTATATCAAATATCAAATCAAAATCTAAACATTAAATTAAGCCAGGTTCATTTTTTTTTCCATTTTGTTGACATATTAAAGTCAAAGGCTTTTTCAGAAGGAATTTTGGATATCTCTGTTTATCACTCCTTAAATCAGAAAATACTGTCTACAGCCTAGAAAAAGCAATTTTTGCCATGTTTTTAGGAATAAAATGTGATATAATTCAGGCTATAAATTATATATTCACAAACCCCTCTGTAGAATTTTTCAGAATATATATAGAAATAAACCTGGAAAGTTTGGTGTTTCTGAGTTCTACTGAAGTAAAGAATTATGTTCCTGAGTTTGAGAAAAAACTAATTGAGAAAACGGCCTGTAAAGTAAAACTCCAGTCATTTTTATTGGAAACCTGTCCTTTGTACTTTCACCATTGGTTGCTGATTCAAAGCATATGACTACATTTGGATCCACTGACATTATGCTTCAGAGACAGAGCTTTCCAACGATACCAGGATTGTCATGGTACAGATAATTACTGCTGTACTGTATGTTCCGTTAAAATGCCAACTTTCGGAGAAATATGAAGACGCAAAAATAAACACCTTAATGTTTTTTGGACCTTTCACATGTTATGGAATTAAAATAGCCCAAGATCTCAAAATTGACCATTGCTTCAAAAAACAATGTCTTTACCTGTAGTGTCTCACCTTAAATATCTAGTCTTTTTTGTGTACTCAGTTGAATATAGGTCAGAAAGGATTTTCAAATCATTTTTTTCTGTTTTTATTACACGTCTTACACAATGTCCCAACTTCATTGGAATTGGTGTTTGTAATCATTTGTGTTATTATCATTCTCATACTTACAATATCCTGTGTTTTACATTTTCATTGTCATTGCAGCTTATTGGTGATCCCTTTGTTATTTCTTTAAGGTGCTACGTCACCAGCTGGACGTGCCCAATTCGGTCACAAAAGCTTATTCTTGCATGGCTCAGGGAAAACTATCACTATCTGCAATAGGAAGGGGGTGCAAACTAATCCTAGGATAATGGAAAAGATAAAAGGCATTAACGAATCTGGATGGGCAAATAAATGGTCGCCACTTGGCAAAACTTAAAAAAAGACCAGCCTCTATGTGAGCCATGAGCAAGCCACTCCAGACACTGAAATGTAGGGCCTAAACGCACAAGAACTGAAGAAGTGAGTTTTTCATTGTATGTCCCCTTTAAGCTGAATAGTTGCCACAAGGTTTCTATGAGTTTGACAATTATTGTGTGAATTATTACTTTAAGTTAAAAACATTTCAGATTTTGATGTCGTTAATTCGGGTAAAAAGTTTCTACTTCCAGTCTGTTAGATTAGCGCTGCCTGTTTCCATGACTGTTGACCTTAGAGACCCTCCTTATGTGGTTTATTGCAGGTGATCATGTGTCTGACACAGAAAATTATGATGATGCTGTTACTCCGGACTGGATTCAGATGGGTGAGTTTGTATAGGATAATCCTGCTCTATGACACATATACCCATCATCGTTTAGAGAGAATCTAAAATGTATCGGTCCACCCTATTTTAGTCCATAGATGGGCTCTGGAGAGCATCTTCAGTAGTGGCTTCCACAGTAAATATGAAAATATGTTTGCTTACCTTCTGTCATGCTAACTCTTCTGAAAGTAAACAGTTAAATGTAGCTCACAGAAACATACTAAAATAAGCTTAAATTAGTGTTTCTGTCAATAGAGCACTACAGGTTTGGAGCTGGTATTCAGTAAAAATGGGCCTTTCCCTGACTCTGTGTCTGTGTCTTCTCTCTTGTCCCCGTAGGAGGAAAAGGTCTGACCACCGAAAACCCTCCAACTTTTAGTGGGAGGGACTATGATGATGTTGGGGAGGGGCTCCCTGAAAGAGGAGGGGAATATTGAGATTGACAGGTCCTTTCATGGAAGTTTCCACAAATAAGTTGACAAAGCAGAGCATACCAGGACCCATTTACCCTGTTTAACAGAGGCTATCAAAATATTCTCCTAGTGACGTCACATTGCAGTGATCACCATTCCAAATCTAGCCCTGTTTTTTTTTTTTACTTTTATATCCAAGATGATTAACAAGTTAACTGAACAATTAGTGCTTCTTATTGGCCACTCTGCCTTTACAGCTGACCTCCAGGTAAAGGGTGGGTGGAAAACCAACAATATTCGGCCCTCGAGGGCTGAGTTCACGATCCCTGCTATATAACTGTGGTCACTAAGACATTTCCTGATCTGCCATCCTGCATGTTTTTTCTCCAATTGACATTGGTGAATGAGAAACTCAGCCAGACGTAATTACAGTAGGTCTCTTAGCTCGTTCATTTATCATGACATTGGAAGTGCTGGTATTTGCATTGAAGTAATGCTGCTAAATTTGCTGGATGATGATGTAATGACAGTGCAGACTATTCCCAGTAACTGCAGCCCACTTAAGTATGAAACGAGTGGAATGTATTTTTTTTCAGGAAGCAAAAATGAAAACGATAAGCTTCAACTTGTGTGACAATGTACTGAACAATTTGTGTGCATTTCCTACAAACAAGTTTAATGTTGTTGCTGCCTTGTTCATTGTGTGGGTAAGAGTCGTCCATTCTGGCTCTCAGATTGATGCATTGTATTGCATTGCATTGTATCTTTTTATTGTAGTCCACTATGGTTTAATTCGACTAAATCTATGAGTACAAAGTTAAAAGTTACTTATAAAAACTCGCTGCGGCGGTTGTTAGGCATCCCCACCAGGTCAAATGCTAGCTCTATGTTTGTAAATTTGAATATTCCATCCTTTTATGAAGTCATGAGAAAAAATATATGGGGATTCATGTGTAGGCTACAGAGAAGCAACAATGTTTTAATCAGTTCTATCATGTGTTCTACTGCTGTGCTCCACTCCAGTATATGGAGGTGGTGGCAAAGTATTTTATATGTATGATTCATTACCTGTTATTTTTCTTTTTTTTTGTTTGTTTCTATCTCCTCTACTTCACTTATTTTATTTATTATTATTATTTCTATTTTTTAGTATCCCATTTCATCTTATTGTCAATTATATGAACTTTTGTTCGAAATAAACGATTGAATTGAATTGAAGTGCTATTTACTCAATCGCACTCATGCAGCTTCCCAAGGATCATATTTTGTTCTGTACAGCCAATGAGTTTTTTTCTGTCCTTCCTTCTGAGCAGAGTTAGAAAAAGGTAATGACTGCAGCGACAATTTCAAAACTATTTTAGAGCTGCTCGTTTCATAGTACTTTTCATAACTATTGATTATGCTGTGTATTGCTTTCATGACAACTCAAGCTGTTTCAATATAACATTTTACTGTGAACATTTAAGAGCCATTCCGTGAAAAAATGGCACTTTTTGAAAAGTTGAGGAGTTGACCTCGCTGTAATTGAATGAAATTTGGCAGAATAAATAAATAAATCAATAAATTTGTGGAATAATACAAAACATCCTTTGCATTCTTACCATCTTTTTATCATCAGTATTATTATCAAAACATCTTTTGTATTATTAGTATTATCTTTTCCTGCTTAAAACATCTTTTATGTCAATACCTCAAAGCTTATAATCTTGTTTACCCAGAATATGTGTCTGTGTGTGTGTGAGGAACTGTACAGAGGACCAAGGTCAACAGTGGCACAGGAATGCAAGATCTCCCACAGTAGATATGGTGGTCTCACAGAAAATGCCAAATTTTTCGGTCCGTATCTCGAGAAGTCTGCTGGTGGGGCCACCTGGAAGCCACTAAAGTGGCTCAGTTTTCCTTTTTTACACCATATTTTATATCTGTTATGACTTTAGGGTACACAGTACCAGATGTGTTATACTTTCATCATGAGACACTTTAAGTCTGGATAGACATCAGCACCAAGCTGGGTAACTATGTTATTGAGTCAGAATTATTTGAGAAATCACGGTAGAAAGTGAAAATGGGAATAAAATAATATCCCAGAGATATCATCAATCAAGAATACTTTATTATGTGTTTACTCACAACAAAACTATTATTTTCAGTTTATATTCTCTTGGTATCTTGCTGGATTAGTGCAATGGATAACCGAAAAGATGGTGAAAATTGATTTTGGTGCATGTTTGCGATATATTTTCTCAGTAACCCAATCAAATCCTTTATTTAACCAGATAAAATCAGTTGAGACCAAAGTCTCTTTTTCAACGGTGATCTGGTGGTATGCAGCAAGTCACACACAAGTATTACATAAACACAACACAGTTCAAGACGATATTGAAAAAAAAACAGTACAGTATGAAACAAGAACAAGGGACAACCCAGATATGTTCCATTATGACAAATGCTGTTTTTTAGCGCATTTTTTGTTTGAAGCTCTGTTTTCAGGACTATCAAGAATTTCTTTGGTAGTATCTACACTTTTAAGCTAGACGGAGACAAAGTTGGACGTAAACTCAAAATGGACCATTTCATAGCAGATTGTGCCTATGTTTAGGTGGCATTTTATTTACCCAGCAAGATAGAGATCTGAAATTCTCTTGATACATGTCCCTTTGGGGTAAATTACAGCGTTAGTAAAATCTCAGTGGTAGTATTTTCAGTGTAGATCATTTTAAACATCAAAAGTCAGAAAAATTTGCCTCCAAGGGGGGCACAGTTGGCTGGTGGCGTGGAATGCAAGCCGCCTAGTGGGCCACTTTTGGTAAGCAGAACTGGCGCTGCGGGATGAACCGAACGCCTGGTTAAGGCACCCAATGCCGACACTCATCAGACCCCAGAAAAGGTGTTGGTCGATATAGACAGCAGGACGGTGGCCATGGAAGTCGGAACCCGCTAAGGAGTGTGTAACATCTCCACGTAAACTGGTGGAGACTGTGAGCGTTATCAAATGCACAATACTTGGGTTATTACCAAGTACAGGTGCAGCACAGTCAGAAACATACAGCACGTAATATAACATCACCAGTCAAAAATTTTTAAATGCCAATAAAAGAACTAATGTAAAAGCGTACCACCGTAAGCAAACAGACATGCGTTAAGAGTATAAGTACACTAACATAAAATAAAAGTCTATAATTTGTCTATAATTTTAATTTGAAAAAAAATCTTTGTCACACCATAGTGTACATGAAGACAGAATGTATAGTACAAAAGTTAAAAACTGTTTAATACTTTTCATGTTATCCAAAGCGAAATGATATCAGCACAGCATGTGACTAGGTCTATCTGTTTTTGGAATTCGATTGTGGGTTAGCGGCACCGGGTGGTGCGCACCAGAGGTGCTCTTTGGCCTTGGCCTTGAGCAGCCATCCATGGCCTCTTCATTGGATCAGAGTCGATGTTACCCGCGGAGCCAGTCGAGACTGAGGCAAGCCCTACTACACTGCATCCTGGGTCTCTACAGGGCTGCTTACAGGCCGTTGATTGTGAGCTCGTCTGTCTCTGAATTAAACAGTGGGTTGCAGCCTATATGGCGCAATAGTTGCGTCAACACCCATGGCTTGGGACGCACGGAAATGGGAAGTCTGTAAAAAAAAACCCTGCCCTCCCAACCATCGAGCATCTCATAGGCTAGGCATCATGGGTAGGTGTTAGGAATGAAGGCATGCAAGTTGCCACTATAAATGAACTGCTCTTTTCTTGGCAGGGTGCTGCTTGCGTGCTAGGACCTCTGTACCCCCTATCAGGATGACCACTTGCTAGACGTGACTGCTGTGCCTTTTTTCATACACAAGCACCATACCCTAGGGCAGGGGTCACCAACCCTGTTCCTGGAGGGCTACCATCCTGTAGGTTTCTGCTGTATCTCCAATTCATCACACCTGACTCAACTAATTAGCTGCTTGGTAAGTAGCTAATTAGTTGAATCAGGTGTGTTGAATTGGAGGTAGAGCAGAAGCCTTCAGGATGGTAGCCCTCCAGGAACAGGGTTGATGACCCCTGCCCAAGGGAAATCCTAGAATTAACACTGAAGCCTGCTCTCCGATTCTAATAGTAATGCAAAAATGCTGAGAATTTATTATTTTCTGAAACTCTCCAACACTACAAAACTGTACACTGTACTGACTACTGGTAAAAGTCTTACATGTTGACACAATGTTCCAATCACCACCAACATTCTTTTCCAATTTACAACTAATCCAGCTTTATACCAGAGAGATTACAAATGTTATGTATAAATGTGCATGTACTTTATTTATGTCAAAAGACAGAACTTTGGTATATGTCTGGGAATATGGAATGTTAGGTCAGAAGAACATTAGTTCTTTAGAGCACCACCTTGGGTCAGATAGCTATCTACCCAGCATAGTACCAAGCTAAAGTCTTCACTTTCAGAGAAAACCAGCAGTGTGCATCACAATTAAAAAAAAAAAAAACCAAACAATTTCTTTGGTACTTCCCTGGGGATGGCCAGTACTAGCATCCAGCATACAGTGCATCCTGAAATTTTTACCTTTTGCAGATGATGATCTGGGAACAACTTCGTTAAATTTTGGTGATGATCCGGATCCACACCTGGATTCTGGATCGGATGAAATTCCGGATCAAGAACAATAAGTAGCTTCTCTCAGAAAAGACTGGACAGATCTTCATGAATTTTTAACCAGAGGTAGATCATGGCACAAAGATCACCTATCCTGATTTTGGTGATGATCCAGATCAAAATCAAGAATCTGGATCTAGATCCGGATCTGGAATTCTGAGGCAGATATCTCGAGAACTACTTTGCGGATCTTGATGAAAATTTGTCCAGAGGTAAATCGTAGCACAAAGATCACTTTATCTGATTTTGGTGGTGATCCAGATTAGGACCAGGAATTAGGATCCGGATCTGGATCAGGAAATCAAAGTGAGATATCTCGAAAACTACATGGCGAGTCTTGATGAAATTTTGGCCAAAGGTAAATTGTGGCAGATGGAACTTAAATGACATTTTTGAAATTGCTACGCCCTCGAGAAAGAGATTTTGTTTTACTATCCACGTCATACCTTGGCGGAGATCTGAAATCTCGGATTGATCTTGTTATTCTTATTTCTCAAATAATTCTGGTTCGATAATGTAGTTACCCAGCTTGGCACTGATCTGGCGCTGAAGTCTAACCGGGCTTAAAGTGTCACAGGTCATGACAGAAGTATAACATATTTGGCACTGTGTGCCCTTAAGTCATGATAGTTGATGTAAAATGTGGTGTCAACAGCAAAACAGCCACTTAAGTGGCTTCCAGGTGGCGCTATCGGCCACCTGAAATACGGACCTAAAAATTTGGCTTTTTCTGTGAGACACCCATATCTACCTATATGCTAAGTTTCATTCAATTCCAGGGGGGTCAACTGTGCACCGAATGTCAATCTCTCGTGGAATGGCTCTTAAAAATCTCGCTAATCATGAAATTGTTTATTTTGGCTTTATTTGCTGTCTTTTTTATATTTTATAGAAAATGAACATTTGGATTAATTTGGATTCCACGTCTTTTTTTCCAGTAACATTTTATTTTAAATAAAGCTTGTATTGTTTTGCATGAGTGTTAAAAATTGGTTTTATTTTCATTTTTAAACAATGTCAATATTTGAAAAAGAACAAAAATGTATTTTTGAAATAAGGTCCAAAAACTTTTTTTTTGATTGAACATTGTTAATTGATATATTTTTTTGTCAGTAAATATACTTACTACTTAAATATTTTCAGTGGTAGATACCGTTTAATATATATAACTGTGAAATTTGGTTATAGTAACAGATCAATGGGGCTTTCCAACTCGCTTTGACCAACTCCGCCCCCCTTAGTCACTGTTGCTATGCCCCACATACAGTGCTGCTCAGTTCCACATTGAAGACAGCACAGCAGAAGTTTGGGCACCTCTCTCTAGCGCGTATTCCTGAAAATATTGCGGTTTCTTTCTTACTGAATGCATCTTACTTGTCCGGCAAAGTTTTCCAGAGAGGCCTTAACTATTTCACGGAAGGATATATCCATGGCATCTAAATTATTTCAGGAACGGGTGGAGATACAAGAGTAACCTCAAAGTGCTGGCGATTGATGTAGAAAAGCCAAATGCCCAATAAACAGCACATTGAGATCAAACCAAGCAATGTACAATGCAAAGTACTGCAATGTACTGCATGTTTAAAGCAGGGTGAGTAGTTTTCATATATTTTTCATACATACAGGTTTGAGGTTATGCAAGAAAAATTTGTGGAATTAGCTGAGAAGCTTAGGAGCAGATCCTCCACGGTAGTTTTCTCCGGGATTCTACCGGTACCATGTGCTAGCAGAGGTAAGCAGAATTTTATCAGGAGGTTTAGCATGTGGCAACGAACCAGGTGTAGGAAAGAGGGGTACAGGTTTATGGGGCACTGGAACTTTTTCTGGGACAGGGGTGACCTGTTCAAGCCTGACGGGCTGCACCTGAACCAAAGGGGCACCTTTGCACTGGGTCAGCATATGTTGAGGGTAGCGCAGGATTATTTAAACTAGGGACTTGGGGGGCAGGGAGGTTAGTGAGTGTTTCACAAAGGGAAATGCAGAATGCCCTGATGGAAGCTGACAGAAATACATGCACTATTGATGATATACTGTAGTTGGGATTACAGAGACATGTCTTAGTGAAGTATGGAGGGTGATTTGTGTCATAATTAAGTACAATACACACATTGAAATACAATGCACTTATTGAAATACAATATACTTATCGAAAATACAATACAATATATCGAAATACAATAAAAAGTGTATTGTATTTCATGGCAAGGTTTTTGGCACAGAGCTCGAAATACAATACATGCCTCGAAAATACAATACATGAGTAACAATGAATACAATACAAACATAATTTGTTTTTCAATGTCGGTCAGGATTATTCATGACAAAATTAAATACAATGCACACATTGAAATACAATACACATATTGAGAATACAATACAATTCACGTCTTGAAATACAATACACATCTCGAAAATACAATGCAGTTGTATTGTTTCAATTTTGCCACAAATATTCCTGACTCACATTGAAAAACGAAGCATTTTTGTATTGTATTTATTGCTACACATGTATTGTATTTTTGAGATGTGTATTGTATTTCAATAAGTGCATTGTATTTCAATGTGTGTATTGTATTTAATTATGGCACAAATCACCCTCCATAGTGAAGAGGATGGAGATGAATATAAAAAAGAAGGTCATAAGCTCTTTAGGAAGGATAGATGTAATATACGAGGAGGGGGCATAGCACTCTGTGAACGAAAACATAAATGTACAGGAAATTCTCAAAATTGAACATTCCCTGCCCTGTGAAGATATCTGGGTCAGGCTCATTGGCAAACATGAGACAGGTTTAAACACTGGAGTACGCTATCGACCGCCAGCTTTGGACAATATTGTCAATGAACTGCTCTTTAAGAGGATTACGCAAGCTTGTACAGGAGGAGGGACTATTATTATGGGAGACTTCAATTATCTTGGTATCTATTTGAAAATGGTCAAAGGACAGGGTAAAGTGGAGGAAGAATTTCTGGATGTCATAAATGATAATTTTTTGGTGCAGTAAATTAATAAACCTACTTAATAAGCCAACTTTGACGGGATGCGCTCATATCTAAGCGAAACAAAATGGGAGACACCTCTGGACTGTGAGACTGTTAATGAGATGTGGGAAATATTTAAGGGGGTTTTTCTTGATTCACAATGTAAATTTATTCCAAAGGTGTCCAAAAGTATGCTGAAAAAGCAAAATCCTCCATGGATGACCACAGCTATTCGTAGGAGTCTGAGGAATAAAAGGAATCTTTATAAGACATACATTAAGGATAACAATGAGAATGCTAAGGCTAAATACTGTAAAATGCGAGCTGTGGTCAAAAAAGAGCTGAGGAATGCTAGAAGACTGTATGAAAGACAAATTACAGAGGGGGCAAAAACTAACCCTAAGCGCTTCTTTCAGTACTGTAGCAGAAAAAGGAAAGTCAAAGAGCAGGTTAAGTGCATAAAGAATAAATATGGATTGCTGCTATATGATAACAAGGATATTGCGAATACCGTAAACATTTTTTTTGTTGAGAATTTTACCTTGGAGCAGGTAAAATTCTCAAGGGAACCGTACTGAGCCAGGAAATTACAGGCCAGTCAGTTTGACTTGCATTCCGCGCAAAATACTGGAATCTATCATAAAAGACGAACTGAAATTATTCCTTGAACGTAATAATATTTTGAGGGATAGCCAACATGGTTTCTGTAAGGGAAGGTCATGCCTGACAAACCTCCTGGAATTTTTTGAAGAGGCCACCAAGTCTTATGTTCAGAGCAGGGCTGATGACATCATATAGTACTTTGATTTTCAGAAAGCATTTGACGAAGAACTGCATAAGAGACTAATTTTTTAAATGAGCTCCATTGGAGTTACAGGAGGTATTCTGGAGTGGATTCAAAACTGGTTGCAGGACAGAACACAAAGAGTAGTGGTCAGTGGTATCTCATCTGAGCTAGGTATGGTGGGGAGTGGCGTCCCCCAGGGATCAGTGTTGGGTCCCCTGCTGTTCCGTATCTACGTTAATGACCTTGATAAAATTATTGAGAGCAAATTAGTTAAATTTGCGAATGATACTAAATTGGGAGGTTTGGCAAATAGTTTAGACTCTACTAAAGTGATTCAGTAGGATTTGGATAGAATCCAGAGTTGGGCAGAAATGTGGCAAATGAAATTTAATTTAGCGAAATGTAAAGTTGTACACGTTTAGGTAATAAAAACATCAGACAGATGTCTTTTGTGTTTGCTGGTTAGCTACCTAGCCAACTTTTCTAGCGTTAAAATTTATCCTTCACCATCTTTCCAGATGTTTTAAGTTTTATCTAATGTAGCGAATGCCTGTGCTGGATGCATCATGTTCTCAGCAGAATAGGTACTGGCTTATAGCAACATCTGGTATTGTGTACAGAGGTCCACTAGGGGAAAACAATGATGCTGTTGATGTAATTCTGTCTTCTCGGCAACATATGCATAGATTGTTGGTAGCTTACTAGTGAAGGAGAAATGGAAAAAAAAAACAAAATTCATTTGCTTACCTTCAGGCAAACAACCTTGTGTTTGTTGATAAAATTCCATTTAGTTGTGTGGCAGGCCTTCCACATGCCTTAATCCATCACAAACTCCTGATTGCTGGGCAAGGTATCTTTCCTCAGTATTACACGTTCCCCAAGCGCATCAAAGAATGATTTCTGATGAAGCCAGACACCATGCCAATTACACTCAGCTAATGACTGCATTGATTGTGGGACAATATGGCGGTGCTGTCGGGATAGGCAGGACCTTGGTAAAATAATTGGAAGTTATTGTACCCTTGATTGACAGGTCAGAAAGGTCCATATACTGCATGTACTGTATTACTGTTCCACTTCTCCCTCCTGTGACACTCGGTCTAGATCCCATCAAACCTGTTTTTTTTTTTTTTTTAAATTTCAATAAAATCCTACTCTTTTTAAAAGTTAGAACTGTCTCTACCTCTGAGGCAGAGAATCATGGGGGATAATCCCCACTGGTCAGTGTGACCCCTGCACATATTGGAGGCTCACTGGACAGGGGGCATTAAAGTTCAAGTCCTACATATTTCTCTCTGTATGGACGCAAATACACTCTAATTAAAAATGTGTTGTACATGATGACTGGACAGAGGACTAATTTTCTTCAGAATTTTCTCCTTTGGTGATCACGACAGCTGTCTTCAGTTTCTATGGATCGTTTTGCCTTCAGTTTTGCAGTAGTAAGGGCAATCCATACTTCTTTGATTTAGTTTAGGAAACTGAACCATTGCAAAAATTGCGCCTTGCTTTCAAAAATTCTTGCGTTGCTTTCTCAGTATACAACTGAGGTTATTGTCATCTGTACTATGATGCTCTTTCCTATGAAACTTGAAGTATTTGCTGGAATGCGAGCGAATAGTATTGCTCTACAAAATACTGCTTTTGTTAGTAGGATGTTGTTCCCCATTTAAACAGGGTGTTTTTGTTTTGTTTTTTTTTGCCAGAAGTTAGACTTTCCCATGATTTACATCTTGTTGTGATCCCTCTGTATTTACTCTGGTGAAATCTTCTCTTTTTGACACTGATACAGCCTGCTCCTTGAAACTGTTGTCAGGTTAGCCGAGGTTTGAGAAGGGGATATTCTTTACCAGAAAAAAAAAAAAGAATCCTTCTGTCATCCACCATAGTTGTTATCCAAAAATAACAAAGACTTCATGTCCAAATATTTATGTACCTGATTGTTAGTACACTGATACAGGTCCTGTATTTTTTCAAAGTGTTTAAGGTAAGTAAGGGCCGGTTCATACTCTACGCAAGGCACGCGAGCGAACGCCTCCACAGGTCCGTTCCATTCCGTTCACAGAGAAGCCTGAACGCACGTCCCTTGCTGTGCTGAGTCTCGTTTAAAAGCAGTACACTGCTCATGCAATAGGGGGCAGCAAAGTCTTCTCCTTCTCCTCCTCCTCCTCCTTTTTTCTCTTTGGTGTGTTGAACACAGCGTGTGGTGCATTATTTGCTTTATCTCCCCTATTGGAATCTCACGGAAATTCACGCGTTGATGCCTCGCATTACAAAAATTTGGATGACACACTTTGCTACGCAAGGACGCAAGATGGCTACCTTGCGTTGCTCGATGCGTTGCCTTGCGTTCACGCTCGTGTACCTTGCGTAGAGTATGAACCGGCCCTAAATTTCCACATTTCCCTCTGTGTATCTGATAGCTGCTTCATTACACAACCCTGCACATCAGCAAATGCATAAACACAACTGACGAGGGAGAGAGCTGTGGTCATGGGTTTGAATCCGGCCGGAGGCCTTCCTATGTGGAGCTTGCATGTTCTTCATGTGGGTTTCCTCCCACGGTTCAAAGATATGCAAATCAGGCTAACAGTGGGTGAGCGATTACTCGGGCCATATATCCCAAAATGTGTGTTAATGTTGCAACTCAGAATCCCCAGCCTCAGACGATTTTAGGATCAGGAAAGCGAAATTCCTACATGGTGGGTAAAATGAGTATTACTATGCACAATTCCCCCTGGAGCTGATGTTGAAGAACTATAGGACGCATCACTGTACATTGTACACTTTAGTTGGCTGGCCTTCACTAGCTATGCGCAGACTGCACCACTGGTATGTTTTAATATACAAGGCTATTTTAGGCAAACTACCCCAGTACATTTGCTCTAAATTTGTTTTAATTGAGAACTCGTACAACCTCAGATCTAACGTCTGGTTGCGATTCAAGGTGCCTCCTGTGTGATCTGACGCTGGTAAGAGGAGTCTGTTTTACTTTGGTCATGGAATGACTTTCAAATTCATTTTAAAATTGCTGCTCCCATCTCTATACCAAGTTTCAGACAAAAGATTTCTGAAGCCTTTCCCATTAGCTGCTCTTGTCGTACTGTTTCGATATATTTTTCCACTGTTTTTATATTGAGCCATTTTTAGAACTTGAATTTTTTTTTTTTTTTTTTTTGATATTTAGTTTTGTCCTGTCAGATGGTAGTCTCTATTCTGTCCCTTGTTCTTGTTTTATACTGTAATATTTTTTTCAGTATTGTCTTGAACTGTGTTGTGTTTATGTTATACTTGTGTGTGACTTGCTGCATACCGTCAGATCACCATTGAAAAGAGACTTTGGTCTGAACTGGTTTTATCTGGTTCAATAAAGGATTTGATTGATTGATTGACTTCCTTTTCCTCTCCAAAGATGAAAGGAAAACATCAATTAATCAAACAGGGAAATAATCACTACCAAACAGTGACAGCAAGCCAAGCAAACCAATAAACACATGCAGCAAGACACTTTACTCACACCACTGTTAAAACCATTAAATCTATAAATAGAAATGTATTCTGTCATGGTTCAAGCAACCCTTACATTACCCTTCCCGGCAGACCCTTGCATCCCTGTAGCGCAATGGCTAAATGTGCGCTCAGCTGAAAAACCTGCCGAACACCGCCGGTTGGTACGATCGGGGCTCGAACCCATGCCGTGATAGTCACTTCTGCTTCGCAGTGCGATGCTTTAATCGAGTGAGCTATCCGGCAGTTCCATTAAATTAATTGCACTTTTACAGCATCATTTCAGATTGCGATATTAAGTTTTAAGAAATTTTTTCAAAATTTTTTGTGCCTGATAAAACCGTTTGATAGCATTTAAAAGCCGCACTGTTAAAATCTGGAGGTCTGCAGTGCAAAAGTATAGTGTCACTCAGGCAGCTGGGATCTGAGCCACCGCTGTGGATTCAGCCACTCATGCTCGTACAGCTTTATCTGACTCTTCATGAGTGACGTGCCGTCAGAGGTCAGTTAGGCCCGCAATATACTTGCTGGTAAGGACACGTACGTGCAATCATCATGCCTGTCACGCATATTCTGCATTCGTTTGAGGTATCGAACGCACATTTTGACGCGAGTTAGCGCAATGCGAGATGCAATATTGACATGACCGCAAGAGGCGCTCGTGGGAATGGACACGGTGACCATTGCATGCACTCCGTCCGGCAATATGGGTAATACCAGCTTTTCACGATTTCCGACTTTATTTCTGTTGTCTGCCCCAAGTGGAGACCTCCAGTACTATGCCTTTTGTCTGCGTACTGTTGCAGCAAGTACACAGACACAGCGCGTTGTGTACGCGTACGTTTGATCAAGCGTTAAATATACCGCGGCCCTTAGAGGAGGCAGAATCCTCACCGTTACACAAACGATAACTCACAATTACTTTGCTTAATTAGCAATCAGATTAATTCATTAAATTACTGAGATTAAACAGCAGAATGACATGCCCATTTCAGTTTCCACGACTCAGTGTATCTAACAAAGTGCTCACAAGACAGCGAATTTGATCATATTTGCTTACAGGAAGCTAGCACAATGCCAATGCATTCAATGCTCGGTCAATATGTTTAAGATAATGTTTTTACCCTTAAATACTTACTTTTTAATGCCATTAAAAAAATTTGGGAGTTTATTTTCAGTCTTCTAGGCACCTACTTCTAATCCGATAAACAAGGTAAAAAATCCGATGTATAGGTCAAAAAGATACATGGAAATACCACGACAGCTGATATTTTTTTCTAATACCTTCCTCTTGTGTTAGGGTCACCAGTGACCCGTTTTCAGGTTTTAAATGCAGAAAATTACCACATAAATTTGATTATAGCATCACGGCTTTTTGACTTTGTCAGGAACCTCTATTTAAACAAAACAAATGTTTTTTTTTCACAAAATTATAAAATGCTCTGGTTAAAGTGGTGACAATTGTGGTGTTTGGGTCAATTTTGACCCGGTTATAAAAATGTTTTAAGTGTATTTTACAGCTGATTTAAAACACGGGTCAAAACTGACCCTAACACCATAGAAGGTAGCCGAAACTAACACAAGACGAAGGTTAATGAGCAGCGCGTATGAAATTGCAGCTGCAGTTCAGTCAAGGAACTCTTTGCAGCTGCTACCTCGCAGTATTTGGACATCACACGCCCTCTCACTACCCAATCTTGTCTACACACATCACTTCAGTAATGCAGCGCACTCTTCAAAAATAGCTAATCAAGCTCATGCTTTGCAGCTGTTCATACTGGCGCTTTGTCTGCAACAGTTACCTGCTGCGCAGCTTGCATTTGTGCCTAATTGCTGTCACTGCTGGTTCTATGTCGAACATGCTCCGCCCTCCAACGGGCATTGCTATTGGTTTACCCCTCTGAGGCCCCGCCTCGGTGCCTGAGAAAGAAAATTTAACTCACCTGCTCCGTAGGAGGGGGTAGCTGCACTCACCTTCTATAAAGCCTCGGTGCTGTCAATGCTCGTTTCGCCCTTTTCACTCAGCCTTATGAAAGTTTGGACTCTGGCAAATTTCAATCATTATCTAGTTTCGTGAAAGAAATGAATAACGTTTGTCTCCAACGTGCCTACCCATGGCACCCTTGGACCAGTACGATGACTGTTCGTCTTCCTGGGCTGGGGGCACCAGGCAGAGTCTGCTTCCTGTGCCGCCTGTGCAGTGCTCCTGCCAGGCGAGCATGAGTGGCGGCTACAGTTTTTGCGAGCTGGACGCACTCTCCAGGCTGTCTCAGGGCCAGCCTGGGAGCCGGCAGCAGCGGTCCGTTTGAAGCCCTGGTATGAGTACGACATGCTCATCTTTAGGTACGCCCAGCGAGATTGGACGAACCCGATGGCAGCTGAATCCCCGGCGATCTCCTATGCGCCCTACTCCACTGTGGAGGGCTGGGAATGGGATACAGGGGTGCCAGTGATCGATGCAGTGAGAGTAATCTCCACTGCCTCGCTGTTTGAGGGGTAAGGCATCCGAGCAGCTGGGATCCCACCTTCACCCTCAGCAGCCGTCCCGCAAGCCACCATCACAGGTCTTCAGAGGACTAGTCATCTGCGGGCTCCAGCCGGCCAGATACGGAGCCATGCCGTCCACAGTCACCGCAGCCTTGGCAGAGTCGCACCAGGGGTGCAGCTTCTGGTCGCCCTGCCTCTGGAAAGCTTACAAATAAAAGCAATTATTTGTATATCACCTCAGGGTCATTATGTTCTTATGCTACACACACTGACACCTGGGCTGTTTCAGGTGTTAGCATTCATGCTTATTTGGGGCACCCTGCCAGGGGAAGCAGAGTGGATCTCCATTCCGTTGACGAGGTTAATAAGAGGGACGTGGTGCATGAGTCTCATGTGATCTCAGCATCTCCACTGAAAACAGATTCGCAAGTCGGCGCTTCACCAGCTAATAGCCGGTTTATGAAACACTGGCTAGATAACCGCCGGCAAGGTTTGCGTTGCTCTACCCGCTTCGGTTCACTCTTTTCATCCTGGTGCAGCACCAGTGAGGAAACATTCACAAACTGATGCAGATTGCCAGCAACTTCCTAATACTGCTAGCTGGACTGGCTCCAGCAGCGTAGTTTGTACATGTCAGCATGCTCCATCTTCTTACGGGTTGCGCAGAAGTGGGGCTATCGCCATTTTGGCTCCATAGCTCTTTAGGAGTCACAAGACGTTCACTGTACATCCCAGAGGCAAGGGGTGGGGTGTTTACACCTGTGGAATACTAGTGCCTGTACTTATGAACCTGTGGAGAAGGTCTTCAATCGTTTAGCTTGACAGGCCACTGTGTTTCCAGACATTAATGTTTCTGAAGTTGAACAGCAGGAAATGGTGTCGCTTAACTCAGAAATAACTGTGCCCCCGCCATCTATGGTAAATGAGTCACCAGGTGACGTGCTTGGGGATGAAGCAGAAACATTACGGGTATTGTCTTCTCAGCCCCTTCAGGCGAGGTCCTCCCAGGGAAAGAGGCGCCGCGGGATGGCCCAGATTACTGGAAACCATAAAACCAACTGCCGCGCCGCTCACGAACCATTATCAGTTTTGGGTGAGTTTGTGCGCCCCCTTCCAGTCTAGCTGGACAGACTAATCAGAAGCTCGAGTGAGGTTTTTATTCCCCTTATTTTCTGCCCCCCCCCCAAAAAAAGAAAAAGATCAGGGCCTGAGATCCATTCTGGCAGTGAGGTCTCTGCTGGAATGCGTCAGGCCGAGCGGCTGGATGACGTCAATAGATCTGACGGACCCCTATTTCCATGTCCCAATTCTTCCTCGCAATTGGAAATGTCCTCATTTTGCGCTGAGAGATCAGAGTTTTCAGTTTTGGCGCCTCCCATTTGGATATTCCCAGGTGCCTCGGACCTTCTGCAGATGTCTGGAGACAGCGCTAGCACCACTCTGGCGGAAAAGGATACGGATCCTGACTTATCTGGACGATTAGCTGATCCTTGCCCCTTCCAGGCAGATGACAGCCGCCCATACTATGCTGGTGATGCCACACATTTCTCAACTAGGCTTTGCTATCAACAGTGTCAAGAGTAACTGACAACCCAGCCAGACAGTGCTGTATCAAGGGCTGTCATTGGACTTTCAATCCATGACCGTACGTCATGGATTGATTATTTTATTCCCCTTATTTTCTGCCCCCCCCCCCGAAAAAGAAAAAGATCAGGGCCTAAGATCCATTCTGGCAGTGAGGTCTCTGCTGGAATGTGTCAGGCCAAGCGATTGGATGACGTCCATAGATCTGACGGACCCTTATTTCCATGTCCCAATTCTTCCTCGCAATTGGTAATGTCCTCATTTTGCGCTGAGAGATCAGAGTTTTCAGTTTTGGCGCCTCCCATTTGGATATTCCCAGGTGCCTCGGACCTTCTGCAAATGTCTGGAGACAGCGCTAGCACCACTCTGGCGGAAAAGGATACGGATCCTGACTTATCTGGACGATTAGCTGATCCTTGCCCCTTCCAGGCAGATGGCAGCCGCCCATACTATGCTGGTGATGCCACAAATTTCTCAACTAGGCTTTGCTATCAACAGTGACAAGAGTAACCGACAACCCAGCCAGACAGTGCTGTATCAAGGGCTTTGGACTTTCAATCCATGACTGTTGCGTCTATCAGCGAACAGAGCATAAGTGATCCTGCCTCCGGCCCAAAGAATACTGGAAACAGTCTCGGTGCCAGTGATGGCAGTCATGTCACAGGTGGGAATGATCGCTGCAGCCCATTCAGCAGTCCGTCTGGGGCTGCTGCACATGAGAGATTTTCAGTGTTGGTTCCTCCGCCTTCATCTGGACCCAAGACGGGACCAACAATGCATGATCCGCGTGCCAATTCAAGCACGTCGCGCATTGGCATTTTAAGACCTCACCCACCGGCTCCGCAAGGGGGTTTGGATGGGGTCTGTGTTTCACTGCACCCACATATTTGTGGATGCCACCCTCACAGAATGGAGCGGGACTTGTGGCCCTGCTTCTGTTGCAGGTACGTGGCAGGGGCCCCAACGTCATATCAACCTACTGGAACTCATCGCATTTCAGAATGTGTTGCACCAATTTGCCCCACAGCTGGAAGGGAGGCATGTCCTTGTGAGATCGGACAACACAACAGTGGTAGCCTATCTTAATAGGCAAGGAGGGGTCAGGTCAGTGGCCCTACACAAGATGGCTGCTTCCATCCTAACCTGGGTGGATTGCCATCTCTGCTCCCTGAGAGCCTGGCACATTTCAGGCTTCCTCAACACTCGGATGGATGGGCTGTCCATGGAAGCCCTGTACGAGGAGGATTGGAGCCTCTCCCCAGTGACAACCGAACAGATTTGGAGGGCGTTCGGTCGACCAGTGACAGATCTGTTTGCGAGCAAGGAACATGCGTGCACACGGCACCTACAGACCTGTTTTTTGCCCATCAACAGGAGTAGGAACTCTTCACTTCTGACAGAGGGCACCTGCCTCTGTTTAATTTTTTTTGGTACTTTATTTCCCTGTTTCTGTCTGAGAATGGAAAACAGGGACTGTCGGTGACCGACCACGGTAAGGGCAGCCATGGGTAAATGGGCAAAAACTGGGTTTTCTGTAGGGCCCGTGTGCACGCATGTGTTGCTCACACAGACGGCGTCAAACAGCACTTGAGCTTACCTCAATCGTCTCGGACCCTTCATCTCACGATCAGTTTTGGTTGCTGTCCGAAATCTGTCACGTACAGGCTGAAACCAAATGTGGCGTTCTTCAGCTGCAATCGTCACTGGTGGCTGCCCTAACCGGAGTCAGTCAGTGTCAGTCCCTGTGTTCCATTCTCGGATAGACAACCGACTGAATGGTGACAGTGCAAAAATCACCTCTCGGCCGCTGAGATCTGCCAGTAACATGCTACAGGCTCTTTTTCTCTCTCCTGTGTCACAATTTCCATTTTCTTGATGCAGTAGAATTTTTCATTTTTTTTCTTGGCTTTATGTAGGCTATTTACCACGCCAAAAAGAATAAGTCAAGTGTCACTGTACACATCATGAACAGGTCAATGTTGCCTTTATTTCCTCTCATGCCTCGCTGAAGAAGCAATAAAATCAATTGATTCTTCAATTTGCCACAAATACAGTACATACCTCACCTGTGCGTTTTTAATAGCGCTGAGTATATATTCTCAGAGGCAATTAAAACACAACACTCTAAATTTTGGTTTATTTTTGCTCAGGACCTGAGTAGTCCAATTTGAGTTCTTAAGTGACCATTGGGGTCACAATGTGTACCTTGTTACACATGAATTATCATCATGTAACTCAACAGTGTGAGATGGACTCTCATCGATCCATATTGAGTACAACATATGGGATTAGGAGTTGTGCAAGTACAGTGGTTGAAATGAAGGAGGGGTTGTCTTCCCTATATAAAGGCCTGATAAAAGCCACACAAAAAACATTTTTAAGTCTGAACAAAGGAACAGGGCCCTGGGTATGCTGGAGGCGGGAGTAAGTGCCCGGCAAATGGCTCACCGTTTTGGGTGTAGTACGTCCAGCATCAGTACGTTTTGGGTGTGCTACATCCAACTGGGACGAGCTCTTTCATCAAGAGCACCCAGACCTCAAACCAGGCAGCAGCTCCAGAATGCACTACAGGCAGAGTGGTGAAAACTTCCCCAAGACAACCTAAGACGCTTAGTCAGGTCCATGAGGAGACGTTGTGCTGCCTGTGTGGATGTTCGTGGGGGGCACACCCGATACTGACTGTTCTTTCGAGTTCATTTTTAAATGTGCGTTCTGTTCATTCTTTTTGTGATTTTTCATTTTCAACTTGAGCTCGTTATGTTTAATGCATCTATTTATTGTTGTCCAAATCGGCCCATTAACAAGTTTAATTCATCGAAGTCAAACCACCCAACATATTTGAATTGTGAAAATAAGAAAATAAATTTGAGTCACAAAATTATTTGAATCCAAGCTGATGTTGCGTTTTCATTGCCTCCGAGTATTATATATATCAGTGGCGGCTCATGAACTGGCATCAGGGGAGGCTGAAACAATCTCTTAAAAAGACTGATTTTTTTGCCCATCAACAGGAGTAGGAACTCTTCACTTCTGACAGAGGGCACCTGCCTCTGTTTAATTTTTTTTGGTACTTTATTTCCCTGTTTCTGTCTGAGAATGGAAAACAGGGACTGTCGGTGACCGACCACGGTAAGGGCAGCCATGGGTAAATGGGCAAAAACTGGGTTTTCTGTAGGGCCCGTGTGCACGCATGTATTGCTCACACAGACGGCGTCAAACAGCACTTGAGCTTACCTCAATCGTCTCGGACCCTTCATCTCACGATCAGTTTTCGTTGCTGTCCGAAATCTGTCACGTACAGGCTGAAACCAAATGTGGCGTTCTTCAGCTGCAATCGTCACTGGTGGCTGCCCTAAGCGGAGTCAGTCAGTGTCAGTCCCTGTGTTCCATTCTCGGATAGACAACCGACTGAATGGTGACAGTGCAAAAATCACCTCTCGGCCGCTGAGATCTGCCAGTAACATGCTACAGGCTCTTTTTCTCTCTCCTGTGTCACAATTTCCATTTTCTTGATGCAGTAGAATTTTTCATTTTTTTTCTTGGCTTTATGTAGGCTATTTACCACGCCAAAAAGAATAAGTCAAGTGTCACTGTACACATCATGAACAGGTCAATGTTGCCTTTATTTCCTCTCATGCCTCACTGAAGAAGCAATAAAATCAATTGATTCTTCAATTTGCCTCAAATACAGTACATACCTCACCTGTGCGTTTTTAATAGCGCTGAGTATATATACTCAGAGGCAATTAAAACGCAACACTCTAAATTTTGGTTTATTTTTGCTCAGGACCTGAGTAGTCCAATTTGAGTTCTTAAGTGACCATTGGGGTCACAATGTGTACCTTGTTACACATGAATTATCATCATGTAACTCAACAGTGTGAGATGGACTCTCATCAATCCATATTGAGTACAACATATGGGATTAGGAGTTGTGCAAGTACAGTGGTTGAAATGAAGGAGGGGTTGTCTTCCCTATATAAAGGCCTGATAAAAGCCACACAAAAAACATTTTTAAGTCTGAACAAAGGAACAGGGCCCTGGGTATGCTGGAGGCGGGAGTAAGTGCCCGGCAAATGGCTCACCGTTTTGGGTGTAGTACGTCCAGCATCAGTACGTTTTGGGTGTGCTACATCCAACTGGGACGAGCTCTTTCATCAAGAGCACCCAGACCTCAAACCAGGCAGCAGCTCCAGAATGCACTACAGGCAGAGTGGTGAAAACTTCCCCAAGACAACCTAAGACGCTTAGTCAGGTCCATGAGGAGACGTTGTGCTGCCTGTGTGGATGTTCGTGGGGGGCACACCCGATACTGACTGTTCTTTCGAGTTCATTTTTAAATGTGCGTTCTGTTCATTCTTTTTGTGATTTTTCATTTTCAACTTGAGCTCGTTATGTTTAATGCATCTATTTATTGTTGTCCAAATCGGCCCATTAACAAATTTAATTCATCGAAGTCAAACCACCCAACATATTTGAATTGTGAAAATAAGAAAATAAATTTGAGTCACAAAATTATTTGAATCCAAACTGATGTTGCGTTTTCATTGCCTCCGAGTATTATATATATCAGTGGCGGCTCATGAACTGGCATCAGGGGAGGCTGAAACAATCTCTTAAAAAGACTGATTGGTCCCGACCTGTTTTCAGTCATTCGTTTAAATTACCATTGCACAATCTGCGAAAACTCTCAACAATATCAGCTGTGGCCAGTTTTCATTTATAATGCAAACTGATTACGACTCCGGACTTCTCACGCTTATCTTTACTCAGTGGTTGGAAGCCATGCATGTGTCCCACGATCATTTAAATGAAATAAAATAATTTGAAACGTCTTATGCAATTACATTGCTTCCAACCCCTCCAGTGCACAAGGACATCAATTCTGCGCAAGAATCTCTTACATATGCGTTGATTGAATTATTGATGACCACAGCAGAGAAACGTAAATATGTCATTGTGATTGTATTATCCCTCCTGTCTTTTTCACCCCCCTCCCCTTATTAAAGTGTTCCCTGTCAAATTTGACTAGTCTGTATTATGTTATGGCCCCAATTTGTTACGGCAAATCGGACAGCAGGGGATGACAGAGAAAATTTTAAAACTTGAAAAGATATAATGAAATAAAGCACTGACCAAGATTGATAATATAAAAAAATGAGATAGTTACAGAGATGGGGTTGCTTTGTGCGATATTCTGGGACAGGAAAATGCTCCAACACCGGCAAAAATCACAAAAAGCTTCACAGGTCTTGAGAAGAGTGACAGGTCTGGTCAAATGTATTTTTCTCCTCGCAATTTTTCCTACTACTTTACTCTCTCAATTTTTCTCCTTATATACTCTTTTCCAGCCGCCTCCCACCTTCCAGACTTTTTTCAATTCTCTGGGACTTCCCCTCTCAGGCATGCCCAGAACATGCCCAAAACCTAGCTCCAGACTGGCTTAACAAAAAAAAGTAAATACTACCATCTAGTGGCTGTTTTTTTTTTCACAAGTGAACTTTTACTCCTTTCTTCAGTTGGTTGGTGAGACTGAGAGCAATCTCAAGTTCTTGGTAAACTTGGTAAACTCTTGGTAAGCTTTTTTGTTGTCAGGAACTGGAAAGTCCATGATGACTTGAACTTCAGCATTTATGGGTGCCACCTTACCCTGGCCTACCCAAGATATGTCACAGTAGCACAACCAAAGTCACTCTTGTTCAGGTTACCAGTCAGGGTAGCTTGGGTCAAGCGCTGGAACAATGTCTCTACATCTTTCAGATGTTCTTCCCAGGAGTCACTCCATGTGATCAGGTTGTCGATGTACGCACCCGTGTGTGGCAATCCGGCGATTGTAGACTGTATCATCCTTTGGAACGTGGCTGGGGCATTTTTCATGCCAAAGGGTAGGACTTCAAACTGGTACAACCCAGATGGTGTGGCAAAAGCAGAGATACTCTTGGCCCTCTCAGTAAAAGGCACACACTAATAACCCTTCAATAAATCAATCTTGGTCAGAAACTTTGCTGGACCCACTCTATCGATACAATCATCAATCCTAGGTATTGGAAACACATCAGTTCTAGTTACAGCATTGACTTTGCGATAATCTGTACAGAATCTAGTACTTCCATCAGGTTTTGGGACTAGCACACAGGGTGAACTCCAATCTGAGTTGGAGGGTCTGATAATATCAAGTTCTAACATGTACTCAACCATGTACTTTCTCAGCAATCCTTCTCTTTTCAGGATTCATCCGGTACGGATGCTGTTTTATTGGTTTGGCATCACCAACATCTACATCATGAGAGGCTATAGAAACTCTTTTTGGAAATAGATCTTTATATTTCTTGATCAACCTCTCAAACTGATCTTTCTGTAAGGGTTCTAAGTGCTGGAGTTTTAAATCAAGATTTTGCAACACAATCAGACAATTTACATGAAAGAACTTCAGCTTTAATTCTAGGTTCATCATCTTGAAACTTCACCTCATCTTCACAAATCTCGGCCATAGGAGGATCTGAAGTGACAGCTGCAACCCTAGAATTCCTATCATGGTAAGGCTTCAGCATGTTAATGTGACACAACTGTTTTGGCTATCTGGAGTCTTCACAATGTAATTGAGATCATTGAGTTTTGTTAGAATTTCATGAGGACCATGAAATCTAGCCTGCAATGGATTGGACTGCAAGGGAAACAACCCAAGGACCTTGTCTCCTGGTTTAAACACACGGCTTCTAGGCTTATGATCATACCAAGTTGTCATTTTTCCCTGACTTGATTTCAAGTTCTCTTTGCCTAGGTCACAAGCTGCGCGCAGTCTTTCCTTGAACTTGCTAACATAGTCTGACAGACTGATATGTGGCTCTTTCTCTTGCCATTGTTTACTCAACAATAGCAAAGGTCCTCTCACTTCATGGCCAAACACTAGCTCAAACGGACTGAATCCAGTAGACTCCTGCACTGCTTCTCCAGCTGCAAACAAGCAAATGAACACCTTCATCCCAGTCTTTCTCATGATCATATCAATAAGTCCTCATCATTGTCTTGAGAGTGGAATGAAAACGCTCTACGGCACCCTGACTCTCTGGATGATAGGCACTGGAAAGAATCTGCTTCACAACTAGTTCATACACAACCTGCTGACACAATCTGGAAGTGAAATTGCTACCTTTGTCTGACTGAATTTCCCTGGGAAGGCCATACAACGTGAAGAACTTTATCAAAGCCTTCGAGATTGCAGTTGCCTTTTTGTTGCATAGAGGTATGGCTTCAGGGAATCTAACAGATGCACAAATGATTGTCAATGAATACTGATTTCCAGATCGAGTCTTGGGTAACAGACCAACACAATCAATGATGTCCTTGGAGAAGGGCTCCCCAAATGCTGGGATAGGCTGCAGTGGAGCTACAGGTGGGTCGAACTGGTGTTTTCCAACTTCCTGACAAGTGTGACAGGTTTTGCAAAAGTTGGAAATGTCTTTCCGAAGCCCAGGCCAGAAGAAGTGTGTCGTGATCTTGTCAACAGTCTTGTTTACACTAAGATGACCTCCTACAGGTAAACTAAGACCTATTGTTAAGATCTCATTCCTGTAGGCCTTCTGAACAATAATTTGCTTGACCACTGCTCAATCTGCATTAGCAGGGATATCAGGATGGCGCCACTTCTGCATCAACACTCCATCCTTGAGATAATACCCAACTGGAACTGCGTCTAGGAAAGGCTCTCTTCTTTAGTACACAAATTTCAGGATCATTAGTTTGCTCCTGAATCAATCGCTTTCTGGACAGAGACAAATCTCCAGACACACCAGTAACACCAGACCCATCTGGCTGGCTGAACGGAGAACTGATAAACGTGTCTGATAAGTCCTCAAACAGAGAAACCATAGTAGGCCGAACAGAGTCATGAGGCGAACCACCTGAGTCATGACTATTCAATGTGCTGGACGGCACCACATCATCTTCTTCTTGAGCCTTCTTGGCCATAGCACGGGTCACTGCACAGGAAGGATACAGGGATGGGTCTTCAGCACCATCTTCAGTGCTCGGCTGTGAAGTAAGATGAACAGGGGGAACTACATTGCCCCCAGGCAGGTCATTGCCTAGCAACCGAGAAACACCCTTGATAGGTAAACTTGACAAAGGTCCCACCTTTACCTGTCCTGTAACTAAATCTGACTTCAAGAATACAGAGCGCAAGGGTACAGATACAGTCAATCAATACCTTCAATACCTTGTACAAGTACAAAACCCAAAACCAGTGAAGTTGGCACATTGTGTAAATCGTAAATAAAAACAGAATACAATGATTTGCAAATCCTTTTCAACCTATATTCAATTGAATACTCTGCAAAGACAAGTTACTTAATGTTCGAACAGGTAAACTTTGTAATTTTTTGCAAATATTAGCTCATTTGGAATTTGATGCCTGCATCATGTTTCAAAAAAGCTGGCACAAGTGGCAAAAAAGACTGAGAGAGTTGAGGGATGCTCATCAAACACTTATTTGGAACCTCCCATTGGTGAACGGGCTAATTGGGAACAGGTGGGTGCCATGATTGGGTATAAAAGCAGCTTCCCTGAAATTCTCAGTCATTCACAAACAAGGGTGGGGCGAGGGTCACCACTTAGTGAACAAATGCACGAGCTGATTGTCGAACAGTTGAAAAACAACATTCCTCAACGAGCTTTTGCAAGAAATTTAGGGATTTCATCATCTACGGTCCGTAATATCGTCAAAAGGTTCAGATAATCTAACGAAATCACTGCACGTAAGCGACAAGGCCGAAAACCAACATTGAATGCCCGAGACCTTCGATCCCTCAGGCGGTACTGCATCGAAAACTGACATCAGTGTGTAAAGGACATCACCACATGGGCTCAGGAACACTTCAGAAAACCATTGTCAGTAACTACAGTTCGTCGCTACATCTGCAAGTACAAGTTAAAACTCTACAATGCAAAGCAAAAGCCATTTATTAACAGCACCCAGAAACGCCGAAGCCCAAGCTAATCTAAGATGGCCTGATGCAAAGTGGAAAAGTGTTCTGTGGTCTGACGAGTGTTCTTTAAAGAGGAAAAGAATCATCCGGACTGTTATAGGCGCAAAGTTCAAAAGCCAGCATCTGTGATGGTATGGGGGTGTATTAGTGCCCAAGGCATGGGCAACTTACACATATGTGAAGGCACCATTAATGCTGAAAGGTACATACAGGTTTTGGAGCAACATATGTTGCCATCCAAGCAATGTCTTTTTCATGGACGCCCCTGCTTATTTCAGCAAGACAATGCCAAGCCACATTCTGCACGTGTTACAACAGCATGGCCCCGTAGTAAAAGGGTGCGGGTACTAGACTGGCCTGCCTGTAGTCCAGACCTGTCTCCCATTGAAAATGTGTGGCGCATTATGAAGCGTAAAATACGACAACAGAGACCCCGGACTGTTGAACAACTTAAGCTGTACATCAAGCAAGAATGGGAAAGAGTTCCACCTGAAAAGCTTCAAAAATTGGTCTCCTCAGTTTCCAAACGTTTACTGAATGTCGTTAAAAGGAGAGGCGATGTAAAACAGTGGTAAAAAGGCCCCTGTGCCAACTTTTTTGCAATGTGTTGCTGCCTTTAAATTCTAAGTTAATGACTATTTACAAAAAAAAATAAAGTTTCTCAGTTTGAACATTAAACATCTTGTCTTTGCAGTGTATATAATTGAATATAAGTTGAAAAGGATTTGCAAATCATTGTATTCTGTTTTTATCTACGATTTACATAACATGCCAACTTCACTGGTTTTGGGTTTTGTATGAAATCCCCAGAAGCTGTCTCATCACGTAACTCCAAGGAGTCCATCAACAAAAGTGACTGAGAAGCTCCGGTATCCCTTAGGATGTAAATGGGTACAGGAGGAGAATGCTCATTCAGAGCCAGAAATCCTGTGTTGATGAAGAAGGAGCTGAGCCGAAAAGTGAAGCTCTCAATTTACCAGTCAATCTTCGTTCCTACCCTCACCTATGGTCACCTTTGGGTCACGATCGAAAGAACGAGAGCTCATATACAAGCGGCTGAAATGGGTTTCCTCCGCAGGGTGGCGAGGCGCTCCCTTAGAGATAGGGTGAGAAGCTCTGTCAGCTGGAAGAAGCTCAGAGTAGAGCCGCTGCTCCTCCACGTCGAGAGGAGTCAGTTGAGGTGGCTCAGGCATCTATATCGGATGCCCCCTGGGCGCCTTCCTGGGAAGGTGTTCCGGGTATGCCCTACCGGGAGGAGGCTCCGGGGAAGACCCAGGACATGCTGGAGGGATTAGGTCACTCGGCTGCCTGGGAACGCCTCGGGATACTCCTGGGAGAACTGGAGGAAGTGTCCAGGGAGAGGGAAGTCTTGGCATCTTTGCTTAGACTGCTACCCCCGCGACCGGCCCCGGATAAAGCGGAAGAAGATGGATGGACAAATGGAAGAAATTCCTCCCTCACAAAGTCAGCAGTATCAGGCTTCCTAGCCCCACAAGGAGCAGGAAATTTAGCAGATCAGTCATCTTCTACAGGGGTTTCTAACCTTGTTTTTACAAAGGCTTTGGGTTTGGTATCCTTTTCTTTTTTCTTTCTTAGCTTTAAGGAACCAACAGTTGGTAGTAACAAGACCACTGATCTAAATATAAGAACTGGATAGCTGATGACGTAATAATTTTGAAGTAACCAGGCCGCCATATTAGTATGCCCAACTATAATCTCTTAGAACATTACTCACACTGAACATGTTGCAGCCAAAGATATAATTAATTGAGAAGATATCTTTTCACTGACACGAAAGAAGCGGTATTTTATGTTTCGTCCTCAGATCAACCTGACTGTACGAAAAATTCCTCAAGGACCGCAGGTTTAACTACAGCAGGCAGCAGTTGTACGCGCCTTTAACATTTACAATGGACGATAACAGCATTTGACAGCGCGACCAATGAGTGCATTCAAAGGAAATCTCTACGGATTTTTCTACATCTCGCCTGAGTGGGGCAGTGGTACAACGAAATTGAAGTCCAAAGTCATTGAGACTGAAGAAGGCAAGACGTCAATCTTGCACGTATTGTCTTTATCCTGTGTGAGGGACTTTGAAAACTTCATGAAAAAATAAAGTAGCCGTAAGCTCGCACTTTGTCAACTGCTGTTTTTATTTTAGAAACAATGGGTGTGAGATTCAATCACGCATAACGCATGTGTAAATCCCAACGGATGTCTTGTATTGAGTTTTCTCTTGCGCTGTGTTCACTCAAAAGCTGCCATGAAGCGCGGCTAATTTTCCTATGAAACCAAAGTGAGTTCGCTGAAGAGAACGCAATGTAAACGAATCAAGGTCGCTAAATCAGCGCTCATGAGAAGTGAAGTGAGTTGTGCGTCGTGGAGATGTATGTAAAACTGCCTGCCATTCATGTTGAGTGTGAATCACATTATCTGTTTAAGTAGCTCTAACGTTACATCCTCATTGATTACCTCGCAGAATAAAATTTTTCCATCAACGGTAATTGAGTGTCAGTGGAACATTAGTCTTTTTTAGTGCGGGCATAAATTCACCTTAATGATTAGACCAGTCAACACCTGGTTTTGTTGTCTAGTTAGTCTGGTCTAATATTATAGACAGCGTTACACAGCAGTTTTACTGGATTATCTCATTTATGCCATGTGACATTGATTGATCTGGTTCAGCTTGGTGATCTAGGTAGCTTTAGGGTAACCTGATGGATCACTTCAGCGAACATTAATTTGAATAGTTCCAACAATAACCGTTAGCTGAGCTAACATTGACACATTATCTGCCGTTAAGATAGATGGCCAGTGGCCAATAACAAGCAATATATTAGTTGAAATTCATTTATGTATATCCGCCTTCACTACAGCAAGTGCATTGTCTCGCCACATCCCCCAAAAAATGTCGCTCGGCATTGTAAGGCTGCACATCTGCGCTTCTCTGCCATGGAATACTATATAACGATTGCTTACTACAGGCTATAGTAAAATGGCCGCCCGACCACTTCTGCTTGCTTCATCCTGCCAACGCAGTTCTGCATCACGTCAGCGATCCATTTATACTAAATAGATCAGTGAACAAGACCAGATTTCTAGCAATTATTGCTAACTAGACTACTTTTGTACTACTGTCAGCTTTCACATTTTGATCAGACCTGTAGCTGGATTTCTGAGCACCATCACCAGATTTGTCTTTGGGTGAGGAATGTTAGAATGTTATCACTGTTACCTTTCTTCTGAAATTTTGACCATCTTTTTATCCCCCCGGCCTATAATGCGGGGGGGAATAGCGATCAGTGTGTCCGTCCGTCCGTCCATCTGTAATAAAATCGTTTCCGGACCAGAACTCGAAAACTATACCACTTACAAACACCAAATTTGGTATGGAGCTTCTCCTTATAGCCTAGTTGTGCCTTTTGGGGGTTTCGGTCTGTCCGTCTGTCCACACAACCTGTAGGTTACGCAACCTACAGCAGGGGGGATCCGCCATTGCCAGATGGCTCTTGTTTATTGCTAGACTGAAATTTGGACTTATGTGTGAGAACATATTCATCTTCAAATTTGGCAGCTGATTGCAAATTCAGTGCTTGCTTCCCATTAACCCCTTTGCGCAGAAGCCAAATCTGGCTATTTAGGTGTTACCTGATTTAAGGCTTTATAATTCAAGATTGCAACTTTACAGACAGGAAAACTTTGGCTCAATTGAGTCTAGACACTTGAAGCATTTAGACTCCCATCGTATTTCAGTTTATTCTTATGATTTTGGTGGAAAAAAGGGGCTGCAAACACAAAAAATCTTCATGAAAATTCAACTTTGAATTAGCAAAAAAAAAAAAAAAAAATACTGACAATTGAAAAACTGCTGGGGCTTAATACTATACATTTCTGGAATCATAAACTTCTTAACCACAGTACAATTCATCTTGAACATTACATTCTAGATTACCCGCTTGCTATGAGCCAAATTAGACAGCTACCCAGGTGTCTTCCCAAAGTCTGAGATCCATCACTGTCAAATCATACAATAATCACATATTTAACACAAATTAACTTTTGGGGAATGAAATTCAGCATGAATTAATGATTTTCTGGTTGAGTTTAGCATGAATTTATCAATATCAGTGCAGTTGAAACATCATTGGTCACCAGTAACCTCTCCAAACACAAAACATACCTTTTCTCCATAATAAAGTTAACAATATTGTCCATTTTTCTTCGAAGTACCCCAAGCATTAAATAAACTGCTGATTAAACAGCTATAACATTCACACTGCAATGATAAGCTAACCACTCTCACATCCAAGCTCATAACCTTACACCTTCCAAGGGTAAAAACTCACTAACTCAGTAATATCTGAATTCTGAAATAAACCTTATTTTAACAGAACAGAAATTTCAATTTCAGGAAAAAATAAAACGACATATGCCTCCATATTCAACAGAATGGTGTAATGAACGTACCGAGGCATCTACCGACGTGCGTGGGCTGTATGCATTTGGAGAAACAAAAACCTCGGCATTCGATGTCTTTAAACGCGGTATAAATTCTACAGCAAAAAGCCATATTCAGCAAAATGCAAACAGATTAGAAATATAACCTGTTTCCTTCATTGATGCCCTCTCCTCCAGAGACAGATGTATCGGGTAGATGGAACCATTCAGTACTGTTTTATTCGGAATGATTCCCATTGACCGCGTCCATACAACATTTATCTCGTAAATGGAACTGAACACTTCAGGCCGGTTTCGAGTGTCTTTGTTTCTTTGATATCGCATCATTTTCAGCTGCGCAACCATGGCCAACATACGAAGAATACAACCGACCTTACTTTTACTATGGGGTAAAGTAATTGTCAAAAGTTTTGTGTGTTTACACATAAAAATCGTGCACGTATTAAAAATGTGTGCATGTTAGTCTATAGTTGTGCATAAATAAAAAATTTGTAAATTCCTGTTTAAGTCAAATCACGCATAGATTATGCAGTGTATAAATTCTCTGTGAGAATGCAACTCATAAAGTTACAACTTCACTAAATTACTAATAGGGATTGCAGTTTACGGACGTCACTTTCTTCAGAATGAATACGATTCTGAATAGCGTGAAATAACTGTCAAGACTACGTCATGAGGTCACGGGCATTATGTATCGAGTGGAATATAACATTGATTCTACAAACTGCACTGGTGTCAGTAACAATTTGGATTAACTCAATTTTGATATAACCGTTTCAAAGATTTACTGGCACGTTCAGCACGCGATGGCAAGCATAGCTGAGTTCAATGATAACTAGCATGCCAGATGATATTTCAAACTGTTGGAATTGATATTTATCCGCACAATACCCATAACAGGTCACATAAACCAATGCCAACTAGCAAGAGAACAGAACAAACACTAGTACTTTCAATTCGCTCACCCACATGACGTGATGTCGCAAATGAAATCCATGAATTTGAGTTAGCCACTTGTCATTACTCAAAACCCGCCGTTCAAACGTTGAGTGCGAAGAATTAAACATCACCCCCAATAACTTTATCCTTGAATGTTTATTATGCAGAGGGAGGGGAAGGGACGTTTCAAAATTGTTTAATTTTCTACCATTTCTTCATTTACTTGGGGTTTTTATCATCCCGTGGAAATAGAGGATCTAAGTTATCAATTCAGCAATTAACAAATATAATCGTCATGAGTCTCAGACAGGACTGACAGGTGACTATTGAGTATCAGCTGACAGCACAATTTGTCCCTGCATCATTAAAAGCAGCATAATGTTCAGTGTGGCATCTTAGAAAATCCACTGGTAACAATTATAATTTATCTGCTCATAATTTTTATGCACATCACTAAACACCAATACATACGTTCAAAACAACTTTTTCATTGACTTTTTGCATGCAGAAGGTATTAACTTATCTAGGCCTGCATGTACAGTAATATTTTTAGGAAGAGCTCATTACACACTATATATCCAGACAAGACACATTAACATACAAACTTATATCGTTAAAAAGATATACCAAAAATGTATGTGTATATTTAGCTCTTATGTACTAAAATTACTTCATGAAAAAGAAATCTTGAATAAACTCAGAAACATGAATAGCATGTGAGATAGTTTGTCTGTGCCTCTCCTCCATGTTGTCCTTGTATATAATCTCGACCATGGTTTGCTGTGCTGTGTGGGGATGCTCCAATCGCTGGGGGGTTGAGTACAAATGTACAGTTTTAGGCTCAATTCACCAGGAGAAATCTAACAATCATTCAAAATTACAACAACAACAAAAATGCGAGGTGATCATATTCAAACACTGCACATGCATTGTTTCACAACCAAAGACCAAACAATTTGGAAGCTGATTGTCCAGTTTATTAAAAGTAAGGAATGGGGAAGGGCTTGAATAGCTTAGGGAGTTAAGACTCAGGGTGCAGGGTGAGAGTGGTCTGTCTCATCGCAGGGAATTCTCTGGCTCCTATTGAATCATCTGCACTTCTCCTGAGAGAGAGAGGGAAAAAAGGACAGGAAAAAGGGTTAGACACAAATCTATGGGCTTGGATGGGAAATGGTGCTGAGAGATGAGGCTGGTCTTTGTTTCCCAACTTAGCTTATGGAACTTAAGTAGTAATGATCAGCTATGCTGCTGATGTTTAAGAAAGTATGGTGAGTGGCATCAGTAACATGTAACGTAACAGGAATTAGTATAAAGATGGATCCTGTTCTTTGCAGTCTTTCAGACAAGTAATACAGTACAGCTCAATATTTACACTATTCAGTATGACTCTCCACTTAGTGTTCTAAGCTTAGTTTTCCAAATTGTTCGGCCTATTTGGCCAATGCTTTTTGTTTTCAATTTTCTGTTTGGTCCTCCAGCTTCCCTCTCCCTTAACCGTCAATCCAAAATTAGCAAAATAAGCAGTGACATACTATTGACAAGTAATAGTCAATAGAAACTCAAATCCAAAAAACTCTAACTATAGATGACGTTTTAGCTAATTGAATAGCAGTAAAGAAATTAACTCATCAAATCAATATAAACAGATGGCTTTCTGCTTTAACATTGTGTAACGTTAACTTTATTATAATAACTAATGTTAACTACCTTGTACTCAAAGAGAACCTCACTACACCACCTCCACCACTACAGCCAGTCTAATGTTATATTTACGTTAATTCTCTAACATTTCACTCCTCCTCCCCACTCCGCAAAAACATCACTTTAAGAAGCCTTTTTCTCCAATATCGCGTCATTGGATGAAATGACACAGAGAGAACGGAGTTTTCCATGATGCTGCTGCTTGTGCTTAGCGCTAGTAACTGTGTCACTAACTGTACCTAGCTAGTATCCTAGCCTAATTTTCTGCCGTTAAATGTTCAATATATCTTGAATTGTACTGGGGATAATCCAGGAAAATGCTTTACTGTACGTGTTAATTTAATTCAGATGTGCTGACAATATACAGTCTAATTCTTTAATCGTCTTACCTTGTGAAAGATCATGAACGATCCATTCCGCTTCATCTCAGCTGCTGAACTAGTAGTCTTCGTCGCTAACTTCCGGGAGCTATTGGGAGACTCCACGACCCACCATTACTGTAAAAAATTGGTATGGAGTGAACGGAGTTGACGCGATTCTCACTCTACATGGCTCTGCTGTTCAACATCGACACTAGGCTGTGTGCCGTGTTGAGTATATCGGCCAACTGCACCTAGCACAAAGAAACCGGAACAAAGACTATCAACGAAAGTAAAGCCGCTTCATTTTCAACTCCATAATATTTTGCGAATATCATGTTAGAACAAGTAAAAGGAGGTTAACATTACCTGATGGCAGACGATGCGGACACAGCAAGCAATCTTGGCGCCATGAACCCATGGTCGAATTTCTGACACATGCGCAGTTCGTAGAATCGATGTTATCTTCCACTCGATACATAATGCCTGTGACCTCGTGACGTAGTTTTGACAGTTATTTCACGCTATTCAGGTTCATATTCATTCTGAAGAAAGTGACATCCGTAAACTGTAATCCGTATTCGTAATTTCGTGAAGTTGTAACTTTATGAGTTGTATTCTCACAGAGAATTTATACACTGCATAATCTATGCGTGATTTGACTTAAACAAGAATTTACAAATTTTTAATTTATGCACAACTATAGACTAACATGCACACATTTTTAATACCTGCACGATTTTTATGTGAACACGCACAAAACTTTTGACAGTAACCTTACCCTATATTTTACGCTTAGCTTTGTATCCAATTCTTATTGTCCGATCAATGTATTTCAGTTATTGAGGAAAGTTTAAACACTCGGTAATTGGATAAAAAACGAGTCTATCAACACATTGTTACCGGGGAAGCTTCACGAGGGCGTGAACTATAACTGTAGAGTTACGCAGATTAATCTGAGTATATAATTGAGTGACTGGCTATCGACACCAGTTCTTGGGTGGATAGAAGGGAGCGCTGAATTTGTCAATGGAGGAATCGACGCGTTAATCCATGGGAGGGAACAACGCATATTTTGTGTGTGATGACTGTAATTGACAGTAGAATGTGAAAGAATCAATAAAATGTCGGATTTTTTGCTTCAAAAAACGTATTTTTTTAACCACTAATTGGAATACTGTTGGCTCACCATAGCTAAAATGGTTGCTACAGAGTAGCAGTTTTTTTGTTTAGCAAGTGATACTTTTTTGAAACTACTGGATCGATACTATGGGCAAGGATATTGACCAGTTTGCACATCAGGCTTAGCTGAGGAGTTTAATTCTTGCAACTCCTGAAAAACAGGGATTGGAGGGAACTTCTCCACTCTCTAAATCGCGTTTCAGCTCTGCCTGCTTGTGAATATTCAATAACTGGTCCGGGGGTGCCATCTCGTGACCGAGAACTGTAACCAAGTGCTTAAATTTGTAGCTCTATAGACGCGAGCGTCTACATCTGCAGAAAGGGGTTAAGGTAAGTCTTAACATCATCCTTAACACAGTTCTTGAATTCTTCAACAAACACCATCTCTTTCAGTGAGTTGAAATCATCCTTGACCTCCATAGTGGTACACCAGCGCTCAAAGCAAACCTTCTTCTCGTTTGCAAATTCCACATAAGTCTGATTGTCAGATTTCTTCAGACTTCTGAATTTCTGTCGGTAAGCCTTTGGAACTAACTCATAAGCTGTCAAAATAACCTTTTTGATAACCTCATAATCAGAGGAATCATCTGCAGACAAAGCCGAATAGGCTTGTTGAGCTTTACCCTTGAGGACAGTTTGCAACATTAGAGGCCAGTGTACCTTTGGCCACTGACAACTCTTAGCTACCTTCTTGAAGCATTGGAAATACTTATCAACCTCTTTCTCCGAGAATGGAGGCACCAGCTTTACCTCCTGGCTAGCATGAAATTTGTTTTCAGCTTCCATTTTGATTTTTAGTTGCTCCATTTGGAGCCTTTCTTCTCTGTCTAACTTCTGTAAATCAAAATCTCTCTGTATCTCGCTCTCTCGCTAATTTTTCTAACTCAAACTGCCTTTGTTTTTCTTTTACCTCCTTACTTTTTTCTCTTCTTTTGCTAATTTTTTTTAACTCAAACTGCCGCTCTCTCAAATTTTCTTTGTTTTTCTTCTCTTTCAATCTCTAGCATTTTCAATTTAAGTCCCATTTCTACATTTGGATTTTCCACTGGAAACTGTTCCAGATCTGGTGCAAACACATTTTCATCAATGTAACATTCAATAATCTCTCTCGTCAGTCTTGCTTTCACATGGCTGGTTTTACCCCTGTGAGCTCTAACTGTCTGCATATTTTTAGCAGTTCGGTCTTTTTAAAAGACTTCAAAACCTCTACAGTTGGTGATACCAAAAAATTATCCATTGCTGTTGATCTGTCTATATATATATATATATATATATATATATATAAACAATTTTACAAGTTGAAATGTTAGATTTTCAATAAATGACTCACAAAATGGTCTCTCCTGGACGAGCCCCAAATTTGTTACGGCCCTAATTTGTTATGGCAAATCGGACAGCAAGGGATGACAATTTAAAAATTTTAAAACTTGAACAGATTTAATAAAATAAAGCACTGAACAAGGTTGATAATATAAAAAAATGAGAAAGTTACAGAGATGGGGTGGATGTTTTGGGACAGGGAAATGCTCCCAACACAGGCAAAAATCCATAAAAAGCTTCACAAGTCCTGAAAACAGTGACAGGTCTGGTCAAATGTATCCTTCTCCTTGCAATTTCTCCTACTACTTTACTCTCTCAATTTTTCTCCTTTTCCAGCCCCCTCCCACCTTCCAATTTTTTTCAATTCTCTTAGACTCTCAGGCATGCCCAGGACATGCCCAAACCTAGCTCCAGACTGGCTTAACAAAAAAAAAGTCAGTACTGCCATCTAGTAGCTTCTTTTTTTCCACATTTCAGTAGCCTATAGCCTACTGTTAAGGCCTATGACAGATTCTGAATATATGATTCTTGTGAGTGCTTTAGAGTCAGGGCCATCTAGAAGCCATGAGGCAACCAGAGACCAGTGATTAAATATATACATATATGTGTGTGTGGTTGTGTGTGTGTGTGTGTGTGTGTGTGTGTGTGTGTGTGTGTATTATATATATACAGTGGTGCTTGAAAGTTTGTGAACCCTTTAGAATTTTCTATATTTCTGCATAAATATGCAGAATGCATAATAAAACACAAGTCCTAAAAGTAGATAAAAAGAACCCAGTTAAACAAATGAAACAAAAATATTATATGTGATCATTTATTTATTGAGGGAAATGATCCAATATTACATATATGTGAGTGGCAAAAGCATGTGAACCTTTGCTTTCAGTATCTGGTGTGACTCCCTTGTCACCCTTGTAACTGCAACTCAACATTTCCTGTCAGTGTTGATCAGTCCTGCACATCAGCTTGGAGGAATTTTAGCCCATTCCTCCATACAGAACAGCTTCAACTCTGGGATGTAGGTGGGTTTCCTCACATGAACTGCTCGCTTCAGGTCCTTCCTCAACATTTTGAGTGGATTTAGGTCAGGACTTTGACTTGGACATTCCAAAACATAAACTTTATTCTTCTTTAACCATTCTTTGGTAGAACGAATTGTGTGCTTAAGGTCGTTGTCTTGCTGCATGACCCACCTCCTCTTGAGATTCAGTTCATGGACAGATGTCCTGACATTTTCCTTTAGAATTCACTGGTATAATTCAGAATTCATTGTTCCATCAACGATGGCAATCCGTCCTGGCCCAGACGCAGCAAAACAGGCCCAAACCATGATGAAACACCACAGTGTTTCACAGATGGGATAAGGTTCTTATGCGGGAAAGCAGTGTTTTCCTTTCTCCAAGCATAATGCTTCTCATTTAAACCAAGAAGTTCTATTTTGGTCTCATCCATCTATGAAAAATTTTTCCAATAGCTTTCTGGTTTGTCTATGCGATCTTTAGCAAACTGCACATGAGCAGCGATGTTCTTTAAGGAGAGCAGTGGCTTTTTCCTTGCAACCCTGCCACGCATACCATTGTTATTCAGTGTTCTCCTGATGGTGGACTCATTAACATTAATATTAGCCTGTGTGAGAGAGGCCTTCAGTTGCTTAGAAGTTACCCTGGGGTCCTTTGTGACCTCGCGGACTATTACACGCCTTGCTCTTGGAGTGATCTTTGTTGGTCGACCACTCCTGGGGAGGGTAACAATGGTCTTGAATTTCCTCCATTTGTACACAATCTGTCTGACTGTGGAGTGGTGGAGTCCAAACTCTTTGGAGATGGTTTTGTAACCTTTTCCAGCCGAATGAGCATCAACAACACTTTTTCTGAGGTCCTCAGAAATCTCCTTTGTTCATGCCATGATACACTTCCACAAACATGTGTTGCAAAAATCAGACTTTGATAGATCCCTATTCTTAATCAGGTGTGAGTGGGCACCCTGTTAGTCATCCCATTGATTGAAAATGCCTGACTCTAGTTTCACATTCAAATTAACTGCTAATCCTTATTAATCCTAATCCTCACATACTTTTGCCACTCAAAGATATGTAATATTGGATTATTTTTCTCCATAAATAAATGACCAAGTATAATTATATTTTTGTCTTACTTGTTTAACTGGGGTCTCTTTATCTACTTTTCGGACTTGTGTGAAAATCTGATGATGTTTTAGGTCATATTTATGCAGAAATATAGAAAATTGTAAAGGGTTCACAACCTTTCAAGCACCACTGTATATATATATATATATATATACACATATGTGCTTCGCAGGAGCGAAGGCAGTGCCCCTCAGCCTGACATTGAATGAACGCCCCAGATGACGTTTCGAAGGTCAAGGTCACTGAGCAAAGGTCATTTGGGTTCAAAACCTTGACGAAGTACAGCTACCTAGTAAGGCAAGTCCACATATGAAAAATTAAGTTCCTGGCCCAACGGTTAGAAAGAAATGGCTCGGACAAAGTTTTGAAGGTCAAGGTCACTGAGCAAAGGTCAAAGGTCATTTGGGTACAAAACCTCGACGAGGCATGGCTACCCACCAAGGCGAGTAAAAAATGCGCAAAATGAAGTTCCTAACCCAAGCGGTTACAGAGAAATGGCCTAGACAATGGACGCCCGTCTGCGAATGGGACAATACCCTCTGTCCCTGTGGCTGACGGGTAAAAAACAGCACTTTACCTGATTATTGTGATACTTCGCCCCAGCAAGAATATATATGTACTCAAACATTAGTTACAAAGAACATTACCTCGCCAGACTTCTGCAATCCCTGGAATACAAATCTTATTTATGCTTATGCCAAGCGGTTTCAAACAGAGACTACCATTTTTCCACCTATTGATGATCAAATACAAAAATTTCTCTTTAGAATTTCCGCATTGTAATTCATTGGAAAGCTTCTGGAAGAGACATTTACGCTCATTCTCACAAAGAGAACAATCACATGAAATGTACTACATCCTCTGCTCACAGCTTACAAATGTCACAAACATGTTCAAGCATGACATGAGTGAGTGTTTATATAAGTAATGTTTATGTTTTGAAAGCATAGATTAGTTACGTGCGTTCACAAATACATTTCCAGTCGTGTAGGGACTAATACCATTTTCTTTTGGAAGTGGCCAGTCGCAAGACAGCGTTGTGGCTAATTTCCAATCGGCGATTTGCCGAGTCAGCTTGTTGACCGCGGGAAGCGACACACTCTGCAATGGGTAAAAAACACAGCAAGTCCGCAGAGCATGCAATTTGAAGAGCGTCAGATGCACCGCAGTATGATGAAAAATGTGTTTTTCGTTACGGGCAGTTCGGATGTAAGCGCGGAGGGGAAAGGGGAATATGGCCAAATCAAAGGTAAATACAAGTAGTTTTGATACTTGCAATAATTACTCTCTAACAGTGAATCCCATATGACTCAGTGACATAGCTGTATATATTTGGGGATCCAACACATTTTAGGTACTTGATTTTCTTTGTTCCACTATTTCTTCTGGTTCACATGTATTAACCTTCAATGATGTATTATATACTAATTTTAGGAGTGAAACCAGGGACACTGATTTGGAACCTCCTGTCTTGATTCGTAAAGGGCCTGGATCAGTAGAGTCAGGTGTGTAGCACCTTGGTTGGTATGAAAGCTGCACCCACAGTGGCTCTTTCTGGAGAAGGTTCCCTACCCCTGTTCTAGAGCTTTGCACTCACTTAAAGAGAGGAGAATTGAGTTATCGCCGCTGTTCGCCCTTGTGCTAGTTATTCGTGTTCCATACGTGACGTCATCAATTTGTGCACAAGTTTCCCCGATGCGCGGATTGCTTGATTAGGGTGTCGCCGTTCAGGTAAAAAGCTGAACTTTCACCTGCCATAATTTTATAACCGCTTGACAGATTTTCAAGAGGTTTTTGACATCGTTATCAGACTAACACAGGGAAGCTTTGATTTTCAGTAAGTTGAGCAATGCTGTTACATTTTAAGTAAGACCCACACAGGGTTCATCTCAAAGCGTAGGCTGCATCCTTTGAAGGCTGCATATTTAGGGGTCATCACTTAATTCCATCCACCAAACTGATTTGACGTCATTTCATCTCCGTTAAACAGCTTAGGTTGAAGCGATTCGTCACTGGTTTCCCTAACCTTAACCTTAACTCTAATCCCTAACTCCAAACCTAGCCCTGAACCTAACCCTAAATTTAGCTTGTCCCTTACCCTAAATGTCAGTTTGGTGGATGGAATTTAGGGACAACTCCAAAAAATGCAGCCTTCGAAGGATGCAGCCTATGCTTTAAGATGCACCCAAAGACTACCTTGACCTGAGGAGCAGCGAAAATGACACATTGGCCATGAAGTTCACAGAAGCACATCCACCCTTTCTGTCGTGTTTGATTCTGTAGCATGCAGGTCAGACAGGCTAAGATTCTCGTGCGCACGTGCTTGCTGGTTCCAATCAAACGTGGAAAACAACACTAGTTGTGGTTTGTGGTTTGGCTAGTTTTGTGTGCTTCGTACGTATCATAAAAAATGTGATTGTTTTTGAAGTAAGAAATGCATCTTACCGCTCACAGAAAAGGAAGTAGCGTGCACGAAAATATGGCGTTCCAGTGGAGACCATTATTAGCCACAGAAAACACCAATACCATACTGCATTTCACTTAATAACTGATAGTTTTCATATAAAACTTACAATTAATGACTGCCAATGCCACTTTTGGCCTCCATGTTGTGATGTCACATTCCTAGTTGTTCCCGGTGAATCAGGGAGTACGTTCTCGACACGCGGTGGCGAACCGAGTACACTGTTAGCCGCGTTTGATACGAGAACACAATGTTAGTTTGGAGTTCTTGGATCTCATCAAACACGACCCAAGTATCCAAACCCGAAAACAATAGCAGGAAGCTACACTGGTTACTGTGTCTCATCTGCCTTTTAGTGGCATGCCTCTCTCGCAGAGAACAGATAAATGGAGCTGCAGGGATAAAGAGCTGCTCGCGTGGTTTCTTAGCTTTGATCAAGTGCTCACGAAGGGAAGTTTATGGGCCCCAGTGTCGACTAGTTTTATATTTCTTTTTTTTTCTCTCAGGGGTGTAATCGGAGAAGTACGATATATGGGTACATTTTATTACTGCGCCATATCTTTCTTCCTGTATGTGGCAGGAAAATGGTGAGGGGCATAAACGTGCCTGTGCGTCTATTCATAATCACTGAACTTAGCAGGTGTTTTCCTCCTGAGTTATGTGAAAGTAACCTTATGGTTAGCGTTTGATTTCCATTCAACAGCGTTCTGGCAATTCCATGTCTTGGAAATTAAATATAATTAAATATTGTTAAGACACTTGTTTTTGCATAATATCAGATGCAATACGCTATATTGCATTTTAAATTCTTTTACAATCTGAGGGTCTCCAGTGAATGCGCATGGAATAACTCAGGCAGGCCAGTGTTGTATTGACTGCTGTGTAACCTACCAGTGGTGCTAGAACAGTTTCAAAAGTTCATTTACTCAAAAACCAAAAACAGGGGCCGCCAAAACAGCATGTGGCTATGGCCACCAGGACTGGGGGATTTAAAAAGCTCTCTCATGTATGCTGAATTGGAAGGATGTATTTGAAATGGTGTTGTACAAAAAAGAAATTTCAACAAAGAATGTGTTTTTGTTACACTGCAAACCTTGCTAAGTGATGTACACTCAATTGTTTTGGGGAAACTGATTACCTCGCAAAATTGTGTACACCAACTTAATGATCTTGTGTTCACAGCACTTAAAAATGTGGTAAGAATAACTTTTACCTCATGTTCTTTAAGTACTGTCCACACAATGCAATCAAGTTGGCTTGCATTACTTTTTTGAGGTAATATGTTTCCACAAAACATTTGAGTTTGCCACACTATCGGGGTTTACAGTATACTAAAGCTGTTCTCGTTTTTTTCATTGCTGAAAAAATTAAACGACCTATGCAATGGTTAGGTTGGAAACAGTGAAGCCCTATCATCCTTTCTGTCACACTATAAGAATTTCAATTATCTTTATATGGGTAGCTGCAATACTGCTTTGATATTCAATAAAATTGCTAGATGAAAGAATGGAGCAGATTTTAACTAGACAGTTTAATGAGTGTACTCCTGCTGATAAATCTTTGATCGCAAAAGAGCTTCCGTCCTCAGAGAATTTTAATTGTTCAAAAATGAGAATTCTAAAGTTTTTTATTATTTTTTACTATTTCAACTGTTGTTCACATTTGGAGCCAAGGAGGCATGTCTAGGCAATATGGCCGCTCTGCATTACTCCATTGCCTGGATCTCTGAAGCGCATGTGACGTCTCTAGCCTAGTTACCTCATTGGTCAAAACAAAAATTTGCACACGACGGGCTGACCATCCCCATTTACTGCCCGCTCTTTCTCAACATAGTTTTCATTTCGACTGTTTCAGCAACATTTCTTGCAATAATTACTTGCTTCTTTGAGATTTTTATTACCTTATTACTTGTTACATAGCCAACAAAGGTGAATGTGCTTGCCATTTCGTCTTGCGTACATGAATTAGTGTCATTAACAGCATGATAATTGGGTCCCATGCCATAATTAAGGGCTATGGTGTTCCTGCGACAAATTCATACTATTCAAAACAACTGGCAAGCACACACGATCCTAACCTCTTACCTGCACACTTATTCATGATGAGAAGAGGCCAGGTACACATGTACAATACAAGGCCTAGACATAGCAAAACAACATCGTTACTACTTGACTGAATGCAACAGATTTGATTTTGGGCAAAGAATTCCGTATCCAACCTGTGCAACTTTTTTTTGGATTTCCATTTGCCAGAAAGATGAAAAGGGGTGCCAATATATTTTGGGAAGTTTCATTGCTGAAAATGGAGTTTAGATATTAATATGCCCTTGCGTATATTCATGCCCTAGCATCCCGGTGTGTCATCAGTAACATGGCTGCCACCGTCATATGTTATAGTATTACCACGTTTTGCCATACTGGAAATTAAACTCTAGAACTCTAAAACTAAATTTTCTTGACTGGATGTACTTGGCATTTTTACAGACCCAAAAGTTTCTCTGGGTACCCAAACCTCAAGGTAAGCAAAAAAAGTACTGGTTCAATTGGATAATGGTGGACAGTGGTTGACTACGGAACTCTTTCCTCATCAGGGTCCGCAAAATCGAGCCATCCGGACACAGGAACAAAAATTCCTCCTGTTTATGGCCCAAATCCACGCTGTTCGCTGCCTTTTCACCATGAAGAAAGTGAGAGAACTTAATATCGCCCCCTTTTTCAAAGTGATTTGCGCATACAACAGCACAGCAAGAGACTACCTTTCTCATTTTCTGCCATACGTAGTCTGTAAAGAGCATGCACGCGACCCAAATTTCGCTTAAGCCAATAGGTCTTTTTGTCGACTGGAATTACCATGAGCATGAGTCTTAAACGAGTCTGGACCTTGCCATCTGAACGTGCATTGAAATTCTTTTGGCTTGTGGATTTTGACCAAGGGTCAGATCTTCACCAAAATTAATCACTTCCACAAAAGCACCAAATCTATCAAGGCACGGAATTTCATTGACATCCATATACATTGCTTTTTGCAATATCTCACTAACTGACGAATGAATGGTCATACAAATGAACAAACAAACGCCAGCAAAATCATATTACTTCTTGATGGAGGTATTAAAGAACATAGTAACTGAGCTAGAATGGCCTTTGCGCAGGAGATGATAGAAATACCCAAAGGTCACTCAAACAGAGCTGCAGAAATCCCTTCAGGGATTTGGAGACCTGCTGAAGGACGGCCATCTCAGAAGCAGCCTTTTAATCAGGAACTTTAAGGTGAAGTGGCTTAACACAAGTAAAGTGGCAGTCCATCAGAGCTGGTATATTTTTTATGGCTTTTTCTTTTTTTTCGTGGCTTCTACACACATTGTAGTATATTTTTTGTAAACCATTGAAAAAATAAATCAAAATAATTTTCCAGAAATAAATTGTATAAATCATGCTGTGCTTAAGGCGACTGTTTCATGTTTAGTATCAAGGCTTCATTGCGTTGGGTGTCATACAGCACTGCCAAACCCAGCACCGAAAACCTCATCCTTCTCAGAAATAAGACACATTCTTCTGTGTTTGTCAATGTTGTGTTGGGAGGGTGTGGTCTTCTGTTGCTGGGCGGAGACCTGACCGCCTGCTGTGATGCAGAATTGGAAATATATGGGCAAAATGTTAACAACGCGCACTGATTTGTTACTTTGTCCGATTGAAGAGTCCCTGAAATACTCTTATAAGGCAGCAGAAAGTGTGATTGGTCGGGGGAGGGAGGGAAAGAGTTTGTCTCTCAGAGAGTGGTGCAGTCTATGTACAAGGGCTCAGTGTCACTCAGAGCTCAGAGCTGCAGGTGTTCACATCCACTCAGTGCTGAGGAAGGGTCTGTATGTTTGAGCTGATGAAGATGGAGGGATGTCTGTTCTTCTTCTCTCTCTCCTCCCTGCTCCTGCTCTCCACAGCCAGTGAGTTGTGCCTTCTTTCTTGTCTCCAATTTCTTCACAGCCAATTAAGGACTGTGGATTAGATGGTCAGCATTTCAAAATGCAGGGTTACAGACAGCTTCTAAGCACTGGAGATTACTGTAGCAGCATGGTAACAGACAGCCTCAGAACACCAGTGATTTCTGAAGCAACATGGTTACTGACAGTTTCTGAACATCAGAGATTGCTGAATGAACATGGTTGCAGACAGCTTCTAAACACTGATGATTACTGATGCAACATGTTTACATAAAGCTTAAAATGGTTTCCGGCAGCTTCTAAACACTGTAATATAAGGGTGTTTATAGACTGTCATAACGGGGTTCTAGAGAGCCACTAAATGGAAGAAATTACTATAGTTATGGGGTTATGAGGCTTGGAGGTAACCTCTAACACCAGCGTAACAGGGAGACAAGCAGCCTCTAAATGTCAGATTACCGCTATAACAAGACTACTGACAGCTTCATTGAACAAATTGAAATGTTATATTTAGTGAAATACAGCATATCAACTATTTGCACACAGCCGAGTAAGAAAATTCCAATTAATTGCATCAAATTAGTTGGCGCAAAATCATAGAATTTGTTTAGAAGTTACTCAAAACAGTTGTGTGCAACTATTTGACATTTAATTCCAAAGCTAATCTAGCTTTTCACACACAAGAGTCTCTAAACATAAGATAATTATTGTTGTATCAGGATTATAGGCAGCCTCTATAAAGCAAGGATTACTTCAGAATTATCACTGTTCATCATTCATGAAGCCCTCATTGCACAGATTTTATTTTGTAATTTAGCAAATCCCAAATGTCAGAATTATTCCTCAAGGATAAAGCCATTTATATGTATTTAATTTCATAGGTACGTATCTCTTTCAGGTGTGGATATTTAAAATATTTGCATGTCTGAACAAATGGCACATGATTTTAAAAAAATATATTTTAAAATGCTATTTTACAGTAGGGAGCAAAATCATCAATAAAGAAAAACAATGCTGCATATAATGAACAATAAACCATTAAGTTAAAATAAGTGGGAAAGCTATGGAAGTATGTCCATTGCTACAATTATTCTCAATTTTCTTCATTAAGTAGTGTACTTCTTTCATGAAAAACATAGGTATTGATAGTATCAGCTCTTCTGTTGTCGTACTTTGTGTGGACATCCCTGATAGTGATGGCAAATCCTGAAAAAGTAAAACCAGTTTCAATCTACTGTAAAGCAACTTCATATTAATTTAATTGATTTAACTGGTCAAAAATCTGAGAATTTGTTTAGAAGTAACTTAAAACAGTTGTCTCAAACGGTTTTATTTTATAGAATGAATGTCTTCTCCTTCAATTTTTGATTGTTAGAGTTCATGTTTGTGGGTTTCTGACAGTTCCTCCATGCAGATTTAGATTTTATTGATCTAACACTGATATCCCTTGGTTTCGGAGATATGCCGTCAGTGCTAGCAGTAACTTCAACTAATAAGCCAGGATTACTCTCAACCTGTCAAACTGTTCCCTTATACTTAGCCTGATTAGGCAGCAGTCACACCTTGCCGTATAGCGTTAACAGACATCTGACGGATAGAAACTTTGCGAAAGAAAATGGTGAATGTCATCTCCATTACTGCTCAAGGCTTAAAATGCACAAAGCTTTCCACCGGATTTAACAGACAAGGAACACATTCGCCGAATGAGAAACAGACAAGAAACGCAAATGAACAGAGAAGAACGGATTGAAAGGTTTGCTCTCCGTGGGACAAGCATTAACATTATCTGGCGAGGTGTGACTGCTGCTTTTACAATTTATGAAATGCACTAAATATGCAAGACCAACAAGTAGTCTATGGTGATTCAGGTGTGATAATAGTCATCATATTTAACTAGAGCAAAATCTTGTGAAAATTTTGTTGAATTGTTCAAAAGAATACATTGGCATTTTTATGTCTTGCAGAAACTGGACTATAACATCCATTTAGGTTATAATAGAGAGGAATACTTTCAAAACCTATTCTTGATATGTGTATTTGTCTGCCTTTGATTAGCTCATGCAAAAATTTACCTTTCTACATTTAGGTCATTGTTTTTCAAGATTCAAGAAACTTTTTTGCAAACTCCAATATTTGTACACAATAATAACTGTAGACCAAAGCGCACAAAGTCCAAAAATGTATCCAGTGACGTAACTCTGACCCTATCCCCAGGTTTACAAAATCACCAAATTAACTGGCTTTGCTAGAACAATGACTGGGTTCAAAAACTAAATAACCAACACAGCATTTTCATCCCAACCATTTACATAACATACTGCTTTCAGTCTTTCGTCAAACATGGGTAAAATTTTACCCAACGACCCCTGAAAGGGACATTACAGGATTTCCGTGAAATAGCTATAGAAAAGTATCCCTGCAAACAAATATGCACATCAGAGAAGTTTCTGGAGAATTCACGGTTTATAATGCAGCAAAGAATGATGCTGTCTAAACATAAATTTGTGAGTCATTCCACTGACTAGTATTAGTTATTGAGCGAATCAGTGGGTTCATTGCCCACATACCTCCGCGAGCGGATTTTGATTCACAAGCACTTATAATCAGCTAAAGAATCAAGATCTGTATCTGGACTGATCTGGAAATTTTATCACCTCTTCCCATTCATACAGTCCAACTTTTCATGAAATTTCATGGCAATCCGTTGTATAATTTTTTAGTAATCCTGCTGACAATCATACACATAAACACACACTCACAAGTGATCAAAGTACTTCCTCACAGAGCTTACAATGTATAAGGGACGGCTTCAGAGCTGCCTGCCTTCAACGGCAGTGACAGACTTGCCCTCTCCCGTCCAGACGATACGTTTTTTAAGAAATTAAAGTACAGAGGCTTGGATGGCGATTACAGTACATCAATACTGGTTAAAATTTGTCACTTATGTGTGGATCTATATGCTTGTGGTCATTTTCCCACTGAAACATTCACCTAGACTACATTGAAGTCTTAGCCTTCAATCAGAGATTGCCAGTCCAGATCCCCAGGCAAAATGTTCCACTCCTAGAGCTACTTGATGGTCTCCCTGGACCACTGCAATCCACAGAATATTGCTAGAAAATAGAAAAATTATTACGGCTGAGCCGTTTATCGCAGACAGACATGGCGTGATACTTTGGATGCACAGCTCACAGTTTTAGCTTGATTGCGCATTGGCTGAAAACTATCCTATCTTGAAAGTGAGCCTTTTCAACGCACTGATTTGAATTTGTATATTTTGGATGTCTTGTATACTTTGGACCATTCCATTCTTGATATTTCCACTGCACAGTCTCTTGAAGAATGAAATATAATTTGCATGATTACTGCCATGAGCTACGATTCGATGGCGCCAAACAATTCGGCTACATCTTCTTAGTCTGCTACTTCCATTTCCAGTGTGCTGCCATGCAGCAATCAAGCCAAGACTTAGCACAGATAGATTTTAAAATTGTAAAATTTTTTAAAATATTTGCACATTTACAGAATTACATCTCCACAAATTGACATCAGGCATTTTCTGGAAATATAAACATTACTTACATAACCACATGACGGTGAGTATATGCACTGAGATGAAAAATTTAAAAAAAATTCTTTACTGATGTGAACTCAGCATACAGATCATTAACTCAGATTTTTGTCCACTTAATACAGCTTCTGCAGAAGGGTTCCAAAAATTCCACTTCTGAGTGTATATTACATTTTATTTAATAGAGGTTTGCTCTTGAGAAAAAAGTGTTTCTTTGCTCATGAAGCCTATCTGTGTTTTATTGAGGTTGAACATTAAATAAATAATTTAAACTCGCTGCTTTTGTCATTCTCATTTTAATGTTATCTTGCACCTAACATTCATAAAAAGTCTGGCTCAAAAATATCACCTGCTGTAAAGATACTATTATATTACAATAACAATAATAATTATTATTATTATGATTATCACTTTTTTTTTTACCGGTAGGCTGCCTTGTATTAGCATATTTTTTAATTAAATGAAAATGTGAAATTATGTGATACATTTTTTACCTTTTTGGCAGCATATTAATTGTATTTGTAATATTATGCACCACTAAAAAAATTGTTCCAATGAAAAATGTACTAAAAAGAGGCGTTAAGTGCTGTATGTTGAAAGCAAGACAGGTGGAAAAATTGCAAATATTTCAGAGCATGGTTTCTCCTCAGTGCTTATCACATACTGAAGCATTTATTTTTGCAAAGACATGTCTAGATTTTAGCCCACTCCACTTTGCAACTCTTTTCACTAATCATGATTATACATATTATATATATATATATATATATATATATATATATATATATTTATATATATATGTACAGTAGGCCTTCATATTCTGACTCTGAACAGGTGTTGTTGTGTGAGCGCGAGGACAGCGCGCCACCTTACCGAGACTGAAATATATATATTTATATGTATATATATGTTATTATTATTATAATTATTATTATTATTTTTAGACAAAAGGTTACGGACAAATTTTTAGAAATATTCAAAGTATCGGATGCTACTGTCCAACTTCAGTCGACACTAGGCGTACTCGATATTATTTTAAAAAACGGAACTCACGAATTCACTGCGGTCGGAACTTTTTGTAACGATGTTAGCGATCACTGTGCAGTTGTCTGTGTGAGAAACTGTACGACTGATGAGTCGAAACCACGGTTTTTTCATAAGCGACTGTTTAAACATTTTGATGGAAAAGCTTTTTGCACGATCTGTTGGACAGTGATCTGGGTTTTGTCTCGCAAAAGCCTGATGTTGATCTAGCTTGGGAGAATTTTTAATCCACTTTTTGGCTGTCTGTGACAAACACCCCCCTACGATTTTAGAAGATTTAGGCTTAGTGGTAAAAATAACCCTTGGTTCATGGATTCTAGCTGTACTTTTTTTTATTTAACAAAAATCCCTGTTCCAAATGAAGAAGCATACCCAGGGAAAATAAGCTCCTCTAAGACAAGAAGATTATTGAACAAGGGATAATTATGAATTTTACATTATTACACATATTCTCTCACCACTCACATCAAGTTTATAAGCATATATATATAGTTGGGACAAAGTGTAAATTGTGAATAAAATCAAAACGCAATGACTTTCAAATCACACCAGACAGTATTTTATTCACAATAGAACGGAGATAACATAACAAATGTTGAAGCAGAAATTTTGCAATTTTATCCACAAAATGAGCTCATTTTTAATTTGATGGCTGCTACAGGTCTCAAAAAAGTTGGGACAGGGGCCCGTTTACCATGGTGTGTAGCATCCCTCTTCTTTTTAACACAGAGTGGAGGTGTCTGGGCATTGAGGAGACAAGTTTCTTGAGTTTAGCCATTGGAATTTGATCCCACTCTTGTTTAATACAGGCTTCCAGCTGCTGGAGAGTTTTGGGTCTCCTTTGACAGACTTTTTGTTTAATTATGTGCCAAATGTTCTCAATCGGTGAAAGATCAGGACTGCAGGCAGGCCAGTTCAGCACATGGACTCTTCTACTGCGAAGCCATGCTGTTGTAATCGCTGCAGTATGTGGTTTTACATTGTCCTGCTGAAATACACAAGACCTTCCCTGGAAAAGATGTCATCTGGAGGGGAACATTTGTTGCTCTAAAACCTTTATATACCTTTTTGCATTCATGGTGCTTTTTAAAACATGCAAGTGTCCCACACTATATGCACTAATGCATCCCCATACAGTACCATCAGAGATACTGGCTTCTGAACTGAACGTGTTGTGGTTTTCTTCAACATATTGAGGTTTCCCCCCATCCTCAAGCAATTGGAGAGAGACAGATTCTGAAAAGAAAATTAGGCTTTTTTGTGTCATGTAGATAAATGTAAAGCCGAGTTCCTCCTGCGCAAAAAGAACTGAACTCCTGACTTTTACACCCAGGTCTTATACCCTTATCTCACAGGAAATTATCTTTCAAATATGGTCTTTCCGCTTCTCATTCTCACACTGCAATTGGACAGGCAACCTGAACCCCTGTTAGCTAATGCTTCAGGGATTCAAAGCAAAGACGCATGCGCGTCACTTCAAGAGAGACTTGCCCAGACATGTTCACAAGCAAGAGAGATAAACAGTCAAAGAAAAAGATACAACTGGATTCGATGCATATCAAAGGATTACAAATGATTCAATTGATTATGTTTTCAATAGCAACTAATGATTTTACTGAACAAATATTGATCAAAGCTACAGAAATCAAATACATCCTCTGATTATGTTTTTTGAATCAACTAAACAGAAGCTGCTGCTTTTGTGTGTGTGAGCTGCTCATACAGGTGTGAACTGCTTGTATGTGTATTTGTCTGTGTGTTTTATGTTATGTGTGTGTGTGTGTGTGTGTTTCTGCTGCCTACGTAAGATGGTTATTGATTATGATTATTGATGGCTAAATATAATCTAAATTGTTAGTTTATTGATTCTTAGTATGAGTAATGAATGAATAATGATAAAAAATATATAATCAGTATTAGTGAATATAATGAATAATGCTGAAATATAATCTTCAACAAACGCTGATAACAGGAGGGATTGTCTTTCTCCTCTTTAGCCCGGAAGACACAACACCCCATGATTTCCAACAAAAATGTCAAATTTAGACTCGTCTGACTACAGGACACTTTGTCACTTTGCTACAGTCCATTTTAAATGAGCCTTGGCCCACAGAACACAGCGGTGCTTCTGGATCATGCTCAACAATGGCTTCCTTTTTGCATGACAGAGTTTTAGGTGGCATCTGTGGATGGCATGGCGGACTGTGTTTACAGACAGTGGTTTCTTGAAGTATTCCTGGGCCCATTTAGTAATGTCAATGACAGAATCATGCCGGTGAGTGATGCAGTGGCGTCTGAAGACCCAAAGATCACGGGCATCCAGTAAAGGTCTTCGGTCTTGTCCCTCTTGTCCCAGATTTTTCCAGCTTCTCTGAATCATTTGATGATGTTATGCACTGTCGATGATGAGACCTTCAACGCCTTTGCAATTTGACTTGAGGATTGGAGGAACATTGTTTTTAAAGTATTCCACAATTTTTATATGCAGGCCTTCACAGGTTGGAGAGCCTCTGACCATCTTTACTTCTGAGAGACTCAGCCTCTCTAAGACATCCCTTTTATAGCCAATCATGTTACACACCTGATACCAGCTAACTTTATTACTTGCTAAATGTTCTTTCAGCTGATTTTCTTGTATATTAATTGCTTTTTCAGCCCTTTCATTGCCTGTATCTCAACCTTTTTGAGACCTGTTGCTGCCAGAAAATTTGAAATAAGCTCATTATGTGGATAAAAATGTTAAATGTCATAGTTTCAACATTTGAAATGTTATCTATATTCTATTGTAAATAACATGTTGGCTCATGTGATCTGAAAGTCATTGCATTTTGATTTTATTCACAATTTACACTTCGTCCCAACTATTGCGGAATCGGGGTTGTATGTGTATGTGTGTATATATATATATATATATATATATATATATATATATATACAATGAGTTTTTACATTTGTGGGTGCGAACAGATTTGTCTCCCCATTTCCTTGTTTTCCTCCAGAGATATTAGTCAATAAATCTGTGTCGCAAACTTGGTTCAGTCACTGTTTTCTTGTTGTCACCATCACATTTTAGGACAATAATTAGCGTCGTCTCCAATAGGTGTCACTACCATGGCTTTTAGCTCACCTGGACAAAGTCCATGAGCTTATGTCATGGCCTGCTTGTCCGTTGTCGTGCGTCGTTGTGCATCGGCATCTGTAAACATCTTCTTCTCCGAAACCTACAGGGCCAATGAAGCTGAAACTTGGCATGCATGTTCCCACCCACTAGGACACCAAAGTTTGTTCTCGGCATTCCGATCCAACTACAAATATGGCGGCTTTGGCAGCCATATTGAAAATGCTATTTTGGCTCATTAGTCACTCATTTCTGGAGCGATTCAACTTACATTTGCTGTGTATGTGCCCAATAGCAAGACTGAACATATATATTACGGGTTTAGCAGTTCATCGTATTTTATGGCGGCTTTGTAGATTCTAAGCAGCAAGGCTGGAAATGTTACAGGTTTTGCTCTGCAATGCATTTTGACCTTCATTTGAGCTCTTCATTTCACCATTGGGCCTCACCTTTCTATTGAAAATACCAATAAAAGCCCTTTTTTACTGATCATGCTGATAGTGTTCAACTGCATGAACAGTATATTATTCAAAAGATTTTGAATCTGCTCACTAAGACCTACAAAATGACACAGGTCTTGTTTTTTTCAGACTTTCAAGCACTTTAAAGCCAGTATATAACACAAAAGACAGGTATGATATCACAATTTAAAAAAAAGAAGAAAATCCGGTTCACAGACATATAATTTTGATGAAATCTTGATGAAACAAGGCCAAGGCATAGGCCTACTACTGTGGGGTGAAAAAATTTGGACACCCCTGGTTTGAATGTCTGTTACAATTGATGTCCAAATGACTGAAAGGAAACCTGAACACTAAATGCTACAAAGTTACACGATACATTTAATCACATTTCAAAGCAAGAATAATTTTTATTTTGAACATTTTACACTTTCAAAGTGTAAGGAAAGGAAAAAAGTTTGAAAACCCTGTCAGCTAGTACTTTGTAACTCCTCCTCGGGCAGCTCTAACAGGTTGCAAGCTCTTCCTGTAGCCAACTGAGAGTCTTTCACTTCTTGTCTTTGGAATTTTTCCCCATTATTCCTGACAGAACACCTCTAACTCAAAAATATTTTTTGGCCTTCTTGCATGCACGGCATTTTGAGGTGTCTCCACAGGTTTTCAATAATATTCAAGTCTGGGGAAGGTGATGGCCATTCCAAAACCTTCATCCGACTTTTCTGGAGGTAATTCCTGGTGGATTTTGAGGTATGCTTCGGGTCATTGTCTTGCTGCAGTACCCAACGTCTCTTCCACTTTAATTTCTGGGCTCTACTTTGAATATTAGCCTCTAAAATGTCTTGATATTTGGTGGAAACCATTCTTCCTTCCACCTGCACAGTATTGCTTGCACCCCCAGTCACTACACAACCCCAAAGCATAATTGATCCACCTCCATGCTTAACAGTTGGCAACGTGTTCTTCTCTACAAACGCTTTTCTCTCCGAACATACCTTCTTTGGTTGTGGCCAAAAAGTTCAATTTTGGTTTCGTCAGTCCAAAACACATTGTTCCAGTATGCTTGAGGTTTGTCAAGGTCCTCTTTTGCATACTTCAGACTAGGGATGCAAACTATCGATTAATTCATTAATCATTAGTTGGTTCACCATATCGATCAATTAAATTGATCGATAAGCGGCAATTCTCCTGAGAACCTAAATTTCCCTTGGTATGAATAGGTTCTACAACATAAAAAGCTAAACATTGCTTATACAAAAATGCATGTTATACTCATTTAATAATGATTTATTGTACCTTTTGGGATCCATCCCAGATAATAGCATTTATGTGAAGAAAATGAACTCTGCATAGAGAATGAAATATGTTGGCTACTTTCACATCAAAATAAATTGTACACTGGCCTATCTGTCGCATGTGAAACATTAGCAGCACAACAGAATTCTAAATAGAAAAGAAATTATTATGTAGGCAAACCCAACATAAAATAGTGTATAAAATAAAATATTAATCTACTAGAGTACTTATTTTGAAAGACATGTGAAACATAAGTAGAACTCATAAGCCCCTTTGAATTGAGAAAGCCAAAAGCAAAATAACTTTGACTGGAAAATTAAAATTACAGGCTGACTGAAAACTTAAAAATCCCTGAGAAAAAAAGACAGTATAATTAGAGGGCCTACCTTGGAACAATCAAATTAAAATATTGGCAGCCTTTCCTAAAACAAAAACATCCCTGTCAAATTAGGTTTTAAATAGCCACCTCAATAACATAGATCCTAGATCCATATATTTTTGTTCTGCTGCTGGTGTGAAATGAGTAATTATAGCTGCTGACACCGCTTTCCGTTTTGATGGCTTCATGCTTGTGTGTTGCCACCATAGACTGTATAAAAAAATGGACGAAGTAACCATGACGTCACCCATTGGTTTCAGCATAATAATAATGCATCAATTTTATATAGCGCTTTTTTGGACACTCAAAGACGCTTTACAATGGAGGCATTATTCATTCACACTCTGATGGTGGTAAACTACGTTTTTGTAGCCACAGCTGCCCTGGGGCAGACTGACGGAAGCGTGGCTGCCAGTATGCGCCTACGGCCCCTCCGACCACCACCAAACATTCACACACAGCCATACAGGAGGGAGGGAGGGTTCCTATATTGCATGTTTTGGATGGGTGGGGGAAACCGGAGTACCCGGAGGAAACCCACGCGAACACGGGGAGAACATGCAAACTCCACACAGAAAGGCCCCAGGCCGGATTCGAACCCACGGCCTTCTTGCTGTGAGGCAGTAGTGCTAACCACTATGCCACCATGCCGCCCATACCATACCATTAGCATACCATTTAGGAAGCCTCAATTTTGGCCATTTGAATTGCACCTTTTTGTCATTTTGAAACCGGATGCGATTCCTACTGGACGAGAGCGTGAACTGAATATCTGGGGAGAAGCGAGGGGTGGATCTATGGGTGGACCCGACCGTATCAGCCAAGGACCAGAGGATAGCCACGTCCCTAAAGCATACACTGGCTTTATCCTTTATTCTACTCTATTTGGGACCATAATTTACAAAAATAAACATCATGATATATCGAAGAAGACTTGAAATTTGCATTAGATATAATAAAGTACGGTGGAAAATCATTACTTAAATTATAAATCTGGTGATAAAGTAGGGTCAATTTCTCACAGACTTAAAGGATTGAACTTCTTTCTGCAAACACCGATGTCGCTACCTGCTGGCCATTAAATAGAATGCAAATTTTGGAGATATCCACATAGGCCTCAGTTTTCAGACCCGAGTGCTGCGTCCATCTTTTTATACATGGCTGTCGCGCATGCATTGAGTCAGGTACGTCAAGCGTGGTCTAGATTCAGCAATGGCGCCCTCGACTAGCAACGCCTCTACATTTCACAGAAAAAAAGCTCTCGGTGTGTAGGACCGTAAAATATTCAATTAATTGATGAATAATTTAAATGAATGGAGTAAACTGTTTTCGACAATTAATTGGTAATCGGTTATTTATTTACATCCCTACTTCAGACGCTTCATTTTGTGTTGAGGTCGTAGGAAAGGCTTCTTTCTTGCAACTCTGCCTTGTAAGTCTTTTTTGTTTAAGATTCGCTGTATTGTTGTCCTGTGAACAACTAGACCTGTGTCTGCTACTCTTTTTCGCAGCTCTTTTGCAGTGATGAGAAGGTTCTTCTGAGCATTGCTCACCAGATCTCGGGTCATTCTATCTAAATCTTCCAGATCTTGCCTTGACTTCAATTGTTCCATTTATTTTCCATTTTCATACGATGTTTCTGACAGTACAAATGGGCAGATTGAAACGTTGCGAGAGTTTTTTGTAGCCCTCTCCTTGTTGGTGGAAGTGAATTGTCTTGATTTTGACATCCTCGGACAACTGTTTAGAGGAACACATGGTTTTTAACACCAGACACAACAGCCACCGCAGTCGGATACCTTGGAAGGCATGGAGTTACTTCAGAATATATTGTTCAACCCTGGAATTATATTCATCTGACTCATTGAAGCCCTAAGGAGTAAATCACCTGGGTCTGGGCCTTAGTAATCATCTCCTTAAAAGGTAACAAGGAATTATCCAAAAAGATTTCCGAACTCAGAAAAATTAAAGTAAAAAGAAACCTTGCTTTTCAATTTGCAGAAAGGTGTCATGTTTAACTTTGTAGCGTTTGGTGTTCAGATTTGCTTCCAATCACTTGGAGATTAATTATAACAGACATTTAAACCGGAGGTGCCCAAATTTTAACAGCCCACTGTATAATAGCTAGTCTAAGTAGACCACCAGTTTTGTCCAGTTTCTAGCGGCCAAACCCAAAATGGCTTTGGGATCATATTTGACATTTTGTTTGATTGATGATGTGATGCTTGCCCCAAGATTATTATAAGATCATTCCTCATAATGACCAAAAAAGGCACAAAAAATATTTCAGAAGAACCTGGACTTATTGCGTAGTTATTCCGATAAAAAGGGAAACTGTTCTTTTTTAATAGCTTCTATGTCATCAAATTCTTGGATCTCTGGCCAGTTTAAGAAATCACATTTGAAATTAACTCAGTCGTATGGAAGTGATTCCCTTGCTTCTGCAAAATACAGTGTTTATGTTGCACTGGTGAACACAATTGGGGTATAATAGCTTTGCGTCACATGCTCAATTGAAATTTTATTGATTAAGGAGGCAAACATTGGAAGTGAGTGTGATTTACGCATTAATAAATTTTCACATATTCTTAGATGTGGTCTGTCTTTCCCTTAAATCATTTTGTAAAACACTTTAGAAACAAAGTTAAGTGCATCTGAAACCATTTTACCTCATAAACTTGGTTAAAACCTATATATTAATAGTATTTTGACAAAAAAATGGTAACATGATTAAAGATAGTTCTTGCATTCCAGCTTTGTAGGATCCTTCGAAATTCAGTGAGAAAACAAAATCAGGCCAAATTATGCGGAAAAAATGGGTTTGATTTTTCTAAAGTTTTACTTTCATGTCACTTGCACACTTGGCTGAAAATGGCACATATATATATATATATATATATATATATGGGTCAATCCAAGAAATGATGCTCTCAGCCCTGAGGGGGATGAAAATTACAAACTCAGTTTTACTCAATAACACTTTATTTTATTGATGGCCCAACACCTTGGCTTTATGGAATGGCTCATTCAAGTCACCAACTCCTATCAGGTCAGTTTTTACTGCATAGAAACCTTCCAAAATGCATGAAACGTGAGTGACGAAATTAAATGCAACATCAAGAGTACAATTAACGATTTTCATATCTACACCTAATTTTGTTTAAAACTACTACAATATGTTACTTTAAGTGGAGCAAAAATAAAAAACCAGGGTTGAAAACTTATAGAATTATGCGTTGTCGAATATATAATACAAAAGTTACAAGTTGTAAAAAATTGACTCACATTCCTAACTTTACCCTCATTTCCTCAAAACTCTTCAGAAACTCTTCAAAATCCCTGTAATTTTCCTACAGTGTGTCTATTTTACAAAACAGTTACCCTTTGCCATCCATAAATTACTTAAACAGCTCAGTCAGGCCCTGCATTGACCCTCAGAAAACCTTCGTTTCTCGCATTTCACCTCTGAAAACATATTCTGAAGTCCACCTCAGCACCACTATACATCATTGAATTGTATCCATATCACCCCTAAATACACAAAACATGTTTTTCAATCAAATTAAGGGCATATATACACATATCTGGGCCATCTAGGGTTTCTACCATGCCTTTGAAAATAAAACTTAACTCTTTTTCGCGACATCACTGACTCTGCGCAGGCCAGCTGTTAACATTAACAAGTGCAGTTAGTTTTCATTTACAACGCATACCGATTACGACTCTGGACTTTGTACGCTTTTCTTTACGCTGTGGTTGGAAGCAATGCATGTGTTTCGCAATGGTTTAAAATGATCTTTTGTCATTTAACCCTTTAAACCTTAGCCTGTTTTTTCGACCAAAAATTGCATACCAAAATTGAAAAGGGCATATCTCTGCAACCATAAGGTCTATTTGATTAATTTTGGTCTCACAATGAAGGGGACACTTGTGAGATTTGTTCAGATGTGTAAATACTCTTGTTTGTTAATATTTCTGTTTCTGTTGTTGATCTTCTTTTGCTGATATCTTGCAGATGCTTTGGAGTAGAGTGAAGGGGGTTTATCATTGGAACCTGTGGAGTCTCTGGTTTCATCTCAGCTGTTGTTTGTGCTTGTGGCATAAAGCAGCAGAGCGAGAGCATCGAAATTGTGGGGAGTGGGTTCACTAGGTGGCGCTGTAGGGATTTTGGTGTTTGGTAATTAATTTCTTTGGTGTCGGGATTGCATGTAAAAATGGCTTATATATTATTGCATTATATTATATTATTGGTTCTTCTCTATAATTTAATATGCAGCATGACTGTACTGTTACATGGGTAATGATTCATTTTTTCTGTTTCTTCTGGTGTGTTCTAAGGGTCCCTCTCAGGGGTTAAACGACCCCTCCACGCAGTTTTGGAGACATGCTGTATGTAATCCCATTCTGGGAATTGGGCAAGTTGGCTGTGTTTTATATTACAAAAAGGGTCAATGACACCTATCCAGTCTTGTTCCACATAAATTCATTTGTCTGAAGAAATATCATTGAAATACTCAATGCACTTTCACTGATGATCACGATCTTCCGGTGTTTTTCAAAATCATACTTTATCGGGATCACTGAGCGATCTTTCCGTTCAGCTGGCTTGTTTTTCTTGCCAGCCTTGGGGCACCATTAGAAAAACTATTTTGTCCAGCAACCAGGGAAAGTAGTGAAAACAAAATTGTTGAAAGCAACTGCTATCACTTCTATCCAGAAGCGGTTCGTCAACTGGCAACAGGGGAGGGCTCAAACACTCCCTGAAAAGTATTGATTGGTCATGACCTGTTTTCGATCATTCATTTAAATTACTATTACAGAAACTCCAAAAACTCTCAACATTATCAGGTGTGGCCAGTTTTCACTTATAATGCAAACCGATTACAACTCCAGACTGCTCACGCTTTTCTTTACTCAGGGGTTGGAAGCAATGCATGTTTTTCGTGATCGTTTAAATGAAATAAGATAATTTGAAACGTCTTTATGCAATTCCTTTGCTTCCAACTCCTCCGTGCACAAGGACTTCAGTTCCGTGCCAGAATCTACAGACGCGTTGATTGAATAATTGCTGACTACAGCAGAGGAACGAAAATATGCCACTTAAACTCAAACCGAATGCGTGAGAGTTGACAGGTATGCGTTATAAATGAAAACTGGCCACACCTGAAAATGTTGAGAGTTTTCAGAGTTTCTGTACTGGCCATTAAAATGACTGATTGAAAACAGGTCATGACCAATTATTCTTTTTAAAGGATTGTTTGAGCCTCTGCTGTTGGCAGTTCATGAGCCACAACTGATAGTGACCAATTTCCAGTCAAAACCCAAAATACAGCCCCAAGAAATGTTTGATAAAAAAAGTATGCAGCATTTACATATTGGCTGTTGTGTAAGTTAGCACAATAGGGCCATCTTTTGGTGAAATATGAATCGGCTGGATGGGGTGGAGGTGCCCTTTCTGATGAAAAAATAGCAGTTGAAACGTGAGTGATGATTGGAAAATGTACCTAAGAGCAGAGAAGGTATTGCACAATGTTCATTACTTCTGGTCATGATATTAGAGAAAAGGCCTATCTAAAATACTAACAAGTGAAAATTCCTGGGCTGTGCATATAGAGGTGTGTGGCCGCCATAATTTGTAATACGTGAAACGTGAGTGACACGGCGTAGCCAAATACCATTGGGCCTTCACTGTGACAATATTATACTACCCAGGATAGGTTTAACACACTAAAGTGATTAAGGGTAGGTGTGGTAAGGAATATAACATAGAAAAGGCATGTAATCTAGTAAAATAAGGCCGTCTGGGGGGGCAAAAAGTGAAAATTCAGACAAAATTTTGCCATTCCGCCCTTCTTTGAGGTGGGTGGTCGAATCAAAATGCCCAAACATGGCCTAAAAAGGTAGTAACACATGTGGGGCACCTCATTCTACAGAAATAACATTAATTTACAGCCAAGGATACTGGAATTCGAGCCACGGAGGCCATTTTCGGCAAGGTTGCTGGCCAGTCGCTCACGTATCACTTTTCCCCAAACCCACGCCAGGCACGGCAAGTGGCTCCGTACATGCAAACCAATGGCCGTACCGGCTTGGAATTTGCACTCCTCGATCTGTTTTAACCCATAGAACCCAAAATACATCGTTTTGGTACAAATTGAGACATCTGCGTACACCCAGACACCCCGTCAACAATATTTTATTAGAATTATATTCAAATTCTGCACCTTTCTGAAGAATTTCTCGTGTTTTGCCGTAAAATCTGCCGTGGACTTGCCTCAATTGAAGTTTGAGATCCTCTGAGTTGTTAACGGAGGACCTCAGATGTAGTTTAATTTCGCCGGTTAACAGGAAGTCGCTTCCCTCTTCTCGTGACATTTTTGGCGCCAGATGATTTCAAATTCAAATTCAATTTATTTGTATAGCGCTTTTCACAGACAAACTGTCACAAAGACGCTTTACAGTCAGATGAGTCACTGAAAGCGCAGTGCCCAGCCTATTCCCCACCACAGCAAATGAGGCACAAAACTCCCAGTAGGGAGAAAAATCCTCAAACAGTGGTGAGAAAAAACTCCCCAGTGGGAAGAAATCTCAGGAGGAACCTGGCTATAGTGGGGAAGCCCATCCTCTGTGGGCTAGCTAGTTGATAACAAGATTATGACAATAGAGCTCCATTAAAGTCCATCTAAACAGTGCTATCAGTTGCTGGAGGAAGTGGCATGCCAAGGATGATCACTTGATTCACTCACTGAGCAACTAGCCATAGAGCCAACCTGAATGAATTTTCTTTATTATTTTACATTTAGGGTTGCTACATTAACCCTGTAACCTTTGTTTGGATGGTAGGAAGTAAAGAAATTAGCAGTAGTTTGTGCAATATGTAGGTAACTCATATAAACGAGAGTGACGTGGCCTGTGTTGAAAAATAGTTTTTTCAAGCTGGCACGAGCTCAGGTCAATGTATGTGAAAAATAATTCTATCAAAATAACCCTCATAGGGACCCTCTTGGCTGGATGTAATATGAACAGTGGGACTACCTTCTTAGTATGCTAGTTGATGGTCTAAAAGTTCCGTAACTGGCATTTCAGTGAGTTGAAATTCCCATTAAAAGAAATCGGAAAAAATATGTAGGTCATGACATGGCTAAACTACATGGAAATGTTGCATATGACCCCCCAGTACGGAAAAAATAAGTTTATGATGGTCGAGCACTGTTTGGCTTGACAATAAATGGCTTGGAATGAGGTGAAAATGGCTCAAAAATGCCAATTTTGGGCAATTTTTTTAACTTTGGGGTTCAATAACTCGCGAAATTATTGGCCAACATATGCAAATTTTGCCCTCCTTTTGAAGCCTTGGATTTTTTCTTTCAAATGAGACTAGAAACAGGAAGAATGGTGAATTATTTTTTTCTATATCTCTCTGAAGTCAAAAAGACCCTAAAATAGGCCCAAACATCATTTCTTGGATTGACCTCTCTCTCTCTCTCTCTCTGTAAATATATATATATATATATTTAAACATTAGTAGGGTCGCTGGTAAGCTGGAGCTGAACCACAAATATTCAAGTTTGCTCTTCAAAAAGACAGTGATACCTTGCCTATTTTGTTTCAAAATTAGCCGTGTCATTTCTGCTAAAATATATATTTCCTTCAATCTGATAATGTAATTTTAATTCATTTTGAAAACATTTAATTGGCTGGGTCTGTTGATATTTACTTTTACTTATTTACTTATATGAAAAACTTGCCAAACAAGATAAACAGATCAAATATACGATCCATCTTGATTACATTATCCACTCCCAGTAATAAGAGTTGTGAAGATAACTGTAAATTACCAATATGATCACATTTCTCTGTGACCCATTTTGTGAAATTGTTCCAGAATAATTGTACAGTATTACACTCCCAAAACAAATGCATCAAAGACTCATCATATTCATTACAAAATGTGAAAAGTTTGCAGTCAGTCAGTTTCATTTTAAAAAAATGAGTGTATGTAGTTAGAATTTACTTGTAGTTTCTTGTGTAATTTTCAACATTTTTTTATATTAAAGGCCAATTCAATTCAAAATCTGTGTGGCTGAAGGTATTTTCCCACTTCAGTTTTAAATTTGGAATATAATTTGATGTCATCAAAGTATAATTGTACCTTTGAACCCTTTCTAACAGAATGAAGTTTCCGTTGGATAGGGGTTCTTTCAAGTGGGATACAAGTACTCTTTTTCGGCAGAGTTTTTTCATACAAAATTTACCTGAACTGACAACACCATAAACTGAATGAATAGGACCCGATTATTATAAGTATAAAAAAATTATTTGAAAAACACAAATCTGTAATAAAAAGCAATAAAAGCTGTACTTTTATCAGACAAAGAAATGCCACCTGGGCAAAAGCAAAGAGGCAATAATCCTTCAGATTGGACTCTATACAGAACACAAAGACATAAATGTTCAAAACTGATCAAAAATTCTAAATGTGACTACTTTCTTTCGATGATTAATGAAGATCTCAATGACCTTGCCAAACTCTGGAAGTTAGTCAAAAACTCATCAGGTTTTATTACGCAAATCAGTCTCCCAAATGTAAAAATCAAACTAACTGTAATCCAGGGTATAACCATCAATACTATAGACTCTTTCAACAGTCATTTTATCTCTCCTGGTTCAACCTTTGACCCCAGTAATACGGAGGTTCAAGAAAACTTTGAGTCTTTCCCTTGTTGCCCTGCTCGGCAGTGCACTTTTGCTCTTATCTCTGTCTCAGAAGTTCAAAAAGCTGTAGTGAGTCTCAATTATAGAAAAAATAAAATCCTCTGGCCCTGATAAGATGGAGCCTTATTTTCTGAAAATGGCTGCCAATGATGTTGCGTATCAGGGGATCGTGTGTATATATATATAACACACTCATACAACCCCAATTCCGAAATAGTTGGGACAAAGTGTAAATTGTGAATGAAATCAAAATACAATGAATTTTAGATCACATGAGCCAATATGTTATTTACATTAGAATATAGATGACATTTGAAATATTGAAACTGAGACATTTTTACATTTTTAATCACAAAATGAGTTTATTTCAAATTTTCTGGCTGCAACAGGTCCCAAAAAAGTTGGGACACAGGCAAAAAAGGGCTGAAAAAGCCAGTATTATACAAAAGAGAATGAGCTGAAAAAACAATTAGCAAGTAATTAAGTTAATTGGTATTAGGTGTGTAACATAATTGGCTATAAAAGGGATTTCTTAGAGAGGCTGGGTAAAGATGACCAGAGGCTCTCCAACCTGTGAAGGCGTGCATTAAAAAAATTGTTGAATACTTTAAAAATGCATAAAATCATTAGAAGTTTCAGAGAAACTGGAAAAATCTCAGGAATATTTCAATAAACCACTGTCTGTAAACACAGTCCGTCGTGCCATCCACAGATGCCACCTAAAACTCTATCATGCAAAAAGGAAGCCATTGTTGAGCATGATCCAGAAGCGCTGCCATGTTCTGTGGACCAAGGCTCATTTAAAATGGACTGTAGCAAAGTGGCAAGAAGTGCTGTGATCAGACGAGTACAAATTTGACATTTTTTTTGGAAATCATGGGTGACGTGTCCTCCGGACTAAAGAGGAGAAAGACCACCCCTCCTGTTATCAGCATTCAGTTCAAAAGCCAGCATCTCTGATGGTATGGGGATGCATTAGTGCATATGGTGTGGGACACTTGCATGTTTTAAAAAGCACCATGAATGCTAAAAGGTATATACAGGTTTTAGAGCAAAATATGCTCCCCTCCAGACGACATCTATTTCGGGTAAGGCCTTGTGTATTTCGGTGTATTTCATGCATAACCACATACTGCAACTATTACAACAGCATGGCTTCGTTGTAGAAGAGTCCATGAACTGAAGTGGCCAGCCTGCAGTCCTGATCTTTCACTGATTGAGAACATTTGGCACATAATTTAACGAAAAGTCCATCAAAGGAGACGCAAAACTCTCCAGCAGCTGGAAGCCTGCATCGAACAAGAATGGGATCAAATTCCAATGGCTAAACTCAAGAAACTTGTCTCCTCAATGCCCAGACGCCTCAACTCTGTGTTAAAAAGAAAAGGGGATGCTACACCAAGGTAAACGGACCCCTGTCCCAACTTTTTTGAGACATGTAGCAGCCATCAAATTTAAAATGAGCTCAGTTTGTGAATAAAATTGTAAAATTTTTCAGTTTCAATTATTTAACCAGGGAAGTCCCGTTGAGATTGAAATCTCTTTTTCAAGGGAGCCCTGGGGGTAGAGGTGGGATTGCACAGCCAATTCGATCAGGGGATGATTAGGTGGCAGATCAAAAGAGCCAGGTTGGGGAACCCCCTACTCTTATCAAAGAATGTCAAGGTCCTGACACGCAGTGGTCATTAAAGATCCTGTGTTTAACTTCTCATCCGAAAGAAGACATCTCCTTCAGTACAGTCTCCCCGTTACAGCACTGGGGCCACCTACTGGCCCACCAGTACCTCTTCCAGCAGCAACCTGGTTTTCCTTAGTGGTCTCCCATCCAAGTACTGACCAAGCCCTCACCTGCTTAGCTTCAGTCACACAGCTGGAGCAAATCAAATTGTGGTATGGCTGCTGGTCACATTTGGTACATTATCTTTTTTCTATTGTGAATAAAATACAGGCTGGTGTGATTTGAAAGTCATTGTCTTTTGATTTTATTCACAATTTACACTTTGTCCCAACTACTTCCAAATTGGGGTTGTACATCTGATAATAACTTATCTCACAATGAGTTTTTACATTTGCGGGTGCAATGTTTCGGTATTTGTGGTTATTTTTACACTTGTGGTGGATTTTTACATATGTGGGCCCTACAGGGTCCTTATAAATAATTTCTCTATAATTTTTTGGTGAAAATCTAATTGAAAAATACAACTGTTGGCAATGAGACCAAAAAACAGATCATTCTCACAAGTTGACTGAGGTAAAATGATGGGTAATAAACAAATACACAGAAAACATCTATTTTTTGTAACACTGAAAGGTGTCGCAAATTTAATTTTTTTGAATCTTGTAGCCTGAAGGCACGTTTGAGGCTACAAGATTCAAAAAAATTAAAGCTGGCAAAATTAATAATAGACTAGAGTTTGTCAAGAAATTCAAGGGCTGGACACCAATGGACTAAGAACAAGTCCTTCGGACAGGTAAATCTAAGCTCAAAATTTTTTCACCCAATTGCAGAATGTATGTGCACTGTAAAGTAGTAGAAAATTTCAAAAATGACTAACTCCTTCAGTAAAACATGGACGTGGTAATATCATGGATTGGGGTTTGATCTACTTTAAAGGACCTGGTGATCTCATAAAAATCAACAGAAACATAGACCAAAAGAAGTATCACATTATCCTTGTGAGGCACGCATTGCCATCTGGTCGGAGATTTTATTTTCAACGAGATAATGACACAAAACACACTTCCAGGTTGTGCAAAAATGATCTCAGTTGGAAAGAAACATCTGGATCTTAATCTGATTGAGCAAATCTGTTGTAACATTGAAAGAATGTCTTTGGAATGAACTTCAAACCATATGGATTAGTTCCGCAAGTGAAGAAATGATATATAATAAGATCATTTGAAACATCTTTATGAAATTCGATTGATTCCAATGATCTGATTAACATTTAGACAATTCAAACGATCATTAAACACATGCATTGCTTTAAACCCCCGAGTTAACAAAAGCGTGAGAAGTCCAGAGTCATAATCGGTTTCCAATTACTAGTGGTGAAATACACCGTTACGCTTGTAAAACTAATAAACCTCCATGCACAAGGACTTCAATTCCGTGCGAGAATCTCTTACACATGCGTTGATTCAATAATTGCTGGCTACAGCAGGGAACATAAATATGCCACTGAAACTCATGCCAAGTGCATGAGAGCTGGCAGGTATGCGTTATTAATGAAAACTGACCACACCTGATAATGTTGAGTTTTCGGAGTTTCTGTAACAGCAATTTAAATGAATGATTGAAAACAGGTTATGACCGATCATTGTTTTTAAAGGATGGGTTTGAGCTTCCCCTATCGCCTGTTCACCAGCCACCACTGTAAACCAAATATAAAATATAAATATAAATAATTATGGAAATTTTATGAAAAAGTAGACATAAATGAATTCAGTCTTTTTCTGGTTTACTGGACAGGGCCTTGTTTCTTAATAACAATCGATCATAGAGCTGTGAGGATTTGCGAAGTTCGCTCTCCCGAAAGTCCTTTGTTCCTCGTTCTTTAAACCTTCCCCAAAGCAGCACTTATAGTGGGAGCGTGCGCACAGCTGTTACATGCGTCTTAACTTCGCTGTGGGGCTGCCCACGTGAATGGTACTGAGAAGTTAGATGAGATGATTTTAGGCTGTAGTGACCAATTTAACTGTTAGCTTATGTGAATTATGTGATAAATTTATCATATTACACAATTGAAGCATTAAGTGAACTTGGTGTACTTTGATTGATTTGTCAATTGTTCGAGCAGATGTTGCCCGCAAGGAAAGCCCAAAATAAGTACCTACTTTGATTCCTGCGTGATTCTTTTAATGTAGTATTTTATTCCGAGATTCCCTCAGTCAACCAGTTTATTTGTCGCTGCCGGTCGGTTTGGACTAAGGTCCGTTCTTCGCTGTTGCGTTCGGGGCACAAACAAAAATCCGTCACTGATAGAAGGCGTCGTTTGGCCCCGTCTTATCGAGTTGGGCAGAGAGTTTGGCTGTCTACCCGGGACCTCCCCTTGAAGGTAGAATCCCGAAAACTGGTTCCGCTATATCGGCTTGTTCAAAATTGTGCGGAAGATCAATCCGGTCACGGTCCAGTTGAAGCTCCCGAGATCCTTTCGCATACATCCGTCATTCCACGTCTCTCGGATTAAGCCGGTTAGCACTAACATCCTGACACTGTGCACCGCATTCTCGCTGAGAGGTGTGTAGGTCGGGGGGTCCAGTTCCTCGTGAACTGGGAAGGATATGGTCCCGAGGAGCGCTGCTGGGTCCCTTCGCGAGATATTCTGGACCGCTCGCTGATTTCTGAGTTCTGTGCACGGGGTTCCTTGGGGACTTCTGGAGCTGTCTCTTAGAGTTTCTGTCATGGTTTGGAGCTATTGAGAGTTTTGTTGCTCTCATCCAGGAAGCTATCGTTTTGCGCCCTACCGGATTCCTGGGCCAGCTGGCATTAATTGGGGGCATTACTCAGACTCTATTTAAGCTCCTGTTCTGCCTTGCTCTCGTTGCTAGAGTGTCAGTGTCTCTATTGCGCTTTAGTCGGTAAGGTCTCTAGAGAGAGTATTGTCAGGGACTTTAGCTGCATAACAGGATTACGTGATAGTGAGCAAGGGAATCTTTGTTTTATTTTCCCTTTTCTTTTGATTTCTTCGAGCTCGCCTGTTTTTCTACCACGGACGGCTTTAGGTCCGTTGTTAGCGCGAGTCTCACTATTTCAATCTGATTTTAATCTCTCAGCACGCTGCTGCCTTGCCTTTTATGTCTGGCCACTGCTCTTGGCATCCAATTTCCAGCAGCCATCACAGGATAATCAGATCTGACACTCATGCAGGACACAGGATATGCAGCCTGTAGTCACTCGCCTGCACACATAATGTCATCGTAAGTGCATTTAATTGTATTATTGCAAGCTGTACCTGCCGGAGGCAAGTCAAAATCTACACAGCCTGGCAGCAATCCTATACAGAGTTGTAGTGTCATGTGCAGCTTTCTGTGTTTTACAGTGGGAAGAAGGTTAAGCATAATTTTTTTATGGAGTCTCATCATTTTATAATCTTCAAATTACTCTCCAAACAAAACAACAGCCTCGAAAGCTGGCTCTTCATCCGGATGAAATGGGCATTTTGTTGGATGAAGTGGGGACAAACAAAGTCACTTTACTCATAGACTGAAAGGTAGCCATACTAATAAAAAAGCCACCATCTGGGAAGACATTGCAAAGACAATAACCACAACAAGGGCTGAGAAACGTGCTGTTTAATATACAGCAAGAAACCCTGATTGCTGGCATTTTCTTGGGGACAGAGGGTACCCACTTCGGTCTTACCTCTTCACCCCGATGGCAAATCCCACAACTGCTAGTGAGCTGGCATTCAAAGAGGCTCCCCGAGAGGCCAGGATAATGGTGGAGCACACTATGGGGAGATTGAAATTGCACTTCAGCTGCATGCACAAGTTCAGTAGTGGCCTACACTTCTCTCCATCAAAGTGCTATGCTGTCATCATGTGTCAATTGTTCTTCACAACATGGCTGTGTGGGGGAGAGCCCCCTTACATGACCAGGAGGAGGAGGAGGCAGCAACAGACTGGCAGGCATCAATCAACTAAGAGATGCGTAGTATACGGCTATTTATTGCAGAGAGCGCGAACACACCAGTGCCATCTGCTCATTCAGTTTTGTGGCTAGTCTCACTGGCATTGCACAATGTCACTTGTGCAGCATGTTTTTTGCAAATAAAAGTTTATAATCAGGTTTTTAGAAAAGAGCCATCTCTCCTTCAAATGCGCTCTTTCTCTCTCTCAGGTTTGGTGGAGGTGAGGTTGGTGAATGGCGGTACACGCTGTGAAGGGAGGGTGGAGGTTTACCACGAGGGCCAGTGGGGAACAGTGTGTAATGATGGCTGGGGGAGAATACAAGCAGGAGTGGTGTGCAGAGAGTTGGGCTGTGGAGATGTTGTAAAACACACCGTTAAATTTGGAAGAGGATCTGGAAAAATATGGATGGATGATGTGGCATGCAAGGGATCAGAATCCACACTGAAGGATTGTGGATCACGAGGATGGGGTGAAGGAGACTGCAGACATTCCGAGGATATTGGAGTGACCTGCTCAGGTTAGACCCTGTGACACTTTGTTCACCAATGGACTTAATCTTTGCATTGCATAGTTTGCTGAACTAATACAGACTTAACACAGTCACTGCAGAATACTGTATTTCTTATGTATCAGCTTCAAGTCCTTAGGTCCTGAAGTTTTTCATTGCAAGTTGCACGTGATTGTCATATACTTTACTAGATCTTGATTGGCTTATTCCACACTATCATTTTCATGAGAACTTGTCTCATTTATCAAAACTATTTTCAAACATCTGTCTTACTTATCACTTCTGGAATAAGTTCTCAGTCTTCACTATTGATTCTGTTTTTATTATCTGTTTAGGTCGAGCTCCTCGAGGAGTCAGACTGGTGGATGGGGCTGACCTGTGCTCTGGGAGAGTAGAGATGCATCATGGGATCTCTTGGGGCACAGTGTGTGATACTGACTTTGACCAGCAGGATGCAGAGGTTGTGTGCCGGCAACTGGGCTGTGGAGCCCCTAAAGAGTGGGGAGCAGCTGTGTTTGGCCAGGGTGAGGGCCAGATGTGGACAGAAGAGATTCAGTGTCGAGGCAACGAGTCTCAGATTCACTCCTGCCCCACAGCACCCTCTCAGAGTCAGTCCTGCTCTCACAGAAACGATGTGGGACTGAAGTGTTCTGGTAAGAGTCTGTTCTACACTGTGAGAGTTTCAGTGGTATTGGGTAAACATAAGGCATATTTCCTAATTTGACTTTGTATATTTTCCAAGATCATTATTCATTATACGGTGAGATGATGTGCATCAGTTCCTGTAACACTCGATTCGTTTGATGCTAATTAAACTTAAAAGGGGGGTGCTAGCGAACAGCGAAATGCGAGGACGTGTTTGGGCAGAGCTCCCGACCGCAGCAAACCTTTTTTTAAAACAAAAATATATATATTGTTATGAAGCAACCTTAAACGGACTATGTTTGTTCCTGACAACTGAATAACACCCGTGTGTCATATTGAAAGCTCCATCGTCTTATAATTTGCGATTAAATGATACAATGCCTAAAGGGAAATGTGACAAAAAAGAGGCCTCGGCTAAATCCTTGGACTTAGTTGAAACCACGTCCGTAAAGGAGGAATCTATGGAGTTAAATTAATGCCAAAACCTAGTAAACAAACCGAACAAGTTTTATAAATGCACAATGATTCACAAACAAATACAATGTGATTTGCAAATATAAAAATGATTCACATGCAATCAAAGTGTGGTTTGCAAATATAAAAACGATTTGCAAACAAATACAGTGTTGTTTGCATATATAAAAACAATTAACGTACAAACAAGGTGAGATTTGCAAATATAAAAAACGATTTGCAAACAAATACAGGTGGTTTGCAAATACAAGACACCATTAACAAACGTACTGATTACAAGTATACGACGAGAACCAATTCCTACAAGTACAAATCACTTTTGGCAGTTATCTACCGCTGACATAGCGAAAAGGATTTTCTCACAAATGTCCTCGCTGTTATTGGCCCTGTTAAACAGCAGGTGGGGCTATGACTCAATATCCTAGATCTCTACACCGTGAAGTTGAACAGAATAGAGAACGGCCACCAGCGACAACCGTGGACATGAGGATGATGGCTGAGGCTAAATAAAAACGCAGTGTGAATCATTTTTATATTTGCAAATCACATTGTATTTGTTTGTGAATCGTTGTGCATTTGTAAAACATGTTTGGTTTGTATATTAGGTTTTGGCAGTAATTTAACTCCATAGGAATCCTTAGATGAGAAGATTGCGGACCTATCTGCTGTTATGGCTGCTATTGCAAGCAGCGAAAGCAGGGTTTTGGCACGGATAGACTGTAGGACAAATGCAAATGAGGTCGCCATGCTAAAAGCGAAGGTCATCTCACTCCACCTGAAAGTGGAAGTAATTGATGGGAAACAGCGGCGATCAGGATAAAAGAAGGTTTCGAATCGTGTGAGGGACACCGACCCACTGCGAGTCTTGCTAAATTATTGCAGGAGCTGTTGGACCTTAGGTTCACCCCAAGTCTGGATGTAGCATATCGCGGCACCCGACATGCTAATGAGGGGGCCCCTCCCAGAGTCATCGTGATTAGATTCCACTACCTATGAGAATGGGTGAGGTCTTCCGTACAGCGGCTCCCCTGGAGCCTCTGACCCTGCACAACAAGAGAGTGAGCATATTTCCAGACTCTACTGTGGCGGTGGCGAAGAAGAGAGGGGCCTTACCAAAGCTAAGCGATTACTCCGGAGCTGTCAGAATGTCAAGTTTGGTGTCTGGTTCCCCGTAGTGCTCTGTATCACCGACTCGACTGGTCAGGAGAGCCGGTTTGAAGACCCCGCGACAGCAGTGGTATATATTAAAAAGAATTTGAAGCCCAAGGACACTGTAAGTTGATTTAATTAATTGGATAAAGGAGATTAGATGTTAATAAGGAACTGGTGAGTGCAGATGTGAAAGGCCTGAGTATCAGGCCCTTTGTTATCTTGCCTTTCGCTTATTTGCCTGTTTCTTCTCTTTTCTACAATACCCGCAACAAGGCGGCTCCGAGGTAATACTGACATTTTACATCCTATGGACTTTTAGTCTAAGATTCTATTCTTTCCCTGTTTTTTTTCTATGCATGATTGTAGTCTATACTGGGTATATGTGTATGCATACTATTTGAATACGGCGCCTTCATATTCTGTAAAAAATAAATGCTATAATCGTTATTGTTGCTGGGATGAGCACCACATGAATATAATACAAACATCTTGAGTTTTTTTTTTTTAGTTATTTATCTAGTTATTTTGGTAATATTTTAAATTTGAAACTCTCAGGGAACTCTAACCTATCATGATCATTGGAACCTAATGTCTGCTAAAAGAGCCTTTTTCTCTCTCTTCTTTTTTTTGTTGAATGTATGTTGAATGTGTATCTGTAATACTTTGAGCTGTTTAATTTTTATTTTTATTACATATACAGGTATAGCGGAGGAATGTTTGTTAATATGAAGCATCTGGAAAATTATTTAAAGATGAGGGGCAGGTCACATTGTGGTATCTTGATCTATTTTTAGTTGCTGGTTATGTGTGAACAATTTTTATTTCAGGCTCAATTTCATTCATATATATCAAGGTTCGCTCTGGCTGGAGTCTGCCAGGAGGATAGGTTAGATGGTTATTTGCAGCAGAACGCTAGAAGAAGGGTGTGCGAGCTCGACAGGTTTAGTAGATAAGCATAGGGGTTTAAGGCTCAGTTTCAATTTAAGTTTTGTTGTTGGAAAGGGGTTCATGTACGCTTTCTTATTTTTTTATTTATCCTAGAAGCACAATGTCAGATACACAGGAGTCAGGTCATATTCGTTTTTTGAGTTGGAACATAAAAGGAATCAATAATCCAGTGAAGCGAACTAGGGTGTTTGCACATATAAAAAGATTAGAAAGTGATATCATGTTTTTACAGGAGACACACTTACAATCAAATGAACGTGGAAAACTAAAGATCGGGCAATTATTTTGTTCAAAAAATGATGATAGAGTACGTGGTACAGCGATCCTGATCAGAAAAGGTATCCCATTTATTCCACCTCAGACCGTGTGTGACTCCAGGGGTAGATATGTTATAGTGACTGGTAAATTGTACAGTACTCAAGAAACATTAGCTAATGTATATGGACCCTTTTTTTTTTACAAACTGTTATGGCCCCAATTTGTTATAACATATCAGAAAGCAAGGGATGACAGACAAAATTTTAAAACTTAAACAGATTAAATTAAACAAAGACTGACAACTAACCTACAATTTATACTACTGACTAAGATTGACATACAAAACCCAAAACCAGTGAAGTTGGCACGTTATTTAAATCGTAGATAAAAACAGAATTCAATGATTTGCAAATCCTTTTCAACTTATATTCAATTGAATACACTGCAAAGACAAGATGTTAAATGTTCAAACTGAAACTTTTTTTTTTTTTGCAAATAATCATTAACTTAGAATTTAAAGGCCGCATCACATTGCAAAAAAGTTGGCACAGTGATGTACAGCTTAAGTTGTTCAACAGTACGGGGTCTCCGTTGTCGTATTTTACGCTTCATAATGCGCCACACATTTTCAATGGGAGACATGTCTGGACTACAGGCAGGCCAGTCTAGTCCTCGCACTCTTTTTGAGCCATGCTGTTGTAACACGTGCAGAATGTGGCTTGGCATTGTCTTGCTGAAATAAGCAGGGGCGTCCATGAAAAAGACGTTGCTTGGATGGCAACATATGTTGCTCCAAAACCTGTATGTACCTTTCAGCATTAATGGTGCCTTCACATATGTGCAAGTTGCCCATGCCTTGGGCACTAATACACCCCCATACCATCACAGATGCTGGCTTTTGAACTTTGCGCCTATAACAGTCCGGATGGTTCTTTTCCTCTTTGGTCCGGAGGACACAACGTCCACAGTTTCCAAACATAATTTGAAATATGGACTCGTCAGACCACAGAACACTTTTCCACTTTGCATCAGTCCATCTTAGATGAGCTTGCGCCCAGCGAAGCCGGCGGCGTTTCTGGGTGCTGTTGATAAATGGCTTTCGCTTTGCATTGTAGAGTTTTAACTTGCACTTGCAGATGTAGCGACGAACTGTAGTTACTGACAGTGGTTTTCTGAAGTGTTCCTGAGCCCATATGGTGATGTGCTTGATGCAGTACCGCCTGAGGGATCGAAGGTCACAGGCATTCAATGTTGGTTTTCGGCCTTGTCATGCAGTGATTTCTCCAGATTCTAAGAACCTTTTGACGACATTACGGACCGTAGATGATGAAATCTCTAAATTTCTTGCAATAGCTTGTTGAGGAATGTTGTTTTTAAACTGTTCGACAATCAGCTCACGCATTTGTTCACTAAGTGGTGACCCTCGCCCCATCCTTGTTTGTGAATGACTGAGCATTTCAGGGAAGCTGCTTTCATACCCAATCATGGCACCCACCTGTTCCCAATTAGCCCATTCACCTGTGGGATGTTCCAAATAAGTGTTTGATGAGCATTCCTCAACTCTCTCAGTCTTTTTTGCCACTTGTGCCAGCTCTTTTGAAACATGTTGCAGGCATCAAATTCCAAATGAGCTAATATTTGCAAAAAATTACAAAGTTTACCTGTTCGAACATTAAGTAACTTGTCTTTGCAGTGTATTCAATTGAATATAGGTTGAAAAGGACTTGCAAATCATTGTATTCTGTTTTGATTTATGATTTACACAATGTGCCAACTTCACTGGTTTTGGGTTTTCTATTAAAATAAAATGAAATATAAACAGTTCTTTTGGTCATTTAGATGGGGTTGCCTTGCGATGTTCTGGGACAGGAAAATGCTCCAACACAGGCAAAAAGCCACAAAAAATCTTCAAGGGATTTCCCCTCTCAGACATGCCCAGGACATGCCCAAACCTAGCTCCAGACTGGGCTTAACAAAAAATAAAAAAATTTTCACATTACATAACTTTATAGCAAAATTACTGGATCTTAACAATAACCAATTGATACTGGGTGGTTTTACATCCAAAATTTAGATAGATCAAATCCCAGATCTAATAGTAAGATTCAAACTCTGGTGCAGTTATTCAATTATTTATTGATGCAAACGCACTTTCTGACCCTTGGCGGATAGACAACCCAACTACCAGACAATACTCCTTTTTCTCCCCGGTTCACCACTCTTTTTCCAGGATAGATTTTTTTCATTGTAGATAGCAGAATTCTCTCTATGGTCAAGGACTGCCAGTGTGATAGCATAGTTATTTCTGACCATAGCTCAGTAAAGTTGGATATATGTTTCCCAGATTGCATCAGACCACGTTGTACGTGGCGGTTTGATCCTTTGTTGTTATCTAAGGACTCCTTCAAGAAATTTTTCTCCCAGCAAATTGATAGCTTTTTGGAATTCAATCGCACACCAGACGTGCCACTACCCATCAGGTGAGAGGCTTTCAAGGCCTATCTCAGGGGCCAGATGATATCTTACAAAGCTTATGAGCAAAAGAAATGCAAACAATGCTTGAGTGACCTGTCTTACAGTATAGCGGAGGTGGACCGTAAATATGCTGATGCCCCAACGCCCGAGCTTTACAGAGAAAACTTATTGTTAAGAACTGAATTTGGTAACCTTTCCTATAAGCAAATCGAACAGTTATTTTTTAAATCAAAACAAAAATTTTATAAACATGGGGGGAAGTCTGGAAAGTTTTTAGCCCACCAAATTAGACAGTCCACAGCTGTAAGCACTATTCCCGAAATCCGAACGGAGCGGGGGCAGAAAACCGCGAATCCTAATATAATAAATGATTAGTTTAAACAATTCTATATGAATCTCTATAGGTCGGAGCCATCAGATGATCTGTTGGATATTATTATATTTCTGGAGGGGCTGAATATCCCAACAATTATCCCAGAGGACAGCTTACAGATAGATAGAGGGATTACAACGGATGAAGTAATGCAGGAAATTAAATCAATGCAGAGCGGCAAAGCCGGGGGACCTGATGGGTTTCCGATTGAGATATACAAGGAATTCTTAGCCAGTTGTACCAGGATATTTTTGAACAACAGAAATTGCCACAGACCATGACTCAGGCCATAATTTCAGTACTGCTTAAAAAAGACAAAGACCCCTTATTATGCGGCTCATATCGCCTAATAAGTCTTTTAAACTGCGACTACAAAATTCTTACAAAAATATTAGCTACCCGTATAGAAAGTGTAATTTCAACCGTTATTGATCCAGATCAAACAGGCTTTATTCCAGGTAGACAGTCATTTTATAATATGCAGAGATTATTCAATATTTTGTATATCCCTAACTTGGCGTCTGAGGAGACGAGTGAAGTACTGATATCCTTAGATCACTTAGAAAAAGCATTTGATCGTCTTGAATGGCAGTACTCGTTTGCGGTTTTAGAAAAATTTGGCTTCGGATCATCATTTTTAACATGGATTAGAATAATATATGACGCACCCACTGCGGCTATACAGACTAATAGCAATATCTCAGACTATTTCCCCCCTCACAGGTCTTGCAGGCAGGGCTTCGGCCTCTCCCCATACTTGTTCAATCTAGCGGTCGAACCTCTTGCTATAGCCCTTAGAGCAGAAGAGGGTATTACCGGTATCTCCCGTGGTGGCAAAGTCCATAAGCTGGCGCCATACGTTGATGACTGGCTTTTGTATGTATTCAACCCAACAGTATCGATACCAAAACTTTTGTTGATGTTAGAAAACTTTAGACATATCTCCGGTTATAAATTGAATTATTCAAAGAGCCTACTTTTCCCAATTGTCCATATAGATAGAGGTTATTCCAAGTTTCCTTTCAAAATAGAATACAATATGTTCACATATTTAGGAATTAAAGTTACCTGCAAGATGGAGAATTTGGAGAAATACGACTTTAATTCATTATTGGAACAAACAAAACAAGATCTTGGGAAATGGTCAACTTTACCAATTTTCTTAGCAGGTCCTATTAATGTAATTAAAATGAAGGTGCTACCAAGATTTCTTTGTGTGTTTCAGATGATCCCCATATTTGTGTCGTGTTTATTTGTGCTTGTGCTTTACTTTCGTTTTATATTTCAGCTTTAATCTCTGCCGTCTGACGATCCGCTCCCAATCTGCATTCTCCAGTGATATCGCGTGACAGCCTTCAGTATGCATGCGTCTCGTCGTCCAATCACGTTTCCTCTTTCGATTTAGGCTGCGGTATTTCATTCATTGCTTCTAGCTGTGTTTAATTCTGGGTCTCGCGAAATTCTGAGTGAATGCGTTCTCTGATAGGATATTACTAACCTGTGCGAACCAGCACTTATTTGAGGGTGATTGTAAATATTTCTTCACGTAGTATTAACCTAGTATTAATTAACTCATTTAGTGAGTGCGTTCTTTCTGACTTCAGTAAATTCTGCCTGAAGCTGTCTCTGATGAAATGATTCAAAAGCTGTGCTTTCCTTCGCTTTTCTTATGGTGCTTTTTACTTGTCATGTTTAGATTACCTTAATCTAAACTGTCTAGCTTGATTGATGGTTTCAGTGTCTTGTCTCGAGTCATTATTGTTAACCCGGTTCTCGTGTAATTGTTTATTAATCCCATGTGTTTCTGTTTCCCTCCGAGATTGCATTCCGAGTCCCCGCCTCCTCTTGTGACTATATTTGGCAGTATTAGGAGAGCGGTCGTCAGACGAATCCTCGTACTGACTCTGTTCGACTTGGTGAAATCTCAGTTCGTTGTGCCTTCCGAGTTTCTCCTTGTATGATTCCCGAGTCTTGTTTGCTGTGCCCTTGTCTTGTCTGCCCCGTGTTTAAGTCTCCCCGTGTTTCCGTCAGTTTAAGTTTTTGTTTTTCTAGTTTATCCTCTCTTGGAGTGAGTATTTCTGTTTCCCCCTGCCTTTGGCAGTGTACTTCAGTTCTCCCGTTTGTTCAGTGCTTGTGCCCGGTGTTTTGTTTCTGGCGTGTCTGCCAATTTTCTCTTAGTACTTCGTGTTATGGCCCCAATTTGTTATTAGATTTACAACACAACAGCAACAGCAAGGGATGACAGACACAGTTTTAAAAACTTAAACACATTTAATTAACAAACACCATAACAACTAACTAACCTAAAGACCAAGATTGAATTATGTACAAAACATAAATATTTACAATCCCTTTTCGTGGGGGGGGCGGCTTGGTGATGTCCTGGATGATGAAAATGCTCAAACACAGGCAAAGAAATCCACAAAAGAAACGTCACAGGTCTTGAACAGAATGGCAGGTCTGGTCATCTTCTTGCAAGTACTCCTACTACTTGACTGTCTCAATTCTTTTCCTTATATACTCTTTTGCAGACCCCACCCACATTTAGACCTCTTTTTTTTAATTTTCTGAGACTTGCCCCAGACATGTCCAGGACATGTCTAAACATGACTCCAGTCTGAGCTTAACAAAAAAAAGGTAAATACTGCATCTAGTGGCCTATATTCACATTACACCTCCATTCCAAAAGGGAAAAATTTTGACTCATAAAGGCAAAATTTATCTTTTCAATACAAAATGGTTAAGTGAACACTTGTCTATATATACATATCATACAATATTCAAACACATGATATATATATACACATTCAAACACGGGATAAGCAATCAGCAATTACATTGTCTGTACCCTTCACATGCTTAATTTCCAAGTCAAACTCCTGTAAAATCAAACTCCAATTCAACAATCTCCGATTCTTGTTTTTCATCTTACTCAAAAACATTAACGGATTGTGGTCAGTGTACACAATCATTGGCTTTTGTCCTGTACAAACATAAACCTCAAAGTGTTGTAAAGAAAGGACCAGAGCCAACAGTTCCTTCTCTATTGTGGAATAGTTCCTTTGGTGGCGATTGAACTTCCTGGAGAAGTATGCCACGGGATGCTCAATGTCATCAGAGTCACTTCTCTGTAGGAGCACAGATCCACAAGCTTGGTCGCTAGCATCGACCGCGATGGAGAACGGTTTGTTGAAGTCAGGAGATTTGAGCACGGGGAAGTGACACAGCAGAGACTTCAGGCGATCGAAGGCTCTCTGACATGCATCATCCCAGGTGAACTTTACGCCTTTCTTCAGTTGGTTAGTTAGACTGACAGCAATCTCAGCAAAGTTCTTGCAGAACTTGCGGTAGTACCCGATCATTCCAAGGAAGCGGCGCAAAGCTTTTTTGTTGTCAGGAACTGGAAAGTCCATGATGGCTTGGACTTTAGCATTTATGGGTGCCACCTTACCCTGGCCTATGACGTAGCCAAGATAGGTGACAGTAGCACAACCAAAGTCACTCTTGCTCAGGTTAACAGTCAGGTTAGCCTGGGTCAGGCGCTGGAACAACGTCTCTACATCTTTTAGATGTTCTTCCCAGGAGTCACTCCATGTGATCAGGTCATCGATGTACGCACCCGTGTGTGGCAATCCGGCGATTGTAGACTGTATCATCCTTTGGAACGTGGCTGGGGCATTTTTCATGCCAAAGGGTAGGACTTCATACTGGTACAATCCAGATGGTGTGGCAAAAGCTGAGATGCTCTTGGCCCTCTCAGTTAAAGGCACACACCAATAACCCTTCAATAAATCAATCTTGGTCAGAAACTTTGCTTGCCCTACACTATCAATACAATCATCAATCCTAGGTATTGGAAACACATCAGTTCTAGTTACAGCATTGACTTTGCGATAATCTGTACAGAATCTAGCACTTCTATCAGGTTTTGGAACTAGCACACAGGGTGAACTCCAATCGGAGTTGGAGGGTCTAATTATATCATGTTTTAACATGTACTCAACCTCTTTCTCAGCAATCTTTCTCTTTTCAGGATTCATCCGGTATGGATGCTGTTATATTGGTTTGGCATCACCAACATCTACATCATGAGAGGCTATAGTAACTCTCTTTGGAACATCAGGAAACAAATCCTCATATTTCTTGATCAACCTTTCAAACTGATCTCTCTGTGAGGGTTCTAAGTGCTGGAGTTTTACATCAAGATTTTGCAACACTTCAGTGTTTGACAATTTACATGAAAGAACTTCAGCTTTAATTCTTGGTTCATCATCTTGAAACTCCCCCTCATCTTCACACGTTTCGACCATTGGAGAATCTGAAGTGACAGCTGCAACCCTAGCATTTCTGTCATGATAAGGCTTTAGCATGTTAATGTGACACAATTGTTTTGGTTTTCTCCTATCTGGAGTCTTCACAATGTAATTGAGATCATTGAGTTTTGTCAGAATTTCATAAGGACCATGAAATCTAGCCTGCAATGGATTGGACTGCAAGGGAAACAACACAAGGACCTTGTCTCCTGGTTTAAACTCACGGCTTCTTGCCTTATGATCATACCAAGTTTTCATTTTTCCCTGACTTGATTTCAAGTTCTCTTTGGCAAGGTCACAAGCTGCACGCAATCTTTCCTTGAACTTGCTAACATAGTCTAACAGACTGATATGCGGCTCTTTCTCTTGCCATTGTTCACTCAATAATAGCAAAGGTCCTCTCACTTCATGACCAAACACTAGCTCAAATGGACTGAATCCAGTAGACTCCTGCACTGCTTCTCTAGCTGCAAACAACAGCAAATGAACCCCTTCATCCCAGTCTTTCTCATGGTCATAACAATAAGTCCTCATCATTGTCTTGAGAGTGGAATGAAACCGCTCTAAGGCACCCTAACTTTCTGGATGATAGGGACTAGAAAGAATCTGCTTTGCAGCTAGTTCATACACAACATGCTGAAACAATCCTGAAGTGAAATTGCTACCCTGGTCTGACTGAATTTCCCTGGGAAGGCCAAACAACGTGAAGAACTTTATCAAAGCCTTCGAGATTGCAGTTGCCTTGATGTTACGTAGAGGTATGGCTTCGGGGAATCTGGTAGATGCACACATGATTGTCAACAAGTACTGATTTCCAGATCTAGTCTTGGGTAATGGACCAACACAATCAACAATGACCTTAAAGAATGGCTCCCCAAATGCTGGGATAGGCTGCAATGGAGCTACAGGTGGGTCTAACTGGTGTTTTCCAACTACCTGACAAGTGTGACAGGTTTTGCAAAAGTTGGAAACGTCTTTCCGAAGCCCAGGCCAAAAGAAGTGTTTCATGATCTTATCAACAGTCTTGTTAACACCAAGATGACCTCCTAAAGGTAAACTATGAGCCATTGTTAAGATCTCATTCCTGTAGACCTTCGGAACAACAATTTGCCTGACCACTGCCCAATCTGCATTGGCAGGGATATCAGGAGGGCGCCACTTCCGCATCAACACACCATCCTTGAGATAATACCCAACTGAAACTGCGTCTATTTCTTTATCAGGAAGGGCTCTCCTCTTTAGTACACAAATTTCAGGATCATTAGTTTGCTTCTCAATCAACCGCTTTCTGGACAGAGACAAGTCTCCAGACACATCAGAATCACCAGACCCATCCGGCTGGCTGAATAGAGAACTGATAAAAGTATCTGATAAGTCCTCAAATGGAGAAACCATAGTAGGCCAATCAGAGTCATGAGGCGAACCACCTGAGTCCTGACTATTCAATGTGCTGGACGGCACCACATCATCTTCTTCTTTAGCCATAGCACGAGTCACTGCGCAAGAAGAATACAGAGATGGGTCCTCATCCCCATCTTCAGTGCTCGGCTGTGAAGTAAGATGTACTGGGGGAACTACTTTGCCCCCAGTCAGGTCATTGCCTAGCAACAGAGAAACACCCTTTATAGGTAGACTTGACATAAGTCCCACCTTTACCTGTCCTGTAACTAAATCTGACTTCAAGAATATAGAGCGCAGGGGTACAGATACAGTCCTCCCTTCAATACCTTGTACAAGTATGAAATCCCCTGAAGCAGTCTCATCACGTAACTCCAAGGAGTCCATCAACAAAAGTGACTGAGAAGCTCCGGTATCCCTTAGGATATATATGGGGACAGGAGTAGAATGCTCATTCAGAGCCACAAATCCCTCTGACACAAATGGAAGAAATTCCTCCCTCACAAAGTCAGCTGTATCAGGCTTTTTAGCCCCACAAGAAGCAGGTAATTTAGCAGATCGGTTATCTACTACAGGGGTTTCTAACCTTGTTTTCACAAAGGCATTTGGTTTGGTATCCTTGTCTTTTTCTTTTTTAGCTTTAAGGAACCAACAGTTAGTTGTAACATGACCAGATTTCTTGCAATAACTGCAAACTAGACCACTTTTGTCACTGTCAGCTTTCACACTTTGATCAGACCTGTTACTGGATTTCTGAGCACCATCACCAGATTTGTCTTTGTCTTTGGGTGAGGAATCTTGGGTATCACCGTAACCCTTTTTCTGAAATTGGGACCATCTATCATTACTGCTAGACTGAAATTTGGACTTATGTGTGAGAACATATTCATCTGCAAATTTGGCAGCTGATTGCAAATTCAGTGCTTGCTTCTCATTAAGGTAGGTCTTAATATCATCCTTCACACAGTTCTTGAATTCTTCAACTAACACCATCTCTTTTAGTGAGTTGAAATCATCCTTGACCTCCATAGAAGTACACCAGCGCTCAAAGCAAACCTGCTTCTCATTAGCAAATTCCACATAAGTCTGATTTTCGGATTTTTTCAGACCTCTGAATTTCTGTCGGTAAGCCTCTGGAACCAACTCATAAGCTCTCAAAATAACCTTTTAGACAACCTCATCATCAGAGGAATCATCTGCAGACAAAGCCGAATAGGCTTGTTGAGCTTTACCCTTGAGGACAGTTTGCAACATCAGAGGCCAGTGTTCCTTTGGCCACTGGCAACTCTTTGCTACCTTTTCAAAACACTGGAAATAGTTGTCAACATCCTTTTCCGAAAATGGAGGCACCAGTTTTACCTCCTAACTGGCACAAAATTTATTTTTAGTTTCAATTTTAATTTTTAGTTGCTCCATTTGGAGTCTTTCTTCTCTATCGAATTTCTCTAATTCAAAATCTCTCTGTCTTGCAAATTTTTCTAACTCAAACTGCCTTTGTTTTTCTTTTTCTTCCCTCTCAATCTCTAGCATTTTTAATTTAAGTTTTAATTTAAAGACTTCAAAACCCCTACGGTTGGTGATGCCAAGAAATCATCCATTGCTGTTGTCAATATATATGTATTCAATTTAAAAAAAATCAATTTTACAATTTGAAATTTTAGATTTTCAATAAATTACTCACAAAATGGTCTATCCCGGACCTTGAGCCCCCAATTTGTTATGGCCCCAATTTGTTATTAGATTTACAACACAACAGCAACAGCATGGGATGACAGACACAGTTTTAAAAACTTAAACACATTTAATTAACAAACACCATAACAACTAACTAACCTAAAGACCAAGATTGAATTATGTACAAAACATAAATATTTACAATCCCTTTTCGTGGGGGGGGGGTGGCTTGGTGATGTCCGGGATGATGAAAATGCTCAAACACAGGCAAAGAAATCCACAAAAGAAACGTCACAGGTCTTGAACAGAATGGCAGGTCTGGTCATCTTCTTGCAATTACTCCTACTACTTTACTGTCTCAATTATTTTCCTTATATACTCTTTTGCAGACCCCACCCACATTTAGACCTCTTTTTTTTAATTTTCTGAGACTTGCCCCAGACATGTCCAGGACATGTCTAAACAAGACTCCAGTCTGAGCTTAACAAAAAAAAGGTAAATACTGCCATCTAGTGGCGTATATTCACATTACATTCGTGTTTAATAAACACTTCTGGATCCTGCAACTGGTGTTCCCCTGACCTCTCCTTACAATTTGTCCCTATGAAAATGTACCTGGAGGTTCCTAAAGTTGCAGGTGGGTTCGGGTTACCCATCTTTCTTTGGTATTATTGGGCTGCTAACAGAGTAAAACTAGTTTATTGGATTTATACATATGAGAATAAACAGGGCCCAGACTGGGTTCATATGGAACTATTATCCAACCCTTTACCAATACTCACATCATTGCTACCTTACAATGGTAGTAAACATCTCACAAACCCAGTTGTTAAAGCCTCACTTAGGATATGGTTGCAGTTTGGGAGACATTTTGTTTTAAAGCAGTATGGTTGGTATTTTCCAGTAGCAGATAACTACTTTTTTTTTGGCATGGTAGATGCCAACGGAGGAAGAATTCCTGACAGTTCTTCATCTGAAGTGCTTTTAAATTTTAGATTACTAAATTAATTAAATGAGCACAACTGATTTTTTTTGGTAATGCGAAATAGAAGCCACTAGATGGCAGTATTTACCTTTTTTTTTTTGTTAAGCCCAGACTGGATATAGGTATGGGCATGTTTTAGGCATGTCTGGGACAAGTCCCAGAGAAAAATTTTTAAAAAGCCTAAAAGGTGGGAGGGTCTGCAAAAGAGTATATGAGTAGTAAAGTTGAGACAGTAAAGTAGTAGGAGAAATTACAAGGAGAAGGATACATGTGACCAGACCTGTCATTCTGTTCAAGACCTGTGAAGCTTTTAGTGGATTTTTGCCTGTGTTGGAGCATTTTCCTCACCCAGGACATCACCAAGCAACCCACCAAAGGGACTGTAAATATTTCTGTTTTTGTATATAATTAATCTTGGTCATTAGAGTAGATAGTAGATTAGTTAAAGTGTTTCTTTATTAAATGTGTTTAAGTTTTAAAATCTTTGTCTGTCATCCTTTGCTGTTGTTAATGTCATAACAAATTGGGGCCATAACATTTTCAAATAGCGGTTTTTTTTTCGCCCTTTGTTGACATACCCCATTTTCCTCCCACAGCCCAAAAACATGCATGCTAGGTGAACTGTTTGTGTGTGTGAGAGAGTGTGTGTGTGAGTGTGAATTAATAGTGTGTCAACCGTATGACAGATTGGTGAGCTGTCTAGGGTGCGTTCCTGCCTTTTGCTCAGAGTTAGCTGGGGTAGACTCCAGCTCCCCAGCAGTGAGGAGTCTGCAAGACCCCTGATGAGGAAGAAGCGGTTGAGATAATGGGTGGATATTCCACCAATATAATAGGCTAACCTCCTGTCAGAATAAACCTGTGTCAGTGTGGATTCTGTATGTGTGTCTTTTCACAATACTGGAGAGATTTCAGGGAGTGCCTGTGCCTGTGTACCAAATCTGCTTTGACCGACCCTTAGTTTTGTGTTTGCTACCCTGTGTACGATTTGGATTCCGCCCCTGGGATTCTAATTTTGGATTGTGAACTCTGTACCATTGCCTTCTGCCCTGTGGGGGTTCACCCCTCAGCTTTAATAAAATACTATTTTGCTGGATCTCCTGGGTCTTGGGATTGGTTCCTGAACGCTACCTCACACGCTTGGCCAAAAGCCCCATGGGGCTTATGCTATGCTCGGGGTCTTTAGTGGTGGTCTGTCTGTGCATGCGTGCACAAACTTTTGGCTTGTCTGCACTCTAGCGTCTTCAGTTTTTGACTGATCCTTTTCACATTTCACATGTGTGTGTGTGTAGATATATATGGTCATAAAGTCGAGACCAAGTTCAATTTTGAGCCGAGCTGGACCGATATTTTGGCCGATGGGGGCGTTCCATTTTGGCCATGTTTGGCCAAGCGGGCGCAGTGGCTTTGCTACAATTTTTATATTCGACAAAGATAACCCAAGTAAATACAAATAATGTTTTTAAATGATTTTACTTTAAGGGAAAAAAAGAGATCCAAACCTACCCAGCCCTATGCGAAAAAGTATTTGCACCCTAAATCCAATATCTGGTTGTGCAACCCTCGGCGACAACAGTTGCAATCTTTGTTTAATATTAAAATTTGTTTGATAATCTGAAACATTAAAGTGCGACAAATATGCAAAAATCAGGAAGGGGGCAAATACTTTTTCACAGCACTGTGTATATATATATACACACACATAGACACCCACACACACACACACAGGCTACCTCATTAAGTAAACCTTGCTAGTAGACCCTTAGTTTTTGGTATAAAAATGTATAAGGACAAAAGGCCTGGTTTCCATGAGGGAAAACAGTTATAAAATCAATCAAATAACATATTTTGGAATGGGAATATGTATTTTCACTTTTAAAAAATTGCATGAAGAATGGAAATATTCAAAGTTCATCAATTGTGTAGAAAAAAACTGCATTATATTCTTACATTTCTCTAAATATATTCATTTTAAAAAGTCAAGCATACCAGCCAATTGGCAAGGATAAGAGCTTCCAAAAATTAGTTGAGCCTAATAATAAGTACCTTTCAGGAACAACAGTCTGCACTACTTCAAAAGCTGGAGCAGTCTGGATAACTGTTGGCAAAACAAAAAATTCTATGGAACGATAGCAAGGGCTAAAGGCAAAATATTTCATTTTGTTTGAAGTCAAAACTGTTGGCCAATTTCTAAAATGAGAAAGCCATTTGTCTTTTATATACAGTTGAGCTATCCAGATAGGGCTGAGCTATGTTATATAAGGCTAATTGTGCAAAATTTATTAGTCTCACCACTAACCACTGTCAGGTTTTCTCTTCCTGACCTCTAAATGTTTTTTTCTCGTTTGAGACTTTGGTGGTTATTTCTTCCCCAGTGGATTATCAATAGTGTGTGGAATCCACTTCAGTAAACTTGCGCTTATCTACCTTCTCTCCTCCAACAGGGGGCACAAGATGGTGCATTTTCAATTCACGGTATTAAAGCAACACTATGTAGTATTTCCTGGGTTCACTCGCATTGTCCCCCTACAGTTAATTAACGGTATTGTCAGTAACAACTGTCATAAAATCTGTCCACACATGCATTTGTTGACAAGCCAATGACACCAGCAAACTTTATGGAGCAGGACATGTAATGTGCGATCCAATCATCCATGTCTTCAGACCAGGTAAGGGAGACTTAAAAATCGGCTTAACTCACATAGATGGCGAAGTCTACATTACAACTATAACGAAAATGATAATGGCAAACAACATTGTTGCAGTCACTTTCGAAGCGATTTTATGCACAGTAGAAAAACTGACTGGCAATTAAAATCCATCAGAATTTACAGGGCGTCGCGTTCATTCAACATGGCAGATGACATCACAGAGAAAAAAGGTCTGTGACACAGCTGGAACGCACAACATCAATGTCTACACAACGATTTTGTTCATCAGTGTTGATGCTGAAATCCTTATGGTTATTATAATATCATATATTATCTCTCTGTGAGGATGGCCCTCTAAAGCATTTCATACATGCACTTTGAATGTCAGAAACGAAACCTAACAAAGTCGTCATGCACAGAACCGATTAGCTTGTGCAATATAACTAGAGGGCAGCAGGGAGTTGACAGAAAATCCATGGAACGACATGAGTACACGCCAACTCAGATCATTACCTTATCCTTCCGAAAAAAACATGAGAAATCTTCAACCTTTAGTACTCTATACGGGAGTGAAGTACACGTTTATGATCAAATATTTCGATTAGCGACTAGTTAAGCAATGTTTGCCAGATAGCGATAGCATGACAGCTAGCTAGATAAATTGCCGTAGACAATTATTTGGCTGAGCGGGACTAGATGATTCCAATGACAACCTGTCAAAAAGCAAGTTCAAACGCACTAGAACTAGATCTAGAATGAAGGATTAAGGTAACAATTTGTACTTGCTTGTCCAAAAGTAACAACGCCAGGTCGCCATCGGTCGGACATTCCTCAACCCTCTCAGTTCTCGCCAGGGAGTGAAAGCCAGTCCAATGTTGACCCTGGTCCTGGCTCTTATTTTATCGCTTTCTTGTTTTCTTTTAGCTCCCTGTTTCCCATATATTTACATTATGGCAACTCTGGCCTTCATGATCAATATCAGTTGGCTTATCACACTTGTGCGGAAACGTGTGTACTTGCATTACGGCCGACCGGCTCAAGTCCCAGATCCGTCTTATCACTTTTCTAACTTTGCATCTAAACACGCGGAATTGTTATCATGAATGCTTCTTGATTTGCATCTAAACACAATGGTTTGAGTTCATGTGACATTATGATTGGTCTTGGGTGATATAAGAAGTCACACAGTAAAGAGTCACCTGTATTCAATCCATTACTTTAAATTTGTAAATTTAATTTCTTTCATTTTTGCCGTGACCACGCTGTGTAGCACATCGTAAAATGGTAGCTCGGAATCCATATGAAGTGTTCCTTTCAACCACTGACACACTGTCAAGAATTTTTGATGTAAGTTCTTTTTCATGTCGCCGTCATTCTGTCACCTCAAAATCTGTTTCTTTTTAAATAAAAGATGTAAATGGTGTCAGTGACTGCATCCTTATTGTATATCACGTCAGTGTTTGGATGGTGAAGATGCTGAACAGCACAGTTCTAATCACCCATTACGCCACTGACCATCTGTGAAAATAATACCGTTCAGCGTGCGACTCGCATGAGCTATTGTTCATAGACAGATACAGGACTCAAGCCCGGTGGTTGTTCATGAGTAAACACGGCTCTGAGCGCTAATTGGTTAAATGTCTCCTTGGACAACACCTTTGCCTTCTTCGGTTTCCTCGCCGCTTCAGCCATTACAACCACTTCCAACTCTGCTTCGTTCTACATTTGCTCGGCGGTCTTCAGAGACGTGGGGGAGGGGATTGTGTGACGTATGCCATAAAGCAATAAGTAAGTTTTGTAGTTCTTGTTGGGCCGAGGTTCCTACCCGAAACCCGAAGTTACATAGTGCCAGTGAAGGTGATGCAGTTGCGATCGAGCCATGACAAAGGTGTCATTCAACCTATTTTGAGTTGATGTATCACCAAAATGATCTTGGAAATATAGCTTGAGAGTGAAAAAAACTACATTGTGTTGCTTTAAGGAGGTCCACATTAGAGGGTTAACATCGCTGCGGGAGCCCCTTTAAAGCTTGGGTTCCTCATATGCCTGTCCCTCAGAATCAGCTCTAAACACAGTCGTAGAAGCTAAGCTGAAGAACGGTGTCAAGTTTGCCTGAAATTTTATTTGCTTATCTAACGGTCACTCTTGTTAAGTGAGAAAATCTGGAAATTTTTTTCAGAATTAATTTAATTACACAGATATAAAATACAGAACAAATGGCATTCCATATTGATTCCTCAAAGAACGCAACAAGTATTTTCAATTATGGAACGATTCCGTAAAATAGGGAACAGGTGGTAGCCGTAGTTTGTGTGCGTGTGTATGTATGAGAGAGTGTGTGTTTGTGCATGAGTATGTGAGAGAAAGTGTGTGTGTGTGTGTGTGTGTGTGTGTGTGTGTGTACTGTGCGTTTTGTCATTTTTGTGTTAGTTTCTATCCTGAGTTTCCTCTCTTAGCTGAGCCGTGGTCAGACCCTAACCCTGCCGTCTTGCGTTTAGCGTACACAGAGTCCAGGCTGGTTGACGGCCGAGACCGCTGCTCCGGTCGAGTGGAGCTACAGTACCTGGACACATGGGGGACAGTGTGTGATGCATGCTGGGATAGCCGAGCCTCCAATGTCCTGTGTCGGCAGTTGAAGTGTGGGACTGCAGTGGCGGTGCCAGGACAAGCCTGGTTTGGAAAGGGGAGTTTGGAAACCAGGGGTGACGTGTTTGACTGCCATGGGAACGAGACGAGCATCTCACAGTGTGTCATTTCATCATGGAGTAGAGCTGTGTTCTCAGACACAGAGGCTGTTGGAGTCATCTGTTCTGGTAAGGAGTCCACTTACATCTAATGTATGCATGTATACTGCATATACACTGAACAAAAATATAAATGCCTCATGTCAAATTTTTGAATTTTTATTGACAAAAAACTGGAACCGGGATTCGTCTGTGAATAGCACTCTTCTCCAGCGTGCCAAGGGCCATCGAACGTGTGCGTTTGCCCATGCAAATCAGTTCTGATGCCGGACAGCGGTGAGATCCAGACCGCGCTGAGGACACTGAGCGTGCAAGTTGGCTTCTCGCAGGCGGTTACCAATTGTCTTTTGTGTGATGCGTCTGTTGTGCAGACCAACGGTCTCATTCGCTGTGCGTGTCACTGATCTGAGCTGATCCCGCAGGTGGATGAGCCAGATGTAGTGATCTTGTGCTGGTGTGGTCACACGTGGCCGACGTGGATGAGGTCGATTTGCAGTACTGCCCGTCTGTCGGAAACAAACTCTCAAACGGCCTATAGTCCGGTAGTTAACATTCAGCTGCACAGCGACCGCTCTGGTGCACATCCCTGCATCCAGCATGCCAATGGCACGTTCCTGCATGACCTGAGACATCTGAGGCAAGATGACTTTTGACAAAATTTGACATTTTCTGGTGGCCTTTTATTGTCCCCAGATAAGGAGTGTCTGGGTACTGCTCATTCTGTCCGATCACCATCTGGAAATGCCACACCCGTGTACTGAGTGAAATCACTGACAGATACCCACTGACAGAGAGATGGATTAAAAAATGGTACACAAATCAAGAGAAATATCCCTATTGTACTAGTAAAAGTCAGCATATGCTCACTTAGAGTTGTTAACCTCATGTGGCGTCAATATTTGACATGGAGCGTTTATTTTTTTGTTTAGTGTACTATAAAGACAAATAAACTTAAGAATTAACTTCTTTAAACTTAAGAAGACAGTTTTACTGGTTTATTTTCGCATGCAAAGCCATATTGGGCAAATTACCTCATAACCTCAGTAGCCTCAGCACTCAGCAATATTTACCAGCTTCGCTCCACTTGAAAGCTTCTTTACCAGGTACCTGGGACTTTATTCTGAGCTTTTCCATACTTTGCTCCCTGGTTATGGAGCAACCGTCAAAACACTTTACAATTTAACTATTTACTCTCACTGGGTGTGTTTAAGTTTGGATTGAGACGATTTGAAAATGAGGTGTGCAGTTGTTATGCATAGACTTTTTTTATGTTTTCCCTTTTTATACTTGTCTTATTTTGTAATTCCTGTTGTGTACACACTGTAATTTATGTGAAGCATTGTGCTGTCTTGGTCAGCCTCCCTTGAAAAGGAGATTTTGAATCTCAGGGGTTTTTCCTGGTTAAATAAAGGTTAGACAAATAAAGGCATCATACTATACAGATGACAACACACACGAGAGTATTGTCTGTAATCTTGAGCAAAAATATGTCAGTAATGGAGAGGAGTGCAGTTTGTCACCTTGTAGAGACATACTATGGTCACAGCACACAGGAGTGCAGTCAGTAATCTCCTGCAGAATGCTGGTCACTCATATACAGCCTGTTGTCTTGAGCAGCTGAATATCCTAATGTGCAGGGGCGTAGGCAATATTCTTATGCAAATTTATGCTAGAAACACACAGGAGTGCTGTCTCTTATCCTGCAATATACCTGTATCCCCAGATTCGGTTCATGCGGCTCTGAATGGGACGGTACGGCTGGCTGGAGGGAGCGAGTGTATGGGCCCGGTGGAGGTGTATTACCAGGGCAACTGGAGCAGAGTGGTGGGAACCTGGAGCTCCAGCGAGGCCTCGGTAGCCTGCAGGCAGCTGGGCTGTGGCTCTGTGGTGCAGGTGAAGAGGTCCTCTCCCCCCGGGTCGGGGGGCAGTGATGTGTGTGTGTCGGGGATTCAGTGCAGCGGGGAAGAGCCTCACCTGGGGAGCTGCAGTGCTCCTCACAAACTCACCTGTGGCTCTGAAGAGCAGGTGACCATCAACTGCTCCAGTGAGTAACGTTACAGGTCACTGATGTACTCTAATGTCCACAGGGCCCACAGGGTCACATCAGGTGATACTGTACACTCAGTGTAAAGGCATTTTCATCTGAACTATTGGCGTGGAGGGAAAGCATTTACTGAAGAGGAAGAGTTGATTAGACGAATTCTCGCACATTGCTGTTGCTTGCATACTATTTCTGAATCTTTCCTTCCTCTCTCTCTCTCTCTCTTGCATTTTTTTCTTCTGAGTTCTTTAAATGTTTGTTTTTGAGAAATGTCCTAATAAATCATGGTTATTCATCTCCCTTCATACTATCTCTACTCTCTGTCCTCCCTCTCTCCCTCTGTCTCTACCTCCACCCTTCTTCTGTGGTTCACATCTGTGGCTTACTCTCCCTCTCTCTCTCTCTCTTTGTCTCTCAGACTCAGACAGCAGATCCCTGAGGCTGGTGGGTGGAGGTGGGGACTGTGCGGGACGGTTGGAGGTGTTCCACAGGGGGTCCTGGGGCACAGTTTGTGATGACTCCTGGGACCTGGCCGATGCTCAGGTGGTGTGCAGGCAGCTCCAGTGTGGGACGGCCCTCAGGGCCCCTGTCCCCTCATTCTTTGGGCCTGGAAAAGGACATGTCTGGCTGGAGGAGGTGGGCTGTGTGGGGAACGAGACGTCCCTGTGGGACTGTCCCATAGCTGGATGGGATCGTGGTCACTGTGGACACAAGGAGGACGTGGGGGTGGTGTGTTCAGGTCTGGAGCTCCATCATTTTCACTTTTACACTGACATTCATAGGAAGGGAATATCCAAGACCCAGTTAATTTGGAAATTTGCCTGTTTCAGAAAAATTATGGTGTGAGCAATGAGATCCATCCCAGGAACTCTTTTGATAAACACAGCTTTATCACACAAGTTATAACCGCATTTCACATCCCCTAACAGTTCCACCAAGTTAGATTTCAAGGTTATGTTTACCAGATTATCTCTGAAAGATTTGTATCATTGTCATTGCAGAATTCAGTGAGATGAGACTGACTGAAGGCTGTTTGGGTAATTTGGAGGTTTTCTACAACGACACCTGGGGAAATGTGTGCTTCAATGGAATGAACACAGAAACAGCGTCTCTCATCTGTCAGGAGCTGAACTGTGGGAAGAGCAGTCATGTGACTCAAAAAGAGCCAAGACTTAAATCTGCTCCTAACTGGCTGGATCATTTCAACTGTCGACCCCATGACTCCTCTCTGTGGCACTGTCCATCGGGCTCCTGGGGTCAGAATCAGTGTGACACTCAGGATGTGGCCTTTCTCAACTGCTCCGGTAACTCTCTTTATTACCCTCAGAGGTACTCCCTTCCAAATAATAAAATACACCCCTCAACTGCACAAACAGCATTACTCCCATTAGGAGCGATAGAATGGACCTGTCTGCTGTAGATAGGTTATTATTCTCATTTAGAACTGTAGAATAAATGTCTACTGCAGACACAGTATAACATCATTTGTGAACAGTATAATACAATGTTCTACTGCGGACACAACATCACTCGCATTGAGAACAAGAGAATAAACCTTTCTACTGTACATTAGAACAACACAATAAATTTGTCTACAGTATAGATGCAGTATGTCTCTCTTTGGAAACTGTAATACACCTCTTGAATTCAGATACAGTATAACTTTCATTGGGAAGTAAGAATTAGATTTATAGAAGAGGAGTAAGAAAAAGGATCTTTTTGTATTTTGTTACGCCTGCAATGTTTGAGAGACTTCCATGTATGCTTTTTGTTTTCTAAATGAATCATTAATTTTTACAAATATATTTCCTCTTCACCAAAGCGGAAGAGGATAAAGAAGTACAGCGAAGCAAACTGGCATGTTCCTCAGAGGAAAATCAGAGACCTTGCACAAGTAAGTTTATTTTTGATAATTCTCAGAACTTTGCCACATGCTGTTGGTTGCCAACATGTCAACATGTGTTATGGCCCCAATTTGTTATTACATTTATAACACAACAGCAACAGCAAGGGATGACAAACACAGTTTTAACAACTAAAACACATTTAATTTTTAACAAAGACAAAGACTAATAACAACCTACAACTAAAGACCAAGATTGATAAATTAAAAAAAACAGAAATAATTACAGTCCCTTTTTGGTGGGGTGGCTTGGTGATGTCCTGGATGAAGAAAATGCTCAAACACAGGCAAAGAAATCCACAAAAGAAACGTCACAGGTCTTGAACAGAATGGCAGGTCTGGTCATCTTCTTGCAATTTCTCCTACTACTTTACTGTCTCAATTCTTTTCCTTATATACTCTTTTGCAGACCCCACCCACATTGAGACCTCTTTTTTTTTTAATTTTCTGAGACTTGCCCCAGACATGTCCAGGACATGTCTAAACATGACTCCAGTCTGAGCTTTACAAAAAAAGGTAAATACTGCCATCTAGTGGCCTATATTCACATTACACCTCCATTCCAAAAGGGAAAAATTTTGACTCATTAAGGCAAAATTTTTCTTCTCAATACAAAATGGTTAAGTGAACACTTGTCTATATATACATATCATACAATATTCAAACACATGATATATATATACACATTCAAACACGGGATAAGCAATCAGCAATTACATTGTCTGTACCCTTCACATGCTTAATTTCCAAGTCAAACTCCTGTAAAATCAAACTCCAATTCAACAATCTCCGATTCTTGTTTTTCATCTTACTCAAAAACATTAACGGATTGTCGTCAGTGTACACAATCATTGGCTTTTGTCCTGTACAAACATAAACCTCAAAGTGTTGTAAAGAAAGGACCAGAGCCAACAGTTCCTTCTCTATTGTGGAATAGTTCCTTTGGTGGCGATTGAACTTCCTGGAGAAGTATGCCACGGGATGCTCAATGTCATCAGAGTCACTTCTCTGTAGGAGCACAGATCCACAAGCTTGGTCGCTAGCATCGACCGCGATGGAGAACGGTTTGTTGAAGTCAGGAGATTTGAGCACAGGGAAGTGACACAGCAGAGACTTCAGGTGATCGAAGGCTCTCTGGCATGCATCATCCCAGGTGAACTTTACGCCTTTCTTCAGTTGGTTAGTTAGACTGAGAGCAATCTCAGCAAAGTTCTTGCAGAACTTGCGGTAGTACCCGATCATTCCAAGGAAGCGGCGCAAAGCTTTTTTGTTGTCAGGAACTGGAAAGTCCATGATGGCTTGGACTTTAGCATTTATGGGTGCCACCTTACCCTGGCCTATGACGTAGCCAAGATAGGTGACAGTAGCACAACCAAAGTCACTCTTGCTCAGGTTAACAGTCAGGTTAGCCTGGGTCAGGCGCTGGAACAACGTCTCTACATCTTTTAGATGTTCTTCCCAGGAGTCACTCCAAGTGATCAGGTCATCGATGTACGCACCCGTGTGTGGCAATCCGGCGATTGTAGACTGTATCATCCTTTGGAACGTGGCTGGGGCATTTTTCATGCCAAAGGGTAGGACTTCATACTGGTACAATCCAGATGGTGTGGCAAAAGCAGAGATGCTCTTGGCCCTCTCAGTTAAAGGCACACACCAATAACCCTTCAATAAATCAATCTTGGTCAGAAACTTTGCTTACCCTACACTATCAATACAATCATCAATCCTAGGTATTGGAAACACATCAGTTCTAGTTACAGCATTGACTTTGCGATAATCTGTACAGAATCTAGTACTAGCACACAGGGTGAACTCCAATCGGAGTTGGAGGGTCTGATAATATCATGTTTTAACATGTACTCAACCTCTTTCTCAGCAATCTTTCTCTTTTCAGGATTCATCCGGTATGGATGCTGTTTTATTGGTTTGGCATCACCAACATCTACATCATGAGAGGCTATAGTAACTCTCTTTGGAACATCAGGAAACAAATCCTCATATTTCTTGATCAACCTTTCAAACTGATCTCTCTGTGAGGGTTCTAAGTGCTGGAGTTTTACATCAAGATTTTGCAACACTTCAGTGTTTGACAATTTACATGAAAGAACTTCAGCTTTAATTCTTGGTTCATCATCTTGAAACTCCCCCTCATCTTCACACGTTTCGACCATTGGAGAATCTGAAGTGACAGCTGCAACCCTAGCATTTCTGTCATGATAAGGCTTTAGCATGTTAATATGACACAACTGTTTTGGTTTTCTCCTATCTGGAGTCTTCACAATGTAATTGAGATCATTGAGTTTTGTCAGAATTTCATAAGGACCATGAAATCTAGCCTGCAATGGATTGGACTGCAAGGGAAACAACACAAGGACCTCGTCTCCTGGTTTAAACTCACGGCTTCTAGCCTTATGATCATACCAAGTTTTCATTTTTCCCTGACTTGATTTCAAGTTCTCTTTGGCAAGGTCACAAGCTGCACGCAATCTTAGCTTGAACTTGCTAACATAGTCTAACAGACTGATCTGCGGCTCTTCCTCTTGCCATTGTTCACTCAATAATAGCAAAGGTCCTCTCACTTCATGACCAAACACTAGCTCAAATGGACTGAATCCAGTAGACTCCTGCACTGCTTCTCTAGCTGCAAACAACAGCAAATGAACCCCTTCATCCCAGTCTTTCTCATGGTCATAACAATAAGTCCTCATCATTGTCTTGAGAGTGGAATGAAACCGCTCTAAGGCACCCTGACTTTCTGGATGATAGGCACTAGAAAGAATCTGTTTTGCACCTAGTTCATACACAACCTGCTGAAACAATCCTGAAGTGAAATTGCTACCTTGGTCTGACTGAATTTCCCTGGGAAGACCAAACAACGTGAAGAACTTTATCAAAGCCTTCGAGATTGCAGTTGCCTTGATGTTACGTAGAGGTATGGCTTCGGGGAATCTGGTAGATGCACACATGATTGTCAACAAGTACTGATTTCCAGATCTAGTCTTGGGTAATGGACCAACGCAATCAACAATGACCCTAGAGAATGGCTCCCCAAATGCTGGGATAGGCTGCAATGGAGCTACAGGTGGGTCTAACTGGTGTTTTCCAACTACCTGACAAGTGTGACAGGTTTTGCAAAAGTTGGAAACGTCTTTCCGAAGCCCAGGCCAAAAGAAGTGTTTCATGATCTTATCAACAATCTTGTTAACACCAAGATGACCTCCTAAAGGTAAACTATGAGCCATTGTTAAGATCTCATTCCTATAGACCATCGGAACAACAATTTGCCTGACCACTGCCCAATCTGCATTGGCAGGGATATCAGGAGGGCGCCACTTCCGCATCAACACACCATCCTTGAGATAATACCCAACTGGAACTGCATCTATTTCTTTTTCAGGAAGGGCTCTCCTCTTTAGTACACCAATTTCAGGATCATTAGTTTGCTCCTCAATCAACCGCTTTCTGGACAGAGACAAGTCTCCAGACACATCAGAATCACCAGACCCATCCGGCTGGCTGAATAGAGAACTGATAAAAGTATCTGATAAGTCCTCAAACGGAGAAATCATAGTAGGCCAATCAGAGTCATGAGGCGAACCACATGAGTCCTGACTATTCAATGTACTGGACGGCACCACAACATCATCTTCTTTAGCCTTCTTGGCCATAGCACGAGTCACTGCGCAAGAAGGATACAGAGATGGGTCCTCATCCCCATTTTCAGTGCTCGGCTGTGAAGTAAGATGTACAGGGGGAACTACTTTGCCCCCAGCCAGGTCATTGCCTAGCAACAGAGAAACACCCTTTATAGGTAGACTTGACATAAGTCCCACCTTTACCTGTCCTGTAACTAAATCTGACTTCAAGAATATAGAGCGCAGGGGTACAGATACAGTCCTCCCTTCAATACCTTGTACAAGTATGAAATCCCCTGAAGCGGTCTCATCACGTAACTCCAAGGAGTCCATCAACAAAAGTGACTGAGAAGCTCCGGTATCCCTTAGGATATATATGGGGACAGGAGTAGTATGCTCATTCAGAGCCACAAATCCCTCTGACACAAATGGAAGAAATTCCTCCCTCACAAAGTCAGCTGTATTAGGCTTTTTAGCCCCACAAGAAGCAGGCAATTTAGCAGATTGGTTATCTACTACAGGGGTTTCTAACCTTGTTTTCACAAAGGCATTTGGTTTGGTATCCTTTTCTTTTTCTTTCTTAGCTTTAAGGAACCAACAGTTAGTTGTAACATGACCAGATTTCTTGCAATAACTGCAAACTAGACCACTTTTGTCACTGTCAGCTTTCACACTTTGATCAGACCTGTTACTGGATTTCTGAGCACCATCACCAGATTTGTCTTTGTCTTTGGGTGAGGAATCTTGGGTATCACCGTAACCCTTTTTCTGAAATTGGGACCATTTATTGTTACTGCTAGACTGAACTTTGGACTTATGTGTGAGAACATATTCATCTGCAAATTTGGCAGCTGATTGCAAGTTCAGTGCTTGCTTCTCATTAAGGTAGGTCTTAACATCATCCTTAACACAGTTCTTGAATTCTTCAACTAACACCATCTCTTTTAGTGAGTTGAAATCATCCTTGACCTCCATAGAAGTACACCAGCGCTCAAAGCAAACCTTCTTCTCATTAGCAAATTCCACATAAGTCTGATTTTCAGATTTCTTCAGACCTCTGAATTTCTGTCGGTAAGCCTCTGGAACCAACTCATAAGCTCTCAAAATAACCTTTTTGACAACCTCATAATCAGAGGAATCATCTGCAGACAAAGCCGAATAGGCTTGTTGAGCTTTACCCTTGAGGACAGTTTGCAACATCAGAGGCCAGTGTTCCTTTGGCCACTGGCAACTCTTTGCTACCTTTTCAAAACACTGGAAATAGTTGTCAACATCCTTTTCAGAAAATGGAGGCACCAGTTTTACCTCCTGACTGGCACAAAATTTATTTTTAGTTTCAATTTTAATTTTTAGTTTCTCCATTTGGAGTCTTTCCTCTCTATCCAACTTCTCTAATTAAAAATCTCTCTGTCTCTGTCTCTCTCTTTCTGCTCTTTCCTCTTTCTCTCTCTCAAATTCTCTTTTTTTTTCTTCTCTTGCTAATTTTTCTAACTCAAACTGCCTTTGTTTTTCTTTTTCTTCCCTCTCAATCTCTAGCATTTTTAATTTAAGTTCCATTTCTATATTTGGATTTTCCACTGGAAACTGTTCCAAATCTCCTGGTGCAAACACATTTTCATCAATGTAATATTCAACTATCTCTCTAGCCAGTCTTGCTTTTCGCATGGCTGGTTTTACCTCTGTCAGCTCCAACTGTCTGCAAATTTCTAGCAGTTCTGTCTTTTTAAAAGACTTCAAAACCCCTACGGTTGGTGATGCCAAGAAATCATCCATTGCTGTTGTCAATATATATCTAGGAAAATTCACAAAAACAATTTCACAATTTGGAATGTTAGATTTTCAATAAATTACTCACACAATGGTCTATCCCGGACCTTGAGCCCCCAATTTGTTATGGCCCCAATTTGTTATTACATTTATAACACAACAGCAACAGCAAGGGATGACAAACACAGTTTTAACAACTAAAACACATTTAATTTTTAACAAAGACAAAGACTAATAACAACCTTCAACTAAAGACCAAGATTGATAAATTAAAAAAAACAGAAATAATTACAGTCCCTTTTTGTTGGGGTAGCTTGGTGATGTCCTGGATGAAGAAAACGCTCAAACACAGGCAAAGAAATCCACAAAAGAAACGTCACAGGTCTTGAACAGAATGGCAGGTCTGGTCATCTTCTTGCAATTTCTCCTACTACTTTACTGTCTCAATTCTTTTCCTTATATACTCTTTTGCAGACCCCACCCACATTGAGACCTCTTTTTTTTTTAATTTTCTGAGACTTGCCCCAGACATGTCCAGGACATGTCTAAACATGACTCCAGTCTGAGCTTTACAAAAAAAGGTAAATACTGCCATCTAGTGGCCTATATTCACATTACACATGCTATAAAGAAAGCTGTTAAGAAGAGGTCTGGGGAACACCAGATGCAGGACCTGAAGTGTTTATTGAAACACAAGACGCTAGGAGAAAATTGGCAGACACGCCAGAAATAAAACACCATGCACATGCATTGAACAAATGGGAGAACTAAGGTACACTGCTCAAGGCAGGGGGAAACAGGAGTACTCACTCCAAGAATGGCTAAACTAGAAAAACAAAAACTGGACCTAACTAGACTGAAGGACACACTGGAAGACTTAAACAAGGGGCAGACAAGACAAGGGCGCAGCAAAACACAAGACTCGGGAATCATACAAAGGTAATACTCGGAAGGCACAAGGAGCTGAGATTTCACCATGCAGAGATGAGTCAAACAAGGTTCCGTCTGACGGCCTCTCCCATCTCTGCCACATAAATAGTCGCGAGAGGAGGAGGGGACTTGGAATGCAATCTCAACTGGAAACAGAAACACATGGGATTAAACAATTACACGAGAACTGGGTAAACAAGATGCTGAGACCATCAATCAAAGTAGACAGTTAAGATTAAGGTAATCTGAACATGAGAAATAAAAAGCCCCATGAGAGAAGCAAAGTAAAGCACAGCTTAAAACGCACTTTAAAACGCACCTAAGCAGGAAATACTAAAGTGAGGAATACATGCACTTGTTATGAGTTAATTAAGGTTAATACTACGTGACAAAATATTTACAATCACCCTCAAAGTGCTGGTGAGTACAGATTAGTAATTATCCTATCAGAGAACGCATTCACTCAGAGTTTTGCGAGACCCAGAATTAAACACAGGTGGAAGCAATGAAGCAAAAGACAACACGCATGAACCAGAATCATAACAGTACCCCCCCCCCAAGAAGCACCACCTGATGCTTAAACGGAACACCAGAACAAGAAACAGCAAAAACTTAAATACAAAACCCACAAGACTAATACTAAACAAGGAACATCTGACCAAATACTAAAAACAAAGCCCTAAAGACTAAGACACAAAACACCTAACCAAATACTAAACAGCACAAGAACAAAATACACAGAACACAAACAAGAATACTTAGGTCACCAGCAAAAGCTGGGGCTAAGGCTTTGGGTGTCTTGTGAAACTCGGTAATCAAATTTTTATCTAAGATGAATCTGGCGGGGACCCAGGAACGTTCCTCAGGACCGTGACCTTCCCAGTCTACGAGGTATTGAAGTCCCCTTCCTTTCCGCCGACAGTTCAGGAGCTTTTGGAAGGTGAAGACCTCTCCACCGTCGATGATGCGCAGCGGAGGAGGGAGCTCGGGATCCGGGTGGAAAGGTTGGGTGACAGAGGGCCGGACTCGGGAGACGTGAAAGAATGGGTGGATGCAGCGGATGGTTTGGGGGAGATTGAGACGGATGGCGGTGGGGCTGATGATCTTAGCAATGGGGAATGGATAAAGGAATCTCGGGGCGAGCTTGCAGGACTCAACTTTGAGGGGGATGTCCTGGGCGGAGAGCCAGACCTTCTGGCTAACACGGTAGGTGGGGGCCAGCTTGTGTCGCTTGTCTGCCGAGTCCTTCATGTGCTCCCCCCCGGACGAGAGCGTGGCGGGCGGACTGCCAGGTGTTACGGCACCGCCTTATGAAGGCCTCAGCAGACGGGACCTCCACCTCCACCTCCTGTGAGGGGAACAGGGGAGGCTGGTAACCCAGCAATCGAAGGGAGTGAGACCAGAGACTCGGATGCGTGGGAATTGTGGGCGTACTTAACCCAAGGCAGATGGGCCGACCACAAGCTTGGGTTCTTGGCGCACACGCACCGCAGCATGGTCTCCAGGGTCTGGTTGCCTGCTCGGTCTGGCCGTTGGACTGGGGGTGAAACCCAGAAGTGAGGGAACAGGAAGGGCCTAGGAGGGACAGGAAGGCTTTCCAGAAGCGTGAGGTGAACTGGGGACCACAGTCAGACACGTCTGCGGGGATATCATGGGGACTGACAACGTGCTGGATCAGGAGATTGGTCGTGGATTTGGGAGTGCAGTGAAATGGGCTGCTTGAGAAAACCAGTCGACTATGATGAGGATGGTGGTATTGCCTTGGGAGGGAGGTAGGCCGGTGACGAAATCTAGGGCTATGTGGGACCAGGGGCGACTGAGGATAGGGAGTGGTTGGAGGAGACCAGATGGGGGTGTGTGTGGGGTCTTGGCAGTAGCACAGACTAAGCAGGCACTTACAAAGCCCTTTACGTTGTCCGGTAGGTCCGGCCACCAGAGGCGACGCCGAATGAAGGTCGTGGTCCTCTTGACCCCTGGATGGCCCGAGAACTGGGATCCGTGTCCCCACTGGAGCACTTCAGCACGGAGGCCCTGGGGAAACAAACAGGCAGTTACCGGAACAGGCACTGGGCGCGGCCTGCCCGCTCAGTACTGCCCCTCCCTTTCCTCAATTGGCGAGCTGGATGGAAATGACTCAGAGGGAGGATGGTCTCGGGAGAGTTCTCGGGAGCGGCACTCGTCTCGAACTGCCGAGAAAGGGCATCAGCCTTGGCATTACGAGACCCAGGCCTGTAAGCCAAGGAGAAATTGAATCTCTTGAAAAATTAGGCTCACCGGGCCTGGCGGGGATTACGCCTCTTGACCGTCTTAATATAAGTTGTTGTGGTCTGTCCACACCAGGAATGGTGTAGTGGCTCCCTCTAGCCACTCCTCCAAAGCTAACTTGACTGCCAGTATCTCCCGGTTACCGACGTCATAGTTGGCTTCCGTAGGCCTGAGGCGGTGTGATAAGAAGGCACAGGTGTTGACCTTCCTGTCCTTCAATGGATCTTTGGGACAGCATCGCTGCCACGCCCATGTTGGAGGCATCCACCTCCATGATGAATTGGGACGCCAGGTCCGGGGTCATCAGGATAGGCGCAGATGTGAACCACCGCTTGAGCTGCTGGAAAGCCTGGTCTGCCTGGGGATTCCAGCGGAACGGTTGCTTGATGGAAGTCAGCGCAGTCAGGGGAGCTGCCACCGTGCTGTACCCTCGGATAAAGCAGCGGTAAAAGTTAGTAAACCCCAGGAATCCCTGGAGAGCTTTGTGGTCCTTAGGCTGGGGCCATTCCAGGACAGACTGCACCTTGGCGGGATCCATTCTCAGGGACCCGGGAGAGATGATGTAACCCAGAACTTTGTGGAGCAGGTGTTAAACTCGCACTTTTCGGCCTTCACGAAAAGGTGGTTCTCCAACAAGCGTTTCAGGACCTGCCGCACATGCCGAATGTGCTCCTCCCGACTGCGTGAGGAAATGAGAATGTCGTCCAGGTTGACAGAAACGGACCGGCCGATCATGTCACCAAGGACATTGTTCACCAGACGCTGGAACACTGCGGGCGTGTTGGTAAGGCCAAAGGGAACCACCAAAAATTCCCATAGCCACTGGAGGTATTGAATGCGGTCTTCCATTCATTCCCCTCAAGTATCCACACCAGGTGGTAAGCGTTCCACAGATCCAGCTTGGTAAACACCTGGGCCCCCTGGATGATGTCGAAGGCAGAGGACATGAGAGGCAGAGGGTAATGGTTCCGGACCATTATCTTGTTCAGCCCTCTATAGTCGCTGCAGGGCCAGAGCAAACCATCCTCCTTTACCACAAAAAAGAACCCGCTCCTGCTGGCGACGTGGAAGGTCGAATTATCCCAGCCACGAGAGACTCCTGGAGGTACTTCTCCATGGTGACTCTCTCAGGCTGAGACAGGGAGAAGACCCGCCCTCGGGGCGGCAGTGCTCCCGGTAGGAGGTCGATCTCGCAATCATAGGGCCGGTGAGGTGGCAGAGACACTGCCCTAGACTTGCTGAATACCCCACGCAGGTTATGGTATTCAGCAGGGACTTGGGAGAGATCAGGCTCTGGCTCGGAAGAAACCTGTGACCCAGACACAGGTGAAGCCACGTGGCAAAGGCAGTGAGCCGAACAGGAGGACTTCCACTCACGAACCTCGTGGGTGGACCAGTCCAGGACCAGGCCGTGCTTTCGGAGCCAGCGGTGTCCCAGAACCAATGGGGATCTGGGAGACCAGATAATCAGGAAGGAGATGGTCTCATGGTGGTTGCCAGAGATCAGAACCTGGACTGGAGCCGTTTGATGTAGAATCTGAGCCAGTCTTTGGCCCCCGAGGCCAAAGACGGTCAGAGGCCATGCCAGTGGGGAGAGTGGAACACCCCAGGAGGCAGCGGCTTCAGCATCCAGGAAGTTCCTCTCCGCTCCAGAATCCACCAAAGTGGAGGCACAATGACTTTGGTTATCCCAGGAGAGGGTCACCGGGATGCACGTCTGGCAGTTGGAGGAGGCTTCGGGTCGAGAAGTGTGCCCACTTCTGCTTCACGGGTCACTAGGGGGCATTGGCTCTTCTCTGGGCAGTTGGTAACAAAATGCCCCTGCTGACCACAGTAGAGGCAGGCCCTAAATTGCATGCAGTGATCCCTCTCCTCCTTCGTAAGGCGGCTGCGTCCCATCTGCATAGGCTCTGGCTTGGGTTGGTGGGCTCGGGTGGATGCTCAACTGAGAGGAGCTGGTGATGGGGACCGGATGACAGGAGCCTTGGAGGGGTCAGAGGGAGCTGGCCGACGTCGCCCCAAGCGAGTGGCAGTCTCCTCCAGGCGGTTGTCAATCCGGATGGCAAGATTTGCCACAGCCTCGGGTAACTCATGGAAGATGAGGTGGTCTTTGATGCCATCAGCTAGCCCTTCCACAAATACATCTCGGGGCGCCTCAGGATTCCACTGGGAACAAGCAGCAAGGGTCTGGAACTCGATGGCGTATTCTGCCACAGAGCGGCTTCCCGGCCGGATCCGGGTCAACTCCCTTCCGGCGGCAGTACCACGCCTGGTGCGGTCGAAAAGCTGCTCCATCTCAGAGGACAGTGGCGAGAAGGAAGCTACTCAAGGTAGGCGGGCTGACCAGGTGGCGGTTCCCCAGTGGAGGGCTGGACCCGTCAAGTCGGAGATGACAAAAGCCACCCTGGCAGGCTCGGAGGCATAGGCTCTGGGCTGCAGGGCGAAGTGCATTTAGCAGGTGGTCAGAAACAGCCTGCAGTACCCAGGATTGCCATCATAGTACTCGGGAGGCAGTAGCTGAGGCTCTGACCGAAGACCAGGAGGCGGCGATGCAGCAGCTCCAGCAGGAGGGCACGGTGGTCTGCTGCGCTGACAGGGCAGCAGTCAGATGTTGGATCTGCTGCCGCTGGCGCTGGAGCTCAGCATCGCGTGGATCCATCCTGTTGGTGTTCATGAGACGGAACCTCTGTTAAGAAGAGGTCAGGGGAACACCAGATGCAGGAACTGAAGTGTTTATTGAACACAATACACTAGGAGAAAATTGGCAGACACATGTACTCACTCAAAGAGTGGATAAACTAGAAAAACAAAAACTGGACCTACCTAGACACACTGGGAGACTTAGACAAGAGGCAGACAAGATTTGGGCGCAGCAAAATACAAGACTCGGGAATCATCCAAAGGAAATACTCGGAAGGCACAAGGTGCTGAGATTTCACCATGCAGAGCAGAGTCAAACAAGGTTCCGTCTGATAGTCTCTCCAATCTCTGCCACATTTATAGTCACAAGAGGAGGAGGGGACTCGGAAAGCAATTTCGAATGGAAACAGAAACCCATGGGATAAATAAACAATTACACGAGAACCGGGTAAACAATAATGACTCGAGAAGAGACGCTGAGACCATCAATCAAACTAGACAGTTTAGATGAAGGAAATCTAAACGTGACGAGGAAAAAGCACCACGAGAGAAGCGAAGTAAAGCACAGCTTAAAACGCACTTAATCAGGGACAACTTAGGCAGGAATTACTAAAGCTAGGCACACACGCACTCGCTAATGAGTTAATTAAGGTTAATACTACCTGACAAAATATTTACAATCACCCTCAAATAAGTGCTGATGAATACGGGTTAGTAATTATCCAATCAGAGAACGCATTCACTCAGAGTTTCGCGAGACCCAGAATTAAACACAGGTGGAAGCAATGAATGAAATGCCAGAGCCGAAACTGAAAGGGGAAACGTGATTGGACAACGAGACGCAGACATGCTGAAGGCTGTCAAACAACATCACTGGAGTTTGGCAGAAAGGGAGTGGATAGTCAGGCGGCAGAAATGATAGCTGAAAAATAAAACGAAAGTTAGGCACAAGCAGAAATAAGACAACACACATGAGGCAGAATCATAACAGAAAGCAATCAATTAGATATCAATGTTATGGTCGCAATTTGTTTTGACATATAAAACAGCAAGGGATGACAGAAAAAATTTGAAAACTTAAACAGACTTAATTAAACAAAGACTGACAACTAATCTACAATACTGCTGACCAAGGTTGACATATACAAGAAAAAAAATATTTACAGTCCCTTGAGATGGGGTTGCTTGGTGATGTCCTGGGACAGGAAAAAGCTCCAACACAGGCAAAAATCCACAAAAAGCTTCACAGGTCTTGACAAAAGTGACAGGTCTGGTCAAATGTATCCTCTTCTTTGCAATTTCTCCTACTACTTTACTCTCAATTTTCTTCCTTATATACTCTTTCGCAGCCCCTTTCCACCTTTTAGATGTTTTTTTAATTCTCTGGGACTTTCCCCTCTCAGACATGCCCAGGACATGCCCAAACCTAGCTCCAGACTGGGCTTAACAAAAAAAAAGGTCAATACTGCCATCTAGTGGCAATTTTCACATTACATCAACATGTCAGCATGTGGAGGTATAAACATGTCAACATGCAATCAGTTCTTAACAGGTTAACATGCAATTCAGAATCTGCAATCACAAACGTGATAGTCATATTGTTGATTTATTAAAATGCTGTCATTCAGGGGAGCAAGTATTTTAATTCTCAGAGTAAAAAGCTGGAACACTCCCAAAACTGAATGTAGCTCCAAGTCTTTGCTCTTCTGCTGGACAAGAAGGCAATGCTGCGGCAAACGGTCTACACCTAAAATCAAACAAAATAAAAACAGCCATTCTAAGTGTCACTGCGTGAATGTGTGTAACTAGCTCTCCAGCTCGGCGAATTCTCTCAGGACTTTACGGATCTCAGGATATAACGTGAAAGTAAACAAATTTGAATGGATAAAATGGCTTATTGTAGATAACCAGTAATAAATAAATCAATAAATTCATTTAAAAAAGAATAATGAATTTATTTAGGTGAAAAATTATGTTGGAAAATAAATGCATAAAATAATTTTATTTAATATTTAATGACATCAGCTGTAATATTTGTGGTGTTGTGTACTTTTTGAAATGTTAAATTTAACATGATCTATCACATTGTTGGGGGATGTGTCCTAGAAATATTCAAGTATGATGGGATTAGCCATAATGTTAACAGATGTGTTTGTGTAACGGTTTGTTGGACAGGAAGTAGAGGACTGGACTCAGGTGCGAGGATGGACTTGGTTGTATTTATGATGCCAACTACACTGAAGAAGGGACAGACATTGTAATGCAAAACAATAAGGAACAGAGGTTCCTAAAAATAAGCTGTATGAATATTAGAGTCTGGGTTATGGCAACAGTAACATTGTATTACAAATAGGAAAACAAAAAGGAAACGAGGTTCCTTAAAAATAATGTGCTAGTAAAAATACAAACAGCATGAGTTTCTAGGTTTTAGTTTCAATTTGCGAGTATGGAGAAAAGAGCCTCTATAAGATCACAATGCTGAACAGATGTGGGTATGCAAGACATCACACTGAGAGTGAAGCTCAGTCTTATATACACACTGCTAACACCCAGTGGCAATGTGAAATAGGTGCGAATGATAATAGAATTATGAATGAAGTCTGGGATTTAGGAGACCGGTGAGCTGGATGGCTGGAGGCGTGGCCTGACAGTCTGTAACGCATCTTAAGCACAATGAGATCAGCCATAAGGTTTGCAAAGATGAAATGTGTCCATATGAAATGCTCTTGGCAGGGAGCTTAATATTAGTGATGATATTTCTGTTCCAGATGTTGAATGTAATGACCTCAGAAATTTTGTTAATAGAGATTTGTCTGTCGGAGCCATTAAATGTAAATCCTTTATTTATATTTTATACAAAAAAATGCAATGACCATTAGGTTATTTTTGCTATGTCTTTAGGAGATGGTTAATGTCAAAAGATTGACCATATTGTCAGAAGGGATGAGTCTGTCCGAGATGTTAAATGTAATAATAATAACCATTATGTTTAAGCAGTCGTGTCTGCAGGTGATGCCAAATGTAATGAGAACTTTCTTAATGTTCGCGTAGATGCAGGGATATGAAGCATTTTGTGTTATGAGATGAGCCTGAATATTAGCAATAATATGTCTGTTGGAGATGTTCAGTGTCATGAGATTAGCCAGTATGTTAGCAAAGTTGTGTCTGGAGTTTATAGTAAATTTAATGATGTTGCTCAGTTCTTCTGTCCCTCCTGCTCTAGATCACTGGCCCCTCCGGTTGGTGGGAGGGGAAGGTGGGTGTTCAGGGAGGCTGGAAGTTTTTCTCAGTGGCTCCTGGAATACGGTGTGTGGAGACTTCTGGGGCATGGAGGAGGCCCAGGTGGTCTGCAGACAGGTGGGCTGTGGATCAGCAGTGGCAGCTCTTAATAATGCTTCTGCTGGGACTGGGAGCAGCAACTCCTGGCTGACTGAGGTGAAATGCAGAGGCAGTGAGCTGCACTTGTGGGACTGTCAGTATTCTGAGCCTCAGCGTAACAGCTGTTCACAGCGGAACCCAGCCGGGGTCACCTGTACAGGTGAGGCTACCTTCCACTTCCCTACTACACCTGTTCAACTACATAATTGTTTGGTTTTTGCAATCTACACTTTACTGAGCTTTTCCATACACAATTCAGTACACAATACTGCACCAGTCAAAAGTTTGCAGTGCATCAACCTAAAAATAAGCAGAAAAAGAAACAAAACAAGCAAAAATAAAAAAAGTTCTGTTTCACCAAAAAAATCTACATTTTAAAATAATCAGAATACAATTTTGCAGTCATTATTGCTGAGCACAGTCTTATATTTATTTTTCTTTCGAGGGCAGTTTTATAGTTCTGAGAATTGACATTAGCATGATGCTGTGTGGCTCTTGTGGTTTGCTTCTGCCTGATGTATCAGTCTATTTTTTCAGACTAAACACACCTTGCCTTGTGCTTTTTGTGGTGGCTTCAGAGGTCCAACCATTTGAATTTCACCAGTGAACTAATCATAGACTGTATAAAAAGATGGATGAAGCAACTCTGGCGTCACCCATTGGTTTCAGCATACCATTTAGGAAGCCTCAATTTTGCCAATTTGAATAGTGCCATTTTGTCATCTTGAAACCGGATGTGATTCCTATTGGATGAGAGCATGCATTGACTATCCAGGGAGTTGCGATGTGTGGATCTATGGGTGGATCTGACCGTATCAGATGAGGACCAGAGGAAAGCCACGCCCCTAAAGCATATTTTGGCTTTGTCATGTATTCTAGTCTATACGGGACCAGAATTTACGAAAAGGAACATCATGATATATCAAAGGAGACTTGAAAATAGTATGGAAAAATATTTTTTGAAATAAAAAATCAGGTGGGAGAGTAGGGTCATTTTCTCACAGGCTGTGTCCTAAATCACTCACTCATTCGCTATTCCCCACTCACTATAAAGGGACTATGGAGGTGACTATCTAGTGAGCTCATTGGCAGAGGGAAGAAATGCTTTTCGACACTATCTGGCTCGTTTTGTCGCGGCTGTTAATAGTGTCATTTCTGTCGCAAAATTAAATCATACCTGTACAACTTCAGTTGAAGGATTTGGACGTATTTTTCTAATAACTGAACGGAGTATATTTCCCACCGTGTTTGTGTTTACCATTAGTGTTTAAATAATAAAATTTGCCTTAAATTTTTATTTCGTCATCTATTTTTTGTCCTCTAACTCATCTTTATTTGTATTGATTGTACCTAAATGTCTGTTTATTCCCTGTGTAAACAAACAGGTCTCCTGCGCTGCTTGGTTTCCAACAAAAAAGAAATAAAAACGTTTTCACGCCTGAAGCTAATAAATGTCTTGTGCCTGTTTAAACTCCGTTGACTAAACACAGCCTTTTCAGAGCTTTTCGGTTTGTGTGCAGTGCATGATGGGACGTATCGCTGGGTTAGTGACCATCGGATGCTCGCTACATTTCACGGTGGATTGTGGGATGCAATGAGTTTACTGTGAAGGTGATAAAAATCTTACAAACAATTCAGACAGCCCTACAAAAGGGTGAACCCACTAAATAGTGCACTATATAGTGAGTTGTGAGTGATTTCATACACAGCCACAGACTTCTGCAGGATTGAACTTCTTCCTGCAACGACCAACGTTGCCATCTGCTGGCTTTTTAGTAGAATAAAAATTATAGAGATTTCCGCATTGGCTTCAGTTTTCAGACCGGGGTGCTGCATTCTTTGATTCCGCTGCTTTATAGGTTTCTATTTATGATACCCTTCGGAGTTTCAACTCTGTTCTTCTTTTGGCTCCGCTTTTCTGCCTTCTGACAGATAGTAGTGAGCCCTCGGAGAGACTTAATTAACCCTTTCCCGAACATCAGCCTGAGGGTGGACTGCTAGGCATAATTGGGTTTTTACACTGTCAAATATTGTCCTAAGTTGTAGAACTATATATCATTTGAAGTTTTTGGACTCCGCATTCCAATAACACAAACCATTTTATGATGCTAATACGAGGACTATGACTACACAGTCCAGGGACGTGCGGTCAGGATAGGCAGTGACCTCTCCTTTTTTATTGCTAGATTTTTTCAACCTGTTTCCACATACTATGCCTGGTTGACAGTCAATCAATTTGTCCTTTTTTCTGGTCAACTAAGCCAGTAATGATTAAGAGGTGATAATGACAAAAAGATTAATTTACCTTTATACTTTGATTGGAGACTGCAAGGAAATAAATCTTAATAATTAATTAGGAAAAAATCTCAACTCTCTTGGTTATTCCGTATATTGTTTTGATCTGAAAATAAACTTCTTATTTTCTAAAAATGGCATTAAAAATTACGTTTTTAAGGGGGGAAATATTATCAAAAACATATTGACCACACATTGAATGCTGCATAAGAAAGGTTTTAATACTTGTCAATGGTATTGCGTTAGCTTCCTCTGAGCAAATATGAACAAACTTGCCGTCTCGTGAGCATTTTAAGTTCGATGTACTGAGCAATAATGTCGTGGATGGAATTGGTATGACATTCAGCTGTTTAATCTTGGAAATTAGTTAATCAGTCCTCAGATTGCTTATCAAGCAAATTAATAGAGTTATTGTTTGTTTAACAGTGAGGATTCTGCCTACACTAACTGACCTCCAAAGGCACGTTACTGATGCAGCCCCATAGGTTCAATTGTACGGCATTGTTCAAATTTGTCAAAACAAGTTGAAATCGATATTCTTACCTTGTTAGTGGTCCAGAGAAAAAAAAAACTCTCATAGTTTTAAATCCTGCTGGATATTATGTGATAAGCTGAAACGCGAATTGTTCTGTTTGGCTATCAGCCCTCACTCCAATATAACACAAAAATTAAATTATTTTACTTTACATGGACAGCCAGTGGTCTGAAATGTCCATAAGACGTATACATATGGAATCCAAGGAATTCATTTTTACCAGGAGTAATTGTAAATAATATTTGACCCAGCTGTTCTTTTAGTGTCTCCCTGTTGCTGTATTATTTTCCTAGGCTGATGAGGCTTGGTGACACTGCCACAGAGGTCAAAGAGAACGTAAAATTTTTTCCTGTCAGCAAAAAAAAAAAAAAGTTGATATTGAGAGCAATCTACTGAATGTCACCTTTCAAAGGAGACCATGATGTTTGTAGTCAAAGTGGTTGAAGAATAGTAAGCATTTTAGTTTAGGAGGAAAATTGCTCAAAAAAGGACTGAACTGTTAACAAACCTGTTTTACACTTGCACGATTCCTTTATTTATACATTTTCTCCTAATACAAGTGGAAATATAGCTGCAAGCAGCAATGAAGGGGCCAAGCACAACATGTAGACAAACAATCAGAACAACCCCTGAACAAGACAACAGTCTTAGTGTTTCAGTTAGCGTGCTAACTCACAGTCCAGATTAACTTAATTTCATTTTCATGGTCTTACCAGCCCATCACCCTAGCTCTCACAGCCACTGCATATTATCTGTGCTGGCTCAAGTCATGCCACCCAACACTCATTGAAATCCATACTGACTTTTACCCCAAACCAATTGTTGACCTATCTGCTTTTGTCCTGGAGTATGGGTTAAGGTTAGGGTTAGGGTTAGGAGTGGGTATTTTAATAGATTTTTTTGTGTGTGTTTTTTTTCGAGTTGCATCCCCATGTGGCCAAATGTCATGGAACTTGGTGGGTATCCAGTATCTGCCAATAAATTGGCATCAATTCAATAAAGCATTGCTGAGATATGGCTCACTTTCTATTTGGTGTCTTCGCCATCCAATTTCATTGGGCAACTGCAGCCATATACTTTGCCTGAGCAAAATTCTTTTAATATTGATGATACTTGCCAAATTTGGTGGCAATAGGTTCAAAAGTCTAGGACTAGTTAGCAAAAGTATGTTTTTTAAAAAATTCTATATATAATATGATTTTTCTCTGCTAAGAAGATATAATGTAACCTTCAAATGGGTCCATTTCACTCGTTATGACTCAAGGATTCAGCAGTAGAATAGATCTCAACTCGAGGACAAACAGTTCAAAACATACAGCATCCTCCATAATTATTGGCACCCCTGGTTAAGATATGTTCTTTAGCTTCTAATATTTTTTTTTTTTATATATATATAGTATAGGACCACAATGAAAAAAAGAAGAAAATCCAACCTTTAATTCAAGTGCATTTATTCAGTGGGGAAAAAATCCCACATTAAGAAATAATTATTTTACATCAAATCATATGTGCCACAATTATTAGCACCCCTGATGTTAATACTTTGTACAACCCCCTTTGCCAACAAAACAGCAGCTAATCTTCTCCTATAATGTTTTACAAAATGGGTGAATACAGACAGAGGGATCTTTGACCATTCCTCTTTGCACAATCTCTCTAACTCATCCAGCGAACTGGGTCCTCTCCTCTGCACTCTCCTCTTCAGCTCACTCCACAGGTTTTTAAATGGGGTTGAGGTCTGGGGACTGAGAAGGCCATGGGAGGAGCTTGATACTGTGTCTGATGACCATTTCTGTGTAGATTTGGCCACATGTTTAGGGTCATTATCTTGCTGAAAGACCCAGTGACGGCCCATCTTCAGCTTTCAGGCAGAGGCCACCAGATTTTGATTTAAAATGTCCTGGTATTTCAAAGCGTTCATGATGCCATGCACCCTAACAAGGTTCCCAGGTCCTCTGGAAGAAAAACAGGCCCACAGCATCACCGATCCTCCCCCATACTTCACAGTGGGCATGAGGTGCTTTTCTGCATACTCATCTTTGGTGTTCCGCCAGACCCACTTAGAGTGTTTGTTGCCAAAAAGCTCTATCTTGGTCTCATCTGACCAAAGCACACAGTCCCAGTTGAAGTCCCAGTACCGCTTAGCGAATTCCAGACGTTTGCGTTTATGATTGTGAGTGAGAAAAGGTTTTTTCCGTGCATGTCTCCCGAACAGTTTGTTAGCATGTAGATAGCGTCTGATGGTTGTTTTGGAGACTTTGTAACCCCAAGATGCTACCATTTGTCGCAATTCTTTAACAGTGAGCTTTGGAGAACTTTTTTTTTCTCTAACCATCCTCCTCACTGTGCGTGGTGGCAAAATAACCTTGCGTCCTCGTTCAGGCTTGTTTACTACTGTTCCAGTTGTTTTACATTTCTTAATGATTCCTCTGACAGTAGATATGGGCAGGTGCAGGCAAGTGGCTATTTTCTTGTAGCCATTGCCTGACTTTGGCCTCAGTGTTGCGTTATATTTATAACCCAGGGAAACAGGACGTGATGAATTACTAATTAAATGTTCCTAGATACTCTGATCAACTTTGTAAACTACTGTAGAAATGACAGAAATACTTCAATTACATTTATTTCCTAGGAATTGTTAGGGGTGTCAATGATTGTAGAACAGGTGATTTTATGAAAAATAATAATTTTTTATTAGTCAAGGATTTTTTTTTTCCTTAAAATTCAGTTGAAGGTTACATTTTTCTACAATTTTCAGTGTGAGAGTATGCTTCTGCAATAAAAATTGAATTTATTTTAAGGCTTTTAACGCATCTCAACCAGGGATGCCAATAATTATTGAGGGCGCTGTATAAATAAAAATGTACTGAATTTTGGCCTGTTGGTGGCGCTGCAGGGAATGATAGATTGACCCCAAATTTGGGGCCTAGATACCTTGCATTGTACGAGGGTGCTAAATTTTACCATGATGCACAAAGGGCTTCTATGGTCTGCCATAGAAAACCATTGAAAAAATGATAATACCAAGATGGCCAACAAGCAAAATGGATGACACTCAGGTTTCATGATACCCCAGTGTGGGTTTTTTACTGTGATGATGCACAAGAAGTTTGGTTGATGTATCAGTTTTCGTCCTGGAGTAATGGGTATTTTAAATTTTTTTTGTGTTTTTCTGGTGTAGCACCTCCATGCAGTCAAATTGCATGAAACTTGAGGGGTATCCAGTACTCTCCCTGGCAATTAAGTTTACCAAGTTTGGCATGAATCCAATGAAGCATTGCTGTGATATGGCTCACTTCCTTTTTCGTGTCTTCACCAACCAAATTCATTGGATGACAGCAGCTATATACTTTGCGCAAGAAAAATTCTTTTAGTAATTTGTCAGATCCCTCTCAAGGTGATAGTTCAATGGTCTAGGACTAGTTCGTAAAAGTAGGTTTTTGGAAAAAATCAAAATGGCAGAAAATCCCATGTGGCAGACCCAAGGATTCAAGGAAAAAAGAGACCACAACTCTAGGACAAATGGTTCAAAAGTTAAAATCAGAAATGTATCTTGAAATTTGGCCTGTTGGTGGCGCTACAGGGATGCATGGATTGACCCCAAATTTGGTGCCTGGATACCTTGGACTGTCTTCTATCAATGTGCTAACATTCATCAAAATCCACCAAGAGTTTCTATGGGCTGCCATAGACTTCCATGGCAGAAAGTATAATAATAATAATAATAATAATTTCAAACAATTACAGTAGGTGCCTTGGCACCTTCGGTGCTTGGCCCCTAATGAATAATACATTTAAGCACTTAAGTATACTGGAAGATTGACAGAAGAGCAAACATTTCTGACAGTTGAACATGAATGTAATTTGTCAAAAGGAAAAAAGTGTCATATTCTATAATATAATGCATCGTTCTATGCTATTTTATATTCTGTTATACAATGCTGGGGCAGCATGGTGATGTTAGCTTGATCACCTCACAGCAAGAAGGTTATGTGTTTGAATCCATCTGGGGGCCTGTCTGTGTAGAGTTTGCATGTTCTCCCTGTGTTGCACTGTGTGATATTGAGTTATTAAGATTATTAAGGTACTGTGCTGAGAGGGTGCGGCACCATGGAGATCACAGCCCATAACAGTGGGCAGGAGCCCGTATGGTAACAATAGAAGGAATGGGTAATAAATCTGAATGGTGTAGGAGAGAGTGTTGACACTGTAATGGCCTTTGTCATGATACATAATGGAAAACATTCCTTTTTTAGGTATTTCCACAGTGACAACTAAAGCCACCTCACCATCAGGTAAGACTCATTTACTTTGCTGAGAACTGATGCCCTTTACCTTACCTTTGAAAAGGCAATCATGGTGGACATTGACGGCATTGGCTTTAATTCATTACATCTCTTTGTTCTGTGTCACAAACTTAACTCTACTCATGGAACTTTTTTCTTTATTGGATCAGTTTGCTTAGCAATGTACCTTGTTTTTACATTCAGGTAAAAGACTGGTTGTTTGAATATAGCTGCTTTCAGCTAGCAGAGACACAGCTACACAAAATGGAGAAAATGTGAGTTTGTGGACATCTGCTCATAAAACATCTAATTCTTAAATCATGGGAATTCACGTGAAATTGGTCCCCACTTTGCTATTGTGTCGGCATCCGTTTATCTAGGAGGGCTTCTCTTTGATGTTAAAACATAACCACAAGAATTTGCTACTGCTTCAGCCAGTGAGGCATCATATGATTCTGGGCAGTGATGTTGGCTGATCAGGCCTGATTCCAAGTTTGCTTTCTAGTTGATCCCAACAGTTTCAGGACTGTAGGGCAGTCAAACTCTTCCAAACGAGTCATGTATTGGCCTTAGTACTGACTCAAGATTTTCTTTTTATAGAACTTACAGACCTTGCTGTAACCAAGGAGTATAAACAGAGGGAGAAGACATGACAAATGGCTCCAGTGAAACTCTGGGGTATGTCGCATGCGCAGTGTAAATGGAGCTGCGATGTTGGAGGGTTCCAGCAGATGGCACTAGTAAATAAAGAAAGGTATGGGTTTCGTTCAGGTGCTCTTAGGGTGCGCTCGGCTTGACAGAAATTTTTGGGAGGGCGGCAGCCGACATTTAAATGGAGACCATCAGCCTCGCCTGTAGTCTCATATTCCCACCCAAGGTTGATTGCAAACGCATAAGTGAAACAAAACAATCATCCCCTGCTGCTTGATAGCGCGCCATCTACAGAATGTTTCGACAAGACCAGATTTTACCCCATAGTTTCTTTGAAGCCATTTGTCGTGTCCTCTTCTTCTTTTTACACTCCTTGGCCTTGACCAGGAAGAAAAGGGCCAGACCTTGGAATTGTTAGCACTTTTGGCCATGAAGTGTAAGTCTCTACTGTGAGGTGTGAAGCAGCTGTTTGCCATTTTGTCTACTGTGGCTGGAATGCCTTGTCTTCCTTGGTTTTTCAGTCGTGACCCGTAAGCCAGATTACCCAAAAAATGAGCCTCTATCCAGCCTGTCTGTCCCCACGGTGGCCTTCATGGTGATGGGGGCGCTGTTGTTCCTGCTACTGGCCATTTTAGGAGCCATGCTGCTCCAGAACAGAGCTCTGAAGAGAGGTAGGTGGGGCCCAGAGTAGCTTCATCTGAAAAGCTTAGCAAGATGAAAACATTGAGGAATGGTTGAACATAAATTGTGTGCACATTACTTTGAAGGAAATATATTTTAATTCAGATTATTACTTTAAAGTTACTACTGACTTGACTTGAAACTGATGGCTGATCCAGCCATGCTAGAGAACACTGAGACATCGCTGGTGAGACGAGGTAATGGCCTGAAATACAAAGGGTGTTTATAGCTTTTTGGATGGACCTGTGTTACCAGGAATTTAAATTCTCTCAGATGTTTGCAAGTAGAAGTCTGCAGGAGACAGATTTTTGAGTCCCGCTCCCGCCCGCTCCCACAATATCATGTCCCGCTCCCGCCCGCATCTGTAGAATTATATCCCGCTCCCGTCCGCGAAAATCCCACGCAAGACAGTCCATGCAAGATGGACATTCATTTCTGCTCTCTATTTCATGAAATGCTTACCCTCTGGCCCATTGAAAGTAAATGCACACTTTTCCTTACCATTTTAAACCAAATTTAATGGCAGGCCTGCAAGTATAGGCTATTCAATCATACAAAACCATACAATCATACAAGGTTCAACATAGCCTAGACTAGGCTACAAACATAGTCCACAACTGTAGACTGTATAGCTAGACCATTTAAACACAAGAAAAAAGTACCTTAGCTGACAAAACTAAAAATGTCCATATTAATAGAATAAAATAATAATATAACACATTACGGTGATGATGACAATAATAATAACAACTTGTTGTTAAACTACAACAGGTCTTGTTAAACTAGAAGGGCTACATATGTTCAACTGAAAATTGCCCAAAAAAGAACATCTTCAGCTTGAAATAAAAAGGCAACGCATTTCCCTTTAGGGTGTCTTTAAATACCCATGAAGGAAAAGGATATTATTAAGTGAGATAGGTTTCAGCACGCTGCGTCTGTGCTCCAGTATGTGTCCACTGACGCTGAATGTGCGCTCCGATGGTGCGCTGGTGGCTGGAACACATAGAATGCAGTGTCCCAATTTACTTAGTGTTGGGAATTCATGACTGTGTTTCCTCCACCACTCCAGGATATCCTTGGGCCCATGACATTCGGATCCGTCCAGCTTGACCTTCAGGTAGTCCGCTATCTCGGTGTCCAAGGAAAGCTGCCGGCCGGTGCCCGTAGCACCTGCATCCTCCCATTCTCTAAAATCACAAAAAGTCACTTTAGGTGGGGGTGGCTCCGAGGGTTCATCTTCATCCATGACATCGAATCCCAAATCTTCGGTCAACTCTCTGACCGCTTCCGTAACACGTCTCCTGTCATTCACCGTCTTGAGATGACGAAGCTTCGGAGTCAGGAATGTTGCGATCTTGTGAACCACGTCAATACCATTGATGGAAAGGCTACTCGGTGATAACAGGTCGTCCAGGCGTTGCGCACAAACTGATGGGATTGCAGTAAGCAGAGGGTCAGCTTTGGATGCTTCGCAGTGGTTTGTCAGTTTCACGGACCATGGCAGGACAAGAGCCGAATTTAACACTGTATTGTCTGACTCCAGGTCATTCGTGGCATCTTTGAATGGCTTGAGAAATGCCACAAGGGAAGTGGTTTTATTAATGCAGGCTATTCTATCGAAGTGGTTATTCTCCAGCAGTACTGTTGTAATCTCATCGTACTGTTGTGACACAGAATTTAACATTTCAACAGCTGAGTTCCCGCGGGTCTCCACCGACTGTTTAAGAGACGTCCTCAGCTTGACTTGGAGGCCAGAATGTTTGAAATAGCTGACTAGTTTCTTCATGTTGATGAGAAGCTGAGTCGCTGCAGGGACTTGGTCTGTCACAGCTGGTGAAGGGGCGGATGAGAGCACTGTGTTCAGTACATGGGCACTACAGTTGAGCCTTCTGTATCCACGTAAGGCAGCCACCATGTTAGCTCCTCTATCCGTGACAAAGACTTTTTTTTGCCCAGAATAGAGCAGTCAATTCCAAAGACTCGTAGGTTTAGGAACAATAAAGCCTGAATATTTTCGCTGGTCTAAAAAGTGCCCTCTACACTTGGGCAGCAAAGAGCACTCTGGACACCAATTCATAGTCTGAATTTATGTAGTGTATGGTGGCTGATAGGAAAGACATTTTGTGGAAATTTTCTGTTCAAATATCAGTCGTCACAGCACATCCATATTTTCCTATTACACTGCCCGGCCAAAAAAAAAGTCGCTCACTCAAATATTTAGTTGGAACCCCTGTGGCTTTGATTACAGTGCATATTCGTCTCGTCATTGTTTTGACAACTATATGTAATGCCAGAACATTTATCTTCAGTTTGCGTCAACGGTGTGTGACTGTTCCAGTCTTCAGCTTAATCGGTTAACCACACTGTTTTGAATTGGCACGAAAACAGACCCTGTGCCAGTGCGTATCGATTGGCTCTGATGCATATCATTATCAAAGGGGACTTCAGCCCAACCAATGATAGGTTGTCGTTTTGCCAAACAAAGAGGGTTAGGATTGAGGGTTTGACTCATCAAGAGCTGTAGCACTTGCAAAATGTGTTAGCACCCACAAAACTAAGAGCATGACCAATGATTAATCTCAGAACTTGTTTTGCTCCAATCAGTGGTTGTGTTATTTGTGTGGTGTGTGTTAATACGACAGGTGCGCTTAGAGGAGAGTAAGGTCATTTCAATCAATGAATTAGGGAAATTAAATATATTTGCTCTGTAATGCCTCTGTTTGAAGCAACATTTGTCACTGAAGCAGCAAATGTGTTGCAGATGGGGGATATAAAGCCAGAGTTTGGTCACCTACAGGGTATTGCAAAATAATTTAATAAATAAACGAACACTATACACTTCTGTAAAGGATGTGAAGGACTTTCTGTGCTCTTTTGGAAACTCGTTGCACCTTTTGCCTCATGCCCCCAAGGACTGTAGTGATGGTGATCGATTGCTGGGTCCAGCACAAGCAAAGAGAAGAAGAGTGAAAAAAACTCCACTGTAAAGAGCCCAGTGGCTCAGGAATTCTCTGTCTCTCCCTCACAGCCCTGTCTGAGTGGGAGACCCCCTTGAATGAGGCCGTTTACGAGGAGCTCGAGTACAAGCTGGCGAGAGAGGGGACCTACAGCACCCCCCGGTGGGGTGAGTGAATATGCACATATCCTGTCAAACAACGAAAGACAAATAGTGGGATCCGTCTCCATTATATTTTCTGTTTGTGTCATTATAAGAATCTCAATTGGCATTTGGTATTCAATGTATAGATTTTGAGTAGTTTCAGCTTTGGTTTTGACCTTTGATATTATTATTATTATTATTACTATTATTATTAATTATCAGGGGCCGGGCAGCCGAAGCTGTCGGGACCCTATTGTTATCCTGCACGTTCTTCTTTCTTCTTCTTCTTCTTCTGAGGAAATACTACTTCCCATGCGCTAAAAATCTCCAAACTTTGCACAAAGGTCCAGTCCCATGCCAGACTGCTTTAGCTGCAAAAACAGGCCAATAGTCCTGATGGTGGCGCTACAGTAAGCCTCTAAATTTCAAATTTTTTACAATTCACAACGAATCAACCATATGTGCTACAGATTTGTAACTTTCATGAAATTGTAGCCCTAAAACTGAAGAAACTTTTGTACATCTAAACCTATAGCAAATTATGAAGTCCATCACTCTGCTTTTTTCAAACACTGTAAAAATTATTAAACCTATCTCCTCCCACAATTTTTGCTCAATTCACACCAAACTTGCTACAGAGCATCTTCAGACTGTCCTACACAAATGTTCCATATAAACCTTTGATTTAGGCATCAAAATGTTTGACAGTAAACGGTATTGTAAACATATACTTTTGTACTTGCAAATTCTTGCTAAATACCTTTCAACGTTCATTAAAAAAAAGACAAAATTTTGGAATCATGGTAGATGATGTTTTTTAAAATATCAGAATTTTATCTCAAAAACTGAATTGTTTTCAGCATTTTGAATTTCGCTCTCATGCCACCAATTGGAATCAATGCAAAAATTGCATTTGTAAACATCAGTTTTTCACTTATGGAGCCAATGAGTGATTAATAATTTGTTAAAAACAAATTTAATAGTTTGTTAAAAACAAATGACCAACATCTGCTGTCTAGATGCAATATGGGTATTTTTGGATTTTTGTCTTAATAAGTGAATTTTGAAATACAACAGCCATTTGAAATCTGCCTTTACACAATAACAGCTTTCTTGCACACAGGTGACTGGCTTAGTCAATTTGTGAAGCTTCATGTGACATTTTCATTTGCCAATTAGCTCTGTGAGATGGAGCACAGTCTCTCGCGCCAGAAATAGTGAGTTCAAGCCTCAGCTCATGTAAAATGCACATTAGAGCCACCTTTTTTTCCATCTCGCTAACTCTGCTTGTTGCTCAGAAATGCCTATGACTAGAGGCCTAAAATTGCCTGGCCCCAACCACTGCTGTGCAGCAGCTATAATTTTTATCATTATTTGTCACAACCCGTGTGTTTGTTTAATCGGTTCTTCCCCTGTTCCAGCAGGGTTGCGGGTTGTTCCTGTTAACTGATTTATAATCTCATTATTCCCTTCGTGTGATCAGCTGTATTGGTCACTGGTTGTGCCTCAGTTAGAGCTGGATTGTCTGAGGCTAAAGGGTTACTCTAATGGTTTACTCTAAATCCTTGTCTCTTCCAGCGAGCAAAATTATTTGTGTAATAAATATTAGGTACAGCGGGTTCTCGAAGCCTTCTCCCTTTTGTCCTCATCATCCTCATTATAAACATGCCCTTGTGGCTCATCATCATTCATGCAACTCTCTTCTCCTCTGCACAGTGTGGAACAATTATTATTAGTAAGATTATCCATTGTATAGACCAGATGTCTAATGTACCATTATTTTTTTGTCTAATTGTGCACTGCTGCTGTGACATTTTGTGTTGACAGTCATGCACATAAAACATGATATATTTTTGGAGTCACCAAAGTGTCACCTAAATCATCGTGTCACCCAAGGAAATCTAAAACACTGCATGTAAGACTCCCTTAGATCATGGGTGATGTGGGCAAGTCTGGACACACCCCCTCTCTACTGTTCACAGGAAGTAGATTGTCTGACGACCTGCCTTCTGGCTACGATGATGTGGCGGACGCTGACGAACTTCCCCTCAAAGGTAAGAGGGGAAGAGGTGACCGGTCACATTGGACTGCATTCCTGTGGCTTATTTCTATGTTCTGCCTCTATTTCTGACCTCCCTTTCCTTGGAATAAGTTCTGCCCATCAGGGGGAAGTGAGGAAAAGAACCAATGAATTAAGTGAAGATGGGAAAATGGAATGAATGTGGATCAGGGAAATGGAATGTCCTTGTTGGGATGATGATCAAACGTCAGGTCTGAGTGATGTCAGTCACAGCCAAGGAAGATGTTTGGCTGATGGGGAGAACTGGATCCACAGTTTGATCAGTGTTGTGTCACACATTCTGAAAAACTACTTCCCAAGAGGATGTACAAATCCCTCCGTGCCTCAGTTATCTTTAAAAAATGCCTGACCCTTGTTTCCTCACGGCAAATTTGATGGACTAGAATGTCCCGAATGATGGCTGACCTCCATCAGTTTCTGGGTATGGTAAGGGACAAGGAGATATGAGGTGAAACATGAGTGATTGGAATGAGTGTCCTCAGGAGTATATCCTTTCCTTTAAGGCACTGTTCTGTCAGCTGTTCTGACCGGTATGCGACACGGAACATGATATCACAGTCCGCTCAGGCTGAAGACTGTTACTGTTCTACCCCTTACGTAGAGTCAGGTGAATTATTTATTTATTTATTTATTTATGCTGGGAGTTCGATTGAGAGCAAGCTCTCTTTTGCAACGGAGCCCAGTTATGAACCATAAAAACAACCAAATACGACAATAAAACAAACAGAAAACTACACAACACAAGTACATGCTTCATGCTTCATGGCAGACAATAAAAGACTTCTGAAACAATCAAATGAAATAAGTCCTTCCAATTTTAAAAATTGTTGCAGCCTATTCCATTTCTGAGGGGCATAGTACTGGAAGGCAGTTTTACCCAGTTCGGAATGAACCCTCGGGATATCTAAAACCAAATAATCAAGACCACGTTGATTGTACTCCCCCATTCTAAAATTGAGCAAACCGACAATATAACCAGGCAGCTTACCCAGCAATGCCTTGTATATAAAAAGGCAACAATGTTGCTCCCTTCTAATGGCCAATGAGGACCAACCAACCATTAAATATAAACTACAGCGATGCGCTCTTAAACCATCACCCGTTATAAACCTTAAAGCAGCGTGGTATACTGCATCAAGCGACTTCAGCGATGAAGAAGCAGCGTGCATATAGATTATGTCACCATAATCTATTCGTTGCCAGAACAATCCTCCTTCTGCAACTCTTCGGAAAGCAGGCTTTATTCCTATATAGCATGGCCAGCTTAGGTTTCAAATTCTTTGCCAGCTCATATATGTGCTTCCTAAAATTAAGTTTATCATCAACCCAAATGCCCTGGTATATGTAGCAAGGAACCCTTTCAATTCAAATTCCACTTATTGTAATAATGCTTCCATTATAAAATCTAGCATCGGGTTTCTGAGAAAATAGCATGAATTTTGTCTTCTCAGAGTTTAAAATTAGTTTGTGGTCTAAAAGAGCTTGTTGAAAGATTTTGAAATCTGACTGCAAATTTTGAAGAAGCAACTTCAGCAGAGGTGGCAGCTGAGTACATTACCGTATCATCTGCATATAAATGGATTGTACTACTAACAAAATTAGCACCAAAATCGTTAATAAAAAGTGCAAATCGCAGGGGCCCCAAGATAGATCCTTGAGGAACCCCCTTGTTAAGAAAAAAAGTCAGATTGATAGCCATCAGCTACAACTGCTTGACACCAACCGGAAAGATAATCTTTAAACCAATTTAAAGATTTAATATCAAACCCAACAGCACTTAACCACTTTATGAGTAGAGAATGGTCAACAGTGTCAAATGCCTTAGATAAGTCAATAAAAAGAGTGCAGTCTTGCTTATTGTCCAAGGCATAAACAATATCATTTGAAACCTTAGCTGCAGCTGACACAGTGCTGTGACCAGGTCTGAAGCCTGATTGAAACACATTCAGGACAGCATGGTCTGATAGAAATGATCGAATTTGATTATTGACCAGCTTCTCCAAAACCTTAGCGAAGCACGGCAGTTTTGAAATTGGCCGATGGTTATTTAGATCCTCAGAAGAGCCACCCTTATGTAAGGGTAGAACAAAGGCCGTTTTCCATAAGACAGGAATCGAACCAGTCAACAGGGATAAATTAAAAATATGCGTCAATATATTTGCAATTAAGGGTGAAGCCAGCAATAAAAGGCCTGGGTTTAATTTATTCGCACCAGTAGACTGCTTAGGATCAATGCTACGAAGAGCATCAAGCACTTCCCTTTTGGAAAAAGGACGCAAGGAAAAGCTGGTGGAATTATGGGGTACTGGCACAAAAGGCCTGTCATCACCGCTAGGGAGACCCGGCAATAACCCTAAATTTTCAAAGAGGAGACCTGCATTAACAAAATGTTTATTGAAAATATCACAAAATTCCGCCTTATCTGAAATAATAATCGAATCCTTGGAAATCTTACTGGGTAAAGTCGAAGAGGAGGACTGAGACAAGGACTTAAAGGTTCTCCAAAATTTCTCTGGATTGTTGCCGGAGTCAGACAAATTGGAGAGATAATATGACGCTTTGGCTTGCCGAATAGCGGTAAGGGTTCTATTACGAAGGCAATATGTTGCCAATATGTTGTAAAAATGTTGCCAGTCAGACTGCAACCCAGAAACACATGCTTTTTTCCATGCAAAATCCCAAGGTTTTAACAGCTCCGAGATATCAGGGGAAAACCAGGGATTCACCCTACTCTTCACCCTTAACTTTTTAAAGAGGGCATGCTTATCCGCCACAGTATTGAAAGACTTAATACAATTATTTAACGCCAACTCAGGATCAGGAATAGCAGTAGAGTAATGCATGTCGCTCTGAAACAAGTCATGCAAAAATGCTTGTTCCGAAAAATATTTAAAATTTCTTTTTACTATAACCCTGGATTCTGATTTTTGAATACTATTATTGCTGACACAAGCTACAGGGCAGTGGTCACTAAAATCAAGAGGAAAAATGCCATTAGCTTTAAAATTATGCGGCCTGTTAGTTAAAATAAGATCTAAAAGAGTAGCTCTATTAGGATCCTTAGGGTCAGGCCTTGTAGGACGCGAAATCAGCTGAGACATACTCAAGTTAGTGCAGACATCTTTTAAGCTATTTGAAGCATCGGAGAGCCAGTCAATATTCAAATCACCGAGTAATATGATTTCTGAGTTTTCATAAGCAGACACCAAATTTGCTAAATTATCAATTGCATCGGATTGAGCCGATGGAGGACGATAGACCACCATTACCTAACCCAACACTCAAAGCTAAAAATTCAAAGCACCTGTACAACGATACAAAGTTTAAAAAAGAAGCCGTAAAATATTCCTTCACGTAAATGGCCACACCGCCACCCCTAGAAGGTCTGAATCTGTCACACCTAAATACATTGTATCCCTCAAGGGAAATCACATCATCTTTAACCTTGCCAGACAGCCAAGAACACAGTGAACACAAAAATATCAGCGTTCGTCTGCAGAGCCCAAACTTTGATTAAATCAATCTTTGAGGGGAGACTACGTACATTCATGTGGATAATCCCCAATCCTCAAGGTGATGACAGAGAAATGAAGACTAGGGCTGGATTTATATTTGAGTGTCTGATTTAATGACCACAGTTGCATAAAATGGACACCATGCAAAACACAAAAACTGTTCTAGTCGCTCATTCTAAGACCTTCAGCAAAATGCATATAATGTGATATTTTCGATTTGCTGTCCATTTATAGCATGTGTGGAAGGAACTATTAATATGTACAGGGTTTGATGGAGCATTTACTGCCATCCAGATGCCTTCTTTAAGGGAAGGCTTTGCTCATTTCAGCCACTAGCAACACCAAACAAAACACCATACTCTGCTCATATTACAACATCATGGCTCCATTGTAAAAGAGTCTGGGTGCTAAGGTGGTCTGCCTACAGTCCAGACCTGTCACAGATTCACAATATTTGGCGCAATATGAAATTAAAAATATGACATATGTCTGCAAAGTATTGAGCAGCTGAAATCGTACATGAAGCAAGAATGGGAAAACAGTTTTGCTTTCAAAGCTACAGCAGTTGGTTTCCTTAGTTCCCAAAGGCTTACAGAGTGTTGACTGAAGAAGATGTGATGTAACACAGTGGTAAACATGCCCCTGTGCTGCTGGCATCAAATTCAAAATGTGCACTTATTTCCTAAAAACTATAAAATGTCTGTTTCAACATGTGATATTTTGTCTTTGCACTAAATTCAAATAAGTATACTATTTAAATGATTTGAAAGTCATTGCATTGTTTTTTTTTAAAATGTAACATAGCATCCCAACTTTTTTGGAAATGGGGTTGGGGTACTTTTTTGGAAATGGGGTACTTTATTACTATCCAAAAAATGTTTAATAATTAGCAGCTCAAATTGCTGAGTTCAGATTTTAAGCCTTAAGCCTCACGTCATCACAAGTCTGTTTGCATTCAGGGGACCTGCAAACGGAGGAAACGCCAGACTATGATGATGTCATCACTCCGGATAAGCCTGCAAAGAGCGTGGCAGGTGTGTCTTGATTGGTTGTTGGTATGATGCTGCAATTTCTCCTCAATATCACCGTTAGGTGTTTGTATTCAGCTGTGAATAGAGATGTGGAAGGTAAGTCATGTTTTGTCCTTTTAAGAAGTATACCACTTGTACATAACTGTAATGATTCCTTTGCACAAAACAATTCTTGTGGTTTTATGTTTTGTGGGGAAATCTTGGGCATGGTCGAGCCTTTCAGAGTTGTCCCACCAATAATGAGTGACACCAGTATTCTCACTGTGCAGTAAAAGCGGTGTTCCCATTTTAACCAGCACTGCTGCTGCGCCTCTTTGTCTGTTTAAGGGGAGCTGGTGGAGGGAGATGCACCAGAGTACTATGATGATGTCATCCAGGAGGGCCCAGGTGAATTTTACTCTATAGATCAATGTGAAATGAAACACAATCCATGAGTGAATTTCCCATCTTTTGCTTTTGAGATTTTTGTGAGTCTTGCTGCAATTGTGTAATTTGTGGTTTTGGAATGAAGCATGAAATGTCAGGAAATTCACTGACTTCTGCTCGTGGTAAAAAATGCTCGGCTGTAAGTTGGGGAAGGTCATTCCTGAACATAGATGATAAGTTTTGACCTGTTTTCAATAATTTTTTCTCCATAAATAAAGCTTTCTAATTATTAGAGCAATCATCTGGCATGTAAACATGCAGCCTCCCTCTGCATGCAATATCAGGGTGATTAAAGGAGAAATCCGGTGTGAAATTCACTTGGGGTGTATCGAAACATGATAATGAAAACTAACTTTTGTCGAATACTCCACCTCCGTATGCACGCAACATTTTGAAATACATGGCTTTTTAGCCGAAGCTCCCAACAGGCTTAAAATGGTAGTAAATTGGACATAGCGTTGCCATGCAAAGAAATCGCCATTTTTTCATCATTAACAAGGCTCCAGTAGCTCCACACTTCATCGCTAGAATTCCAAGGGCCCTAACATTTAAAACGAGGTACTGAGAACTTTGAAAATGCACAGGTAGTTTATTAAAAAAGACAGTACCTTGAGGTAGTTTCCAGTCGTCTCCATCCTGAAAGTCACGATAAGTCGATTGACGAGCACGAATGAATAGATTACAATCTGTTCAAAGGTTCTATTTATGAGGTACCCTTTGCTTTACAAAACAAGAACCAGGTGACATCTAGTTAATGGTGGACCTTGTCGTACAGGTAAATCAGGGAAATGTGAAAATTTTATGCTACAAGAATTATGCAGCAGATAGGAAGATATTTCTGTCTTTATTACAACAAAGGCAGTGTTTCAGAAGACTGATTTCATAAATTGATGAAAAAGGGCAGTCACACACTTGTAGCTACAATGCAATAATATGTCAGGGGTATATAGTTATATACCAACAATTCCGTCCGTCCAGCCATCATTCCATCATTCCGTCCAAAGACATTATTTGTCTGATCGATTTCGCGAATATTATTCATTGTATTCTTTTCTAATTTGGCACACACATTCTCTACCACAGGGAGAGGGTGCAGTGCAAGGTGTCAGTCATCTGGAATGATTTTTCACAAAACTATAACTATTTTCCTCTTTTTGGACTTAAAATTTTTCAAGTGGGTTCAATGTCAATTTGTCCAATTGATATCACAAATATTATACAACCCCAATTCCAAAATAGTTGGGTGTAAACTGTGAATAAAACCAAAATGCAATGACTTTCAGATCACATGAGCCAATATGTGATTAACAATAGCACATAGATTATTATTTCAAATTTTCAGGCAGCACCAGGTTTCAATAAACCTAAGACACAGGCAATAAAGGGTGGAAAAAGCTATTAATATGTAAGAGAATCAGCTGAAAGAACATTTAGCAAGTAATTAAGTTAACTGGCATCAGGTGTGTAACATGACTGGCTATAAAAGGGATGTCTTAACCCCTTTTCGCAGAAGCCAAATTTGGCTATTTATGGGTTACCCAATTTAATGCCGTATAATTCAAGATTTAAGCTTCAGAAAGAGGAAAAATGTGGCTTTACTCAGAAAAGACACTTTCAGCATTTAGAACTAGATGATGCACACTCTATAGAGATGCTAACCTACGCCTCTTGTTGACCTTGACCTTTGACCTTTCAACCTCAAAATGCAAATTTGGACAGGGTACCCTAGGATCATGTACCCCACAAAGTTTGGTCAACCTAGCTTCAGTGGTGGCCAAGCTGTCGCGCGGGCAGACGCAGACACACACACACACACACACACACACACACACACACACACACACACACTCACAGTGCTAAACTGTACATCCACGCCGCCTTGTCTGGCGTGGGTTATTACATCGTATTTCAGTTTATTTTCATGATTTTGGGGGAGAAAATTGACTGCAAACAAAAAAAAATCTTCATCAGGATTCACCATTAAAATGGCAAAAAAAACAACTGGTTTAGCATGTGTAATGTGAATAGAAGCCATTAGATGGCAGTATTTACCTTTTTTTTGTTAAGCCCAGACTGGAGATAGGTTTGGGCATGTTTTAGGGATGTTTGGAACAAGTCCCAGAGAAAAATTTAAAAAAAAGCCTAAAGGGTTGGAGAAGTCTGCAAAAGAGTATATAAGGAGTAAAATTGAGACAGTAAAGTAGTAGGAGAAATTGCAAGGAGAAGGATACATGTGACCAGACCTGTCATTCTGTTCAAGACCTGTGAAGCTTTTAATGGATTTTTGCCTGTGTTAGAGCATTTTCCTCACCCAGGACATCACCAAGCAACCCACCAAAGGGACTGTAAATATTTCTATTTTTGTATATAATCAATCTTGGTCTGTAGAGTAGTGTGTTGTTAGTTGCCTTTGTTAAATTAAATGTGTTTAAGTTTTAAAATTTTTGTCTGTCATCCTTTGCTGTTGTTAATGTCATAACAAATTGGGGCCATAACACATGAATTTATCAATATAAGGGCAGCGGAACATCAGTGGACACCAGTAACCTCTCCAAACACAAAACAATGCCTTTTCTCCATAATAAAGTTTAGAGTTTTGTCCATTTTCCTTCTAAGTCCCCCAAGCCAACTCACACAGTCGTTAAATAATCTGCTGATTAAACGGTCAGGACATTCACTCTGCAATGAAACCAGCGGTTCCGACTTCCAAGCTCACAAACTCATTTCAACACTTATAAGGAACAAGTACAACTCACTACCTCAGTAATATCTGAATTCTGAAACATACCTTATTTTAACTGAACAGACATTCCACTTTCAGGGAAGATCAAACAACTCACGCCTCTTGTTGACCTTGACCTTTGACCATTCCACCTCAAAATGCAAATTTGGACAGGGTACCCTAGGATCATCTACCCCACAAAGTTTGGTCACCCTAGCTCCAGTGATGGCCGAGCTGTCTCACGGACAGAGACACACACACACACACACACAGACGGTGCTAAACTGTATACCCACGCAGCCTCGTCGGGCGTGGGTAATAATTCCCATTGACCATGTCCTTATCTCATTGAAATCCTGTAAATGTATCTTTACACTTCAAGGCCAGTTTTGCGAGTGTTTCTTTTTCTATAAATTGTGTCCATTTCAGCTGCGCAATGTGCGCAACGTAGACAGGATAGAACCGAGCCTGCTGATACACATAGAGGATAGAAAGCAGCGCACTGTCTAAAGCGAAGATCGAAATGTGACTCGTTGTTAACATTAAAGTGCAGCGGAGAAGTGACGTTAACGTGACCGAGGCTTTTACCTTTGATAAAATAATTGCTTGGAAGTTATCGCCGTTATAAGAAACGTCGATGAATGTCCATATAGGTTATCAAATTACACCCGAGTTGACTATTTGACATCAACCGAATTGTTAAGGTATATTGAATCATATGGCTAATGCCAACGTTGATAAAAGGAAGCGCTCGTGAAGCCTTTCTCCTCTCCTTGTCTTTTGAAGCTCTGTATAAAACAGACAAAGCGACTTGTCCAATGTTTTAAATATTATGCGGGTAAGAAGTATTGTCGTTGAATGTCAATTACAAGTAGCTAGCTAGCTTGTTAGCCACCTTTTTAATTTCATTTGCCACTAAGTAAATGCAGTCCTCGCCATGCCAAGGTAGCTCGCTGGTGTCCGTTATCAATCGCTAGCGTTCGCTTTCAGTCAGCGGTCTGGTTAAGTCAATGCGACGGCTAATTAGCTAGCTAACATGAAACGCAATTTTTTTCTATTAAAGTGACAACTTTGCGTTTATACGTTTACTATCGCATGAAATGTTTTGTTCGAGCTCTTCAAATAAATATTGCTCCAAAAGGCAGCCGCTAATCTCGGCATTTTCTCGCTTGTAGCAACTTATTTGAAATTGGCCTCGTAGGAAACCATTCATTTTTATGAAGAAGTTGGGTGTATCAATATGGCGGCCAGGTGGTTCACTTTCAATAATGTAAATAAGACGACAATCTAGTGTTGTAAATATATATATACATCTATGAGCTAAATACAGTGGCATGCTAGCTATGTGCGACAGCTGCGTCTAGCTTGCTCAGTTCGTTAGCTAGTAGAAGGGCACTTTCGTGAGTTGGCGTCTCTTCTTGTGCGGTTTCCATGGGAAAGCAGCAGCCGAACTTTCTGGCGGTTAGTGTGTGCAGGCGCCACGCTGTTGCCATCTACTGGTCCGTATGAGCAGTGCTCCAGTCATGACAACTTCCGGTAGTCCAAAACAATTAAACTGGCCATTTTCAATTTGTTTCTCGTGCTATATTCTATTTTCTTTTGAGAAATGAAAATTGAAAATCAAAATGTTATTTGACTTTTCTTCACTCATTTCAGACAATAAAAAATAAACTCAAACTGTATTTCAATTTTAATGTTTATATTTTAAAACAAAAATCAAATATCCAGTTGTTTTTCTATTTTTGATATCCGTTTTCATACATTATATCCAATTACCAAAAGAGAGACGGACCTCTGAAAGTCATTGCGCTTTGATTTTATTCACAATTTACACTTTGTCCCAACTATTTCAGAATTGGTGTTGTACATTGGATTCTTTTCAAATTTGGCACGCATACTCTCTACCACAGGGAGAGGTGCAGTGCAAAGTTTCGGCCATCAAGGATGATTTTTTACATAAATATCACCGGTTTCCTGTTTTTGGGCTTTGACATTTTCAAGTGGGTTCAATGTCAATTCGTCTGATTGATATTTCAAATATTATTGAATGGATTCTTTTCAAATTTGCCACACAGTTTCTAACATATGGAGAGTGCAGTGCTAAGTGTCATAGATGTGTTGTTATTTTTGTCAAAATTGATTTTCAGAATGTGATAATTTCTATAATCACCAACAGAAAAAGCATGATTGGGGACATCGGGGGTATTTGTAAGCTCTGCTTACTTTTTCACTTGTTTATTTAATTACAAATGGTTTCAATATAAGTCTTCAGGCAAGTTAATCATCCCTCAATGCCCTGAAGACAACTTTGGCTGTTTTAAACGGAAGCCGTTTTATAAATAAGTTATTGCATTGTGACCTCCATTGTGCGACTAACCGTCTTCACCACTTATCTGCAACCATGCAACAATTGTTCATTTGCAAAGACTAACTGGGATATTGTAAACCAATAGTAGGTGTTTTCCGCAATCTGATTGGTTAATTACCCTTGTCGAATAGTGTTCGACATTCCTGAAATGACAGGACCTTTTCACCTGCTCATGAATACATTAGCATGCAGAGGTGTATAATCCAGGGGTCAGAAAGTAAAAATCCTACCATGTTTTCATTCCAACCGTAAATTCCTGTCAGCAGATTTGACTTGTTAGTTTTACCACCCAGCTGAAGAATAGTGTCAGCTGCCAGGTTTTTTGTGGCTGGAATAATATCCTGGGATGGACTTTTACTTTCTGAACCTGGATTATACACTAACGTTGTCGGTTTTAAACTAAATTTGCGGGCGTTGAATTCCAATGAATCCCGGAAATTTCAAAACGTAACTATTTATCTTCATAATGACAAAGGGTCAGAATTCCAGGGGTCAGAAAGTCCTGCCGTGTTTTACTTCCAGCCATGAGCTCCGGCAGCTGATTTTCCCTAATTAGATCAACCCCTGGGCTGAAGGGTTACTGCAATATTAGATCCAGGCAGTTTCAACAGAATACTGGAAAGGACTTTTACTTTCTGGAGCTGGATTGCCCAAATCTGAACATCAATATGTCTGGCAAAAATTCTACATTCCTGTTGCACATAAAACAGCGCATATTAGTTATGCTTATGGTGCCGCTTTTTGCCATTGTTTGGAGGTTGATTTTCTTCGGAAGATGTTTCCCATTTAAAATGATGTTTTTTAAACACTGAAAACATTTTGAATAGGTTAAATGCCAGCTTAAAATGAATTTAAAAAAAAAATAAAATTAAAATAAATAATTGAGTGCTTCTTCCAATTCCCTCTGTTCTTGCGGAGCTTGGGGATCCGTGCTGCGCCACTTTTCAGATCACTGCATGTAGCTCATGTGGCAATTTTTTTAGAACTTCACAGGTGAAAAGATCATGACCTCAGATTCTTGTAAGCAATTTTTCATCTTGTTTCTACTCAGCCATTTCAACAACCGACTTCCATCCATCAAATTTGAACATAGTCATTCCCTGAGAAGTCCAGCTTCCTTACACTTTCATCCTTTTTCCGCTCCTTGGATCCGTAGAATATGCAGTCTGGACTGAAGATTGTGCACTCTCCAGAACTTCCTTTTTTCTCTCTCTTTTAATATCCCACCAGATGAAATAACTAGTGAGATCTTGGATATTATCCTGTCCTGTGTTTACTTGTCACTTAATGAAAGGTCAGATGACATTGTTAATTTTAGTCTGACATGAATACTTTTTACACCAAAAGAAAGCTGAAAACCCATGCTTCCCAATGAGATATAATGTGATGGAGATATTTGAAGTACCAAATGTCTAATCCTTATAATAGTCATAATAATAGTCATGCTTTTAAGTTATGCAGGGGGTCATATTTTAATGAAATATCTCATTTTACATACAAATTAAGATATGCATATGGTTGAAAAGCAATCGATTTAGTGTAAATAGAGCTTTCATTTGGTGTCTTAAATGTCACATTTTCTTCAAATGTGATGATATAGACAGTGGCCGATACGGAATCAGTTAGACACCAGAAGCGGGGTGAAGGGAAATGAGGATTTATTTAAAACAAAACAGGCACGAGGGCCAACAAAAAACTTGGCCCAAAGGGTTGCAAAAGACAAACTAAGGTAAGCTACACAGAGCTGAGAACTAAAGAGCAAAAACGGCAAGAACAAAAAACCACTGGAAACTCCAGGGAGATAAGCAAGAACAGAAATAATCAACGATACTAAGGCTATATACAAAAACGAGAACAAGGCTTGGGACCATGAACGTGAGCGTGAACTAGAGAACAACACTTGCACATGGAACGAGACTTGGAAACAAGAACTTGAACGAGGAGCGAGACACTGTCTGCCAGCCAACTTCCACCGCATCCAGATAAAGGCTTAGAAATCATGACACATGAAGGGCAACACCTGGAGAAGGAGAAACAAGAGGCATGGCAAGATCAAGACATGGACAGAGATTGGATGACAAGACTTGCTCATTAAGAGAATGAGCGTGCTCAGCTTAAGTACCAATTAAGTATGCAGTTTGGAAGCAAGCATGAATGTTAAGAACAGAAAAGCACTGCAAGATCTTGAAATAGCAAAGCAGGAATCATGACAACAAAATCCCTGTCTAAATTAGTAATATTAGTAATGTGCCTGTCTAAGAATTACACCACCCAGTGAATGTTAGTAAATGTTAGTAACTTAAAAACAGTTAATTGTCAATTACGCTTAGAGAGCCCCGAATCAGCGCAGCACAGAAGGAAGAGGGAAATACCAAAGCCAACCATAGCTCAGAAATGTGCAACAACGAAGGCACGGGGCGGAACGCAGACAAGCGGTGGAGTGGCATGGCAGACCTGGCAAAAACAAAAACATGGAAAAGTAAAAACATGGACATGGAATGTGAAATATGAAATGCTTGACCCGGATACAAGAAACTGTTAAAACTGTGACATGAACTATGAAACTGAACTATGAACTATGGAACATGAAACTGTTAAAACCATAAGCAATACTGTTCTGGCCAAAGGCCAGAACCCCGGAACACAACAGTGGCGGCCTTAAGCATCTGGGGGATTGTTTCAAAAGCAAATGTGGGGCCCTATAAAACATGAGAACTTCATAATTTTGATGAATGAAGGCTCACCCCTAGCCTGAAATTTCAACATTTCTGGAGAAACTTGTATATTTGTGATATTAAAATATTGGCAATAAAATATAAGCATGTGTAAATGTAATAAATTTCTCAAAAACTGAAATGTGTAACTTACCCCAACAAGTGCACAGGGGAGCATGCTGGCCCATGGCCTAAAGGCGATGCAAACTAATCCAAGCATAAAAGAAAAGATAAAACGCATTAACGCGTCTGGATGGGTAAATAAATGCTCGCCACTTGGCAAAACTTAAAAAAAGACCAGCCTCTGTGCAAGCCATGTGCAAGCCACTCCAGACACTAAAATGTAGGGCCTATATGCATAAGAACTGAAAAAGTGAGTTTTTACCTGCTTTGCCGAAGGGAGCAGGGCTAGGAATGGCTTTTTCACTTCCGGACCCAAAGTCTGAAAAATGCTCGGAGGACAAAAAAATCGCCAAACTCATCAAATAGAGCAGCTGAATTTTTATTGTCCAATGACTGTCCATCATTCCATCTGTCTGTTCATCCGAAGTAACGATATATAATTGGCTCAGGAAGTAATAATTTGGTATGATGATGTATCTTCACCTAAGGCAGCTCACAATTGAGAACGGACGCGCTTCGTCAAAATGCAAGATGGCCGCCGCCATTTTTGTAAAAACGACGTTATCAAGATAACGCGAAAAATAAACGTTGTAGGAATTTTTAATTTGGTTTGCTGATGTATCTTGACCTAAGGCAGTTTACTTTTGAAAATGGGCACGCTGCGTCATTTTCTGATTGAAAATGATATCAAAACGTCAAAATCCAAGATGGTCGCCAAACAACATTATTGAGATAACTGGCAAAATAGTGGCTGACCCTAGGCAGGTCATTATTGAAGATGAGTGTGCTACGCCAAAATCCTTCCTTGTTTATCTTTTTCATATGGCTACATCTATCTATCATCATCATTGTCATCATCATCATAACAATTCACCATCACTCAATCAATGCAAATTTTATTCACCAAAGCATACTTTGACATAACACCCGCGCAGCGACGCAGGTTCAGTGACTTCACACTTGTTCATTATATACTCTTCCAAAAACTAAACCATATACTGTTTTTAGCATCAATTTATTATACATGAAATGTTTTGACAAATGTGGAAAACATATTGAAAAGAAAGTGTAATCAATAATTCAATATTTGTATATTTTCTTTTTTTGAAGAGTATATTTCAATATGTTTTCCACATTTGTCAAAACATTTCAGGTATAATAAATTGATGCTAAAAACAACGTATAGTTTCTTTTTTGGAAGAGTATACGTCACCTTTTAGCTCGGTTGTTGTTACGAGGTTTCTATGAGTTTGACTATTATTGTGTGAATTATTACTCTCTTAAGTTAAAAACATTTCAGATTTTGATGTCGTTAATTCGGGTAAAAAGTTTCTACTTCCAGTCTGTTATATTAGCGCTGCCTGTTTCCATGACTGTTCAGCTTAGAGACCCTCCTTATGTGGTTTATTGCAGGTGATCATGTGTCTGACACAGAAAATTATGATGATGCTGTTACTCCGGACTGGATTCAGATGGGTGAGTTTCTATAAGATAATCCTGCTCTATGACACATATACCCATCATCGTTTAGAGTGTAATATAAAATGTATCAGTCCACCCTATTTTAGTCCATAGATGGGTTCTGGAAAGTATCTTCAGAAGTGGCTTCCATGGCAAATTTGAAAATATGTTTGGTTACCTTCTGTCATGCAAACTTTTCTGAAAATAAACAGTTAAATGTAGCACACAGAGACATACCAAAATAAGCTTAAATTACAGTGTTCCTGTCAATAGAGCACTACAAGTTTGGAGCTGGTATTCGGTAAAAATGGGCCTTTTCCTGACTCTGTGTCTGTTTGTCTTCTCACTTGTCCCCGTAGGAGGAAAAGGTCTGACCACTGAAAACCCTCCAACTTTTAGTGGGAGGGACTATGATGATGTTGGGGAGGGGCTCCCTGAAAGAGGAGGAGAGTATTGAGATTGACAGGTCCTTTGATGGAAGTTTCCACAACTAAGTTTACAAAGCAGAGCGTACCAGGACGCATTTACCCTGTTTTACAGAGGCTATCAAAATATTCTTCTTGTGGCGTCCCATTGCGGCGATCATCAGTCCAAATGTAGCCCTGTTTTTTTTTTTTATATCCAAGATAATTAACAAGTTAACTGAACAATTAGTGCTTCTTATTGGCCACTCTGCCTTTACAGCTGACCTCCAGGTAAAGGGTGGGTGGAAAACCAGCAATATTCAGCCTTCGAGGGCTGAGTTCATGATCCCTGCTATATAACTGTGGTCACTAAGACATTTCCTGATCTGTCAACCTGCATATTTTTTCTCCTGTTGGCTTTGGTAAATAAGCGATTCAGCCGAACTTAATTACAGTAGGTCTCTTAGCTTGTTCATTTATCATGACATTGGAAGTGCTGGTATTTGCATGAAAGTAATTCTGCTACATTTGCTGGATGATGATGTCATGACAGTGCGGACTATTCCCAGTAACAGTAGCCCACTTAAATATGAAACGAGTCGAATGTATTTTTTTCAGGGAGCAAAAATGAAAACAATAAGCTTCAGCCTGTGTGACAATGAACTGAACCATTTGTGTGCATTTCCTGCTTACCAGTTTAATTTTGTTGCTGCCCTGTTCATTGTGTGTGTAAGAGTCGTCCATTCTGGCTCTCAGATTGATGCACTGAAGTGTGATTAACTGATCCGCACTCATGCAGCTTCCCAAGGATCATATTTTGTTCTGTGCAGCCAATGAGTTTTTGGTCCTTCCCTCTGAGCAGAGTTAGAAAAAGGTAATGACTGCAGCGACTATTTTATAACTATTTTAGTGCTGCTTGTTTCATAATACTTTTTATAACTACTGATTTCACAGTGTATTGCTTTCATGACAACTCAAGCTATTTCAATATAATATTTTCCTTCGTACATTTAAAAATCTTGCTAATAATAAAATAGTTAATTTTGCCTTTTTTGCTGTCTTTTTTCATCTTTTTACAAGAAATTAGAAAAATTTGGATTCATTTGGATTCGTCATCTTTTTTTCTGGTAGCATTTTATTTTTTAAAAAAACCTTGTTTTGCAAAAATGTTCCAAATTGGTTTTATTTTCATTCTTAAACAATGGCAATATTTTAAAAATTATATTTGGAATAAAGCTGAAATACTTTGAACATTGTTCATATATATATATGTGTGTGTGTGTGTGTATTTTGTAATTTAATGTACTTATTACTTTAATGTTTTCCGTAGTAATGGTGGCGTTTCCTATATAATTCAAGTAGAGTTAGCCGGGGAAAGCCAAATTTTCTTCAACGTGGGAATCGGGACATTTAGAAAATGATGACGGTGTAAAACCCCACAAAACATTACCAAAATACGGACATTGCAGAGGGCTGAAGGTTTCACATGTTCTTTTTGGCTGGCGTTAATTCAAGCAACTTCCTGGCTGGTGTGAATCACAATAAAATGGATATTTTTCTCCGTCAAAAGACGGGGCACAAAAACACAACGGTTACAATTCATCTGACTCCATAATGCATTTAGAATACCAAATTTAGTTATATCCACGTTAAATATCTGACTCCAAATTAGAATTAGAATTGATAGTTCGGGGGGACAGGTTAAAAACGTAGCTGCCAGATCTTAGGTCGGTGATAGTTCTAGAGGATGGAAGAAATTACCATGATAGTAGCATTGAGGCATAAACAAAGCAGCACTGAGCATAAACAAACCACGAACCCAGGTTTATGCGCACCAAAGGACCCCTTAAAAAGATCGGCAGGGTACCGGCTTATATCGTTAAGACCAGGGGTAACTTTAAGAGCCGAATCCTCAGGACCTGTACTACATAAACCCTTTAGGGGTTTAATCTGCAATCTAACTTAAATCCGAACATCAGCTAGCTAGTCTGGAATGGTAAGGAATCGCCCCCTAAGTACCGGTCGTAACAAGGCTAGAAAGAATGTACTAGTGTTAAAAGTCATGGAAACCACGCAAGCTGGAAGGAATAACAATAATCAGCAGGTAGGCACAAACTAAGATCAAACAAATCAACGTTAAGCCAATTGCAAGTAACACACAATTTAGAAAGAGAAAACAAAGTCATACTTGGAAAAATGGAGGCCAGCCATGTGCCTGGGGAGAACTCGGATGCCATCTCTCCCCGCCTACCTAAGTCCGCTACTTACCCACAGACCCAGGAACGCAGAGAGAGCTGGGATGCGACTCTCCCGAATTGAAAGACTAGTCACGCCCTTCCGCACGCGGGGAGATCAAAATACGATTCTCCCCAATGGTTAGAATCTCTTTGTTTTAAGCCGAAACCACACCTTTGATCCAGGCGGGGAACGGGGTGGGGGGGGAGGGGGGGGATAATAAAACCATCTAGCATAGAGAGGAGAGTGAAATCTGACCAATTTTTAGGAGTTTGGGAATGAAAAGGCCTTAAGATGAATTATTATATAGTTTAATTGGGATATAAATATATCAGTGATTTCTTCACAGGATATTGAACATATAAACGTATTATGAAGTTCCCAGAGATATAGATTATTTTAAACAGATTAATATAACTGGACTTTAAATTCATTGGGGACAGTGATATGACTCCCTCAGGAGCATTGTGGCAGCCAGGGCTTTGCGACTACGCCCTCCGCTGAGTAAAACCAGAGATACTACCCCCCACAGGCAGGCTGCAGGAACATCCAAGGTTATAAAAGTTTTACTGCTAGCTCTGAATCAAGCTTATCGGCCATTGGTTCAGATACTACAACGGCATTGCGTCATTTCTCGCGTGCGCCTTTTATTTATCGGATTTCCAAGTGCCTAATATAATGACTCTGACTATGTGGCAAACTTACTCTGATGAAGGTCTCATGACCGAAACCTCAAACTAAGCCATGCCAAGTAAATTTTGGTTATCCTGCAGAGCAAGCAGTGCTGCGCTTGTCATTCCCTAAACTAGATACAAGAGTAAGCACAAAGTGTGGGCGATCAATGTAGAAAAGCCAAACACCCAATAACCTTCACACAGAGATCAAACGAGGCAAAGTAGAGGAATAGCACTGCAAGTTTAAAGCAGGGTAAGTACAGTAGTTCTCATACTTTTGTTTCCATTACTGAACTAGAAATAACACTGGATCCAATATACTTTGTTACAAAGTTGGCCATGAGTCAGACAACCTACTAGCTAGATTTTGTAATAAATCATATTACGCAATGCACCTAACAACATTAGACATCATCAAGTTATTAATCTAGCGTTCATTGTATCAGCGTTTTCCTCCAAAACAATTTCAATGACAGGCTAACTTTACTCATTTCGGCTCAGCGGCTGACATTCTGAATCCGATTGTAGCTAGTTTGCTGGCTAGCTACCAAGCCAACTTTTCTACATTCAAGTTTCTGAGCAGGTTACATCACGCTATTACAAAAGCCTTCACCATCTGGCTAAATTTTTAATGTTATCTCATGTTGTGAATGTCTGTGCTGGGTGAATCATGTTCTCAGCAGAATAGATACTGGTTTGTGGCCACATCTGGTATTGCATGCTGAAGTCCACTGGGGAAAAACAATACTATGTGAATGTATACATCAATGATGCAGCTGGTGTAATTCTGTCTTCTCAGCTAAACATCTGCATAGACTGTTGGTAACTAACTAGTGCAAACAAGTTGCAAACCACTCCAGTCCCCAAATCATTGTGTAAAAGGCTAAAAATCAAGAAGTCTCCAAGACAAAACATTTATTTTTCTTTCTTTCTCTCTAAATAAACATCACTCTTTTGGCGAGTAATCATTTTTTCCTAGTAGGCTATATTTTCTTCTGACCTGTGCATGCGAGGTTTTGGGTCTGACCTCTGCAGTGGTGTAACATCTAATTTCATCTCGTCAATTAAACATATGCTACGTTAACTCCTGCGATTCAACAAGTAGCTACGGGAACAAAATTAAAAGGATTTTTGTTATCATCACTTACAATTGAGTTTACGAGTCAAAATCTATAATTTTTTAAATGACAATTAATAACATGGTGTATATAATAACAAGAATTATTTTTGCACGACAGATTGCATTCAAAGTCAGTGCAAACGTGCGTATTCACGTCTTTGCAATGACTTTGAATGTAATCTGTCGTACGAAAAATTTGTTTCATGTCCCGCGTGAAAGCAGCTTTCTTCAGAGGAGACACTTCTCTCGGTTATGATGTGGCTTTGAGAAGGGTATAAAATACACCCCTTCGACCACCCTCTCGGGATACCTCGTATCAGGGTTAAATTTACCCCAAGCGCAGCGTTTGAGCATTTTTTTAACTTAGAAACATTTTAAAACTCCATAAAAGCGAACGATTCGGAGTTTCCGTAATGCATTTCAATAGAAGTTCAGGCTCAGAATGTCAGAGTATATGGGGAGAGAATACGCACTGTGATTGGCTCATCACATGTGAGGCCGAGGCTTAGCCGTAGGTTAATTAGCTTAATACATTTAAGCAATTGCAGTTAGAATAACAGTTGTGTGGCATGTCTCCTCTTTGCGGTAAGCTGGCGGTAGTCGCTAACTGCAAAGAGTTAATGGAGCAGTGAACGAGTTAATGGAGACAATGGCTTGAAACTCCCGAGTCAGCAAAAAGAATCTCGAGTTTTAAACGATTCATTGATGAGTCGCACATCACTATTCCACACTTGATTGACTAATAGAATTGTTTGACATAAATAAATAGCTAATTATTAATTATCTGTGCTCCCCAATGATATGAAACATTTTAGTTTCCCTCTTGGCTTTTTTTTTAATTGGAGGTGAGTTATGCTCCTTTGAAAGTAAACTAATAACAGTCTGCTGTTCTTTTGGACCCAGGACTACTGAGGTTAGTTTCAGTCATAGTCCGACCCTTAACATGTATTTTCAATGTATGTAATTTAACACATATCTTTCAATTAACTAAGGAATCGTCCCAAAAATCTAGCAAACGCATGTGTCTCTCTGCTGAGAGTGTTGCTCTACACAAGTCACTAAATACCTGTTTGGGCGAAAACCTGCCTCCTGCTGGTACAGCCTACGGTTATACAGTTATATGTATTCAAAACAGCACTAAGTTTTTGGGTGAGTGACGACTCGGGGCATATACCCCGAAATGTGTGTTAATGTTGCAACTCAGAAGCCCGAGCCGCATAGTGGATTTTGGGATCAGGAAAGAGGAATTCCAGGTTAAAATGAATTGATATTTCACTATGTGAATCACAAAATGTATGGCTGAACTTGATGGGTAGAATTACTATTAATATGCAAATTTGCCAGAGGAGCCCATGTTAAAGAACGTCCATTTCCACCACAAAGATGAAAACACCAATGAAACAAATGAGGACATAATCACTACTGGGAACAGTGACATCGGTAACTCTACGTTCTTCATGTTCGCAAGCCAAGAAAACCAATAAACCCATTCAGCCAGACACTTCGCTGGCACCTCAGTTAAAACCATGAAATCAATAAATAGAAATTGATGAAGTAATGGTTCTCCACTACCTGTGATAATGCCATAAGCACATTAATCACTGTCTCTCAGCTAAATGGTACTTAAAGACGTCATTTTTGCAACCCTATCTAAGGCTACGTTCAGACAGCAGGTCTGGATGCACAATTCGGATTTTTTGGAGAAATTGAATTTTTTTTTGTGTCTGCTCATTCATATTACACATTATATGCGACTTCTATCAGTTTTGAGCATAAACTGAATGCGACACTGAAGTGACTCGCATGGTCCTGAGGTAATACGTGATCATGCAGGCACACACTGCTTGTTTATGGAAGTAAATACGGAGGCATGTCTCCTCGGCGCGTGCGGCACTGATAAAGTAAAGGTCGGATAAATGCGCCCTGGCCATTCAGACAGCAGTCGCATTGCAAAATATCAAATACGTATCAGATTTAGGACCACATATGAAAGTGGTCTGGGTCGTTTTTAAAAATATCGGATTTGTGCTGTTCAAACTGTCTTTAACAGATCGGATACAGGTCACATACGGGCAAAAAAATTGGATTAGGGCCACATTTGACTGCTGTCTGAACTGTCTCTATTGTCCACATGTAACTACATTCAACTGTTTTTTTTTTTGTTTGTTTCATGAAATATTATTTACAAACTTACAGTGAGTTTTGATTGTATTATAAAATACAATTGGGAAATTTGCATGACTTCAATGAGTTGAACAAACCCAGAGATACTTTCATTAGTTTTATTTGTCAAAGTAACAGGTGACCACAGAGTTGCTGGATGGAGCCCTCAGAGGGAATACTGTGCAACTGACTCCCCTCTGCAGAGATAAAGTTGGGTCCTTAAACAGAATGTAAAGAAAAACCTGCTGTTCATTGCTTGACTAAAGGCCCTGACTTTACTCCAACACTGCCCCTGTGGAGCTCCTCTCTCTGTCTTGGTCCTCCTACTTGCTACTGTTCTTTCAATCAGTTCTCTCAGGGCTTTCTTGCAGAAGAGAAATGTGTTCTCAAAGGACTTGCTCTCCTTAGACTTAAACTGAAATTTGTCATTTATCTAAGGACTATCTTGATCTGAGGAGCTGTGAAAGTTACACATTTTACATGATACAGAGGATCTCAGAAGTGCTTCCACTCCTCTGAAATCACACAGCATCCAAACACCTGCAGGAAGCTACACTGGTTACCATGTCTCGTCTGCATTTCAGTGCCAGGCTTCTTGCTCAGCTTGAGAGTTAAACGGAGTTGCAGGCATGAGAGCCGCTCACGTGGTTTCTTAGCTTTGATCAAGTGCTCGCAAAGTGAAGATTATAAGCCGCAGTGTCCGCTATTTTTATATTTCTTTTTTTTTCTCAAGGGTGTAATCAGATAAGTATGACATACCCGTACATTTTATCACTGCACTGCAACTTTCTTCCTGTATGTGGCAGGAAAATCGTGGGGAGTGCAGACACGTGAACATCTGTTTGTGATCAATAAATGTAGCAGGTGTTTTCTTCTTGAGTTATGTGCAAGTATATGTGTTAGTCTTTCTAATCCCCACAATATTGTGCTGGCAATTTCATGACTGGGATCTAAAGCTTTCACTAAAATTAACTGCAACCTTATAGCATTGTATGTCTCAGATTAATATATTGCATTATTTTTGCTCCTGATACAAAGGTTTGATAGGATTTACCACTGCACTGTTACAATCTGTTGGTCTCCAGTGCACAAGCATAGTCTGACTCATGCAGGCCGGATGTCAGAGTTGACACTGGACTCAGAGCCTAGTCTGACCATAGATACCTATGATACCAGAGAAAACTACATAGTTATGTGTATCACAATTCAAAAACAATTTTTTGGTACATTGCTGGGGATCGCCAGTATTTGCATCCAGCCTACAGGGCCCGCTGGAGGCAAAATGTTCAGAATTTTGATGTTGACTACCATCTACACTGAAAATACTAATATTGAGATTTTACTCATGCTGTAATGTACCCCAAAAGGACTATGTACCCAGAGATTTCAGATCTCCATCTTGCTGGGTACACAGAATAGTGCCATCTAAACATAGGCACAATCTGCTATGAAATGCTCTGTTTTGAATGTTCTTCCAAATTTGGCTCCGTCTACCTTGAAAAGAGTAGATACTACCAAAGAAGTGTCTGGTATCCCTGAAAAGTTCCAAAAGCAGAAGAAACATCATTTACCACCACAGTACATATCTGGATTATTAAGAAAATATACCGCAAACATGCATCAAAAATCTATTTTGACCATCTTTCTGGCCGTCCATTGCACAGACCCAGCAAGATACCAAGGTGGCATTAATTGAAAATGATCGACTGAGTTAACACATAATAAAGCATTCTACATTGGTACATGTCAGGGATATTATTTTTTTCCATTCCATTTGCAATTTCTATTGTTATTTCTCAAATAATTCCGGCTCAATGCTATAGTTATCCAGCTTGGCCACTAGGTGGTACTGATGTCCGACCAGACTTCACGTGTCACAGGTCATGATGAAAGTATAACATATTAACCTCCGCCAGGAGGTTATGTTTTCGGCAGAGTTTGTCTGTTTGTTACTTAGCCAGATAACTCAAGTAATGCACCGATTTTGATGAAATTTTCAGAGAAGGTGGGTTTAAAGTCGAGGAACAGGTGATAAAATTTTGGCACATCTAGGCCAAAGTACAGGTGAGATATACGCCAAAGTTCAAGATTTCAAGTCTTTCCGATTGGCTAGTTGCACAAAATGGCACTCTGAACATTCTGAAATACGTTGGTAAGCTTAACTTAACTATTTCCGTTTTGCTTCTGCTACTGATGATGAGCAGATGACTGGTATATCATCCCAAAAATGTGATTTTAGCTAATGCCATATTCCCAGGATTTGGCTTAATTTACCGCGAATGATGTTCGCATGATTTGTCTCGATTACCTGTTCCTGATGTTTGTTCATTGGCACTCTTAATGAGGCATTTGCCGCTCCAACGAGAAACGAGAGGATTTCTAACTTGCAACACATTTCCGGCATTCTCACTTATGAGTGATGAACTGGCTTTAAGCGACAAATAAAATACGTGAAAATATCTGATAATTAATGTGTAAATAATCCATAACTTCGAAATGCTGTTTCATAAATCTAACATTCGATCCACACATATTTTAATATTGTCGATACTTCGTTTCCCCTCCCACTCGGCGTCCAGAGCAAACCGCTGGAAATTATGCTAGGTAGAAGCGTCGTAAACCCTCTTAATCAGTGGGGGAGCTAATGTCTCATTAACAGTGCCAATGAACAAACAGTAGCAGATAATCGTGACAAATCATGCAAACATCATTCACGGTTAATTAAGCCAAATCTTGGGAACAGCGGCAATAGTTAAAATCACATTTTCGGGATTATATTCCTGTCACCTGCTCAGCATCTGATGTAGACAGATAAATGAGCAAACTTAAAATAGTAAAGCGAGCCAGTGTATTTCAGAATTTACTTAGCCCCATTTTGTGTACATAGCCAATTAGAGTAGCACATCGGATAGAATTCACCGGAAGTATGCTTGCTCACCACAAGCCATGTTTCCATCCACACGTTCTTATGCGAATGAAGTCATATCGATTTAAAAATGCCTTATGGAAACGGTGACATTTGACTTGATTTGAAGAATATCGACACAAAGTTTATACGGTTGATTTGATCGGATTTCTTTTGATCGGTAAAAGGCTTATGCGATAAATACTGATGGAAACGTTAATTGCCGAATAAATCTGTAACTTCATCATGACGGTGTTTTGATGCTGTCGTTGCCTTCTGATAATGGTTTGCTATGTTGCTAATAGCTGGCACATAAGCACGTACAACATGTGCAAATTATCATCATTTGAATGGTAGACACAATTCATTTTGGCTTACTAGCTAAATTGGTCGGCTAACACACTACTTTTGTTCACTTGATGGTTCTGCGATTCAGTGAGAAAATGAATGGAAACAGCTTAAAATGTCAGAAATCCATTCGATACACCAATATGACCGCATAACAGCATGTGACATCATTACGCACAACTAACGTTTGACGTTAGATGGAAACGCATTTTCACCTGCTTATTTCGCATGAATATTTTTTGCGAACTGCAGATAGTTTGATTGACAAGTTGATGGAAACATAGCAATAGACAACTCGGAAATTCTATTTCAATTGTTGTGCAATTGGCAGGAGTTCCAATCGCCATGGTTTAGGGTTTTGTGCCACCTGGCGGAGGTCTGCGCTCTCTGAGTGCTTTTCTAGTTTTGGTATTGCTGTGAAAACAGAGCAACATTTTGTCATCCTTAAAGGAGCTATATGTAAGTTTGTGGCCAAAACTGGTCGTGCAGCCCCATTCAAAATAGAGCAGAGTGCAGTATCCCCTCCTCCTCTCCCCCAGACGAGAGGTTGCCAGCTAGGTTGCCGGATCCAGCAAGAACGTCTACTGCACGGAACTACCGTGGCTATGTTTCAATATCAACAATGATTTTCTCTGACAGGGTTGTGTTCAGTTCAATTCAGAAAAGATTGAGACTAATGACCAACTAACTTTAGCAATGGTCATATTGGTCAACTTGCTCGTCACTCTTCTGTGTGGATAGCCCACTAAATTTAAAACTGTAATATGCGTAAAGAATGAATGAGGACTCATTTGACCGATGTACTGTCTCAATTGCATTTCATATTGCCATAATGGCTGTACTAATGTTGGAACGGTTTCCACAGCGTCTCAGCATAATGCCAGAGAAACGGACTAATAATGCATTGCTAATGTTTGTTACCTAGTCAGTTTGATGACCCACGGCCACCTGCATACGCACTAACGTACCATGAACGAACATACATAACGTTATTCGACTTTTGAGAATATCTGAAATATCCGAGCCTACATTAAATAGAATTAAATTAGCCAAACTGAGCTGAATCATACCTGCCCAGGAGAAAATTAGCAACTTCGGCGTCAATCTTCCAATTCTTCTCTGCTTTCAGCCATCTCCATCATTCAAAGGCATGTCCTATACAGATCCTTGTTTTGTTTCTGACTTTGTCACGACGTGTTTCGGAATCATAACGAGACCTTTTTAGGTTTAGCAACGTCAGACATTTGCGCTCCAAAACGCTGGTTGCTGCAGCTCAGTGGTAACTGGCAACCTGGATGCCAAAACAGTCCTGACTTCTTGATTGGGAGATAGTTAAAGGGTGGTGCAACCGGCCAAAACACAAAATGAAAACATAAAAATTAGTTGTGGGCTGAAACTTCGGTTTTGTAATGAGAATATACTGTCTGGACTACTGTTGTCAGTGATATAAGTATTTGAAATTAACATCATTCCTTAATGTCTGGTTATACTTTTGTATATCAGGGCCATTTCATGATTAATCAACATACATTTCTTTTATATTGCTCCTTTAACCGTATTGAGACCGGGGGGGAGGCATCTTATGCCCGCGCCAATTTTCACGTTGCATAATTTCTGAACAGCTTGTGCTAGGACCACCAAACTTGGTGACTTTTCCTAAAACTTGTTTGGAAACAATTTTACACCAGTCAAGTCAAGTCCACCATCTTCACCGTTTCCATGGCAACGATTTTCTAACAGGTGTGTCTGACAAAAAAATCGCTGATTTCAGTTTTATCAATGTAGTTTCAAGATATTCTTTTTAACATTTACTTATTCCATTATATTTACAATATCTTACATAATTTAATGTCAGCTTTGTTAAGTAGAATTAATTTATGCTAATTTGATGACATTATTGAATTTATTTCATTTTCCTATGATGAAAGCTTCTACTTCCAACAAATGATTTTTTTTCCATTATTAAGGCTGCCTTTAGGTTCTCTCTTGAAATCAATATACTAAACACAAAGAAGTTGACAATAAGAACAGAGCAAGTTTTGCTTACGCAAACCTGTAATCCTTTATAAGTTTACTTTTATTTCTTTCTGACCTGAACTTCTAAGTATCTGAGTAGATGAAAAACTTTTCACGGAACATAAATAGAATTTCGCATATCTCGCATATCATAATAGGTCATAATTATACCAAAATGATTATCGTGATTTAGTTTTACGGCATAAAAAAACCCCCCGGCCCCAAGAAGCCCTGTTGAGTCGCATTTTGTAATAACGGTGCATTTTGTAATAAACGTCCAAAATGTAATAACTTTTTCATTTCATTTTGTAATAAAGCCGCATTTTGTAATAAACTGCCCCAACGCATTTTGTAATAAATTTTGCCGCATTATGTAATAAGTTATTACATTTTGAGAAGACTAATACAAAATGCACTTGCAACTTTTTTATTCTCTAGAAAATGTAATAACATGGTGCATTACGTAATAACAATTCTAAAGCATAGTTTATTTGTTTGTTAATTGTATCTTATTTTACTTCAAAGTATTTGTAAAAGCTAGGCCTATTATTATATCACTGTATTAGCCAAGTAGCAGTACTTTGCAATTACTATCAGTACACTATTCAAAGGCTGCATTAACAGAGAATATTCTGTAAATTCCAGATTTTTTTATTGGATACCAAAACCACATCAAGAATAGTTATAAACATCCAACAAACCTTATTATGCTTCTTATAATACAGAACAAAACTCTGGGTATCAAAATTGAATCCATTCGTAAACATTAAAATATGCACATACAAAATAGAAACGCTGATGAATAGGTAAAGAACAGCTTTATTTATGCATTTATAGAACCTTTCAACAACAATAAATGCAACCAACACATGCAGGCTTGCGGCCAATTTAAAATAATAATGAACCAATGAATATAAGTTCAACCTTAAACAACGTAAGTGTCTTCTGCTTGTTTTTTTTTATAACGAAACTGTTTTGTTTGAGTTGGATAATGCATCTACCAATCGTAATATCAGCAAAACACGGTGAATATTCGTATTTGTTGGGTTCTTACGGACATTTAAAGACCAAGCATGCCAGGGTCGGATACAGGCTTCAGATGTAAACACCGGTCTCAAGGTAAGATGACGCGATTCAAGGGGGAGTTTCGGAGGGTGTTTTGAAACGTGACGCAGTGACGTAATTTGACCGTTTTAGCGAACAAAACATGTTATTTCACTGTAACCTATGTTTACAAGGATTCCCAAGACTCTAAGTTTTCTAACGATAAACGCTGTTACTATGTTATTTAGTGATGGGTTGCGTTCCAATTTGTTTACCGTTCATTTCAATTATCGTGCGAGGCCCTTTGGGTCGGTACCGGGTCGTCTACAGGTTATTAACTTTTAATATGTACCTAGAGGCATAGATTTCAGTTTTACTTTACAAACTGTTTTTAATACAGTGAGCATAACTTGGACAATGCATGTTTAAATTCAGTCATATAATTTCTTATCAAGGGCAAAACATCTACATAACTTTAGATCAACTGCAAAATGTCTTTATACTTCCATATATTCAATTACACAGATAATATTTGGCACAGTTTTTTCATACCTGGCATCATGTTGAACTCTGTTGGCTGTCTTAATTAAGCATGCAAGCAGCGCATGATCTTTGTAGAACTGATGCAGCAGCCAATCAGATTACAGCCCGCCCTCCCCTCCCTGGCTGAGTGACAGACCATGTAGAGCTTTGAATTTGGCCACAAGTTATTGGCCTATATAATTCCAAACTTCAAATAGGCAACTAAAGTTATATTTGGAGTAAACTGTCATACATAGATTTATTGGGCTACATAGCTCTAAGGGAAATTGCATAAAAAACAACAACAGTCACTCTTGTATAAATTCATTGTTTAACAAACAACAATAATAGGTATTATTACATAATGCACCATGTTATTACATTTCCTAGAGAATAAAAAAGTTGCAAGTGCATTTTGTAATAATCTTCTCAAAATGTAATAACTTATTACATAATGCGGCAAAATTTATTACAAAATGCGTTGGGGCAGTTTATTACAAAATGCGGCTTTATTACAAAATGAAATGAAAAAGTTATTACATTTTGGACGTTTATTACAAAATGCACCGTTACTACAAAATGCGGCTCAACAAGCCCCAAAAAGCCAGGTCTGGAGAGAGTTCTTATATGCTTTTGTTGGCGGAAAGAGGCAAACTCACAAACGGGAAGATCGAAAATGTGACTCACAACCACAATCACATGCGACCAGAAAAGTTAAGGAGTTAATGTGACGAGGCCTTTAATGACGCCTGCTTGGAAGTTTTCGCAATGGTAAGAAACATTGATGAATGTTTGTATACAGCCCAGCAAACAAGAGACGTCTGCCCGACACGCACATGAAGTTTATAATGCGATATTGACATGATCTGCACGTCGGGCAGACGTCTCATGTTTGCTAGGAGCGCTCGAATTTCACAACGGCATCGACGGCAATTTCCGTCGATGCCCTGCCTGTTTGCCGTGCTGCCCACCTATAAAAGCCCCAGTTCACGGCAGTTGAGTGCCGTGGCCTTTCCCCGCATTGCCGTTAAGTGCCCCTCGCCCAAAACAGCTACCCAAAATAAATGAATCACACAGCATTTCTCGTTTTTACCAGTGCTGGTTCGTCGGCCGTCACAAAGGGAAGCCAAAACCTCGCCCTTCAGAGCTTAATGCAGTGTTGCCAACTCTCCCGTATTTTCCGGGCGTTTAAATGGCATATTCATTTTCTCGTGCCATAGTAAGCAATTATTCAACCAATGCATATTTAAAAGATTCTCCCGTGGAATAGAAGTCCTTGCGCATGGAGGTTTCCCAGCTTCACGAGTGTTACGGCAGATTTCACCACTAGTAATATGGAAACTGATTATGACTCCAGGCTTCTCACGGTTTTCTTTTTCTCAGGGGTTAGAAGCAAAGCATGGGTTTAATGATTGTTTAAATGATACAAGACCGTGTGAAAAGTCTTTAATTGCTTCCATCCCCTGAGTAAAGAAAAGAGTGAGAAGTCGGGAGTCATAATCGTTTTCCACAATAGTCGTGGTGAAATCCACCTAAGCACATGTTAATCTGATAAACCTCCTCGCATAAGGACGTCAATTCTGTGGGCGGACCTCTTTAATACGCGTTAATTCAATAATTGCTGAGTAAGCCACAGGAAGTTGAATATGCAACTAAAACTCCCGGAAACTCCCGCACTGTTATTGACTTTCGCACGGTGGCACAGTGGTTAGCACTACTGTCTCACAGCGAGAAGGTTGTGGGTTCGAACCTGGGGCCTTTCTGTGTGGAGTTTGCATGTTCTCCCCGTGTTCGCGTGGGTTTTCTACGAGTACTCCGGTCTCCCCCACCCACAAAACATGCAAAATAGGAACACTCTTGTATGGCTGTGTGTGGATGTTTGGTGGTGCTCGTAGGCGCATACTGGCAGCCACGCTTCCGTCAGTCTGCCCCAGGGAAGCTTTGCCTACAACGAGAGGCCCAATGGGCCGTAACGGTCACCTGAGTATAGTATATCCAATGTTAAACCTTGGCCATTAGGCGTGGCCCTAATTTTGACCCCAGGGATCAGATTAATGGAAACCAGTATCATAAGCAATAGAGTATTCTAAATTGTATGCATATAACTTGTGGCTATTTTCTTTAAGCAAAGAAGATTTCTCAAGCCATTTTGACCCTTGGGCCCTGCCCCTTAGCCCCCGGGTAAGGGAAACTGTCAAAAATATCATAATTTCATCTCATTGTTGTAATGTCAATCAAGTGTGAATGATTTCCAGTAGAAATTATACAGAATATACCCAAAAGTATCATTTTCCTATATAAACTATAGTAAACTTGACCCCCTCCCCAGGGGCAAACATGGAGCCTGGGGGTCATGAAATTCACAATTTTTATAAAGCACCTTAAGACGCTTCCATCTATAAAGATAACTGGTTTCCAGAATATCTAGGTATAAAAAAGTAAATGCAAGACAATAGGCTTGCACTAACAGAGTTGACAATACATAGGTTTGGTCGGTGCGGTCTGTGAATATGCTCATAAAAACTTCATTTTGCGTTTAAACAAAAAACGCTTCAGTGAAAGGAAGGAATAATACCTTCATTAACATATGTCAAGTTACTTTTCTACTTCTGAGGTAAAACCGCATCCCGCGGGGCATTTTCCCCTCAAACTGTACAGACAGTTGCCAAGTACCAACCACAGGTTGTTGGTTTTCTCCAGGTATACTCCAATTTCCTCCAAAACCTAAACATGACACATCCTTATATGACCCTTACTTAAGTTGTTGTGTTCACAATGTGGCTTATGATGACAATATAACAAAGGGCAATAACTCCATCAAATTTGATTGAATTGGTCTGGTTTTCAAACTTCTTTGAGATCTTATAGATATAAGCCAGCATGCAAAGTTTCATAAAAATTGACCAATATTTACTAAAATTATTGTGTTCACAAGGTTGCTTATGATACTAATACAACAAAGGTCAATAACTCCATGAAATATGATCGAATCAATCTGGTTTTCGAACTCGTCCAAGATCTTATGGATATAAGCCTGCATACAAAGTCTCATCAAAATTGGTTCATAAATACTTACATTATTTTGTTCACAAGGAAAAGTTTACGGACGACGCACGACGGACGACGACAGACAAAAGGGGATCGCAATAAGTCCTCCTTCGGCTCAGGTGACCTAAAAATAATCAAAAGTATTTTACCACCATTCAGAGCGTGAATGAATAATGTATCCATTGTGAAGCCATTGGCTTGTAAGCCATCCATTGTAAAATTGATGCATTATTATCCCCGCCAACACGAAGTGGGTGGGGGATATAGGTTTGACCTCCATCCATCCATGCGTCCGTCCGAGATGAAGGGGACAGCTTTACTCAGAAACTACTACAGATACAGTAAGCAAATTTGGTGTGTCGCTTCAGACCATAAAGGCCTTGATGGAGTTTGAAAATAAGAAGCGCACGATTGGCGGGGAATGTTGTAGACCATGTCGACTTGTTATTATTACTTTTCTTGAGGACAGTCAAATTATTTTCCATAGCAAATGATGAGGCAAATTATCAATACATCTTCATAAATTTGCGAGGCTTCTTTCGCAAGAAGCCACGACAATCCGTTTTCTACAATCTTAATATAGAAGTAAAGAATGCAATGTTGCACAGCTTATTGCTCAATGAGCCTCACTAATCAATTTGCGAATCTATACCGTTTCATGAGCTACTTGAGTGTGGAATTTATAAAGCCGTAGGCCTATGGTAATTTACGTCGTAATTTATGTGAGTACGTGAACCCCCCAATTTCGTGGTGCAATGTATAACAATGCTTTCAAAAATAAATTTGACTGTCCTACCAATTTGTATGAGCAATTGCCGATCAAGAAAAGTAAACTGCAAAAGGTTTAAAGCAATTCTTATCTTTCTGGCATGGTCGCACAGCACTGAATAAAAATTTGAACTACACAGCTTCCCTCCAAAGTCCCATTCTCTCCCCCCCCATTGCCAGACTCCTCCAACGAAAAAAATATATAACTAATATTGTCAGACTACTAAGGTGACTAAACATTACGATGTTTATGCTCGTTTTTTTTTTCTTTTCTGCCAGAGAGGCGTGTGACTCGCAAGCGGTGACAGCTATAGACAACTGGAAGGGGCGCTGCGACGGATGACAGAAAGCTCGGCAAATCATTTTATTCGGACCGAAAATGGTTGGTCAGACTTTTATCAGAAATATATGAGAATTGAATATTGAAGAGTGTCAACACTTGATGGATTTCTTTTACATTTTACTGTGCCATACGATTATTGGGTGCATTTTAAGATTACAGAAGAAAAGTGTAAAAATGCCAGAAAGGTAAGAATTGCTTTAAGCCATTCAGCTTTGAAGGGCGAGGTTTTGACTTCCATTTGTTCCGGCCGACTTGCCAGTGGTTTTTACTTCTGTCTTTTTCGCCCTTTTCTTGCGATCGTGGGCGTAGAATTATTCTTGAATAATATATGTATCTCCTCTATTTTTTAACTCTGATCTCGATGCCGACAGGTGAAAAAAACAAAAAAAAGGAAAGAAAAAAATGCCGAATTACAGTCGACAGCCGCAAAGTGTGGCAAATTGACAAAGTTATGGAGGGACTGAAATTCTCGAAGACAGTGATTCCCAAAGTGTGGGCCGCGGCCCCCTGGTGGGCCGTGGTGATACTGCAGGTGGGCCGTGAGAGGTCATTAAAAATATGATTCATTTTTGCAAATATGATTTTTTATTATTTTTATTGTAAAATATTTATTGCACGATTTAAAAAAATATTTAGAAGTAATAACCTATTGAGTGTTATTGACCTCACAATATATTAGGAACCTTATATAGTTTATGATCGAAACGTAGCTTTTTCGTCATTATGACCGGGGGTGATAATCGGAGGAGCACGTACTGTGTTCGATAATTAATTCTGTCTTGTGTGTACACCACAGATTAAAAGTTTGGGCTTCCTTTATCCCCCTGCTTTTATTTCAATCTGAATCTTTATAATAATAAATAAATAAATAACAACAACAATTATTGTTGCTGTTAAGTGTTCTGAGAATGCATAATTTTGTCTATGTACTGTTTAAAGGACAAATGTGGGCCGCGGACATTTTTTAGATTTTCAAGTGGGCCCTGATTTGGAAAAGTTTGGGAACCCCTGCTCTAATAGGTTGCGAGTTGTGTGTAGATAAAGCTTGGGAAAGCGGTCTTTTTAGCCAGAATTTAGCGCTGCTGTCAGTGTGAGTGTTGGAATGACAGGAGAAAGTCCGAATTTTGCAGATGGCAGAAGTTGGACAAAATGGCTAAATATGATTATTTTTCAATGACCCTGCGTTTGATTGGAATGTCCTTTGTTTGTACTTGCATTATAGCCATGTGCAAACGATGTCCCGGTGAAATACTGAGCCAATATCCAAAACAGCAAGCAGGGAAAAATACGGGAAACGTTTTCTTTCAAGAATGGATTTGATTTGCATAGCGCAAGCTGATTGGTCACTTTATATGAGGAACATCTGAGACTACGGACTTTTACTTTCTAGCCCGCTTGGCTGACAGGCCCAAGGATATGGAGGATTATTTGTGACATATCTTTAATTTTATCTATCAAAATATCTTACATTTTAAATGTCAATCTATTGGTCAATACATTAATTTATCATCAATTTGTTTGTTAAAAACACAATATATTATTCCACGTTTTATTCAAAACAATATGACAATTAATGCGAAATAATTATTGTATTAAAGTATGCAATATTTTATGCAATATTGTATGGAATAACTTATGCAATAATTTATGCAATGATGTGAACAGTAATTTAGGCAAAAGTTCATGCAATGTGTTTTGCAATGATTCATTTCACATTAGATTGAAAGATAGATTGCTAAATAGATTGCCAAATCGTTTGCCAATTTGATAATTTTCCATATGCTAATTATCCCCGTTCTGATTCGTGTATGGAACATTGGATCACCATAGATAGAAAGAGCCAGGCAGGCTTAAAAAAAAAAAAAAACGATGTGGAAAATGGCGACAAGCACTGAAGAAGCACCAGCAGAAGTAGAAGAAGAGGCTTTTGGCATCTTAGAAAGTCAAGGTATGTGAATTAACATGACGAAACTCTCTGCCTTATTCAAACGGCATAGTTGTTACAAGAATAGGAAAGACATGGTTAGGCCACTCTATTGTTAGGACTTCAAGGCCGACCCTGCTACCATATTTCACGTGAGACATTAGAGGGATATATTGGTAATGGTCTCAAACCCCACGAGATGGCTCCCCTTTTCGGGGTGTCAACAAGAGCAATCCGGAGGCAGATGGAAAAATACAGGTTGAGGTGAGACTTAAAGTGTGTTTTCTTTTGAGGCTTCAGGCATACTTTTTTCCCCTTTCTCTTTTTTGGTTGAAAACATATCGTTAGCATAGTTCGCCAAGAGCTGTCAGGTTAGTTGCTAACATTCACCTATATCATACCGTATTTTCGCGGTATTCTACTTTCCATAAAAAATCGTTCATGAAGTCCATTGTGGCTCAGTTAATAGAAAAGATGAACCCTTATTCTATAAGTTAAGCTGCTAAAATGTTTTACTGTAGGCTGTTCTGCCAAGAACATGTAATCTGTTCACATGTAATGGGTTTTTGATTTGACCTAATTTTGAAGCTATATAGGTCAAAGGTCATAAAATGTGCCGATTTCGTTTCAGCGCCATAGCGCCCTCAGTTCTCAACAAATCTTTTTCCTATTATAAGCATGTATATGGGCCCAAGATCTAGCCTGAGACTGATTTTGGGCATGCTGCCATTCTTGGTTTGGCCAACAGGTGGCTTTTTCTGCAAAATTTCAAACAGCTCTCGCTCCCTTGCTCTCCAAGCTAAGATGCTCAAATTTTTACTGTAGGATTTTCTGCCAAGGGTTAATCATAGATGTAATGGGTTTTTGATTTGACCTAATTTTGAAGGTTATGTAGGTCAAAGGTCATAAAGTGGCAATTTCGTTTGAGCACCATAACAGCCTCAGTTCTGAACAGATCTTTTTCCTATTTTATATGCATGTATATTGGCCCAAGATCAAGCCCAAGTTCGATGTTGGTCTTGCCGCGATTCTTGGTTAAGCCACCAGGCAGCTTTTTCTGCAAAATTTCAAACCGCTCTGGCTCCCTTATTCTAAGAGCTAAGCTGCTTAAATGTTTACTGTAGGGTGTTCTGCCAAGAGTTCATCATAGATGTCATGGGTTTTTGATTTGACTACATTTTAAAGGTTATATAGGTCAAAGGTCATAAAATGCTCTGGTTTTGTTTCAGCACCGGAGTGCCCTCAGTTCTCAACAGATCTTTTTTTTATTTTATATGCATGTATATGGTCTCAAGATCTAGCCCGAGTTTGATTTTGGTTGTGCTGCGTTTCTTGTTTTGGCCACCAGGCAGCTTTTTCTTCAAAACTTCAAACAGCTCTAGCTCCCTTATTCTTCGAGCCAAGATGCTCAAATTTTACTGTAGGTTGTGCTACCAAGGGTTCATCATATGTGTCATGGGTTTTTTGACTTGACCCAAAATTCAAGGTTATATACGTCAAAGGTTGTAGAATACACAGATTTTCTTTCAGTGCAAAAGTGCATTCAGTTTTCAAAGGATCTTTTTCATATTTTATATGCATGGATACAGGCTCAAGATCTAGCCCGAGTTCCATTTTGGGCATGCTGCAAGTTTTGATTTGGCCACCAGGGAGCTTTTTCTGCAAAACTTCAAATAGCTCAAGCTCCCTTATTCTTCAAGCTAAGACACTCAAATTTTTACTGTAGGTTGTTCTGCCAGTGGTTCATCATATATGTTATGGGCTTCTCATTTGAAGTAAATTTAAAGGTAATATAGGTCAAAGGTCGTAAAATGCACATATTTTGTTTCACTTGTAATGTGAATATAGGCCACTGGATAGCAGTATTTACCTTTTTTTTGTTAAGCTCAGACTGGAGCTAGGTTTGGGCATGTTTCTGGCATGTCTGAAACAAGTCCCAGAGAAAAAAAAAAAGTCTAAAAGGTGGGAGGGGTCTGCAAAAGAGTATATAAAGGGGAGAATTGAGACAGTAAAGTAGTAGGAGAAATTGCAAGGAGAAGGATACATGTGACCCAACCTGTCATTCTGTTTGAGACCTGTGAAGCTTTTAGTGGATTTTTGCCTTTGTTAGAGCATTTTCCTCACCCCGGACATCACCAGGAAACCCACCAAAAGGGACTGTAAATATTTCTGTTTTTTTGTATATATTCAATCTTGGTCAGAATATTAGTTTAGTCGTTATTGTCTTTGTTAAAAATTAAATGTGTTTAAGTTTTAAAACTGTGTCTGTCATCCCTTGCTGTTGCTGTTGTGTGGTAAATGTAATAACAAATTGGGGCCATAACACACCGCAATAGTGCCTTCACTTTTCAAAGGTTCCTTTTCATGTTTCATATGCATGTACAAAACCCAAAACCAGTGAAGTTGGCATGTTGTGTAAATTGTAAATAAAAACAGAATACAATGATTTGCAAATCCTTTTCAACCTATATTCAATTGAATACACTGCAAAGACAAGTTACTTAATGTTCAAACAGGTAAACCTTGTAATTTTTTACAAATATTAGCTCATTTGGAATTTGATGCACAAGTGGCAAAAAAGATTGAGAGAGTTGAGGAATGCTCATCAAACACTTATTTGGAACATCCCACAGGTGAGCGGGCTAATTGGGAACAGGTGGGTGCCATGATTGGGTATAAAAGCAGCTTCTCTGAAATGCTCAGTCATTCACAAACAAGGATGGGGCGAGGGTCACCACTTAGTGAACAAATGCGTGAGCTGATTGTCGAACAGTTTAAAAACAACATTCCTCAACGAGCTATTGCAAGAAATTTAGGGATTTCATCATCTGCAGTCCGTAATAGCGTCAAAAGGTTCAGAGAATCTGGAGAAATCACTGCACGTAAGCGACAAGGCCGAAAACCAACATTGAATGCCCGTGACCTTCGATCCCTCAGGCAGTACTGCATCAAAAACTGACATCAGTGTGTAATGGACATCACCACATTGGCTCAGAAACACTTCAGAAAACCACCGTCAGTAACTACAGTTTGTCGCTACATCTGCAAGTGCAAGTTAAAACTCTACAATGCAAAGTGAAAGCCATTTATCAACAGCACCCAGAAACGCCGCCGGCTTCACTGGGCCCAAGCTCATCTAAGATGGACTGATGCAAAGTGGAAAAGTGCTCTGTGGTCTGACGAGTCCACATTTCAAATTGTTTTTGGAAACTGTGGACGTCGTGTCCTCCGGACCAAAGAGGAAAAGAACCATCCGGACTATTATGGGCGCAAAGTTCAAAAGCCAGCATCTGTGATGGTATGGGGGTGTATTAGTGGCCAAGGCATGGGCAACTTACACATATGTGAAGGCACCATTAATGCTGAAAGGTACATACAGGTTTTGGAGCAACATATGTTGCCATCCAAGCAACGTCTTTTTCATGGACGCCCCTGCTTATTTCAGCAAGACAATGCCAAGCCACATTCTGCACGTGTTACAACAGCATGGCTCCGTAGTAAAAGAGTGCGGGTACTAGACTGGCCTCCCTGTAGTCCAGACCTGTCTCCCATTGAAAATGTGTGGCGCGTTATGAAGCGTAAAATACAACAACGGAGACCCCGGACTGTAGAACAACTTAAGCTGTACATCAAGCAAAAATGGGAAATAGTTCCACCTGATAAGCTTCAAAAATTGGTCTCCTCAGTTCCCAAACGTTTACTGAGTGTCGTTAAAAGGAAAGGCGATGTAACACAGTGGTAAAAAGGCCCCTGTGCCAACTTTTTTGCAATGTGTTGCTGCCTTTAAATTCTAAGTTAATGATTATTTGCAAAAAAAAATTAAGTTTCTCAGTTTGAACATTAAGTAACTTGTCTTTGCAGTGTATTCAATTGAATGTAAGTTGAAAAGGAATATAAAGAAGAAACTGGAGCACTCAAATCACCAGTATAATTTATTAAGGTGCCAAGACTGACGTTTCGACGCACTGCGTCTTCCTCGGAGTCAAACAAGTATGGTAAATCTGGGACAGCTAAATACCCTCCTACACACAGAGAAAAACTTCCCATTGGAAAATAAAGGAACAGGGAGGTATCCATAACATACCAATACTGTGACCCCATACAAGGAGGAGGTGTTACCAAGAGAATCACCGTAAATCCACTAATCCACCATTTCATATGTGTATATAGCGTCTTAAGGTCCTGACCAAGTTCAATTTTCAGTCCAGCCGGACCGATACTATGGACAATAGGGGGCGTTCCACTTTGGCCACATTCGGCAAAGGGGGCGCAGTGGCTTTGCCACTATTTTGATTATTTAAAGTGATGACCTAAAGCTCCATGGTGGATTTGCTGCTGTGCCCCCCAGGTAGCAGCAGACTTTGCTGTGGGGCCCCTTATATGGAAGCACATTTGCCGTAGTACCCTTATATTTTCAGCATGGACCATGGCAACTTTTGCCGTGCCCCTTATCACCTGTAGTTTGAGGCCAGTGTGTACATTATCAAATTACTTTCTGCTTTCTTCACTTTATTGTACCCTGGTTCAGCATATTTGGCATCAACCAAATTATTTAAATTGAATCATATGGCTAAAGCCAACATTGTTAAATGGAGGCACTATTCAAGTCTAGCTACTCCTTTAACAAGTTTCACCTTTCAAAATGCTGCTTGACAAAATGATCACTGCGCAGCACTGATCGAGGGGATAGTGAAAAGTTCTTTCTCCTGACTTATAACTGATAAGCCTTTTTTTCCTCCTTGCGGTTTGGAACTCAGTATAAACAGACAATGCAACTTATACACTGTTATAAATATTTTGCAGGTAAGAAGTGATGACATTGAATGTCAATTACAGGAAGCAAACTTAGCAGTTAATATGTTTAACATAGTGGCTACCATGTCAACGTAATTTCTGCGCTGGTAAGGTGACCAAGGTAGCTACCTGGTGAATGTTAACAATCGCTAGTTTGGTTTTAGTCAGCAGTATATTCAAGTCCATGGGATGGCAAATTGGTTCGCTAACATGCAGGCATGATTTTCTCCATTAAATTAAATTTGCGTTTCTAGGATAATGATGCGCATGAAACGTTTTATTACAGCCCTTCGAATGAATATTGCTGCATAACGCAGCCACACATCTTGGCATTTTCACTTTGGGTGATGTAAATGTGTAGCCTGGGGTGTCTTCCATGTTGCTGAGGCAGTTTATTTGTATATGAAATACAATAATCTCTGTAGTTTTCTGAATCAATAGACGCATTGGTAAAAACATATCTGAAAATTACTCTTGAATCCCACGCGTCTGGCTTTTGCGCAAATAAAGGCTACCATACATTCATCAGTCTCGTCACTGAATGATTCAGCCCCACTATAGCACCAACAAGAAAAAATCTCTGGCGCTGCCACTGCGCTGACGTCATTTCCGCCTTCCTCCTCGCTAGCAATAAGGCTTTCAGATCATAAGAGGCAAAAACAAAAAAAAAATCTTTCTTCGCAAATATTTGGTTTATTTCACATGGAATGGCTTATCTAATGATATTTTGGGATATTTTCAGCATTTTCAGAAATAGCAATAATGTGGTATCATGAGTGCATCAGTAAAAAACAGAGTGACTACGCTTGAAAGGCCTTTGTGAGGGAGGTTATGAAGAAGCCAATGGCCGCTCAGACAGAGCTTCAGGAATCCCTCTTGGGATTGGAGGACCTGTCTGCAGCACAGCCATTTCAGAAGCAGGCCATTAATCAGGCCTTTATTGTGAAGTAGCTAGAATGAAGGCGTATGTCAGTCCGGCTGAGCTGGCATATTTTGTATAGCTTTTTTTTGCAGCTTCATCACATATCGGTAAGTTTTTTCATTTATTATTAAAAAAAAATAAAATAAAAAATCAGTCCTTTTCCAGAGATCAATTGAATAAATCTTGCTGTGCTTAAGGCGACAATTTCATGTTTGGTATCAAGGCTTCATTGCTCAGGGTCTCAAACAGCACTGCGAAACCCAGCACAGAAAACTTCGTCCTTCTCAGAAATAAGACACATTCTTCTGTGTTTGTCAATTTTGTGTTGGGAGGGTGTGGTCTTCTGTTGCTGGGCGGAGACCTGACCGCCTGCTGTGATGCAGAATTGGAAATATATGGGCAAAATATTAACAACGCGCACTGATTTGTTACTTTGTCCGATTGAAGAGTCCCTGAAATACTCTTATAAGGCAGCAGTGAGTGTGATTGGTTGGGGGAGGGAGGGAAAGAGTTTGTCTCTCAGAGAGGGGTGCAGTCTATGTACAAGGGCTCAGTGTCACTCAGAGCTCAGAGCTGCAGGTGTTCACATCCACTCAGTGCTGAGGAAGGGTCTGTATGTTTGAGCTGATGAAGATGGAGGGATGTCTGTTCTTCTTCTCTCTCTCCTCCCTGCTCCTGCTCTCCACAGCTGGTGAGTTACACCTTCATCCTTGTCCTCAGCTTCTCGAAAGCCAATCAGGGATTGTGGGTCAGAGGGTCAGAATGTCAAAATTCAGGGTTATAAAAAACTTCTAAACACCTATGATTAATGGAATAACATGGTTACAGACAGCTTCTAAACACCTGTGATTAATGTAGTAAGATGGTTACAGACAGCTTCTGAACACCAGATTACTACAATAAAAGGGTTACTGGTTGCCTCTGTGAAGCTGAGATTACAGTGACAGGGCAAAATGCAAACTCTACACGCCAGAGACGTCAGTCATAACAGGGTTCTGTTTCGCCTTTAAATGCCAGAAGTAACTGTTGTTACAGGGTTGCAGGTAACCTCTGAACACCAGAGTAACAGGGTTACAGCCAAACACTAAATGTCAGATCACTGCTGTCACAAGGATACAGACTGTGTCAGTGAAAAAGCTGAAATGTTACATTTACTGAAGTGCTGTGTGTCGACTGGTTGAGCACAACTGAGGAAGACAGTTCCAATTAATTAGATTAATTAACTCGGCTGAATATCTCAGAATTTGATCTGAAGTTACTTAAAACATTCGTGTGCAACCATTTGACATAAGATTTCAAGTCAAATCTAACTTCTCACATTTTTCAGGGTAAATATTACAGAACTTGTGGAGTAAGTTGGATTTCGTCAGTCTCTAAACATCAGAGAACATCAGTATTCAGAACATCAGTATTCACCATTCATCAAGTTTTCATTGCACAGATTTTATTTAGTATTTCAGCAAATCACATTAGAATTAGAATACATCAAGGATAAAAAATGTATTTTAGTAAATAGGTTTTTCTTTCAGGTTAGGCTTTTAAAAATCATTTGCGTCTATATAAGTTGGTACTTGATTTAAAAAAGTTTGTGTGATTGCCAGATGGTCCTAAAATACTGGCTGTTATTTTACAGTAGGGTAATAAATAAATAAATTAATAAAAACAGAAAAAATACTGTCATTAGTAAACAATACCAGTAATAAATGTTGTACAGTTCAAATGAGTAGGAAAGCTGCGTATATCTTTGAGTACAATTATGCTCAATTTTTGTTTTCATGGCAGCCATAAGTATCAACATCCGCTCCCCTGTTTCAGTACTTTTTGCAAACACAACTGAGTTAAGTAACCTTATATTAATTTCATTTATTAAAATGATCAAAAATCTGAGAATTTATAGCTTAAAACTGTTGCGTCAAACTGCTTAATTTTTTTTAATGGATGCAAGTCTATTTTTTTTTTTTTACAATTTTTAATAAGTTTAGTGCTAATATTTTAAGGGATCTCTGACCAACCCTCCCTAAAGATTTTACTCTGAAACCCCTGGGTTTCAAAGATGTTCCACCTGGGTCAGTAGTAACTTTCACTGACTTGGCTGGATTTCCCTCAACCTGTTGAACTGCTCCATTGCACTTTGCTTGATTGATAATCAAGCGATTTAAGTAATAAATAACCCAGACCAACAAGTAGTCTATAGTTTTTGAGAGGTGAAAATATTTTATCAGAACAAAATCTACATGCAATTTAATTGAATTTAAAGAATACAATGATATTTTTTTATACAAACTGAACTGTAGCTTGACAAGAATTTGAGTGATGATTGAAATAATAATTTTCAGGAATTATAGTTAATATGAGTATTTTTATGCCTCTGATGAGCTCATACAAAATTTTCCCTTGATCAGACTTCCATCTGGGGTCCCTGTTTTTGGCAAACATCACTGATTGTATTTAACAATGGCTAAGGACCAAAGCATGGAAAGTCTCAAAATGTACCCGATGGCAATGTACTCCAACTAAACCGTAACCTTAACCTCAGGTATACAGAAGAGAAATAACTGGCTTTGCTAGCACAGTGCCAGAGTAAAAATAACTAACTTTTTTTTCAGCATTAGAACTCCAGTTTTCTTAATTTTCTGTTTCAGTCTTTAGTCAAATGTGGATAAAAGCTGACCAAACCAGCACTGAACGGAACATATTAAGGATTTTTGTTGTATGGCTTCTCATTACATTACATTACAGGTACTTAGCAGACGCTCTCAAGGTGTCGGCCTACAAAATGTGAGCTCGAGTTTCTGGAGAATTTTAAGTTCAGAATGAAATAAAGAATAATGCTACCTAAATATAAATTAGCAAGTCATTCCACTGATTAGAATTAGCTACTGAGTGAATCATAAGTTTGATTGCTAATCAAACATGGCAACATTGTCACCATTATCCCCCACCATGGTAAGAATGGTTACGGGAGATTACTTATTCAAAAAAAAAAAAAAAAAAACACAGAGCAATGACATTATCCAATGAAACATATGCAAGGAGATACTAAACTAAAGGAATAGTTGCCGAGAAAGCTTGTCCCCATTGCCAATCCCATACAACATGTCGTCGAACAGAAACAGGGACCATAACTCTGTAAAAATAAATTTTTCGGAATCAACTGTCAAACTCATTCAAAAGGGTCATCTGTTCTGGTGCCACACAAAATTTCATCCACGTAGGTGCAATAGTTGCCGTGAAAACTTGTCCTCATTGCAAGTCCCACACACCAAGTCGACAAACAGAAACAAGAATCATAACTCCATGAAAATAAATAGAGTAATGGCCCTTGACTCTAAACTTGGTGTATGGGTGTTTAATGGGGACAAGTTTTCCCCATTCCCCCATGACCATTCATACCGTGGTGGGGGATATTGGTGACAGTGTTGCCTTTTTTAAATTTGCGTCTCATTTGTGTGTTTGTATGTTTTTGGTCATTGTCCCGCAGGAAAATTCACCGGGATCACATTCATGTTTTAGCCTCCTATGAAAGATGACCAGTACAAACCTTCTGCCAAAAATTACCACTCCTAGTACTTTGTGATTTTTAAGAGGTGCTCCGCGAAAATATAGACAGGGGTTGTGCAAGACAGAAAAATCGAAAAATTTCAAATTTTGCTCAAATAATGATTACAGAAATATAAATCGTAGGTTGATTGGAGAAATATTTATTTCTTAAGATGACTGAAACCGTTGAGCCCAGATGGGTCCATGGAAATCGACTAAAAACTGGGTCCACACGTAAAAGCGTTCTTTTAGGCGACCGAACGCTTATGCCTAAAACAAATTAAATCACGCTAATCTGTCATGTCCACTGTTTAACTCTTTTCAGTTTTGAGCTGATTGAGCAAAAAGTACATTTTTGACAGCGTCCTGAAATGCAATCTCTTTGGATGTGATTTTCCGCAACCAGATTTTCCATAGTTTTCATGCCCTCTAAATCGCAATTGCCGCACTGCTGTTGATAAATTCCTTTTATTTATCAGATACAGCAACATTTCTGCTCCAAAATGGCGAAATAAAATTTTGGTGAACTTTAATTCCATTCTGTTGGGAGCTCCAAACGCAAGAGCCCCTTCAGCACCTAAATTTACCTCCCGACACTTTCAAGCTACGAGCCATAATCAACAACAAAGACAAAATGCATCCTCTCTACACAGAATCATTCGCTGAAATTAAGTCCCAGGTCCACATGTCTCAGGTCTTCACAAATCACATGTCCCAGTTCCTCACAAACCGCGGCAAAAAGTTTTCTTTCAAGGATAAAATTGTTGATAAGAAAATACTGAAAGGATGTGTGTCAAAAGAATTATAATTACTCACCTCAGTTTGTATGGACATAGAAATAAAATGTGTGTCTACTTCACCGCTGGCAACCGATGTGCGCTAGGTCTGCTTGTTGTTAAAATTTTGGGTAGAATGAACGAGATGAGGTGCAAAAAAAAATCATATCTTGTGCAAGGCATCTTTGTTGACAATTCCGTCCCTTTGGTGCTAGATAAGTACTACAGTATTAGTGGGAAAACTAAACTGAACGGGAACGTGCCATAGGCATGCTTCAAATTGGCGCCAGCACCAGGGAAATTGCCAGACGACTACACTGCGCACACACAACGATCGCAAGACTCAATCAAAGGTTTCTGCAAATGGGGAGCACTCGGGACCGTCCTTGACCGGGTCAAGAACGTGTGACAACGGCACGTCAGGACCGTGAGATCGTACGGGATCATGTCCGAGACAGAACACTACCAGCGACAAGACCAGCTGCTCAAGTCCAAGGACGACGTGGATTCATTCACCACAACACCGTACTGAACCGTCTGCGAGCTGCAGGCCTGCGTGCACGACGTCCTTATTTCGGCCCCATATTGACGGATCGTCACCGAAACCAGCGTCTACAGTGGGCAAACAGGCACCAGAATTGGCAACTGCGACAATGGCATGGTGTCATCTTTTCTGAGGAGTCACGATTTTACTTAAGGAACGCAGATGGCCGTATACGTGTTTGGCGGAGACATGGTGAACGTTATAACGCCGATTGTGTCGTTCAAACGGACTGTTGGGGTGGTGGCAGCATTATGGTGTGGAGTGGAATAAGCTACCGTCACAGAACCCCTCTCCACATCTGCAGAGGAAGGGTGAACGGCGTCTACTACCGGGACCAGGTGTGGCAGAACCATGTTGTGCCGTTCTTCAACCAACACCACGATGTCCACACATTCCAACAGGACAACGCTAGGGCACACACTGCAAGGGTAACCATGCAGTACCTTGCACAGCAGAACATCCCCGTGCTTTAGTGGCCAGCTCTGTCACCCGACCTCTCCCCTATCGAGCACTTATGGGATGAAATTGGACGACGTCTTTCACGTCGACGACAGATGGACAATATCCGAGAACTTGAGATTGCCCTTGTTCAGGAGTGGAATGCTATCCCTCAGAACACTATCCAGAGACTGATCAACTCCATGCGACAACGATGCACCGCATGCAGGCCTGCCGACAGGGGGGGACAAACGGGTATCTTGTCCCGGGCCCAGGGAGAAGGGGGGCCCAGAACTGGGGCCTCATGAAATTGTGGAATAATTATTCTATTTTATTTCAAAATATGCCTAGTTGTGGAAGAAATGTATGTTATTTGCATTAAAGAAATGATTTCTAATTGTTTTTACCTTTATTGTCCTTGAAATAGGGATCAAGAACCCCCTGCCACTCCCAACACAAAAATGGTTTGGCCTGTGATCAAAAATGCGACGTCATTTGATTTGCGCTTCAGTCTGCCGACGTGTGTCAGTGTGAGTCAGGGGCACAAAAAAGTAAAGAAAAAGAAAAAGAGAAGAAGAAACCAGGAGCCTTAGGGATTCACTAATAAATATTTTAAAAAGGTTCTTCTGATGATGCAGGTACGAGCAGAGCCATGTAGAGAGAGAGTCGCGTCAACTCCGTTCACTCCAACGGACCAATTTTTTTACAGTAATGGCGGGTCGTGGATCTCAAAATAGTTCCCGGAAGTTAGCGACGAACACTCGTCCAGCAGCTGAGATGAGGCGGAATGGACCCTTCGTGATGATCTTTCCAAAGGTAAGACGATTTAAGAATTAGACTGTGTATTGTCAGCACATCTGAATTAAATTAGCACGTACAGTAAAGCATTTTCTTGGATTATCCCTCGTACAATTCGAGATATATTGAACGTATAAGGGCAGAAAATTAGGCTAGGATACTAGCTAGGTGCAGTTAGCGACACAGTTACTACCGCCAACCATGAACAGCAGCATAATGGAAAACTTTTATCCAACGACATGATATTAGAGAAAAAGACTTCTTAAAGTGATTTTTTTGCGGAGTGGGGTGGAGGAGTGAAATGTTAGAGAATTAACGTAAATATCAGACTGGCTATAGTAGTGGAGGTGGTGAAGTAAGGTTCTCTTTGAGTACAAGGTAGCTAACGTTAGCTATTATAATAAAGTTGACGTTACACGATGTTAAAGCAGAAAGCAATAGGTTGCTGATACATCGCTATTAATATTGATTGTTAGAGCTAATTTTTTACTGCTGTTCAATTTACTAAAACGTTATCTATAGTCATAGTTTTTAGGATTTGAGATTCAATTGCTTGTCAATACTATGTCGCTGCTCTTTTTTGGATTGATGGTTAAGGGAGAGGGAAGCTGGAGGTCCAAATAGAAAATTGAGAACAAAAAGTATTGGCCCAATAGCCCAAACAATTTGGAAAATTAAACATAGAAGACTAAGTAGGGAATAATACTGAATAGTATAAATTTTGAGCTTTATTGTATTATTTGTCTGAAAGACTGCAAAGAACATGATCCATCTTTATACTAATTCTTGTTACATGTTACTGATGCCACTTACCATACTTTCTTAAACATCAGCAGCAAAAGCTGATCACAACTACTTAAGTTCCATAAGCTAAGTTGGGATACAAAGACCAGCCTCATCTCTCAGCACCATTTCCCATCCGAGCCCATATATGTGTGTCTAACCCTTTCTCCTGTCTTTTTCTCCTCCTCTCTCTTTCAGCAGAAGAACTGCGGACAATTCAAAATGAGCGAAAGAAATCCCCGCAATGAGACAGACCCTGCACCCGGAGTCTTAACTCCCTAAGCTATACAAGCCTTTCCCCATTCCTTCATTTTAATAAACTGGACAATAAGCTTCCAAATCGTGTGGTCATTGGTTGTGAAAAAATGCATGTGCAGTGTTTGAATATGATCACCTCACATTTTTGTTGTTGTAATTTTGAATGATTGTTAGATTTCTTCTGTTGAATTGAGCCTACAAACTGAACATTTGTACTGAACCCCGCAGCGATCGGAGCATCTCCACGCAGCACAGCAAACCATGGTTGAGATAATATACAAGGACACCATGGAGGAGGCACAGACAAGCTGCCTCACATGCTATTCATGTTTCTAATTTAATTCAAGATTTATTTTCATGAAGTAACTAGTACATAAGAGCAAAATAAAAAGATGTACAGAAAATGTATGGGTATAACAGCAAAGTTTGTATGTTAATGTGTCTTGTTCTGTCTGGATATAGTGTTTAATGAGCCCTTCCTGAAAATGTTACTATACATGCAAGCATAGATAAATGTATACCTTCTGCATGCAAAAAGTCAATGAAAAAGTTGTTCTGAACTTATGTACTGGTGTTTAGTGATAAGTGCAGATGTGCATAAAATTGTCAGCAGTTAAATTATAATTATTACCAGTGGATTTTCTAAGATGCCACACTGAACATTATGCTGTTTAAATAATGCAGGGACTAATTGTGCTGTCAGTTGATACTCATTGATAGTCACCTGTCAGTCCTCTGTCCTGTCTGAAAGTCATGAAGATTACATTAGTTAATTACTGAATTGGTGACTTAGATCCTTAATATCCATGGGATGATTAAAACCCCAAGCAAATGAAGAAATGGTAGAAAATTAAACAATTCTGAAACGTTCCTTACCCTCCCTCTGCATAATGAACATTAGGATGGGATTAAACAAGCATTGTTGTCAAAAGCAAAAACCAAGAATTCACAGCAATAGAGAACAGGAGCACGCTCTTTATACTGACTTAATCTCATTTTAGTCATCTTAATTATTTAAATAATTCGAAGGCACTAAAACTGCTCGAATACTGCCTGTATTGAGTGCAAATGTTCAAAATTCTGCCTTTTAATGTAGCTTTTTCGCGGTTGTTTAACGTTGGGGTCACTTAACTGAGACAGCGACATTCATTCAAGCCTCAAATATGCAAACAAGGCAGAAATAACGCTATTTATTGACTAGTCATTACCGAGAATTGTCGGTATGTCTCTCTGCAGCCTATTTGACAGACGCATTTAAATTGCCCGCCAGCGACTTCCGGGAACTATTTTCCGTCTCCATGAACCACGTGACGGTCGAGAATTTCGGATCGCCGTTGACGCGACTCTCTCTCTACATGGCTCTGGGTACGAGTAAAGGCAGGGCAGAGCCTGGTAAGGCACAGAGCAGCCACCGTTTTCCAGCCCCGTAAAGTCACCCGGTCCAGCTTTCCCCGCCAGGCTAAGCGTCACGTGTTTATTTATTTTACTGTAAATAGGTTTTTATGCACCAAAATAGGGCCCTATGATTCACTGACGTGCGGTAGAGGTTAGTTTGGTGAGGCAGAAACCTCCCCTTTGCTCGATTAGCAATTAATTAAATGTTTAAAGGATATGCAGAATTACCGAGAGCCGAGAATTTTTCCTAATTGATTATTCAGATTTCCATCCTTGCAGTCACAAATTGCAGCGTATGCGTGAATGAAGTCATTATCTCCTCTATCAGCATCAGGCTTCCTATAGGCTTGGTCTCAATTGTTTTGATTGTCAATCATTAATAGTACGTGGGAACAGGTTCACAAAATCCTGTGATAAAAGTCTGTGTCACTGTCTCACCTCACCGCACGTCTCAGGCCTCCTGTAACCTAATACTCGCAACAGCAGTTTCGTGAGCATTTCAAGTTCGATATACTGAGTAATACCGCCGCGGAAATTTAAACAGCCCGTCATTCTGCCGAAAAGTCTTACTAAACTAGTTAAATTGAAGTCAAGAGCGGATCAGCCACACTGGACAACAAGCTATTTTATGTTTAAAATGTTCCGTTCCTAATCGCGCTGATGGGACCGGGGCATATACAGGTACTGTTTAAAAAGATGGACGCAGCACTCCGGTCTGAAAAAAGCACATACGGAAGTACCGTAAAATGACATTCTATTTAATGGCCAGCAGATGGCGACGTTGGTGGTTGCTGAAAGAAGTTAAATGCTATAGAAGACTATGAGAAAATGACCCTACTTTCCCACCTGATTTTTCATTTAAATAACAATTTTTCACATTATCTAATGGTAGCTATAGCAAGTTTCAAGTCTCCTTTGATATATCATAATGTTCATTTTTGTAAAGTATGGTCCCAAGTAGACGAGAATAAAGAATAAAGTCAGAATATGCTCTAGAGGCGTAGCTATCCTCTGGTCCTTGTCCGATACGATCAGATCCACCTCTCACGTTCCTCCCCGGATCTTGATTCTTGCTCTCGTCCAATAGAAATCACATCTGGTTTCAAAATGACAACATGGCGCAATTCAAATTGCCAAAATCAAGGCTTCCTTTATGGTATGCTGAAACTAATGGGTGACGTCACGGTTGCTTCGTCCATCTTTATATACAGTCTATGGACCGGAGGTTGGGGTGAGTAGGTGGGGGCGGGGCCCATTCAGAGTATACAAATTATAGGCACCCTTACTGAATATGTGCAAAACAGGTAATGAATAAAATGTCTCAGATGTTTATCCTCCTTTTCTTTCACACAAACTATTCACAAAAATCTCACATTCTCATTGAAGTAAATCATTGAAAGAAATATAATTTTGACATCAATTTTTTTTTCTCCAAAATAGGTGTGCTGCAACTATTGCAATCCATAGAAAATCCTACAAAAGTACAATTAAAATTCTAACTGACGAATACTTCCATTTACGCGAAGTTAAAATTCACCTGTTCCATTACAAAACTCTTCAGGTGTCATGCATGACTTCCTGTTTCACGAGGGTATAGCTACGACATGACATTAGCCGAATTTCCGTTCATTTATCAATATGAGAAAGACCCTCAAGCGCAGTAGCGGTGAGTGATGAAATGTTGCGGAGCCACAGACGGGAGAGAATAGAAGGTTGTCAAAGTGGGAGCAACATTGCGAGCTGTGCTTTTCCCCAAACAAATTATATTATAGTTATGAACAGAATTCTCAATGTAAGAATAAACTTAAAATTTATATTTTAAGAGCTGGTGGGTCAAAAAGGGGGCGATCCCCAAAGTCTCGTCGCACCATGTAGTAAAACCCCGAGTGAAATCTTTACATCATTGAGAGAAAGGAAGTGGGGGTGCTGTGCTGAAATGCATTGAGCATTTAGCAATTTCAATAGTCTACAATCTTAGAAATAACTTAATCAACATGACTAACCATATGCCATGTACTCTATCACGAGATGGTTTTTTTAATTATTTGGCTGACCATTTTGTGTTCTTCATAGGTTAAACAGCTAGTTAGTTACATGGCTAACGTTAGCTACGTGGTTAGCTTACCGGATTACCAAGCTAGTGCGGGCTAGATTTGTATGGAATCAAATTTGTGTCAAAACTGTCAAACAAACCTTTTTGGATATGAAACAAAAATTTCAAAATTGAGAGAGGACATTACTCACCGAAGAAACAAAAGTTACCTCAAAGCAAAACTTAGAAGTTGTAAACAAATTTTTTTTAAGATGGAATAAACCATTGGTCTTTTAGTTGTTTGACAAATTTTTCTTTCGTTCACAGCACCCTCTGCTGCTTTTGCAATTATCAAATTTGCAGTTACGCTCCCAGCTCTTTGTTTGCGATTCTTTCACAAACGTCTCAGTGGGCGGGATTTTTGTGTGGTCTGCCCTCATTGGCTAATGGAATTCTGGGGCTCAGAGCCGGGAGTAATGAATCCAACCATAAAATGTAGCCATGAGTCTCACTTCGGACTCCACTCACAAGTGAATCACATCAGCGACGACGGAAATATTACAATGGCTGATGAAGGAATTCACTGTGTGCCCTTGATTCATTGCCATGGCCTACTCTAAAAAAATCTGACAGTGAATAGCACATCGTCTTGTACCTGCTGTTGTAGCCAAGCAACGCAGGAAGATTGTAACAGAATGTGGGCTACCGTCCTGCAATTTACTGAGCTGGAGTATGTTACCCAAAGGTGTAGCTAGTCGCTAACTCTTTTAACTTCCTTAGTTTGAACCAGACTAAGCTTTTGGGAGCTGTACCCCTGAACTGTTACTGTAAATGTACATTTGTTTGCTTTAATGCTTTTGCGTACGTGAATATGCAAATAATATACAATCAATAATATACAATTGCCTAACAAAAAGTGTTCTCCGCTTCCATAAACGTTTCCATTGAAGGATCGTGTTGTGTCGCGTGCAGAATTTAATTAGTTGTATTTGGACCTCATTTTCTTTGTCCAGGTGGATAGGCCAACATGTTGAAGATAAAGGCCTGCAGAATTTCCCCAAGATTAAATTTAGTAAAATATAAAGTACAAGTGAGACACATGCTGTAGATAAATTGTGCATATAAATGTTATTGGCTTGATTACATGCGCTTCAAATCCTTCCATCAACCACGCATCTGCTGTGTTTAAATAGTGCCGTACGCTGCAGACGGAAGGTTAATAGTACACCTATCTCGACTATGAAAATGAAGTTAAAAGACGATAAAACTTCAGCACTAAACTGAAGCATAAGCTACTGATTAAGGCAATGCGGGACCTTTTTTTTTTTAATAGAGCTAATGCAAGCAGTCTATGATTGCAGTTGCAGGTTTAGAATCTGATAGTTTTGTTTGATAGTTTTGACACAAATCTGATTCCATGGATTTGGACCTAGCTGTCCTGTGTCCACAGAACAAAAATGTTAGACACTGAGGGCGGTCATTGAGTATGGCCCTCTCCAGAGTCCCTGATACCTGTGAGCTCTTTAGGTGAAAATGAGAATCACCTTGACCGAATGGAGCTCACAACAGGCATTCTACCTTTTAGATTTGAGCCTGCTCACTCTGGGTTTCAACCCAAGGAAAGTCAGAAAGAAAGATACTCAAATGGGACCTGTGCAGTGTTGTAGTCCGAACCATCAGAATTAACACTGTAAAGAAAGAGGGGAAAAAATCAACTGGGAAAATGAGAACACTAGATTTTTTAAAAATTGGCCATTTTGACATATTGCGAGGCAACTGATGGTTCAAGAATTTATCAGAAGGTTCCTCTTTGGTACCACAGTGCTCTTTCATGCCAATTAAAAGCAATTTGTTTCTTATTTGCAAAAGTATTGCAAACATATTGGTTGCCATGGCAACAAATGACCTTTCTTCAAATTTAAGTAAACACCAGCTTATTGCAAAGACAACAAACTAAAATTAATTCAGTTTGAACCCTTTGGCATTCAAGCATGTTTTAGGTAATGTCGTGATTTTATGCACCTCATTTTTGAAGTCCTGTAGCTCTGAAACCATAAGTCCAATCATCTTACAGTAACTTAAAAGTTTGAGGGGAATTGTCCAGTATCAGATGGTATCAATTATGTTGGTATGCTACCCACCGTTTTGTGGTAAAAAGCATGAAAATGTATACAAACCGCGCACTTATTACCAATATCTAAAAAAACCAAAATAACACTATTTTCTGAAATAATTATAACTGAGCATGAGGAGGCTGAACTACATTGCCTCTGCCACGCCCACGTGCTCTGCCAACACCGCCTCTCATCCTTGGTGTTCCACCCCTGGTCCTGTCCCTACCTCTACCTTGAATAGCCCCTCTGGTTCTAGCTCTCCCCCTTGCTGGGGCCGAAGCAATATTGTTATGGCCACAATTTGTTATTATATTTACGGCAGCAAGGGATGACAGACACAATTTTAAAACTTAAACACATTTAATTAAACAAAGACTAACACTAACGTTCAATCTACTCTCTGACCAAGATTGATATATACAAGAAAAAAAAAAATATTTACAGTCCCTTGAGATGGGGTTGCTTGGTGATGTTCCGGGCGAGGGACTTTCCGTCTCAGACATGCCCAGAACATGCCCAAACCTAGCTCCAGTCTGGGCTTAACAAAAAAAGGTCAATACTGCCATCTAGTGGCTTCTTTTCACATTACAATATCAGCATTTTCAGAAGAACATTGGCCGGAATCTTTAGGACCAGGTTCAGATTCCGAGTCATGTTCAGCAACATGCACATGCATTTGTGTAGCGGGTACATAGTCAACATCAGAACCGTCCGATTGATCGCCAGGATCATCGTTATTTTCTTTGTCTCTCGGTTTAGAGCTGAAATCATCATCCCCTGAGTCCTCATCAGCAAATAATTTGTCAAGTACTTGGTCCACATTCATCCGGAATTCAGAAAAAAATTGGCACTTTTAAAGCGAAAATTGTGCTGTAAATTTCTATTGGAACACCATATGTATTTGGGACCAATCGATGGCTCTGAGTTAGAGAAGCCAACAAAGGCTTTGCACACCACAGGCATAGAGAAATTGCAGAATTTCAATGCATTAGTATTGTCTTGACCCCGGGTTGATACCAACCGTCCAAGGGTTAAATTTAAAGAGGCAAAATCTTGACGTTGTAGGATTGCTATGAACTAAAACTGACACTGGATTCCTGTCCAATAACTAGCTGATTTCCAAAATGTCACATTCACTTATGGCGTTTAATGAAACATTCACAAATGCGAGGCATTGTGGTCCTTTATACTTTGTCTTAGTCTCTGACCAAAGAGTTTGTTTCCTTTGTCCATAACATAGGGACGGCCCAAAACCTGGCAAAGTCAGCATGTACCGCTGCAAAGGCTTGTTCACAGAACCGGGCACCGCAGTTGTGCTGATGACAAAAGGCTATCAGAAAAAATTTTGTTAAGTTTGTAATTGTAATTGTGGTTGGAACAAAAACTGCAAACACAGTGGGTCCCCAGGAATGAGTTTGAAAATCTGGGGCCTAAAGTTCATGGAGCCTTTTTCGTTTCTCTTTGCGATGTTAATTTTCATTGAAATAATTTTATTAGTGGTAGAATACGGTGGCCAATAGGGGCAAACGCGCTGCAACGACTCAAAACGCATCCAATTGGAGAAACGCGCGGCAAAAACAAAAAAACGATGCAAATTCTAAAACATGCTAACCGCAAAAGCAAATGCAAGAGAAAACCACACGCCCAGCAACGGCCTGAAACATTGATTCGCTGTTGCTGACCTCCTGACTGTGCTGTGGCACATTTCCTCAGTGATCATTCTGTTTGGGTTGAGACTAGGGATGCACCAATACCACTTCTTTAAAAACCGATACGAGTACGAGTATTTTATCCTGGGTTCTTGTCGATACCGACTACCGAGGCTGATATTTCTGAAATGTTTTCCAGGAAAATACAATGACAATTCTTGGAGTGCAGGTTTTATTTTCTTTTTATAACAAGCCTAAAGGAGGCCAACATCAAACAATTCACATATGGCTATTTAAGAGTAGGCCTAACTGCTAAACATCTTTCTATATTTAGGGCTGAAAAAAATGCCTTTTAAGTACTGCCATTAAATGAGGCAAAACATTACTGAAGCTTGACAAATGAAATTAAACTCGCTGCATAGGCAAGGTAACACACCCATCTTCATAAAAAGTAGAACTATTAATTGGCAAAGAAAGTTTCCACACATTCATAGGCACTCAATCCATCTAAAGTCAATTGCTTGTGAATATTCAATAACTGATCCGGGTGTGCCATCTAGTGATAGAATGTTATAACTGCGTGCATAAATTTGCAGCTCCATGTCTGCTGGCGGTCACATCTGCACAAATACCCCGCCAAGCACCGTTGTTCTTCTCGAACACGCCAAATCCAGATAATCCTTAAATGATGAATTATATTCATATTTTAATTTGTAACGGCTAAAGAAGTCGCCAGTGTCTAAGTAACAAAGTAAAAGTATAGGCCTACTTTTTATCTTTTAAATGTAATAGAGTAAAAGCCCCGGTTTAAAAAAAAAAAAAAAAAAAACTCAAGTACAAATCCTCAAAAACAACTTAAGTACTGTAACGAAGTACATGTACTTTGTTACGATACACCTCTGGTGTGTATGCGTGCATGCCTGCATGTGATGTGTTGACTAGGCCTGTAAAGCTCTCTTTCTCTTATTATTTCTAACTTGCTGTCTCCATCTAGACATAGAAGTCAGATAGTACAACATACTGTAGCCTTTGCGACCGTGAGCAGGCAGTTACCTTGCATCTTACATTAATTGGTATTAGTGCGTGGTATCGGCAGATGTGTCAACAAGTACGAGTAAATTAACGAGGTATTGGGCAGATACATGATACTGGTATCGGCATCAGCACAACACTACTTGAGACGGAGACAGGCAAAAGGAAATTGTAGCAGAAGATTTACTCTTGTGTCAAGGGGTTTTGGTGATAATACTTTGTGTGTAAAAGCTCCAATATTAAAAGAGGTAAAACGATTTGATCACCGAGGTATAATCTTTGTCGCAGGCGGGGCAGGGAGATACTTCCCCACCATTTTTCCCCCCTTGTAACAACTCGGTTAGCATAATAGCTGAATTAAGTCGCTAATCTGGTCAAGGAAAGGCGATGGGGGTTTTTTTCGGGAGGGATTTCAGTCTTTTCAGTCTTCAGGAGCAAAGTGAAATAAACTTAAAAGCTAAATAGCTAGCTAACTAAGTAAATTGTATTAAATGCAAAGTAAAACAGAATTATTTTCAAGGACTGTGCTACTCTCGCTTGGTTTTTCTGTAGCTAATTTAGCTAACAAACTTTAGCAAGCTTCTCAATGCTTGGAAACACAATCTAATTACTTGGATATCTAGTTACAACTTGGGTTGCTCTCATTCATGAGTGCTTGCCTTTCTGACAGTCTTCAAGGTAATAAATATTAACGTTAACTGGGGGTTTTTCATTCCTTTTCAGTCTTTCTTTTTTACGACATAAACATCTTGCAAACTTAGATATTTAGTGTTCCATTCTGGTTGCTGTTACTGGATCGGCTGAACAAAGTCAGGACGTGTTTAGTTAGCTAGCGTTGTCAGTGGGACGTTCACCCGGCCCTCCAGAATGAAATATTAACACTAACTGGGGTTTTATTCTTTTTTTGGTATCTCCTTTTTACAGAAGGGCTCTTACGTGTTAAGATATTGTTAATTATGTTATCATAGTATTTTCCTCTGGTCGCTGTGGCTTCATCAGCTCGTTAAATTTTAGTTGTGTTTTTGACTGCTAAGCTACAACCTGTTTGGAGATTCTGTGTTTAGTTAGCTATCATAATTGTTTGCATCTTTAATTTCGGATCTGGGATTTAATATTTGTTAGCAGGGAAACAGTTGCATGAATCTTCAATTCAGTTAGGTTGTATATTGTGAGGAGTAATACTTGCTGAAGTGCTTCCACCCTGCCAGGCATTTCCTGTTCATCAGATAGCTGGGTATTGGAGGTAGATCGGGAGCTGGCTAATTTTATTTATGTGAAAAGGGTAAAAAGGTTTGACCCCTCCAAGTCAAGCTATTCTACGTGATGTATATAAAATCACCATTGCTGGCTGTTGGACTCCTGTACATCTGACCCCTGGCACCTGGTCTATCTGGTTTTTGTTATCATTAATCTTGGTCAGTCTATCTTTGTTTTATTAAATCTGTTCAAGTTTTAAAATTTTGTCTGTCATCCCTCATGACAAATAGGGGTCATAACAAATTGGGGGCTGGTGCGGGATAGACCATTGTGTGAGTCATTTATTGAAAATCTAAAATTTCAAATTGTGAAATTGTTTTTTGAATTTTCAAAAAAAAAAAAAAAAAAAATATATATATATATATATATATATATATTGACAGATCAACAGCAATGGATGATTTCTTGGCATCACCAACCGTAGAGGTTTTGAAGTCTTTTAAAAAGACAGAACTGCTAGAAATATGCAGACAGTTAGAGCTGACAGATGTAAAACCAGCCATGCGAAAAGCAAGACCGGCTAGAGAGATTGTTGAATATTACATTGATGAAAATGTGTTTGCACCAGGAGATCTGGAACAGGTTCCAGTGGAAAATCCAAGTGTAGAAATGGAACTTAAATTAAAAATGCTTGAGATTGAAATAGAGAAAAAAGAAAAACAACTAGAGTTTGAGAGAGAGAAAGAGAAAAGAAATGGAGGGAAAAGAAAAACAAAGGCAGTTTGAGTTAAAAAAATTTGCAAGAGAGTGAGGGAAAAAGCAGAGAGAGAGAGAGACAGAGACAGAGAGATTTCGAGTTACGGAAGTTAGAGAAGAAAGGCTCCAAATGGAGCTACTAAAAATCAAAATGGAAGCTGAAAGCAAATTTCATGCTAGCCAGGAGGTAAAAATTGGCAATATACAACTAAATAGCCTGTGAGCTTATGCTCACATTATTCTCCGAAATTATGCGTTTTCAGACCTGCAGAGGTGTGAGGTTGTCTCTCGCTAGCAAGTTCAAGGAAAGACTGCGTGCAGCTTGTGACCTAGCCAAAGAGAACTTGAAATCAAGTCAGGGAAAAATGAAAACTTGGTATGATCATAAGGCTAGAAGCCGTGAGTTTAAACCAGGAGATAAGGTTCTTGTGATGTTAACCTTGAAGTCCAATCCATTGCAGGCTAGATTTCATGGTCCTTATGAAATTCTGACAAAACTCAATGATCATAATTACATTGTGAAGACTCCAGATAGGAGAAAACCAAAACAATTGTGTCACATTAACATGCTGAAGCCTTATCATGACAGAAATGCGAGGGTTGCAGCTGTCACTTCAGATTCTCCTATGGTCGAAACGTATGAAGATGAGGGTGAGTTTCAAGATGATGAACCTTGAATTAAAGCTGACGTTCTTTCATGTAAATTGTCAAATTTTGAGGTGTTGCAAAATCTTGATGTAAAACTCCAGCACTTAGAATCCTCACAGAGAGATCGGTTTGAGAGGTTGATCAAGAAATATGAGGATCTGTTTCCTGATGTTCCAAAGAGAGTTTCTTTAGCCTCTCATGATGTAGATGTTGGTGATGCCAAACCAATAAAACAGCGTCCGTCCCGGATGAATCCTGAAAAGAGAAAGATTGCTGAGAAAGAGGTTGAGTACATGTTAGAACATGATATTATCAGACCCTCCAACTCAGATTGGAGTTCACCCTGTGTGCTAGTTCCAAAACCTGATGGAAGTACTAGATTCTGTACAGATTATCGCAAAGTCAATGCTGTAACTAGAACTGATGTGTTTCCAATACCTAGGATTGATGATTGTATTGATAGAGTAGGGCAAGCAAAGTTTCTGACCAAGCCTTAACTGAGAGGGCCAAGAGCATCTCTGCTTTTGCCACACCATCTGAGTTGTACCAGTATGAAGTCCTACCCTTTGGCATGAAAAATGCCCCAGCCACGTTACAAAGGATGATACAGTCTACAATCGCCGGATTGCCACACACGGGTGCATACATAGATGACCTGATTACATGGAGTGACTCCTGGGAAGAGCATCTAAAAGGTGTAGAGACGTTGTTCCAGCGCCTGACCCAGGCTAACCTGACTGTTAACCTGAACAGGAGTGACTTTGGTTGTGCTACTGTCACCTATCTTGGCTACGTCATAGGCCAGGGTAAGGTGGCACCCATTAATGCTAAAGTCCAAGCCATCATGGACTTTCCAGTTCCTGACAACAAAAAAGCTTTGTGCCGCTTCCTTAGAATGATCGGGTACTACCGCAAGTTCTGCAAGAACTTTGCTGAGATTGCTCTCAGTCTCACTAACCAACTGAAGAAAGGCATAAAGTTAACTTGGGATGATGCATGCCAGAGAGCTTTCGATTGCCTGAAGTCTCTGCTGTGTCACTTCCCCGTGCTCAAATCTCCTGACTTCAACAAACCGTTCTCCATCGCCGTCGATGTTAGGGACCAAGCTTGTGGATCTGTGCTCCTACAGAGAAGTGACTCTGATGACATTGAGCATCCCGTGGCATACTTCTCCAGGAAGTTCAATCGCCAGCAAAGGAACTATTGGCTCTGGTTCTATCTTTACAACACTTTGATGTTTATGTTTGTACAGGGCAAAAGCCAATGATTGTGTACACTGACCACAATCCGTTCATGTTTTTGAGTAAGATGAAAAACAAGAATCGGAGATTGTTGAATTGGAGTTTGATTTTACAGGAGTTTAACTTGGAAAGTAAGCATGTAAAGGGTACTGACAATGTAACTGCTGATTGCTTATCCCGTGGTTGGGTATGTATATATATCACGCGTTTATTCGAATATTGTATTACATGTATATATAGACAAGTGTCCACTTAACCATTTTGTATTGAAAAGAAAAATTTTGCCTTTATGAGTCAAAATTTTTCCCTTTTGGAATGGAGGTGTAATGTGAGTAGAGGCTACTAGATGGCAGTATTTACATTTCTTTTGTTAAGCCCAGACTGGCGCTAGGTTTGGACATGTTCTGGGCATGTCTGAAACAAGTCCCAGAGAAAAGAAAAGTCTAAAAGGTGGATGGGGTCTGCAAAAGAGTATATAAGGGGGAGAATTGAGACAGTGAAGTAGTAGGAGAGATTGCAAGGAAAAGGATACATGTGACCAGACCTGTCATTCTGTGCAAGACCTGTGAAGCTTTTAGTGGATTTTTGCCTGTGTTAGAGCATTTTCCTCACCCAGGACATCACCAAGCAACCCACCAAAGGGACTGTAAATATTTCTGTTTTTGTAAAAATTCAATCTTGGTCTGTCAGTAGAGTAGATGGTAGTTGTTAGTTGTCATTGCTCAATTAAATGTGTTTTAGTTTTAAAATTGTGTCTGTCATCCCTTGCTGTCATAAATGTAATAACAAATTGGGGCCATAACAAGACAGACCATCTTCTAGACAGCGGATCAAAAACAGCTGTTCGCCGCGTCTCACCGGGCTTCTACCCCAGGTAAAGCTGCACTTCACCGCCTCCAGTCAGCGTCTCCCGGTCCGACGACTATGTAACATGCTCCGAATTAAAGGATTTAATTGCCGAGGTTTCACAAATTAAACCAGCAAGAGTACCATACACAACCTCCACTTTTGTGTTTTTTTGCCAGAATAATTTTAAAAGGGGGCACAGACATTTTTTGGGGGGGTTTTATGAGTGAGAATGGGGTTTAGAATGATGGGGGAAAAATTTTAAAAGGAGGGGGTGGACGCGGCGCAAGTAAAAAAAAAAAAGAATTTGTGCGGTAATTCCGCTTTCCACATCTGTATTGTTCCCTCGTGCCATTAAGTTAGACATTACATTAGTATCTACAGCAGGATTTGAACCAGGAAACCTGTGGAGAAAGCAATGTTAATCACACCATTCACTGTGGTCTTAACCACTACACCAACTGAGTTTGTTGCCAGCTTAGCACCATTAGTTTCCATTCATCGCTGAAGGGTGAAAGACTTTTATTTATTGTTATCGATGAGGAGACGTCGAGTGAATATGCATTTTGATGTTTTTCATGCGGGTGTGTTGCCTTATCTGTTGACACTGGTTAGAAAAATTTGAGCAGAACAAACCTTTGTTTGTGGCTGAGTTGGGTTAAGGTTAGGGTTCGGGGTGGGGGTAGCATTCTTTATTAGTTGAGTTAAGGTTAGGGATAGGGATAGTATTCCGTATGAGTTGGGTTAAGGTTAGGGTTAGAGTCAGGGATAGCATTCCCTATGAGTTGGGTTAGGGATAGAGATAGTTTAGTTCGTACTAGTATCAAATGTGAAAGCAACCATACTTCAGCGCGGCAGCAGATCACCGTTATGTGTCCCAGTTGTCTTGTTCTTAAGAAATGCCACAGCGGCGAAAGGATCTCTCCGTTCAAACGAAGAAATTCAATACTTGCTCGAAATGTAGGCGCGCGAAAACACAATCCACCACTGGGTATATATGTACATATATATATATATATATATATATATATATATATATATATATATATATATATATATATATATATATATGTATATATAATCGCTGCTGAGACATCCCACATCCACACATCCCACATCGAGACATCCCACATCCACACATCCCACAATCAGAATTTAACATGAGAAATAAGCTCAGCCGGTTTTTGAAAATTAAACTTATCGACATATTCCAATCTAACGGCACAAAAGTTATTGTTTGAAACTGATTTTTTTAAGTTTATTTGCAGAGCTCAGTCGTTAGGTCACATTTTCCCACACCGTGAGGTAAGGATGAGAAAAGATATTTTATTGTCACCCAAGTAGATATTCTCATAATAGACATTTTGTGTTGTGATTCTGCCTTGTTGTCATGTTTATGTTCAGTGTTCATGATTTTGTCTTTTATTTATTCTTTTTGGTTCTTGTAATTCTCAGGTTTTTAGTTCATTCCATTTCTCAGCTCCATTGCACTTGTCTCCCCTGTCTTGTGATCTAGTTGGTTCAGTCCGTCTTCCCTGTTTGCGTGCTCACTGACTTAGGGTGATTTAAATGAATTCCGGTGTTTGAAATATGCCTTCGATTCTCGTTTACTTCCTTCGTCTTTCTGTTCTGATTACTAACAAAACTAACATTTGTATTTTGTATCATAGTCTACTAACACAACTAATCCATGTATATAGATTACTAACTTACTAACGAGCACACTAGTTAAATCTGTGAGGTTGCACCGCTACTAATTTATACTAATTCCCTCTCAGCAGTCGTCCTGTTCTAGTCTCCGCCTCTTGCTCAGCTGTACCCGTCTTCCCCTGAGTTTCTGCAAGAATCTCTCACACGTGCTGAATTACTTTCCTGCACTCGTTATCTGTGCACTTAGAACACTCATGTGCACACTGTGCACTCATTGACCGGAGCTGTTTAAATGTCTTAGGCTGTCTGTGTGATTCCCAGCCGCCAGTTTTCGTGGTTAGGGTTTCCCTCATGTGAGTCTCCCGTCATAATTAGTTTGATCTAGTTTACCTGTTTCCTGCATAGCATGTGACTTCCCTCTCGTCTATTTAAGCAGTCTTTTCACAGCCAGCTCCTTGTCAGAATGTTGATCAATATTTCATTGTGCAGAGCGCCTTGTATGCCATTGAGTATTGTTTCTCTTCTACTGGACTGTCCGACTTTGATTCTTGCCATTGCCCTTTTTGTACTGTTTTGTCTTTTTGGATTTTGACCCTTTTTTGTATGACTACGATTTCTGTGTTTGGATGCCCAGTGTATGACCCTTGGATTTGTTCATTGACTACGACTTTTCGCCTATCGTTTTTGCACCTTTGCTCATCTGTCTTACTGGTTCTGACCCCTGCCTTTCAAGTTGACACTGTTTTCGGATTTCGTATTGTGGCTTGGCAATTCTTGCGTTTATTGGCTTTGACTTGGACTCCATTAAAGGCATACTTTTTTTGGATTACTGTCTCTCGTGTGGTTCCTGAACTGTACCTCACATTTTGTGACTTTAAGTACTTTTAGCAGTGGGGTTTTCAATGAGCAGATTTAATGGATTGATTATGTATTCAGACCCTCCGTTTGTGATGGGCGTTGGTAGAAGGACGCCAAGAGCAGTGGCCAGAAATAAAAGGAAAAACCAGCAGCGTGCTGAGAGACTAAAACAAATAGAAATCACAAGACTTGCACTACCAACGGACCAGACGCCATCCGTGGTAGAAAACAGGTGAGCTCGAACAAAAGAAACGGTAAATAAACCAAAGATTCCCTTACTAACACTAATCTGGTTATGCAGCTAAGATCCTGACAATACTTTCTCTTTAAAGACCTTACCGGCTAAAGCGCCAAGGAGACAAAGACACTCTAGCAACACGAGCGAGGCAGAACAGGAGCTTAAATAGGGTCTGGGTAACGTCCCCAATTAATGCCAGCTGGCCCAGGAATCCGATGGCGAGCAAAACGATATCGTCTCAGACGAGAGTAACAAAAGGAGCTCTCAAAGCTCCAAAACCATGACATTGTTCTCAATATAGATATTTTGTAACTTAAGTACTTTATGAAACTGGAGCTTCAACTGTAAATGTCTTCGCATATTTGAAAGTTTACCTGACACTAATATGCGATCATATTACTCATGCTGAAGACAACTGAAATTAACCTAAAGCAGTAGCCTATAATTATTTGCGCGCGTCCTGCAGCCGAATTCTTTTTTTAATTTGACAAAAAGATGTTGTGTTTTTGGTCAGTTATGGCAGCCGACTGGATTTCCTGTTTAAGATGAGTATTCTCGATTGTTTTGTTTTTTTTGGATCACTTGTGTTCACAGAACATGGCTCATCTGTGGAAATTGTCATTCTCAAAATCATAATGAGATTACTTTAGCCTGTTAAGATTGTTTTCATGCATTCCTGTTTCTCCTGTATTTATGTCTATGCAAGTTTGCTGTTATTAAAACATCTGAGTAACAGCTGACCCCAAAACTGATCCGAGGTTACTGTCATTCTCACTTTTTTAGTCTTTAATCAGTCTTCAGTTTTTCTTCAGCAAACTTCATATTCCTGTATGCAGGAACATCACCTCCGTAAGACGAGAATATTGTCACATTAGTATCATGGGCTAATTCAGTTTGTTGGCTAGCCTCACTGTCACAGCTCATGTCACTCATGCAGTGTGTTATAAGCAAATTGAAGTCTGTGAATTGGGATTTGGATAAGACCTCTCACTCCCCCTCTACTCTCTCTCTCACTCTGCCCCCCACCCGCCCGCACATGCATAACAGATGTGAGGTTGGTGGACGGCAATTACCGCTGTGCTGGGAGAGTAGAGGTGTACCGTAAGAGACAGTGGGGAACAGTGTGTTCATTATCCTGGGATGCAGCAGACGCAGGAGTGGTGTGCAGACAGTTAGGCTGTGAAGATGTTGCAGAACCCGAAACTTATTCCTTTGGACCTGGATCTGGAAAGATATGGATGGCTTATGTGAACTGCAAGGGATCAGAATCCACCCTGAATGCCTGTGGATCAGCATTGGGGGAAAGTTATTGCGGTCACATGCGGGATGTTGGAGTGGTTTGCACAGGTTAGTCTCTGTTACTCATCTGTGTCCTCACTGTTCTTACACTGACACTGGATATTCAGTTCACCAGGGAACATAAATTTGCATTGATAGCATTGCATTTTAAGAGCCATTCCATGAGAGATTGACATTTGGTGCACAGTTCACCCCCCTGGAATTAAATGAAACTTGGCACATAGGTAGGTATGGTAGTTTCATGGAAAGGCCGCATTATTAGGTCCGTATCTCATTTAGTCTGCTGGTGGCGCCACCTGGAAGCCACTAAAGTGGCTCAGTTTTGATTTTGATGCCACATTTTACATCAATTATTATAACTTAAGGATACACAGTAACAGATGTGTTATACTTTTATCAAGACCTGTGACACTTCAAGTCTGGATAGACATCAGCATCACATCAGCACTAAGCTGGGTAGCTATGTACATCACAGTAAAAATTGAAAATGGGAATAATATACCAGACATATACCAATCAAGAATGCTTTATTGTGTGTTTACTCACAACAAAACTATCATTTTCATTTAATAGTACCTTTGTATCTTGCTAGGTTAGTTCTATGGATGCCTGGAAAGATGGCCAAAATTGATTTTGGGTGAATGTTTGCAGTATATTTTCTCTGTAGCCCAGATTTGTCCTGTGAGGGTAGATGCTGTTTGTTGTGCTTTTGGAACTCCATTTTTGGGAATACCAAGCATTTCTTTGGTAGTAGCTACACTTTCAAGCTAGACGGAACCAAAGTTGGAGTAAAACTCAAAACGGACCATTTCATAGCAAATTGTGTCTATATTTAGGTGGCATTGTTTTGTTTAGCCAACAAGATAGCAATTCTCTGGATACATAGTCCCTTAGGGGTTTATTGCAGCATAACTAAAATCTCAATGGTAGTATTTTCAGTGTAGACAATATTCATCAAACGTTGGAAAGATTTGCCCCCAGGGGCGCTTTTGGCTGGATGCTAATACTGGCTATCCCCAGCAATGTACCAAATAAATTGTTTTTGAGTTGTGATACACACAGCTAGTTCTCTGAAAATGAAGAGTTTAGCTTGGTACTATTCTGGATGGACAGCGATCTGACAAAAGGTGGTGCTCTAAAGAGCAAATGTTCTACTGACAAAATATTCCATATTTCCAAACATATACCAAAGCTCTGTCTTTTGACATATATAAAGTACATGCACATTTATACATAAAATGTGTATACTTTGGTATTAAGCTGGGTTGGTTGTAAATTGGAAACAATGTTGGTAGTGATTGTAGCATTGTGTCAACATGCAAGACTTTTCCCAGTACAGTGTACAGTTTTGTAGTGTAGGTGCATTTTCAGAAAATAATTCTCTGCATTTTTACTTTCTTTTTAGACTTGGAGAGCAGGCTTCAATGTTAAATCTAGCATTTCCTTGGGGCATTATGCTTGGGTATGAAAAAGGGCACAGCAGTTGTGCCTAGCAAGTGGTTGTCCTGATAAAGGGCCCAGAGGTCCTAGCAAGCAAGCAGCACCCTGCCAAGAAAAGGGAAGTTCATTTATAGTGGTACCTCGCATGCCTTCATTCCTAACACCTACCCATGATGTCTAGACTACGGGATGCCTGCTGGTTCGTGGGGGGGGGGAGTTTCTTTTACAGACTTAACATTTCTATGACTGCCAAATCATGGGTGTTGACGCAGCTATTGCACCATATAGGCTGCAGCCCGCTATTTAATTCAGAAACAGACAAGCTCACCATCCATGGCCTGTAAGAGACCCAGGATGCAGTTAGTAGGGCTTGCCTCGGGCTCACCTGCCTCTGCGGGTAACATTGACCCAGATGGAATGAAGAAGGCCATGGATGGCTGCTCAAGGCCAAGGCCAAGGAGCACCTCTGGTGCCCACCACCAGGTACCGGCAACCCACAATCCAATTCCAAAAACAGACTGATGGTTAGTGCTAGTAACATGAAAAGTATAAAACCATTTTAACTTTTGTGCCAAACATTGTCTTCATGTACGCGGTTGACAAAGATTGTTTTTGAGAGTTCAAATTACGGACTTATTTTATGTAATTATACGTATAATGTTGATGAATGTCTACATACATACTTACAGTGGTACACCTTTTACATTAGTTCTTTTTTGGCATTTAAAAATTTTGACTGATGACTGATCATGTATTTTCATGTGCTGTACACTGCGCTGTACCACTCTGCACTGGGGGGAAATTTGTCAGGGATCAGTTGGGCAAAACAAATTAATATTAGGGAAGCAACCAATACGTCAGGGTCTCCAGGCCCAACACTAACAAAAGCCACACTACCCAAAACACGAAAGTCTCTAAACGTGAAATACGAAACAAAAATACTACTAAACTCCCTGAATAACCAAAAACAGGAGAAAAAAAATGGGGGAACAAAAATGGCAGAGAACCCCTACAAGGCTTCCTTTTAACTTTTTAATCATTGTGCAAGAGTTTAACTGAGTGACCCGGATCGAGCGGAGACAGGTGGCTACCCAAAGGTGTTTTGTAAACCAGAAATACATAGGCTAAACACAAAAGCACCAGCCTATTGAGCAAAGTTAAATAGTAGCACCAAGCCAAACACAATCAAGGGGTTTAATCAGAGTTCCAAGAACACGAAAATGACTTGCACAAACATCAAAACAAAACCCAGCAGCAGCCCCCAGAAAACAGCTGTGTGGCCCAATGGCAGGGAGCCCTGGATTGTGCAGGTTCTTGTAGACCTGCACTAAAGATCTGGCATGAGCTGCAGGTGAGGTGATTGGCTCAGGGGGTGTGGCTGATCTGAGACAGAAAGGGAGAGAGAGAGAACTTAGTGGCCAGAAGTCATTGCACATGACAACTGTGCATATACTTCATATATTTCAAAGGACAGAACTTTGGTATATGTCTGGGATTATAGAATATTAGGTCGTTAGAACATTACCTCTTTAGAGTGCCACCTTTAGTCAGAAAGCCATCTCGCCAGCATAGTACCAAACCAAGCTCTTTACTTTCTAAGAAAACTAGCTGTGACTGTGTATCATAGTTCACTAGAAAATTCTTTGGTATATTGCTGTGGATTTTTCTCACACACGGTTGTATTGTTCTTTTATGGGCTGAGGTTTTGATATCTACAATATGTTGATAATTTTAGATTGGCCAATTGTTAATTGATTTTTGTATGTGTTCCCATTTGCTCCTTTCTTGTTGCATGATGAATTTTTATTCTCCTTGACCTTTCTGGGTTTTTTTGGAGGATTAACCAGACCTTTTATAATTAATTTTGTCAGCCTATTGGTGTGGACAATATATAAATATGGGTGTGTTCTCCTTTTTAAACATGATGAGCAGACGAAGATCCAAGTTGGATCGAAACGTTGTCCTCTGTTTATCAATTAAGATGTTCTTGGTGGCTTGGAGTAAGTGTGCAGGCATCTTTTCTTTTCTGAATTGCTAGGGATGGCCAGTACTTGCATCCAGCGTACAAGGCCCCCTTGAGAAGAATTTTTCCAATGTTTAATGTTTAAAATGTTTTGTCTTGTTTTTGTCTTCGTTTTTTTTTTGTTGGGGCCTCTTGCCAGGTCATCATTGTAAATGAAAAGTTGTTCTCAATTGATTTTACCTGGTAAAATAAAGGTTAAAGAAAGAAAAAAATAAATAAAAAATATCATCTACACTGAAAATACTACCACTGAGATTTTACTAATACTTTAATGTACCCCAAAGGGACTTTGTATCCCGAGAATCTCAGATCTCTATCTTGCTGGGTAAACAAAATAATGCCGCATAATCCTAGGCACAATCTGCTATGAAATGGTCCATTTCGAGTTTTCCTCCAACTTTGGCTCCGTCTAGTTTAGATACTACCAAAGAAATGCTTGATTTTCCTGACGTTCCAAACGCACAACAAATAGTATTTATCACCATGAAACATATCTGAGTTACTGAGAAAATATACCACAAACATGCACTGAAAATAAAAGTACCCCGGTATCTTGGTCAAAATATAACTGAACATGATAGTTTTGTTGTGAGTAAACATATAATGAAGCATTCTTGATTGGTATATGTCTGGTATATTATTTTATTCCCATTCCCATTTTCAATTTTTACCGTGATTTCTCAAATACTTCTGGCTCAATAACACAGTTACCCAGCTCGGTGCTGATGTGGTGCTAATGTCTATCCAGATTTGATGTGTCACAGGTCATGATAAAAGTATAACACATCTGGTACTGTGTACCCTTAAGTTATAATAATTGATGTAAAATGTGGCGTCAAAATCAACACTGAGCCACTTTATTGGCTTCCAGCTGGTGCCACTGGCAGCAAAAGTGAGATACGGACCTAAAAATCTGGCCTTTTTCGTGAGTGAAGAATGAAGAGGTCTACCCTATCTACTTATGTGCCAAGTTTCATAAAATTCCAGGGGGGTGAACTCCGCAGCTTCTTCAAAAAGTGGAATTTTCTCATGGAATGGCTCTTAAAATATTTATATTTATCAGTTTGCTGAAGTAATTCAGCATTAACTCAGTCACTGCAGAATTTGTTACTTCTTCTGTATCAACTTCAGGTCTGTATTTTCAGAAGTCTCTCCTTGAAATTTATTTATGATAAGTTAAAACTTGACAAGATTGTGATTGGATCATCACATGCGCTCATTTTTATGTGATTATATCATCTCACAAGACAGCAGACGTGCACTTGTTTCATTCGTCACTGCTGTTTTCATTCATCCGTCTCAGTCATCATCTCTGAAATCAGCTGTCAGTCCTTACTAATGATTCTCTTTCTATTCTCCTTTTTGCTGAAGCCCCTCAAAATGTCAGGCTGGTGGACGGGGCTGACCTGTGCTCTGGGAGAGTAGAACTGCGTAATGGAAGCTCGTGGGGCACAGTGTGTGATGCTGATTTTGACCAGCAGGACGCAGAGGTCATGTGCAGGGAACTGGGCTGTGGAGCCCCTGAAGAGTGGGGAGCAGCTGTGTTTGGCCAGGGTGAGGGCCAGATGTGGACAGAAGAGATTCAGTGTCGAGGCAACGAGTCTCAGATTAACTCCTGTCCCACAGCACCCTCTCAGAGTCAGTCCTGCTCTCACAGAAACGATGTGGGACTGAAGTGTTCTGGTAAGAGTCTGTTCTACACTGTGAGAGTTTCAGTGATGTTGAGTAAATACATGACATCTTTCCAGAACAGGTTGCATCATGGGCGTAGGAACTGGGGGAGACGGGGGAGACGGGGGGGGGGGGGGTGGGCATGTCCCCTCCCATATTAGAGACAGGTGCATTTGTCCCACCCAAAAATTATACCACGGAGGAGAAAAATATTTGATTTTGAAATTTTTGACCTCCGTGCTTTAATTTGAAAGTGCAACACAGCTTGATGTGACTGGCCCGCCCCTCCCTCACTGGCCCTGAGAGTGTTTGGGAGGCGGGAGACAGCAGCAGTCAACAGTAAGTCTTATCATTATTTCCACAGTACTACAAGGGTCAACGAATGTTAATTAAACATGTTCGCTAGTTTCAGCTAACGAACTAAACCTGATTTCTGTCACATGTTGGTTAGTAATAGGGTTGCTAGCCGTACAGCTAAAAATAAGCCAGGAGGATATGTCAAATTATGAGGTGAATTTCAGTGGAGAAATCCTAGGAAGGTGCCATTATAAATTATTATTATTATATATGCAGGAACCATAGCAGCTAGCTAGAGAAACAGAGCAAGCTGTATGTGGCATCTTTGTAAGAAAATTTTGGAGGCACTTTGCATAGCCTAAAAAAAAAAGAGAAACACTCATTCGGATAATCTCTGTCCATAGTAAAGGCAGTATCTGCGCTCAGATTTACAGAAATTTTCCAGCTCACGCGCTATGCACACTCTCATCACTCATGTGTCTCTCAACCTACGCCCTTGTTCCTCCCCAGTGTTAAACTCATTCCTACGCCTTTGGGTTGCATGAATGTGTATTTCTCAGGATCATTATTCATAATACTGTGAATCAGTATGCATCTGTCCCTGTAACACTACAATTCTGCAGTGCAATTTGTGAGGCAAACTTAACCGCAACAGTGCAGTGACGATAGAAAGCTTGGTTTGTTCACCCTGAGATGGTGAAAGCTCAGATTATACACTGAAGAAGAAGCACAGAGCAGAGTAGTGCAAGGTCATACAGATTAGTGCCATTAGTTTACTCCACATTCTTCCAATGTTCTGTTGCCTCTTCTTATTTCTCAGGTTAAGTGACCCAAACCAGCAAATGAAAGAAAAAGTTAAAACAGACTCAATAAAACAGGAATAAAACATTTCCATTTCAACACTAAAAACTATTTAATTTACGATAAAAATACAGACGCTGGTGTGCCTTTGCACAAACCGCGTCAACATTGGCATCAAAAGTCAGAGCTTTGTCAATAATTGTACCCAAGTATTTATATTGATCGACCACGTCAACAGCCTGACCATGAATCTGAGCAGGGGGAAGAGATGAGGGTTTCCTCCTAATTTCAATAATTATTTCTTTTGTTTTGGTCACATTGATGTCCAAGAAGGTGCGTTTACACCAATCAGTGAACCCCTCTACAACTGGGCCATGGCCGCAGTCATCATCACTAAGAAGGAAGACGATCACCGAGTCGTCTGCAAATTTAAAAATATGTCTGCCCTCATAATGGCACTGACACTCATTGGTGTATAAAACAAATAAAAGTGGTGACAGGACACTGCCCTGGGGGGAACCGGTGGAAGATAAGAGGACGTCCGTACCATGAACTCTCACTTTCTGAGACCTGTCAGTTAAAAAGTCCATCAGCCAGCATATTAAACTGTGGTCAGCTGGATGCTGGTAAGTCAGTCTGCTAAAATGAGTGGTTGGATACTGTCAAATGCAGAAGAAAAATAGATAAATAGCTACAGTGCTGCGTTCTTGACAACATCCATAATGTCCTGGACCGTATGAAGCAGGGTGGCTAGAGCATCCTGAACACCTCAACCTGCCCTATATGCAATTTGGAATGAGTCCAATATGTCCCAAGTTAGCCCCAAAATCTCATTCCTGACTATCTTTTCAAAAGCCTTCATAACAAGAGATGTAAGTGCCACAGGCTGAAAGTCATTAAGAGATTTAGGTGCCTTAGTCTTAGGTACAGGTATAATTTCAGAGTCTTTCCAGATGCGCATAGCTCTATGAATTTAAAGAGACTTCATGAAGATGGAGGAAAAGATTTCAGCCAATGGCCCTGCACAGGGCTTTAGAAGTCGACCACTCTTATGATCGGGACCAGAACTTTTCCTCTCTTTTACTCCCCTGAAGAGTTTACAGAGTCACTATCAATGTGTATTTCTGGTTGTTGTGGGGGAGCGCTTCTATACACAGTTAAATTAAATAATTATTAAATGTAATTTTAATTATATTAAAATCACAAATATTAAAAGAATTATTAAAAAAAACATTCAAATTATTGGCAAGTTCAGAGTTGAACTTGCCAACAAAAGAAGTGGAGCATTTTTTAGATTGCTTGCCCATTATAGATTTTACACCCTCCCAAGCAGGGCGTGAATTCGCAGTTCTCAGCAGTTTTGCACTTAGTCTTTATAGTTGACTTTAGCAATTTTAAGTCCCCTCTAAACCTGCCTCTGCGACACCCTGCAGCGCGTGACATTACCCTGATTAAAACTAATGGTTACACTTTACTTGAAGGTACTGTCATAAGAGTGACATGACACTGTCATAACTGATACATGTGTCATGTAACAGTTATGACAGTGTCATGTCACTCTTATGATGGAGTTGTCCTAATAAAGACAACCCAAAAAATGTCAACTTGTCATCTCAAAAACCGAATGACACTTAATGACAACGTTTATGACATTTACATAATGTTTATGACACATTCATGACTGTGTCAAGTCACTCTTATGACGATACCTTCAAGTAAAGTGTTACCAAACTAATATTCCTCTGGTTGATGGTGTTTTTAAGTGATTTGGACACCCATGATTTATTGTTTGAAAAATGTGGATTAATTTCTTTGGGATTAATAAATCCTGAAAAAAAAGTATATAAGCCGTGACAGTCTCAGTCAGTTCATCCAAATCAGTACAATCCTTCTTGAACAGATCCCAAGTTGTGCAGGCAAAACAATCCTGGAGCCGTTGGCATAGCTTCCGATGACCAAACCAGAACTAATCAATGCTCCAGTTTTGTTTCCTTCAGAACTGATTTGTAAGTGGGATCCACATAAATGACATTATGGTCGGACATACCAAGAGGAGCTCTACTGAAGGACCTATAAGCCCCCCTTAATGGAGCCATAACAAAGGTCCAGGCTTTTTCTATTCCTGTTAGGAAAAGTAACATACTGATAAAAGTTAACGAGGGACTTTCCAAGCTTACAGTGGTTGAAATCGCCCATAACGAACCTGGGCGCGTCTGGCGCGATACTCGCACAGCCTGTGCACAGTCTCCACAATGGTCCAAGTAGCACTGTCCTCGTTAGCCCTTGGGTGGATGTACACAAGTGTAATAAAGATCTGCAGAAACTCCCTCTGCAAATAAAATGATTGCAGGGAAACAGATAAAAGTTCAATGTCGGGAGTGCGCAATGATCCCTGACCACAGCAGTGTTGCGCCAGTTTTTATTGACATATAAACAGAGCCCACCATCCAGTGATTTCCCTGTCACTGTCGGGTCTCCGTCAAGTCGCAGTGGTTCTCCAAAGACATTTATGTCCAAATCGGATTATTGATCTCACTGCTTAAGCCACGACTCCGCAAAGCAATAAGACAGGCATTTTTGTATTCCAGTTGGAAATTGACATTCGCCTGTAGAATATCAGTTTTATTATGGAGGGACTGCATTGTCAAGGATCATGGAGGGAAGGGGGATCCTCCAGTAGCCTTCCTTGTTTAGCCTCTTATATTGGTCAGAAGACCAACATAAATCTGAATTGACGAGTAAAAAGCCGCTGCCAATGGATCTGGATGAAATTTGGTGGAAGGAGGAACTATTTCACATCCGGGTCTCAATTTGACTTTCGGTTTTGGTGTGCGATGCCGTTGTCTCAGAAAAAAATCTCAAGTTTTTTTCAAGAGAAAACACAGACAGCTGCAACCACCAAGAAACGTAAGCTTGTTGACTACCAGCTGGTGTTCCGTGCCGTAAAACCTCGTGCTGGAAAACCTCAAGGTACACGCACAATTTCCCGTGCCCAAAAGCTTAGCTTGCCAAAAAGCCTCGTTTGCCCAGACTTGTTAATTGCAATTAGGCTTTTCAGCACGGCAAGGTTTTTCGGCACTGAACACCGGATAGTGAAAGTGAGGCAAACCCAACACTAAAACTCACACTCGCAAGTTGAAGAAGTTCCAGCCATCATGGCTCCGAGAATTTACTTGGCTGGAATATGTGCAAGGAAAAATGTTTTGCCGAGTCTGCAGAGAAGAGGGTGGTAATAATGCCTTCACCATTGGAACAGATAACTTCCACACAAGTACAATACGGTGAGTAGTCTATTTAGATGTCACAAATTGATAACACGCTCCCCACATGGCAAACATAAAATGTAGATGGAATTGTATTTTCTATGTTAGTGCGATAAATTATTAGGCGAGATGATCAATGATTTAATTAATAATAAAGTTATATAATTTTGATAGCAGTATTGTGAATAATTCTTTTTTTGCAAGAAAGTTACGTGATGCAGTGAAAATTACCAGTTGAGTAATTGTTATAATGTGTGGGAAAGAAATTCCATGATGATTTAATTTCAGTGTGATAAAATATACTTATTTGTGTTTATAATAAATAACTTATTTGTGTTTCTTTTATTATTTATTATAGTGGATTAATTTCAAACTTGTCACTCGTGATGATTTGAATTTAGTTTGTCATGACAATTCCTGCCAAAGTTTCAATGATTGTGCCAAGAAATTCCATGATACAGTTTCATTTGTCATAAAAAGTACTTTGTTATAGTACTTTTCATATGTTTCCATATTAGATCCATATCTTACAACCTGTTTGAACCTTTTAAATTTTATTATAATCGTACTTTTCATAATAATGTTACAGTGAGATCTTTCGTTACAAAAAGATTTTCCGTTCTCTGTGGCTCAAGTCATACAAAATCAGCAGGGGCTGTAACATTTTGTGTACTCTACTGTCCTGTAACACGTACCACTGTAATTACTGTCCTGCTCCACTAGGGGACTGGTCCAGACCACTGGTCCTTGGAGCACGGACCACTACAGTAACTGTCCTGCTCCAATAGGGGACTGGTCCGGACCACTGGTCCTTGGAGCACAGACCGCTGCAGTAACTGTCCTGCTCCTCAAGGGGACTGGTCCGGACCACTGGTCCTTGGAGCACAGACCACTGCAGTAACTGTCCTGCTCCACTCGGGGACTGGTCCGGACCACTGGTCCAGGGTCTCGAGACAGCGAAATTTTTCTGTCAGTGGCCTTGTAGAGGTACGGTCTCGGAACCACTGTACAGTCCATGCTAGGAATATTGCAATTGCATTGTAAATGGCTGCTTTACCCTCAGCATTACTGTTGGGCAAATCATTTATTTGGCCGCTATTTGGATAATTAAATCGTTAGGACTGTAGGTCAAATTGTTCAAAATATTTGAAGCCAGTAAAATAAGCTTGTAACAATCAATGTGGCCTGACAATATGCAGCTCAGCGCTTTTTAATGCGCTGTCAGCTGTCCGATTGGAACAGCTGTCTGATTAGAAAACATAAATGAGGGACACCACACTCTTCACCGAACTTATATTCATTGGGTTTTACCAAAAGTCATTCTCGAAAGTAGGCTACCTTACTTTGATGGATTCTAGCAATGGCGTCTCTGGAAGTGAAAACTGGACCCGGACCATGCCTTTGAGTGAAGAATTGTTCCTGGCTTGTACTCAGTTATTTTTCGTTATTAACACGTTTTCCAATTTTGACAATAATCCTCTGACAATCGAAGTTACGGTTTCTCTCTCCATGAGATCTATTGATGACTAAATAATAGGATAAATTCAGATCAGAAAAATGATTTAGGCCACTCAAAAATTGTTTAACGCTTTATGAAAGACAAACTGCTCTCAAAAGTCTGCACTACCTTTTCCACACATCAAGTGATTTAACCGGCGCTTCATGATCGTTTTGTTTAAAGAAAATAAAGACCATTTGAAACGTCTGCGTGCAATTCTGATTAAAGCTGATTTAAATGCCGGAAATTACACGTCCAGATTAATGATTGTCGCCGTACCGAAATGTACCGTACCGTACCGGCGAGTTCTCAGAGTGAATCTATTGCCCGGTCCCTCAAGGAAGTTGCATGTCGCGATTGTAACTATTAAAGCAAATTCAACCAATCCACGCAAATTTCTCGCAGACAAAAAAAATAAAAAATACATCGCCAAGACATTTTAACTTTCTTTGCCACTTTTTGAAGAAGTTACCGCAAAAAATAAATAAATAAATAAAAAAGCCAGGAAAATCCTGGAAGGATTGTTTGTCAATTATCCAAATGATTGGGTGCAAGTCAGGGTAAGTAATTGTTTTAAAGGGGAGCTCTGGGCCCCACCAATCTTTAGTCCGAGAGATGCCCCTGGATTCTAGTAGCCTTACTCTTTTCAGTCGGCGATAATATCAGTAGGCTAGATCGTGGCGCTTTTATTCTGCAGATAGAGATACTAATTTTAAGTAGAAGGCGAGAAGAGTGAAATAGGCTATAGTCTGATCTAATAATTAAAATTTAGCTTTGATTACAACTAGCTCATCTTGGCCGATACTGCTACTGTAAATCGGCTTTAACAATTAAAATAGGTTATAGGATATTACAGTCATGGGATGATTTCAGTCTCATTCCTGATGGACAGCAGCACTAGCCTTCTGCATGTGTAAGACCTTTACCCCCCTTGACAAACTAAACACTTTTATCCTATGCTTGGAAGGATTGAATGGTAAAACCATGAATTCATTTTCTAGTGTATTCTGTGAAGCCAATTTACTTGTCAGAAATGGCCACCACATTTTCAAATGAATTTCGCGGAGCGTATTACATAATCATACCCCTCTGCCTGAGTAGCTTATAACTATAACCTTCAATTTAAAATTTTGCTTTTATGGTGCAGAAAGAAAGCACAATTTTCAACCGAGAGTAACAGCAGAAAGCAATATTTGAACTGGCTGCAATTTATTGACACAACTTTCCAAACCTGCCAATAATTTTTATCGTTCTCTAGCTAGACTAGATAGAAATAATCTGTACCGAGCATTAATATTTTTGAGAATAAACTGAGGCAATATTGGTTATTTTTTTACTCTATATTCAGCGAGTTTTGTTTGGTGTGTCTGGTTAGTTTATTAACTCAGGTCATTGTTTATAGTAACTTGTTACAACAAAGTTTAAAGAATATACAAGCGGACAAGCTCTTGCTTATTTATTTATTTATTTATTTATTATTTTCCTCCCGGAAACGGCCACCGCATTTTCAAATGAATTAACGAACACAAAGTTGTAGTAAAAGCTCAATTTTAATGTAAAATCATTATCACTTCTCCCACAGTAAAATGGATTCTATGCTGATTAGAGGCTACACAATCTACTGAAATAAACACCGAATGAAAAGAGTTATTAGAATTCATTAACGTAACCTACTTACGAGAATGACTTATTAAAGCCAGATGAATATGAAATAAATGTTCAAATTGTGCAAGCTTATGGACTAAAATCATAATGCTCCGAATAGATTTATTTATGTAGTATATTTATAAAAATAGTCGGCAAGTTATGACCTGTAGGTCTAACATTAATTAATTCTAGTCACACGTTTTCCAGTTTATCTTCCCTCAGTATAGGCGCTTCTTTTTGCAGCAAAGGAACACGTTATATTGCAGGAGGCTGTGACTGTATTCTGTCAGAAGTGTAAAATGTATCAAAGTCTAATGATTGTATAGCCCATAGTTAAAATTGACTTTGAATTATAAAACTGTTTAAGCCTCATTCATTTGAAAATGCGGCGGCCATTTCCGAAGAGAGGGGGAAAATACATGAAAATAAAGCTTGGTGATAAATATAATAGCCTAAGCTTGGTTGTAGTCAAACAACAGTCACACTATAATCCCTGGCGAGAGTTATTCATGGCTAATCTTGGTCGATGTATTACTGTAGCCTACTACCAGTTGCGGTAAATCATTTTAAGCAATTACGCGATGTTAAATGATTACTCGGAGATTACTCGTTTTTCGGAGGGATTGAATGGTAAGACCATTGAGTCATTTTCTCATGTTTTCTGAGAAGCCAAATTACTTTTCGGAAAGGGGCCTGCGCATTTTCAAATGAATTACACGGAGCTGTAATAGAAGCTCCATTTCAAGTAGGCTATAAAATGATAAGGCTGTATCACACCCCTCTGCCTGAGTATAGCCTTCTATTTGTTATTATGTAATTAAATTATGTTTTTATGGTAGAGAAAGAAAGCACAATAATCAACCGAAATTAACAGCCGACAGCAATGTATGAACAGGCTGCAATTTATTAACATTACTTTCCAAACCTGCTGATCATTTTTAATGTTTTCCAGCTACGCTAGATGAAAATAATCTGTTCAGAGCATTCATATTTTCGAGAATAAGATGACGCAATATCGTCACATTCATCGAGTTTTGTTAGGTGTCACTAGCTGCTTAATTAATTTGCGATATTAGTGCAGTTGTTGCTTATTGTTCGACTACCGGCTTTAAAAATTTTGAACAATCACATTCATTACAATTTATTTATGAAAATGGCAGGCTAGATAAATAGTTTGGCTAACAGTTATGCTGAGCTTAAGGCAGGCATTTACAATCCAATCGCAGTATTTCGAGAATGAACTGCTCAGTCAGTGGTTCCGAGACCTGACCTCAGTGGGAGGCCAGCAAAGACTGTTGAAAAAGGCCTGATGAAGATCCTGGGTTATCAAAACGTTGCTTGTTTTAATTTAATAAAGTTTATTTTTGGAGCTCATTTGGCAGTCTGCAGACCTACCTTTTTCAACTGTCTGACACTATTGTCTGGCACATGCAAAAAGTGCCTTTGGATGTGTGCACTCTAACCAAAACGAGGCCAGCAAAGACTGCAAATTTCGTTGTCTCAAGACACCCCCGACCAGTGGTCCAGACCAGTCCCCTAGTGGAGCAGGACAGTTACTGCAGTGGTCCGTGCTCCAAGGACCAGTGGCCCGGACCAGTCCCCTAGTGGAGTAGGACAGTAATTGCAGCGGTCCGTGTTACAGGACAGTACAGTACAGTACACAAAATGTTACAGCCCTTTCTCTGCAAATTTCATGAAAAGATTGTATCAGTGATTATGGGATCATTTTTATTCTTGTGTAGAGGCAAAATTTCTATTTGAATAAATGAATGACAACAAACGTGTTCAAACTAGTTTATTTTCATGTTATGGTTGGTACATTGCTGAAAGATTGAGTATCTAAATGTATGCATTACAGGTTCTTAGCAGACGCTCTTATCCAGAGCGACGTACAAAAGTGCACAAGATCAGTACAAATGTATAAGGGGCCCACCTAAATTTTACCTGGTGGGGCCCTTGGACATCCCCAGTCAAAGTTTGGCCCCACCCAAATTTTACCAGGTGGGGCATTGGCACAACAAAAATTATTCCTAGGTTTATCACTAGAAATGACACAACAATTTCACCATTATGAATCACACCAGAGTCTGCAGCCGATATTTTTAGACTACAGACCTGGGGCACATTTCTCGAAATCACAGATGCTAACTTAAATAGTTGGGCCCATGGACTGTGAATGAACGAACCAGTTAGGAAACGTGCCCCTGATCCACTATGTATTACATTCTCGCAATCTGAGTTTGGCTCCTGAACAAACAGATTTTTCTATAACTGACGGTGGTGGAGCTACGAATCTGGGGTTGCAAAACGTTACCAATGTTCTATTTCAATGCCTCCTGTGACACCAGAGTAAAAAAATCAACCTGAAAAACTCATTTATGCCATTTCTTGGAAGAAGAGCTAAGTAGCGATGGTGGAAGAAGATGCATAGATAGTGGTGAGGTAGATTCTTCAGTGGGCCGCGGGCAGAATGGACCTTTCCAACTAACTCCAACAAGCCCCCCCCAGCAGTTACTGTTGCTATGCCCCACAAGCTATGCAGCTCATACTCCTTTCATACTGGGAGAGGCAGCCCTGAAGCACTCTAAATTCCGGTATGAAAGGGTCATGACAGCGACCTAAAATTGTACAACGCTTTAAAGTTAGAGCACTCTTGGAGGTGGTTCAGGGCCACTTTAGCAGCGCTTCAGCAAAGCATGAAACATCTGGAATGTTTAGACCACTGTGAATTCAGTGGCCCGTCGACTGGAATATCCAAGGTGAGCTGCAAGCTTCGCAAATATAAATGTGGAGGTGATCTCTAATGTTAGGCGATGTTCAATTAATCAAAGAAAGATAAGTGTCTTATAAGATATTTTCCGTAAAGTTTGAAGGAAGATTGAATTCTGTGCAGATATCTTGTGCTCATGAATTTGAGATCCTAATTATCCCATGAATGTCAGCGTTGTATTATTTGGAAAATGGAAAAATAGTGTTGGCTTATGGTTGGCAGTCCATTCAAGCCAGTGGAATTAATCATTTTCACCAATGAATTAAATTAAAGTGTTCATGAAAGTAAAATGAGTGACTCGTTTTTTTGCTGGCCAAAATCGTTAGCATGCTAGCTAATGAATCATTCATTCCAATCACTCAACTATAGAGGCAAATGCCAAGCGATGGTGAATGTTTCCAGCGCAATTGGCTTTGGGAACTATGCCATTTGCCAATGAACATAATCTGAGTAATCACAACGCGAGAAAGCTGTATTACACGTGTATCTAAAAGTTGTATCATGCCGATTTTTACTCATTTATAGGCAGTGGCGACCGGTGGAGGTTAAACCGAGGAGGCATAAAACCCTTGAAACGAATGAGATTATTGACCCTATTTCAATCATTGTTCTTGGTTAACACGTAAATAATGTTCTTGGTCCAACAACATAAATAATCCATTAGCGGCTAAGTTCCCAGTTTCCCTTTTAATGAAATGTTAAGGCAAGTGAATAATAAATTAAATAAAAATGTTTAATTCACTTGTCTTCATTGGCCACTCTTCACGAAAAAGCTACAGTGGATTTTCTTTTTTCTTTTTTGATTTGCTTTTGTCACATCCTGCAAAGCAAACATCAAACCTGAGCTTCATGACTGTCTAATTGAAAACAAAGATTGAAGTGCGCACTTTTTTTGTGTTCAATTGACACGTTTTATTCTCGTCTAAACAAAGAGAATTTGCAACATTTGAGAAGGGAGAATTAAAGTATATTTAATCAGGGAAAATGACTAAAAACAGATCAAGACTAATAATCAGTTTAAAGACATGTTTATTGCCCTCCCTGCAATCTGTCCATCAGCCACCACTGTTTATGGGATAAATGTACTATATCCTAAACACACATTCATGAATGCGTAACCTTTCAAAATTTTGCGCGTGATGAAAACATGAGGTGACCGATAGGTTACCCTGGCAACTGCATCAGTCTCGCGAGCACCCTGAGTGATCGCGAAGGGCTTTATGAAAACACTTATGCCAGAGCCAGTTAGAGCGCTTCAGAAGCGGCCAAAATTTTCTTTGGTGCAGAATGAAAGGGGTATCAGTTCCAAAATGACAACCGCACAGCGTAAGTTTGAGCGCCACTCTCTAGCGCGTATTTACGATAATATTGCGGTTTTTTTCTTACCGAATTTGTACAACTTATCCAGCAAAGATCTCCAGAGACAATGTTTCTATTTCAGACAAACAAATTTCCATGAGACCAAAATTTTGAACAGAATGGGTAGAGATTCGAGAGTCATAGCGAAGTGCTGGCAGTTGATGCAGAAAATTCAAACCCCCCATAAACTGCACATTGAGATCAAACCAAACAAAATGGTGGAATTACATAGCATGTGTAAAGCAGGGAAAGTAGTTTTCATAGTAGTTTTCAGTCAGGTAAAGTAATTTCATACCTCTGCAATCTTTAGAGCTGTGATAATTCAGCATGTGTAATGTTTTTTGGGCTGTATTGACCCCTGATCCTATCAGTTTTTGAACCCTGTTTTATTCTTGCTGCTTTAACTTGTAATGATGTTTAACAAGTAATTTAGAGCTTGCACAACATCACTTAAAAACTGAAGGCGAAATGGCAAAAAACTTTGTTTGCTTATCTTTCAAGCAGACAGCCTGTTCATCTTGTTCACATTGAGTTGAATGTGAGGCCTTCTACATACCTTAATCCATCGCAGACACTTCTCCAACTGCGTTTCAGGCTTTGGAAAAAGGATAAATTGAGCTCCCTGTAGCTGGGCACAGTATCTTTCGTAAGAATTATATGTTCCCAAGCGCATCTTTTGGCCAGTTTTCGAAAAAGTCAGCAACCTCGCCTATTACCCACAGCTAATGGGCTCTAAATTCGTTGACCAGACGCAGGCGCAGCACAGGTGCGGTGAATGGGGGGAGTGCCGCGCCAACAGTGTATCCTGGCATATTTTGCAATTTCGTGCTCGGCGCAAGTACTCCTCTGTCCCGCCTCTGTCCCTCCTACCGGTGCAAGTGGCAAAGAGGGAGGAGAGAAGGCGTGTTTGGGTTTAATACAGCAGAGTCAAATCTTCACCAACCAAATGAGCTCCTCTCCTCTCCTTTAAAATGTTAGAATAAAGAAGCCTCTGTCCTATATCTGCATGCTGCGCTAATGTTACATTTTATTTTGCTGCTTCAGGCTTGTTTTCTGCACCGCTTACGTCTATATTAAAGGTGCACTATGCAAGTTTGTTTACTTTCTGTGCAATTATATTTTTGTCTCAATTCTCCAACATCTCTCCATGATCCGCTAGCTGTCTGCCCCCAAATTCACTGTTTAAAAAAAAAAAAAAGGGCTCTGGAGACCACGCAGGCGTCACAAACTGCAAATAAACACAAGGGGCACAGGCTGTGTCCCATAACATAACAAACCGTACCGGCCAATCACAGACAAGAGCTGACAGTTACGGAAGTATGGGAAGGAGGGAACTATGGAATGGAGGAGCGGGCTACCTCTGTTTTGTTTGAGTTCGAATGTCAACAGAAGTGAAAGTAAGCAAACTTGCATAGTGCACCTTGGAGCATTATGAATATGAGTTAGCTGGCTAGCTAGGGCATTTGCGAATTATTACCATTAGCGAACTTGAATGGAATTTCAAAACGAAACTACGTCAGATCATACAAACTTATGAAGTTGAAACGAAATACGATGGTTGATCGTTTATTTCTTCTGCCTGCCTGCCTCATTAGGAAGACATACGAAGGATAGCGTGTTCCTATTATTACACCCTGTTGCTGCTTAAAATTTTGGGATTAACATGCATGGAAAACAATGCAAGATACATTACACATTTATTTTCAATATGTGATGTGATTCAACTCAGTTCGAGATCATAGCAATCAGGCTGTATTCCTTTCCCCACTAAAAACAATAAAACCTAAGTGACAATAATAGTATTAAGCCGCTTGCACACTAGACCTGAAATGTATTTTTCGCACAACAGATTACATTCAAAGTCAATGCAAAGTCTTGCATCAGTCATGCGTAAAATTCGTCTCGCGTCCAGTGTGAAAGCAGCTGAAAGACACATAGCCTATACACACACTCACGCGCCCACATGCAGACATCTCTCTCTCTCTCTTTCTTTGATCTGACATCAGGACAATTGATAAAGATATTATTATTTATGTGCTGATTCAGAAAGTTACATTAAATAGTGGTTGCTGTAATCATTTATTGCATTGAAATGTTCCTGACATTCTGGAAACCTGCCTGTGAGGTTTTGGTGATGTGTGCGCACTATGTGCCGGTCAGCCAAATTACCACTGCACAGAAAGTAAACCAGGTTGGAGCTGGTGAGCTTTCTGCGCACTTTCGGCGGAGCCTTTTACCACAAAATTGTCACTGCGTCATGATGAATATATGACACCTCCCCCTACTACGCAGCCACACCCATCTTGGCGCACATCCGTCTACCAAATTGCCCAAGTGGATGCGCACGGTGTTGCACCGCATGAAATTAACACTGCGCGGGCTGCACCAGACGAAATTACCACTGCGTGGGCTGCGTCACCCTGCGCTGCGCCAAGAAATTAGAGCCCAATGATTGCATTGTTTTGGGGACAATGTGGTGATACTATCGGGGCAGTCGGGACCTTCGTTAGATAAGACAATCTGATTAGTTGTTTTTCTACACTTGATTGACAGGTCGGAAAGGTCCATTGTCGGTTGTGGCAGAAGAGGAACCGAGTTTGAATGGGACAGACTATAAGGGTGAGTATGAGATGTACCAATATGAGGAGCCTTCCTCTCAGAAAGGTGAAAGAAAATTGCATTCCCTCGATAAATTGGTTTCTTTTTTTAGAGTGTGGTATTGGACAAGCATTTTGTGGATTTAAAACTATTTGCCATATCTGTTTAAATTGTGTTAAGAAAAAGCTTTGCTTGAAGAGCTTGAAAATGGAGAACAATACAGACTGAAAAAGCATGTTTCAGCGGCTAGAAAACCGTTAAAACAATGGAGTATTGCTATTGATTAAAGCATGACTCGCCCTTGCTCTGTTCTTCTTTGGTTACTCAGTACAATGAGCGCAGGAGTTCGTATTGTATCATTAAATGTGAATTTTTGATCTGACTGGGAAAAAGAACATTTGTATCTTTTATACATGAGAAGCTCTCCGATTGTATGAATGAACATGAGTGGAAGGAAGAATGGAAAGGGGAAAGTGTTTTGACCCATGGTAATAGCACAAGGGGAGGGGTGGCTGTGCTACTATCGGGGATTAACGTTGTGATATTATTGTCATGTATTGTCATCCCAGGAAGTGTTATGACAGTAGATGTGAACATAGAAATGCAGGAAGTGAATTTAATCAATGTTTATGCACCAAATGGACGTACTAAGAGCGTGGCTTTTCTTTTACCAACTCGAGCGAGTGGTGGCAGACTGTGGATCCAAATAAGATGGTAATAGTAGGTGGGCATTTTAACTGCACTGAACATTTTTGATGGACAGAAACCATGGAGAAACTAACTCAGCTGCACTCCTGGCAAGAGTGGTGAAGGCTTATATGTGGCCAATACAGCACCCTGCAGTGTGCCGGTATACTTAGACAAAAGTGAATCAACACCAGATTTCAATGGCTAGATCTGGCAGGTTATATTGCTCAATGTGATGGTGTGGGGACTCCGGGAAATGGAGATCGGACTGAGTGGCAAGACAGAGTGTAATTTCCGGTCAGAGAATTCACAGACGCAGATCCGCAGTTTCTTCTCCTTTAATCTTCCCAGCTTCTTAAAATTGACGTTGATGGTTTTCTTTGAGGTCAATTATTATTCTTAAATGTACATTTCACTATTTCAATGTTCATATGGTCAGTGTTCAAATGGTTTCTGGAAAAAGAAATAAAGAATTGGATGCAAATTACTGAGTAGTCCTTGACAGACACACAGGGAGATAGTGGCATAATTCAAGTTCCAAAAAACGCCCACTAGATGGCAGTGGCGCAAAAGGAATGAACTAATTGCTAGTCATGTACTTAAATATCGAATGCTACAAATTTCTTAAAGGGGACCTATTATGCTACATTTCCAAGCTTATATTTTGATTTTCGACTCCCCTAGAGCACTCCTGATTGTTCGAAGTCCAAAAAGGGTTCTTATTTAGCTCATACTGCCATCCTCAGAAAACCCCATTTGTAGTCTATTGCAGTCTCTGCCTGAGACTTGTCTTCGCATTGACTTTGAATGTAATCTGTTGCGCAAAAAAATTGTTTTGCGTCTGGTGTGAAAGCGGCTTAACTCGTCCACTATGAGCGTATTCGCGTCTCAGCATTGACTTTGAATGTAATCAGTCGCACAAAAAATTTGTTTCGCATCTGGTGTGAAAGCGGCTAAACGCACTCATAACGCATGTATTTGGGTCTTTGCATTGACACAATTTAATCTGTCGCGCGAGAAATTCGTTTCGCATCCGATGTGAAAGCAGCTTTATGGATAGTACACGACAGCTAGAGAGAGCTCCACTTATTTTATGAACATAATACAGGTTTTACAGACTGTAAGTTTCGTTAGCGTGGACAGTTGCTTATGAGGAGCTAGCGAATCGATAACCTCTACAGGAAAGAATTTCCAATTCAATCTCCGCCTTTTTTGGCTTTTTATAAGCCAGAACAATTTCTAAAGGGGGATGAAATTACACCATAGTAGTGCAGAGAAATCATTTGTTATACCAGATACATTACAGCTTGTGTGTTTCGTGATTGCTTTCACGGTAGCATCAGAGAGCTAGCCCAGATATTGGGGAAGTATCCAGCTGAACTTGGTCATGGATAAGTGACGCGATCACAGGCAGCCGTAAACAAACCCAAACACGTATCCCAAGCTCACAACCGACAGTCACTACCAATCCAGGCTTTATCTTCAGATATTTTACAAAACCTGCATTTGAGGCCAGTTGTTAGTGCTAACTATCATTAGCGGTCCTGCTAGCCACCCATAACACGTTAGCTTCACAACCATTATTTGCTGTTATATCTTTACTTACAGGTTGCGGCTCCGAATGCTTGATCGATGTTACTGCTTCAGGTTTGTGAAGCACCTGAAAGGCTAATGCTAGAATAGTTTCCAGTGTTGGCAGGTCCAGTGCCGTGATTGGCTCTGGCTAGGTCTGTATTAATTGGACGGCACAACCTGACATCAGGTTTTGCCCAGATCTCGTGAAGATCTGGGGACGAGCTGTTCAGAGAGGAAATAAAGTTCACAAAATCACGTTCTTGGATTACGGCAAAACCCCTGTATCTTATGTTTAGAAACCTTTCAGAAGTTGAGTATGGACATCCAACATTATAACATTACTTATATGTATTAAAAGACAGATCAGCATTATAGGTCCCCTTTAACATTGCACAGGAATATGTTCTCAAACATATCAAAGTAATAAAGTTCACAGAGTAGAAATAAAGCTACACAGCTTCATTAGATAAAGAAAGGGCATTATGGCAAATTAGATAGCAAACTAATGCGTCCCTCAGCGGATCGGCCATGAGAGATCTAATCACGGATAGAAAACACAATCGACTGAAACGATATGACAAGGTTCTAAACTATGTCCCGAATATTTCAAGAGTGTTACAATAATGAAACAGGGAACTTTCTGCATTTACGCACTGAACATAGGAATAGGATATGTTTCGGCTGATTGTCCAGAGATAGAAGGTGAACGCACTGCAGACACCCTAAATACAAGGGAAAGTTCCAGAGAAAAAAGGAAGTCAGCTAATGATGATGTCATCACTTCAAAACTATAGACTGTGCTTTCTCACACTCAAAGTATTTTATTAATCAGATGCGAAAGAGCTTTATAACTCCAACAACATTTTCAGGTCATCACTAAATATCCGTCATTTTTAGGGAGACACTTGCTGCTCTTGAAAAATTTTACTGGCATTTTTATGTAAAGTTGCTTGAGGATGGTTAATATGTTGAGTTTTTTAACGCTGTAAAACCCAATTCATGAAATAAAGTAATAGCTGGAAAATTCTAAATTTTTGAAATTGAAGTATTTATTGGACCTTATAAAATGTAAAAAAAAAAGAACATTTGAAAAATAATTTGCATATTTGAAATTAATTTTGTATCATGTTTTATATTTCTATACAGTGAAGTTTCAAAAACTGTTCTCGCTGCAAAACATGGCTTCTTTGGGGACTACAATAACATCATCACACATGAAACAAAAAAAATGGGCTTATTGAATCCACAGGAGTCTCAGTTTTCCAATCATACCCAATTTCTGAAATTTCAAGACTGTTTAGGGACCCCAGTGTGTAGAAACATTCAAATACAAGAGGAAAAAATTACACGTTACTGTATGAAAAAAAAAAAAAAAAAAATCAAAACTGCATGGCATTATCATAAAAATAGCCTTCTGTCAGAGGCAGACTCATAGGTTTAGGTAATCCATTTTCATTTAGATATCTTGAGGTCAGAGATCAAAGGATCCCAGTGGAAATAGCCATGACAGTTTTTTCTTTGTCAAAATTTTGCTGAATTTGGTGCATTACTTGGACCCCATGCCTACAAGCTAGCATGACATGGGTGCTACAAATGGATGCTTTAGGCCTTCTAGTTCCACATGATACCACTATCTTTGCCATAGCTTAAAAAATAAGCCTCATGAATACAGTGATTTCAGCAAAAATTACCTGCACTCCAGCAGATCTCGGGGTTAAATAGTAGTATCACATTTGATTCATGCATTTTCACTTCAATTTAACTTGAAAATAAGCAACAAATTGTCATGCATTTACAGTATAAGTTGTTTAAATCCAGCAAATATTTCATATTGGGAGTATTAGTAATAATATAAGTTGTTATTACGGTCACTTTCTTTCAAAATTTGCAAATATTTCCATAAAGACCTGTAGGTTGGTGAATGGGGGCAGCCATCTTTGATTTTGTATTCTACAGACCTCTACTGCATGCACTGCATGGCTACTCCACCAGGGGGAAGATGACATGTATCAGATTGCATACAACACATTGAGAGAAGTATTGATCATTTGGATGAATTAGGGGTCTCAAAAAGTCAGGTATCAAATATGATACGAATGGAATTATAGGGTTAAAGTCTTTTGGAGAGCATAGTGCTCTAAAGGTAGGTAGACAGTCCCAAATACATTTTGTTTCTCTTTCATAACAATTTAGTACCAACATCATAAGAAAAACTACTAAATACAGAATTAAAGTGATGGCTCATTTACGTAAATTATGCTAATTAGGTCCCAAGATGGCGGCCGCAATGTTGAACTTGATCAAGTACTTCAGGCACTATGGGGTCTATTCTCCCATTAGCGCTTCAGTCCTTTTTTACGTGATTCGAGTTAAGCGCTTTTGAGTTACGCGTATTCTCCCCTACGGGCTTCGATCACGCCCACAGCGCTTAACTTCGGAATGCAGGCAGTCTTATGAAAGAGGTGTGACTAATCCAAAAGAGAGGCAGACTCTGTACAAAGCTCATTGATTATAGCTATCAGGAAAACAAGGAACAAGGATTTCCTGATTAACCATGAGAATGCAGTTGTGGTCCATGGAAAACGCAAACCAGACTTTAAACTTGAATATCGTGGGCCTGCTGATAAAACCTCGTATCTCCAAACTGATAAGAAACGAAAACTCGTATGTCCACTATTCTTACATGCAAAATTAAAAATTTTTCCTTTAAACTATATTTATCCATTTATATTATTTTATTATTATTATTTAATTTTATATTTATTTTTTATTTTCCTGTGAAGTTTGTCATTTTGAAGTTACAAGGTTTTATATGCTGCTGTAATAGTAGGCCTATGTATGTCTGTACTAATTGAAAGAAGTAATTCAGACATCTCTTTTTTTATCACCCGCCGCGCGATTAGCGCGAAGCGGGGGATATAGCATTGGGCTCCGTTCGTACGGACACATAAAATTGAGGCGGCAGGGGATATTGCCATGTTATTCACTCTAGTCCGTTATCATCCTAACCTTAAAGAGTGGACAGTTACAGCAGTATCGTTGCTCACTTGAACTTTATTGCAACTTCTCCAACAGGTACATATGCGTCTCAATCCAGCCAGATTCACTCACACTTCGTGTCACACTCAAATCGGTCCTACTAGAACACATGCAAAACTAGGAACCTATTCCATTGCAATCCTATTGTAACATCCTTTCTTTCTTTTTTTTTTCTCCTTTCCAGTACAAGTGCATGCTCTCAACCACACTTTAACTACATACTACAGTAGTACTTCAATACTATTATACAATCAAAAGGCATAGCTGTTTCCAATTCCAAGATAAATTTCAAAAAAGCAACTCAGCCACTTGGCTGCTCAAATCATGAAATTAAATTATCCTCTTAGGAGTCAGGACTTTAAACAACACGGAATGTAAAACAACACATATTGTGCATCACTGTCACATTTTCCCTTTTTTTCCCCCCACTAAAATCATTGAGTGTAGTCTTTTAGTTAATGAGGCCGGACAACTCTACGGCCTGACCTGGTCGCAACAACTAATTGGTCCCCTTCACCCTTCTGACCCGTTAGGGTGTGTGTGTTGTTATGGCCCCAATTTGTTATTACATTTACAACAACAGCAACAGCAAGGGATGACAGACACAGTTTATAAAACTTAAACACATTTAATTAACAAAGACAATAACAACTAACTAATTTACTATCTACAACTAATGACCAAGATTGATTAACAAAAACAGAAATATTTACAGTCCCTTTTGTGGGTTTCTTGGTGATCTCCTTTGTGAGGAAAATGCTCTAACGCAGGCAAAAATCCACTATCAGCTTCACAGGTCTTGAACAGAATGACAGGTCTGGTCACATGTATCCTTCTCCTTGCAATTTCTCCTACTACTCCACTCCCTCAATTTTCCTTCTTATATGCTCTTTTTCAGACCCCTCCCACATTTAGACCCCTTTTTTTTTTATTTTCTGGGACTTGTCCCCAGACATCCCCGAAACATGTCCAAACATAGCTCCAGTCTGGCCTTAAGAAAAAAAAGGTAAATGCTGCCTCTATATCTAGTGGCCTCTATTCACATTACAGTGTCCCTCACGGTTCCTGTGTCGGGAGGAGTGGCAGGTGCGCCATGGTTGTGTCCAAGGTGTCGGCGGTTCCTCCTCAGGAGACCTCCAGATTCCAATCTCACCTCATAAGATCTGGGGCTCACCGTTTTCACCACCTTAGCTTCTCTCCAGACCCTATGCGGTACAAAGGGTTGGACCCTCACCCTGTCCCCACTTTAGAGACAGTCCAGGTCCTTGGCTGAGCGGTTGTAGTATTTCTCCTGTCTCAGCCTGTTGTCTTTCAGTCCTTGTGTACTGTCTATTACCTTTGTTGTTAATAAAGTGTCCTTTGCGGGCAAAAGAGTCCGAGTTAGTCTGCTTAACAGTCTCTGTGCTGGGCTTGCATCGAGGCCCTGGCTTGGCGTCTTGCGCATAGCCAAGTATGGATCCTGTCCTGCGGCTTTAGCTTTCTGCATGAGGCGTTTGGCTGTTTTCACTGCTGACTCCACCTTCCCATTGCTTTGCGGGTATCCTGGTGATGATGTTCGGCGCTCAAACTCCCATTTCTGGTTGAATTTCCGAAATTCCTCTGATGCATATTGTGGCCCATTGTCAGAGACAACAACATCAGGTATGCCCTGGCGCGCAAAATGGGATTTTAGTTTGCGGATCACAGTACTGCTTTTTGTATCTGGCAGGTAGTCCACCTCCCAGAAATTGGAATAGTAATCCACTGTGATCAGATAGTCTCTGTTCTTCCAGGTGAACAGATCAGTTCCAATTTTGGCCCATGGTCTGTAGGCTACATCATGAGGTTTTAGTGTCTCCCTCTGCTGTTTGGGGTCTACTGATCTACAAATGTCACACTTCAAGATGAAAGCCTTAATCTGTTCATTCATTCCCTGCCAATACACACATTCACGTGCTCGCCTGAGACATCCCTCAACTCCTAAATGTGATGAGTGGATGCGGTGTGTAAGACCAGCCTTCAGTGCGTCAGGTATTACCGCTCTCTTGCCTCTTAACACAATACCATCCTGTACACTGAGTTCATCCTGAAATGCATAGTAATGCTGTATCTCATGTAGCATCTCATGTTTACTCTTGGGCCATCCTGCCAGAATAAAGCCTGTCAATTCCTGCAGTTTTGTGTCATCTTTGGTAGCATCCCTAATGGTGGCTAATCTCTCCACAGGTATAGCTAAGTAATTCACCATGTTAACTGTCTCAATCTCTGTTTCAATGTCTCCTTTCGAGCTGCCTGGTAAATATGCTTTGCTTAAAGTATCTGCTAAGAGCATTTCTCGCCCTGGCACATACACACCGTTTGTGTCATATTTTTGCAGCCTGAGTAGCATCCTCTTCAGCCTCCTAGGAGCACTTAGGAGTGGCTTTTTGAGAATATTTTCTGGTGGCTTGTGGTCACTCTGCACTTTTACTTTCCTGCCATATGTATATTGATGGAATTTTTCCATCCCGAAAACTATGGCCAAACATTCTTGTTCCATCTGAGCATAACCTCCTTCTGTAGGTGTGAGCGCTCTACTGCCAAATGCTACAGGTCTGCCCTTCTGCGTTATAGCAGCACCTAGCCCTGTCTCTGACGAATCACACTGTAATGTCAGCTCTTTATCCTGCTCATAATACTTTAATACTGGTGCTTTTGTAATCTTGTCTTTTAGCCTCTGAAACACCGTCTCTTGCACATTAATCCATTCCCACATATTATCCCTGTGAGTTAGCTGTCTCAAAACCTCACAGTCATCTGAGAGATGATCAAAGAATTTGGACAGAAAGTTCACCATACCTACAAGCCTCTGCACTCCTTTTACATCAGTTGGCCTGGGCAGCACACTAATTGCCCACACTTTCTCTGGGTCAATCTGAAGACCCTCTGCTGTCAGCAGATGTCCTCTGTACGGCACAGATCGCTGTCGGAGTTTAAACTTTTCGGCATGTAGTTTTATGTTCTTCTGTCTGCATCTGATTAGGAACTGCCTCAAATTTTCATCATGATTTTTGTCCGCATCTTCCTTTGTTTCTCCCTCCCCAGTGATAAGCACATCGTCTGCTATAATATTCACCCCCCGCAGACCCTCCAGTGCCTGCATTAGTTTTCTTTGAAAAACATCTGGAGCTAGGCTGATTCCCATTGGCATTCTGAGCCAGCGGAACCGGCCAAATGGGGTGGCAAATGTCATTGGACTTCTCACTCAGCTTCACGTGCCAAAAACCATGCTTCACATCACATACAGTGAATACTTTTGCTTTGGAAAGCTCGGGCAGTATGTCATCAATGGTAGGGAGAGGAAAATGGCTTATTTTCAGTGCCCTGTCCTTGGCTTTCCATGGGGTTCGGTCACGGTCACCATGCTGCTTATCCAGTCAGTGCTGCACTCTACCTGAGCAATAATATCTCTCTTTTCCAGTTCTCTAAGTTCATTTTTAAGAGCCTGGCATCATAGCCACTGGCACTCTGCGCTTAGGCAGTTTCACTGGCGATACACTTGGATCCATTTCCATGTGGCACTCCCCCTCTAGGCAACCCACACCACTGAAAAATCCTCATATTCAGCTCCGATTTTCTCTAGTGTCATGTTCCCATGGTTACCATCATCCCCAACAGGAGCACACTTCACAATACTGTCTATGGCAAGAACGTTCTCATACTGAACTTCAATCAGCTTCATTGCCTCACTGGCCTTCCTGCCAATCAAAGGAAGCTTCTCATTCCCGTCCACCACTTGGAATTCCAGTCTGTACAATTTATTGTTCCTGGGATTTCTAATCTTGACTTTACACTTGCCTAACGGCCGCAGTCTGCTGTTACTGTACATTATCAACACTCTTGTAGTGGCTCCAGCTGTGTGTCTGGGTTCAGCAAATGAACAGGAATAACATTGCAGGTGGCTCTCCAGTCTATCTGGAAGTTAACCAGTTTCTTGTCCAACAACATGCCTGCAAAAATTTGACTTTTGCTTTCCAGCATCTGATTTACAGTTTCCTCGTCTATATACGTATGTCTCTGTGATTATGCCAATGTTATGGAGTTAAATTACTGCCAAAACCAAACCAAACGTTTTTTCCAAAGCTAAATCTTATAGCTAGCTAAAGATTATTACAGTAGAAGCGAACTGTCACCTTATTAGCAAGCTAGCTCGTTATACTGGTGTGCTAGCCATTCATTATACAGTTTGTTATCACTTTTGCTGGCTACCTAGCAGTTATTAAACTAAAACTGAGGCCTTACTAGCGAGCTAGTTACTTCAGTACAAGTGAAAGATAGAAGAGCATCCGTCTGGACTAATCATTCCGTTTAAATGTAATGATTTGGCTAATTTATTTCCGAGAATACTTCATTACAACACAAATCACGTAGATGACTCAAATGTTGCAAATTGATGCAAATTGACTAGCAGTAGGCGACAAAAGTCATGTGGGGGGGGGGGCGAGATTTTATGGGGAGACAAGATTTTACACAACGCTGGCAGTTGGAGGGTCGGTTCACTTAAATAGACTGTGTGATCTCTATGTATTAGCTATTACAAGCACTTGCGCCAATAGCGTAGCAGCCAGGCCAGGTCAAAAGTTCTGGTGGGTGTATGGGCGGGATATCGATACCGCGGCTCGACCCCTGATTACTACTACGCAGACTCTGGCTCCAAATGTGCAAGATGGCAGCACCTGTATCCTGGATATTTTGGCTCTATTTTTGATCAATGGGAGACCGTCGTCCATCTTTATCTACAGTCCATGGGTGAGATCATCTGTGAAACTCAACCATGGACGGTTTTTAAGAGGGTCCTCTCCCCAGTCTGTATTATTTCCTGAGGCAGAGAAAAGGCTGCTATACAGCTGGAGTGTGAGGGTGGTGCACAAAACCTCTCTTCTGACTCTGCTCTGATCCAAGAGGTTGGAAGTTCTTGAGGAGGACAAGGAAATTGCTCCAACATCAAGGACAATCTACAAACCTCCACTGCTAAAAAGGTCAGGTAACCTGCAGTGGAGAGTTGTCCATAGAATAATTTCCACTGGAAGGTTTCTGCCCAGAGTCACAGAGTGGACTTGAGTGTTGATGGAAAGTGTCTTTTCTGTGGAAGTGACGAGACTATAGCTCATAATTTGCTTACTCTGGGATGGTGAAAGCTCAGATTACACACTCATAAAGAGGAAGCACAGCGCTATTTGCAGCCCTCCATAAGCGGCTGAAATTCACAAAACCTGATTTCATAGCAGCAGCTACAGCTCATTGAGGGTAAAGGTTAATCTGTGGAGTTTGCAGCATCTCCCAGTACAAGGAATTGCAGAATGTAGCTCTACAGGCTAAAGACAGTCAAAAGACATGTTGTCTTGGTTTGTACATGTCTGTATACAGTTTGTGGCAAGAAAATTGTGGGGATTACAGATGCTCATCAGGACGTGTTTGTATTGTAATCAATAAATGTTGCCAGTGTTGCTCAGTTTGCTGAATTCATACGGCCCAAACAAAGTCACCGTAGAATACTGTATTTCTTACGCACCTTCTCTTGCGATTGGTTCATCGCACGCCGCAGGCAGCCTCACTGTACTTGTCTCATTCATCACCACTGTTTCATTCATCAGTCTCCGTTATCATCTCTGGAATAAGGGGTCAGTCCTTAGAAATGATCATCTTTTATTTCTCTCTCTGTAGCTCCAGCCATTCCAAATGTCAGGGTGGTGGACGGGGCTGACCAGTGCTCTGGGAGAGTCGAAGTGCGTAATGGGAGCTCGTGGGGCACAGTGTGTGATGCTGATTTCGACCAGCTGGACGCAGAGGTCATGTGCAGGGAACTGGGCTGTGGAGCCCCTAAAGAGTGGGGAGCAGCTGTGTTTGGCCAGGGTGAGGGCCAGATGTGGACAGAAGAGATTCAGTGTCGAGGCAACGAGTCTCAGATTCACTCCTGTCCCACAGCACCCTCTAAGAGTCCGTCCTGCTCTCACAGAAACGATGTGGGACTGAGGTGTTCTGGTAAGAGTTTTCTCTGCACTGTGAGAGTCTCAGAGATTTTGGACATACATATGACACATTTCCAAAACAGACTTATGAATTTATATATTGTGAGATCATAATTTACTATTCTTAGAGATGGTAAGAACCAGTTCTTAATGCAGTTGAGTATTGTGATGCAACATTGTGGTGCAAATTGAATCTCAGTGGTGCAGTGAAAACAGTCGATATCTTGCAATCTGTTTACCCAATGAATGTGAAAGCCCAGATTATGTATCTGAAAGAAACACTCATGAAGAGGAAGCAAACAGCTGTTAACAGCCTTCTTTGAGCAGCAGAAATTCACGTAACATATTTTCTGAGCAGCGGATAATGCTGTTTCATCTCACATTCAGGCAGAAGTTTAATCTGTGGAGCTTCCAGGATCTCCCAGTGTTTGCAAGGAATTGTTGCATGGGGGACTCCAGTGTTACCCAATACTGAAAGCATGCTGTCTTGAGTGTGTGCGTGTGCGCGTGCATATGTATGCATGATTTATTATTTTTTTTACCAGAAGGCAGCTTTTTAATTTTTAATTTCTCAGTGCAAATGTGAAATACTGTTAAACATTTATTTTACCCTTTTTGGTGTGAAGATAATTGTACATTTAATTATTTAACTCAGCACCACTACTAAAATTATTACAATAAAATTAATATAGTAAAGTGAGACAAAAAGTGCAGTAAGTCAAAGCTACACCAGCAGGAAGAAGAGCAAATATTTCAGCGCATGGCTTCTCCAGTGCTTACTATGAACTGAAACATTTGTTTTTGCTCTTGTATGTCTAGCTTTTAACCCCCTGCACTTTGTATTTTTTTAAATGATCAATACATTAAAAATACAGTTGCTAAAACTTTAACTCTGACCCTTTATTGAGTGTGAGGACAGCATTACTCCTCACCAAGACCTTTTTTCTTTTTCTTTTTTTTGTTGGCTCCATGCAACTCAGGCTGTATCACTATGCAGTGATATTCTTCTCTCAACAATGAAAATTACAGAATAAAAATGTATTAAGGTCTCAGTGGTTGCATGTGTTGGGGTAATGGCCTCGCACAGAACACCAATGTTGGGGAAATTTGCCAAATGATATTATTAATTTGACTATCAAAAAAATATGATATTGTAATATTAATATGAATACCTCAGGGCACCACCCTTCCTCAGTGAAGGGAAAACGATAGCCAATTAATAAAACCTCAGTCTCAATATCCACTAAGCTATTAATTTGGAAATTGATTAATAATTAAATTAATAATTGTAACCAACTTACCCAATCAATAGTTAGATTGAAGGATTTGGAGTTCTATAGAAGAGGTTGGCAGTTTCATTCACTCTCACACAACATTAATAACCACAGCATATGTCTTTAAAGGATATTTATTAAAATGAAACAAATGAAACCCACAATCTAGACTACACTAAACTCTATATGCACAATGAAGGAGGTGTGTGTGTGTGTGTGTGTGTGTGTGTGTGTGTGTGTGGGTGCGGGTGTGGGTGAGAGAGAACAAAGGGATGATCTAAGGTGTGAGTGGAGGGGCCTTGCTGACCATGTGGAGTGGGGGAAGGCAACCCTACTGTAACAAAGACCAAGTCTTTGTAGCAATGGAAAGTTTCAAGAGTTATAGTCAGTTAAATGACTTAAAACACTCAGTGTTGTGTTTGTGTGTGTGTACTACATTAAAATGAAGAGATCTGTGTGTGTTTTGCACAGGAAAGGCGCCGTGTTAGTCTACAGGGGGTTATTTGCATGCAAGACCTTGTCTGCTACACATTAATACCATCCTGTCTTACTAAAACACAATCCTAAAAACAATCACAGCAACTATCATTTTACAAATACACACAGTCAGTTTTAGTCTTAAAAGAACGTTTCAATCCCCAGTCGTTACCAGTCCTTTGTAGAGGAAGGAGGTTTGGAGGATCCGATCGTGGGCGATGCTGATCCGACTGAAAAGAGCGGTTCTGGTGCTGCAAAAGTCCATGTCTTTGCTGTGGGAAGAGGAGGGAGGCTGGCCGCTCCTCAAAAGCAAGCTGTTGCTTCCAAGGCTGCTCTACTCCTGGTATCCTGGCAGATTCTTCAGCATGGCCGGTCTGTGCTGGGCCTAAGAGGTGGGGGAGGAATACCCCAGCCTTAGCAGTCCCCAGGGGTCCAGAGCCAACAGTCCAAGAGACAAGAGCCAAGAGAAGAGAGAAGATAAAGTGGTTGACCACTGCTTTTCTGTGCCTGGCCTGCTGGCGGGAGGGGCTTGCAAGTGGTCATGGGAAATCCTGGGCTCCAATTTGTTTCCTCTCATATGAAAGTTTTCCTCCATGTGACCCCAACACATCCTTGTTAACCTAATTTTGAAAAGGAGGGTTGAACAGCAATTATCCAGAGTTAGACATAATGTCCTAATCTTTATAAATGCCTCTTAACAGATAATTCTATACTCAAAACTCTGCAAACACCAGAGAACGCTGAGCATTCAATTTACAAAAAGAAGTCGTTTGTTACATGACTAATGTAGTCGTAGAATCATGCCCATTTGAAAATCATTTGAACAGTTAATTATGGAAAATTACTACAAATATATATAAATAAATACATTTACTTTGTTCATGTTTACTGGACGGTACAGTCAGAGAGATGTGTAGTGAAAGTGCAAGAGATGTGGCATAGACCATGACGGCAGCTCAAAGACTATAGAGGTTCATAAAGAGCATTTTTCTGATGTAGTGTGTGATGCATTTTAAAACATCCCATAACAATCAGAATTTATTATGAAATATAAGCTCAGACAAAACTGGATTTGTGAAGTTCAGTGAAGAACCCAGTAGTTTGGTAAGATTTTTCCACGCTGTAAGGTCAGGATGGGGAATCAAATTTTATAACTATCCTTGACAATTTTCTCAAAAGTAACATTTTGTGATTTCAAGTGCTTCCAGCAGTGGGGTTTTCAATGAGCAGATTTCATGGATCGTATTCAGACCCTTTTCCTTCAATATACACATTTTGTAATTTAAGTACTTTATGAAACTGAGATCTTCAACTGTAAATGTCTAAGCAGATTTGAAATTTTACCTGACACTATTATATGCGTATAATATTACTCATGCTGAAGACAACTAAAATCAACCAAAATCAGTAGCCTATAATGAACATTTGTGTATGTCCGGCAGCCGAGTTTTCTTATTTTGATTTGACAATAAAATGTAAAAATGTTGTGTTTTTGTCGGTTATGGCAGTCGACTGTAGATTTTCTGTTTAAGAGGAGTATTCTCTATTCGGTTTTGTTGGGGATCACTGGTGTTCACAGAAGATGGCCCATCTGTGGGAATTATTCTCATCTTCACAGTCATTAAGAAATTACTTTAGCCTGTTGAGATCTTTTTAACACATTCCTGTTTCTCCTGTATTTATGTCTATGGAAGTTTGCTGTTATTAAAACATCTGGGTAACAGCTGATCCCAAAAGGACAAACAGATCTGAGGTCACTGTCATTCTCACTTTTTTAGTCTGTAATCAGTCTTCACCTTTTCTTCAGCAAACTTCATATTCCTGTTTGCAGGAACATCACCTCCGTAAGACGAGAATATTGTCAAATTAGTATCATGGGCTAATTCAGTTTGTTGGCCAGCCTCACTGTCACAGCTCATGTCACTCATGCAGTGTGTTAGAAGCAAATTGATGTTTATAAATAGGGATTTGGATAAGATCTCTCTCTCTCTCTCTCTTTTGGTTTCGGGGAGAGGTTTAGGTCATGGGTAGGTTTACTGTATAATGGGGCATCTTTTATGGTTAAGGTGGGTGGTGGGTTGAGTCGTCCAATTTTTATGGGACGGGGTATTCCGCAGGGCTGTCACATTTCTGCTGAATTGTATTGTTTGGTCATTGATTCGCTCCTTATCAGGATCAGGAGTCGGCTCGCTGGCTTATCTGCACCGGGGGCACCACTGGCTCCGCCTATCATAGTGTCTGCTTATGCAGATGATGTAAATGTTATAATCAGGTCTCAGGAGGATGTGTCTGCATTACAGCAAGCTTTGAGCTGATATTAGAGGGCCTCTTCAGCTAAGGTCAGCTGGGGGAAGAGTGAGGCTTTACAGGTCGGGGAATGGCGGGGGAGGGCATCCCCTAATTTGCCTGGGGCACTAGAATGGAGGATGGATGGGATGAAAGTTCTGGGGGTCTTCCTCGGCAGCGAGGAGTATCGGAAACAGAGCTGGGAGGATATGTTGGACAAGGTTTTTGCCAAGTTGTCTAAATGGCGGTGGTTGTTGCCAGGTATGTCCTTCTGGGGGGGGCTGGTTCTGAATAACCTGGCTGCCTCTATGCTCTGGCTCAAGTTGTGTCTGCTGGAGCCTCCCAGAGGCCTACTTGAAGAACTGCAGAGGAAGATGGTGGACTTTTTCTGGTCTGGGCAGCATTGGACTAGAGCTCCATTATTGTATCTTCCATTACAGGAAGGTGGACAGGCTCTGGTGGACTTACAGAGCAGAGTTACAGCCTTCCGCTTACAAACTGTCAAGAGGCTGTTATTTCACCCAGATCTCAGTTCGAGGGGTCTAGCCTGGGCTCTCCTGCGGAGTGTTGCAGGCTTGAAATACGACTGCCAGTTGTTTTTGATGAGCCTTGGAGCAGTGGATTTTTCGGCACCTCCATCTTTCTATTCTTCAGTATTGACCGCCTGGCATAAAATCTTTACAGTCAAGCGAAGTGCTAGCTGGCCTGAAGGGTGGACGTTGCTAGAGCCGCTCCTGCATTACCCGCTGCTGCCGGTGAGGCTGTTGCAGTCTGCCAGTGTGCAGGCTGCTCTGATCCGTGCAGGGGTCACTAAAGTGGGTGACCTGATGAGTGGAGGGAGATGGAGGTCATCGAGTGAGTTGGCTGCCATGATGGGTATGCGGTCCTTGAGACTGGTACAGCAACTGATGGAGGGTATTCGTGATGTACTTCCTGCTTCCTTCACTTGGGCGCTTCGGAGGGATTTGCGGTCAGGACATAACAGGGTGGATTTTCCTCCTATCACCGTGGAGGCTGTTGTGGATGATGGACTTGATCTGGGGAGATCTCTGCTCTCTTTCACCGTGCCACAGCTGGGAGACTCCAGGGAATGGGCAAGAAGGCCCTGTACCGTGTGGCAGTTAAGGTTCAGCACCAGGCTGCCTTGGCGGGGGTGAGGTCAGCAGAGTGGCTGGGGTGAGGTCAGCGGAGTGGCTGGGGAATTTGGAACTGAATTCTTCACTGATAGGATGCTGGCGCTCCCTATATAAGCCTCCTGTGGAGAAGCGTACTGCAGACCTACAGTGGAGGATTATTCACAGGGCCATCGCGACGAACAGACACGTGGCACACCTTGATCCAACTGTAGGGGGAAGTTTGTTCTGTGGTGCAACAGAAACGGTGGAATACTTGTTCCTCGACTGCAGTAGGTTGGAGCGTTTGCTGGTGTTGGTCAGGGATTGGTGCACAGGGTTAGGGGTGGTTTTTTCCAAAAAATTATACATTTCTGGGCCAAAGTACACAGTCTCACAGAAACACAGGGTGTGTTTAATTAATTTTATCTTTGGGCAAGCAGAAATGGGAAAAAGTAGGAGGAATCTGCGCTTGGGGGCTGGGTCAACTGACGCAGAAAACATACTGAAGGGGCTGGTGGTGGCAAGACTGAAGGTGGAAAGGGCCTATTACACACTTGTTCATAATGTCCCGGGGTTTATTGTAATGTGGGGGATTGATGAGGTGCTGTGCAAAGTGGGGGTGCAGGAAAGGCTGGAGTTAAATGTTTAGTAGGGATGTGTTGGTAACTTTTTTTTCTTCTTTTTCTCTCTCTCCCCCTTCTCTTTTTTTTCTTGCCCCCTCTCCTCTCAGTTTCCTCTTTTTCCCTCGGTGTTGTGCTTTGTGATGTAACATAGTGTTTTGTGCTTGAATAATGTCCTAATAAAGTGGGCTTCTAAATCAATCTCTCTCTCTCTCTCTCCCTCCCTCCCTCACCTTCTTCCTCTCTTCCACTCTCTCTCACCCCCCCCCCCCATCTCTTTCATAACAGATGTGAGGTTGGCGGATGGCAGTAGCCCCTGTGCTGGGAGAGTCGAGGTGTACCGTAACAGACAGTGGGGAACAGTGTGTGTTAGCGGCTGGGGTGCAGTCGACGCAGGAGTGGTGTGCAGACAGTTAGGCTGTGAAGATGTTGCAGAACACATAAATTATTCCTTTGGACCCGGATCTGGAAAGATATGGATGGTTAATGTTAAATGCAAGGGATCAGAATCCACACTGAATGACTGTAAATCATTATCGGGGGAAAAGTATTGCGGTCACATGCTGGATGTTGGAGTGATCTGCACAGGTTAGTCTCTGTTACTCATCTCAGTGTTTGTAATGTTCTTACACTGACACTGGACATTCAATTCATCAGAGGACACATAAATTTGCTAAGATAGTATTGCATTTTAAAATGTTTGTATTTCTCAGTTTGCTGAAATAATTCAGAATTAACTCAGTCACTGCAGAATATTTTATTTCTTTTGTATCTACTTCAGGTCTGTAGTTTTTGAAGTCGCTCGTTGAAATTTACTTATGATCAGTTAACACTTGACTAGATATGTGATGAGCCAATCACAATGCTTGTTTTCATGTGATTAGATCTTCTCACATGACAGCAGACATGTACTTGTCTTATTCGTCACTGCTGTTTTCATTTATCAGTCTCTGTGATGACGTTGGTGTTAAGACGCCAAGAGCAGTGGCCCGAAACGAAAGCAAAACCCAGCAGCGTGCCGAGAGGCTAAAACAAATGGAAGTCCCAAGGCTTACGCTACCAACGGACCAGACGCCGTCCGTGGTAGCCAACAGGGGAGCTCAAACAAAATACAAAAGAAAAGGGAAAAATAAACCCAATGAATCCCTTACTTACTAACACTATACCTCTTATGCAGCTAAGATCCTGCCAATACTCTCTTTTCTCAAATACCTTACCAGCTAAAACGTCAAGCGCAAAATGACACTCCAGCAACAGGAACGAGGAAGAACAGGAGCTTAAATAGAGTCCGGGCAACGCCCCCAATCAATGCCTGCTGGCTAAGGAATCCGACAGTGAGCAAAACGATATTGTCCCGGACGAGAGTAACAAAAGGAGCTAACAAAGCTCCCAAACCATGACAGTCTCGGTCATCATCTCTGAAATCCAGTGTCAGTCCTTACTAATGATTCCCTTTCTATTCTCTTTTTAGCTGAAACCCCTCAAAAAGTTAGGCTGGTGGACGGGGCTGACCTGTGCTCTGGGAGAGTAGAACTGCGTAAAGGAAGCTTGTGGAGCACAGTGTGTGATGCTGATTTTGACCAGCAGGATGCAGAGGTCATGTGCAGGGAACTGGGCTGTGGAGTCCCTAAAGAGTGGGGAGCAGCTGTGTTTGGCCAGGGTGAGGGCCAGATGTGGAGAAAAGAGATTCAGTGTCGAGGCAACGAGTCTCAGATTCACTCCTGTCCCACAGCACCCTCTCAGAGTCAGTCCTGCTCTCACAGAAACGATGTGGGACTGAAGTGTTCTGGTAAGAGTCTTCTCTGCACTGTGAGTGTTTCAGTGATGTTGGGAAAATAAATGACATCTTTCTAGTACAGGTTGCATGAATGTGTATTTCTGGGGTCCATTATTCATAATACTGTGAGGCAGTATGCATCTGTGCCTGTAACGCTTGAATATTGCAGTGCAATTTTGTAGGCAAACTGAACCTCAGCGGTGCAGTGACAATAGAAAGCTTGGAATTTGTTCACCCTGAGATGGTGAAAGCCCAGATTAAACACTGAAGAAGAAGCACAGAGCTACAAGCACCCTTCTTTGAACTGGAGAAATTCACTTCTCTTGATTTCTGAGCAGCAGCTATTCTGCTGTCTCTTCTCACATTCAGGCTAAAGTTGAATCTGTGGAGTTTGCACATGGAGTGTGTGTCGAAGGAATTGTAGCTTGCAGCTTTACAGTCTAATCACAGGCTTAAGGCATTCTGGTATACAACCCCAATTCCGAAATAGTTGGCACAAAGTGTAAATTGTGAATAAAATCTAAACGCCATGACTTTCAAATCAAACCAGCCAGTGTTTTATTCACAATCGAATAGAGATAACATAGGAAATGTTGAAATTGAGAAATTTTACATTTTTATCCACAAAATGAGCTCATTATATCCCCGAACACCGAATGGCGTTTCGGGGATATTATGTTTTTGGTCCGACTGCCGCCGCCGCGCCACCCTACGTGTTGACGCAATAACTTCAGTAATATTTCAATTAGAAATTTCATGTTTTGCATATAAGTAAATATCATAAAGAGGAAGAACTGATTCGATTTTGGACAATTTACAATATAGATTGGCCACCAGGGGTCAAAAACTGAAAAATCACTGTTTTAATCATATCTCTGGAAATATTTGTTCGATTGACCTCAAATCAAGTGCAAATGAAAAGTCATCACCTGAGGATGTGTCCCACAATGACATTATACCTGTTTGGTTCAAAATTTTGACACAAGGTGGAGCTTTGTCACATAAAATTCACCATTTTTGCCATATCTTTGGAACCATTTGTCCAATTGACATGAAACTATATGCAACTGCAAGGTCATGACAACGTGTCACATGATGACATCATACCTGTATGATTCAATTTGTGATGGAAAATTGCCATTTTGGCCATATCTTCAGAACCATTTGTCCGATTGACATGAAATTAAGTTCAAATGAAAGTCTATTCAAGGTCTATTCAAGGGTTGGGGAATTGGAGAATTGGGGGCTTTCGGGGATATACCCCAAGCCGTGGCCTCCGACGGCATAAGCCTAGTTTTAAATTTGATGGCTGCCACACGTCACACAAAAGTTGGGACAGGGGCCTGTTCACCATGGTGTAGAATCCCCTATTCTTTTTAACACAGAATGGAGGCATCTGGGCATTGAGGAGACAAGTTTCTTGAGTTTAGCCATTGGAATTTGATCCCACTCTTGTTTAATACAGGTTTCCAGCTGCTGGAGAGTTTTGGGTCTCCTTTGACAGACTTTCTGGCTGCATCAGGTCAAAAAAGTTGGGACCCAGGCAAAAAAGGGCTGAAAAAGCAATTAATATATAAGAGAATCAGCTGAAAGAACATTTAGCAAGTGATTAAGTTAACAGGCATCAGGTGTGTAACATAATTGTCTATAAAAGGGATGTCTTAGAGAGGCCGAGTCTCTCATAAGTAAAGATGGCCAGATTGAAAAAAATTGTGGAATACTTTAAAAACAACTCAACTCTTAAAAACAATTCAACTCTCGTTGAATACAGGCTTCCACCTGATGGAGAGTCTTGGGTCTCCTTTAATTATGCACCAAATGTTCTCAATCAGTGAAATATCAGGACTGCAGGCAGGCCACTTCAGCACACGGACTCTTCTACTACGAAGCCATGCTGTTGTATTAGCTGCAGTATGTGGTTTTGCGTTGTCCTGCTGAAATACACAAGGCCTTCCCTGGAATAGATGTTGTCTGGAGGGGAGCATATGTTCCTCTAAAACCTTTGTATACCATTCAGCATTCATGGTGCTTTTTAAAACATGCAAGTGTCCCACACCATATGCACTAATGCATCCCCATACCATCAGAGATGCTGCTTTTGAAATGAACGCTGATAACAGGAGGGGTGGTCTTTCTCCTCTTTAGCCCGGAGCACAGGATGCCCATGATTTCCAAGAAGAATGTCACATTTGGACTCGTCTGACCACAGGACACTTTGTCACTTTGCTACAGTCCATTTTAAATGAGCCTTGGCCCACAGAACACAGCAGCGCTTCTGGATCATGCTCAAAAATGGCTTCCTTTTTGCATGATAGAGTTTTAGGTGGCATCTGTGGATGGCACGGCATACTGTGTTTACAGACAGTGGTTTCTTAAAGTATTCCAGGGCCCATTTAGTAATGTCAATGGCAGGATCATGCCGGTGAGTGATGCAGTGCCGTCTGAGGGCCTGAAGATCACGGGCATCCAGTAAAGGTCTTTGGCCTTGTCCCTTATGCAAAGATATTTTTCAAGTTTCTCTGAATCTTTTGATGATGTTATGCACTGTCGATGATGAGACCTCCAAAGCCTTTGCAATTTGACATTGACGAACATTGTTTTTAAAGTATTCCACAATTTTTTTTCACGAAAGCCTTCACAGGTTGGAGAGCCTCTGGCCATCTTTACTCCTGAGAGACTCAGCCTCTCTAAGACATCCCTCTTATAGCCAACCATGTTACACACCTGATGCCAGTTAACTTAATTACTCGTTAAATGTTCGTTCAGCTGATTCTCTTATATATTAATTGCTTTTTCAGCCCTTTTTTGCCTGTGTCCCAACTTTTTTGACCTGTTGCAGCCAGAAAGTACATCAAAGGAATCCCAAAATTCTCCAGCAGCTGGAAGCCTGTATTAATTAAGAGTGGGATCAAATTCCAATGGCTAAACTCAAGAACCTTGTCTCCTCAGTGCCCAGATGCCTCCACTCTGTGTTAAAAAGAAGAGAGGAGGCTACACCATGGTAAACAGGCCCCTGTCCCAACTTTTTTGTGACCTGTAGCAGCCATCAAATTTGAAATGCGCTCATTTTGTGGATAGAAATGTAAAATGTTTTAGTTTCAACATTTAATATATGTCCTAATGTACATAATTACATTTCTATTGAAATATTATCTATGTGCTATTGTAAAAAAAAAAAGAAGCATATTAGCTCATGTGGTCTGAAAGTCATTGCATTTTGATTTTATTCGCAATTTACACTTCATCCCAAAAATTTCGGAATTTGGGTTGCATTTGTGTCAGCCGCTTCCTTAAGTTTGCATTGTTGGTCAGACAATAACCCTGTTGCCCTGTGTTCAGCCTACAGAGGGTCCAGGCTGGCTGACGGCCCAGATCCCTGTTCAGGTCGAGTGGAACTGCAGTACCTGGAGAAGTGGGGGAAAGTGTGTGATGCATGCTGGGATAGCCGAGCCTCCAATGTCTTGTGTCGGCAGTTGAAGTGTGGGACTGCAGTGGCGGTGCCAGGACAAGCCTGGTTTGGAAAGGGGAGTTTGGAAACCAGGGGTGACGTGTTTGACTGCCATGGGAACGAGACGAGCATCTCACAGTGTGTCATTTCATCATGGAGTAGAGCTGTGTTCTCAGACTCAGAGGCTGTTGGAGTCATCTGCTCTGGTAAAGAGTCCACTTCCATCCAGTGTATTCATATATACTGCATATACTATAAAGACAAAACTTTAGGTTATTTACATAACCCCGGTTCTCTGAGTAATATGAGTGAGATGTCTCACTATGGGATGCACGCCTCGCTGCAGCCTCAGAAGCATTAATCTCATTACGCCAATCCTGATTGGCTGGTGAACGTGTCCGTCCGCCCAGGTGGTACACCCACCTTAAATAGCTCATGCGGACGGCACCACGTCATTCAAGATAAGCACCTCTTCTCACTCGCCCCAGCAAGAAGGGTTGTCTGGTGAGACATCTCACTCATATTACTCAGAGAACCGGGGTTATGTAAATAACCTAAAGTTCTCTTTCATAATATTTCGCTCGATGTCTCACTATGGGATATCGTAGCTCCCGTATTGCCAGACAAGCTTATCCAGCGTCCACCAACCCACAGAGAAGCAATTCTGTTCCAGTCAGGACAGCAGAACCGCGCGTGCCACGCACGGGGCGGAAACGTCCAGCTTATAAAAGCGGACAAAAGTGAGAGGCGAGGACCAACTCGCCGCTGCACAGATGTCCTGAACAGAAACTCCCCTGAATAAGGCCCAGGATGCGGCCAAGCCCCGAGTCGAGTGCGCCCGCATGCCCACAGGCGGCTGCAAACCCCGACACGTATAGGCCAAAGCAATCGCCTCCACCACCCAATGGGATAGGCGCTGCTTAGTGATAGGTTTTCCTTTATGAGGATTAGCCCAGGAGACGAACAGCTGATCGCTCCTCCTGAATCCCCTAGTCCTGTCCATGTACATGCGCACCGCACGGACTGGACATAACGCGTGCGACTGCTGCTCCTCTGTTGAGGCAGCAAAGGCCAGAAGGTCAATTGGAGAACATGAGCCCACCACCTTAGGCACAAAAGCCGGGTTGGGCCTCAAAATCAACCTTACATCTCCCGGGAAGAGCTGAGCGCATGACGGATGCACCGAAAGCGCATGGATGTCACTAACTCGCTTAGCTGAAGCCAGAGCCAGCAACAACACAGCCTTGAAAGACACGTGCTTCAAGTCTGCCCCTTCCAGTGGCTCAAAAGGAGGGCCCTTAAGCCCCTCCAGAACCACAGCCAGATCCCACGGTGGCACCAGTGGTCTGGACACGGGGAGAAGCCTGCGCGCTCCCTTCATAAAACGGCAAACCAGTGGGTGCTGACTCGCCGTTCGCTTTTCAAACCCCACGTGACAGGCGGCGATAGCCGCCAAGTACACCTTAATCGTGGAGAAGGCTTTGCCTTTGTCAATCAGGTCCTGCAAGAATGACAATATAGCACTCACCGGACACTGAAAAGAAACGTGGCCGTTCCTGTGACACCACCCCTCAAACACCCTCCACTTACAGTCATACAAAGACCTAGTGGATGGGGCCCTAGCGTTTTGTATAGTGGAAATCACACGCTGTGACAATCCCACAGCCGAGAGACTGAGCCACTCAGGGGCCACGCCCACAACGCCAGGCGTTCCGGGTGCGGGTGGAGGATCGCCCCCCCCACCTGCGATAGCAGGTCCCTGCGCAGCGGGAGCTGCCAAGGCTGAGCGCACAGTAACCGATATATTTCCGCTAGCCAATGCATCGCCGGCCAATGCGGAGCAATCAATATCAGTGCGTGACCACGTTCCCTCACTCTGGACAGAGTGGGGGATATCAAGGCCAGGGGAGGGAACGCGTAAAGAAGCTCGTGCGGCCAGACGTGCGCTAGTGCGTCTATGCCAAGGGGAGCATCCATGCCGCGCAGAGAGTAAAACAGCGCGCACTGCGCGTTTTCTCTCGCCGCGAACAGATCTACCGCGGCCCGACCGAACCGGGCCCATATCTGTTCCACAATCTCCGGGTGCAGAGTCCACTCCCCATACACCGGCGCACCCCTGGACAATAGGTCCGCGCCTGTGTTCAAGACCCCCGGGACGTGCGTCGCTCTCAAGGAGAGGAGACGGCCGCAGCTCCACAGGATCAGTTTGCGTGCCAACATGTGCAACTGACGGGAGCGCAACCCCCCCTGACGGTTGATGTACGCCACCGTCGTCGTATTGTCCGTTCTCACCAGGACATGATGACCCATGAGAGATGGAAGGAAATGTTTCAGGGAGAGGAACACCGCTGAAAGTTCTAGAAAATTTATGTGAGACTGCTGGAGGCCCACACTCCAGCGGCCCCTCACAGACTGGCCCCCGTGAATTCCGCCCCAGCCCGTCAGGCTGGCGTCTGTAGTGACCACCTTCCTGGACAGGACCGAGCCCATTGGGACCCCCTGGGTCAGAAAGGACGGAGTCCGCCAGTGACGCAGCGCCCTGGCGCATTCCAGTGTGACCAAGACTCTCCGCGTGCCGTGACGCACGGGATCTAGCCCGCATGAGGCCACTCAAAGCTGGAATTCTCTCATGTGGAGGCGACCGAGACGGATCACGAGGATGGCAGACGCCATCAGACCGAGTAACCGAAGACACAATCTGAATGGAACAAACCTGCCTGGATAAAAAAGCGCGAGGCATGCCCTGAAAGCTCTCACCCGTTCCGCCGAGAGGCGAGCTGTGAAAGACACCGAATTCAGGGATAACCCCAGAAAGATAGCATCTTGCGCTGGGGACAGCATGCTTTTCTCCGCGTTTATCACAAAACCCAGATCGACTAGGTGCTGTGTGAGAATACGCGTGTGCGCCCTGGCTTCCTGCTCCGATTGCGCTAAAAGCAGCCAATCGTCCAGGTAAGTGGCCAGACGGATGCCCCGCCGTCTCAGCGGGGCTATTGCTGCCTCCGTGCACCGCACGAACACCCTCGGGCTTAATGACAGACCGAAAGGGAGCACGCGATACTCGTAGCAGATCCCCTGGAAAGCGAACCTCAGAAACTTTCTGTGGGGAGGATAGATTGGAATGTGGAAGTACGCGTCTTTCAGATCGATTGAAGTGAACCAATCGTTCTGACGTACAAGATGCAACAGGGATGCGTGTGTGAGCATCCTGAACTTGTACTTCCTGAGATATTTGTTCAGAGCCCGTAAATCCAGGATAGGGCGAATACCGTTCCCCCCCCGTTTGGGGACTAGGAAATACCTGGAGTAGAAACCGCTCTGACATTGTGCGGGAGGGACGACACAGATTGCTCCTTTGTTTAACAGTGAGAAAATTTCCTCCTGTAAAACACGAGCTGACTCTCCCTGCGCCTGAGAGTGTATAACGCCGGCGAATCGCGGGGGGACAGCGGCGAATTGCAGCCTGTACCCCCTCGAAATCGTCCTCAACACCCAGGGTGGGGCTGCCAGTGCGACCCATCTCCGCCATCTGAGGGCGAGAGGTGATGTGCACCGCAGCCCTTCCACCACAAGAGGGCCCAGCCGCAGTGCGGTGGCGCCCTCTTGTGGCGGAATGACACAGCCCCCGGGTGACGTGCCCTGCAGTCCTCCCACCACAAGAGGGCGCAGCCGCAGTGCGGTGGCGTTCTCCTGTGGCGGAATGACAAGGCCCCCGGGTGGCGTGTTTATTTTGACAGATTTGGCTTTCTTTATTTTCAGCTGCGCCCTCGGCACTCGGCCTGGCTGCGACAGCGGGACACAATTTATTCTCTTTGTGAAAACATTTGTGTATGTGCGTGCTTGTGGACATGAGAGGGGGGCAACCGCTAAACCCCGCGACGTCAAATGTCCATCTCTCCCGGCTTGCACTGGCACGGTCCGAGGCAGCTGGGAGATAGGGGCGTGGGGAGCCCCTGGGTGCACGCCCGAAAGCCAAACAGGTGGAGCCGGAGAACGGGGAACTTCCAGCTGCGTCACCAGAGGAGAGAGGGGGAGTCAGGCCGCTCTCTTCTTTTTCCCTGGCCTGGCTGCTGGCGGTGTGCGCGGGTCGCGCAGGCGCAGCTACAGCCGGGGCCGAGGGCTTTTTAGGCCAGCCGGGCCGACCTGGCGGAGCAGGCGGGGCGGGCTGAGGCCTCCGCAGTTTCGGCATTTTAAACTGCGAATCCTGTGAAGCAGCCTGTGCAAAGGTCTTACGCTGAGCAGGCGGAAGAGGAGCAGGGGGCTTTCGAGGGAGGCAGAGCTTGAGAGCTTCATCCTCCTTCTTTTTAGCTTCGCACCGCCGTTGCATAGAAGCCAACGCGGAACCGAAGATCCCCTCCGGGACAATGGGCATGTCCAGGATGTCATCCTTCTCCCTGTCCGACAGGTTGGCGAGGTTGAGCCACCGCGCCCGTTCCTGTAGGACCATAGTCCCCAGCGCTTTTCCCGTGGCCTGGACCGCGCAGCGTTGGACACGGAGACACAGGTCGGTGACGACCGGTATTTCCTCCCATGTAGCTGGGTCCTGAGTTAGCACAAAATCCTCGCACAACTCAGCCTGATAAGCCGTGAGCAGGGAGAGGACATTGAGCGCTCTGGCCGAAAGCGCAGCCGCCTTATACGCCTTCTCAGTCAAGGCTGACTGAAAACGGTCCGACTTGGACGGCAGACTGGGGCTCCGGGAGGACACCGCTGACAGGCGGGGGTGAAGGTGCGCTGCCACGAGTGGCTCCATCGGAGGCATGCGGAGCAGACCCAGGCTCTCCATCGCCTCACAATCGAGGGACGAGGCACCGGGAACTGGGCTCCTGCTGCTATAAGGGCGGTCTTTCCAAGAGCGCGCAACCTCATCTAGCAGCTCCGGGAAGACGGGGAGAAGTTGTTTCGTCGCACTCTTAGCCAAGGGCAATTTATTCCCCTCGTAGCGGGATCTGGTGGTCTCAGCTACGACAACGGGCCAGGGGATGTTCAGCCGGACAGCAGCGCGTTTGCACACGTCGAGCATGTCGGAGCTGGGGAGAGGAGAAGCTGGTATGCTACTCTCATCTCCATCCCGAGAGGTGACGGAGGCCGCGGGCTGCGCGGCCCGAGCCGGAGTAATGAAGACGTCGTCATCATCCTCATCCTCTGATATGAGGAGTTCAGAGACGCCATCTTCATCGTCCCCATAGTCCAGTTCTAGGACGTCTTCCTCACACGGGGGATCCGCGGCTAGGTCGAGCTGGGAGCCCCAGCTGGCGCTAGCCTCCGGAATCGCCGCCGTAGCGACCGCCAAATCCTGCTTGCCCTCGGCGGCAGCACCGTCGGAGGGGAGGAGGGGGTCGATTCCAGACAAGCTAGCCTGGCGGGCTAGCCGTCTGCGGAGACTTTTCGCTGTAAACACCGCGCAGTGTTGGCACGAGCCGGGAAGTTCGAAAGCCATACGGGCGTGTTCCAGCCCCAGGCAGCTCGAGCAGACCTGGTGTGGATCTTTACTCGAGATCTTGTTCCCACAGCGACAGGGACGGGTCCCGGAGTCTCCGTACCCCTTGGTATGGGGGTTTTGGGCCTCCATTCCTAGCCAGCTGGTGTGCAAGCCGGGAGACGAGGCAGAAAACCGAGAGGTAGCTGGTGTGCTAGCGCTCGGAGCTCGACGTGCCGTGGTGGGGCGTCGAGTGAAGAAAACCGAGAGGTAGCTGGTGTGCTAGCGCTCGGAGCTCGACGTGCCGTGGTGGGGCGTCGAGTGAAGAAAACCGAGAGGTAGCTGGTGTGCTAGCCTTCGGTACTCGACGTGCCGTGGTGAGGCGTCGAGTGAAGAAAACCGACAGGTAACTGGTGTGCTAGCCTTCGGTACTCGACGTGCCGTGGTGAGGCGTCGAGGACAGTGCTGACCAAGCCGTGTAGGGCGGGAGAGCACTGAGTCCGGTCTGGTGTGACCGACGAAGCAAAAAGGTATCCAAAACTAGTAGCGCCCGGCGACAGAAAATCCGTCTGTGGACAGTTCAGCTAACTAGCCCTGGACGCGAGATATGCTCCGAGTGAGAAGAGGTGTTTGAATGACGTGGTGCCGTCCGCATGAGCTATTTAAGGTGGGTGTACCACCTGGGCGGACGGACACGTTCACCAGCCAATCAGGATTGGCGTAATGAGATTAATGCTTCTGAGGCTGCAGCGAGGCGTGCATCCCATAGTGAGACATCGAGCGAAATATTATGAAAGAGAACAACCAATTATGTTTAGATAGATAGATAGATAGTTTCAGTCTGCCTTCACCCAGCTTCAGGACTCACTGCATGACTTACAACTTTTCCTGAAAGCCAAACTAAATGTACGATGTTTTCCAGAGCGCAGCCCCATTCTCAGTATTCAGACAGAGAGTGGGGATGTTATTGAAAGAGTATCAACCTATAAGTACTTAGATATTTGGATTGATGATGAGCTTTCCTTTAAAGAAAATATAGTGAGGCTTTGAAAGAAAATAAAAGTTTGATTAAGTTTCTACTGTAGCAACAAGGCTTGTTTAGACTTCAAAGCCCAAAAAAGAATTCTACAAGCCACTTTCCTAAATGTTTAAAATCAGGGTGACATTATTTATATGCATTATTATATCCTCCCTTTCTTTGCGCAGTTTGGACTGTATGTACCAAAGTGCACTCAGCTTCTTAAACTCACAGTACCGCACACATCACTGTACTCCTCACAATCTTCTTTCCTCGCCTTCTTTAAACTTAAGAAGACAGTTTCACTGGTTTATTTTTTCATGCAAAGCCATGTTGGGCAAATTACCTCATAACCTCATTAGCCTTTTGTCCCCGTTCAGCAATAGTTACCAGCTTCGCTCCACTTGAAAGCTGCTTTACCAGGTACCTGGGATTTTCTTCTGGGCTTTTCCCTACTTTGCTCCCTGGTCATGGAGTGACCTTCATAACACTTTACAATTTAACTATTTACTCTCACTGGGTGTGTTTAAGTTTAGATTGAGACACTGTGTAAATGAGGTGTGCAGTTGTTATGGATAGGGTTTTTTTTTTCTCCAACTTATATTTTCCCTTTTTATACTTGTCTTGTTTTATTTTGTAATTCCTGTTGTGTACACACTGTAATTTATGTGAAACAGTGTGCTGTCTTGGTCAGGCTCCCTTGAAAAGGAGATTTTGAATCTCAGGGGTTGTAGTAACTCATAACGTAATTACGGCTCATAATGTAATAACTTAAATGAAATAAAAGTTTGTAATGTAATAATCGACTCATAATGTAATAAAATCATGAGCGCATAACGTAATAACCTCTTATAATAACTTATTACATTATTAGCTCAGCTATATAGAAACTCATAATGTAATAAAAGCTCCTAATGTAACAATTGCTTATACTGTGAGAAAAGTTGCAGTATCACCATTTTTTTTTTACCTTTGCCATTGCTGCAAGGTGAAAGGTTAACTATGGTTAAGTAATGCTTTTGAAGCAATCCTATAGTTTATTAAGGTTTCAGCAGGATACTCAATTTTAGGTAAGGGCTACCTGATGACCTACACAAGATTAGTAAATGATTACATAAGACACTAAATGATTGTTTATTGCACATCTGGGTAAAATGTACACCATCAGCAAATGATAAGTAGATGTATTAGAAAGCTGTTACTTAATGATAATTACATCCAAATAAACACCATTAATGAATTATGACTAGAGACATTATTCATGTTTTACTAATGCATTAACTAATGTATTAATACAGAGTAATTACATTATGCAACTTTCATAAATGCTTAATGATACATTCATTTACTCTAATCGGTAGACATTAATCAACTGCTGAGTAATGGATTAACTAATATGTTAATTAATGTTAAGTAATACATTATAATAACTAGAAATGCACTTTGAGAGCGCAGACCTCCATCTGGGCAGTTCAGCCACCCCTTGTGGATAATGCATTTTCTGTTTCTTTGTGTGTTTTTTTTTTGTTGTTGTTGTTGTAACCACTGATAGCATATAAAAAATATTGACAGACAAACCCTGGCGAAAACATAACCTCCTTGGCGGAAGTAATAATAATTGTTAATAATAACTGTTATAATTAATTAAAATTAATTGTAATTATTAATAACTGTTGCTTAATGCTTAATAATGAATCATTATTATGAATCAACAACTAATGATTAACTAACCAACATTATTTAATTAATTAATGTTAATTAATGGCTAATAATGCATTCATTAAGTTAATGCCTTTTAAACATGTCCTTACTACTTACATTAAATACATGATACAAGCAGCAAAACATGTTCATTAAATCAACTTTATTTTGGAACTTGTAAAACTGTATACTTAACCTGAAACATGGAGGTCATACAAAACATGTACCAGCTTAGAAAATCTTCAGTTATAAACAACAGTCATAAACAGCCTGTCAGGTCACCCAAGTAAAAAACATAATTTAACTAAACAATATATACAAATAATGCACAATCATAAATTATAGTTATAATTAAAATAAATAACCAACAAAAATCCAGTCCAGGGCTCCATTTTTCAGGGACTGCGTCTGTGATCACGGAAATAAGGGATATAACAGGTGAATGGGATTCAAAAAAAGAAAATTTTATTCCGTCCAGGGCTCCATTTTTCAGGCACTGTGCCCGTGATCACTGAAATCAGGGGCTGAAAAGGTGAATGGGATTTAAAAAAAGAAAACTTTATTTCTTCCAAAATATGTCAGCAATAAGGTCCAGAGGACATGTGCCGATTCACAATCCATGCGGTAAACCACTTGGCATTTTGGCTGAAGAGCTCCCTGATCTTGGTCGCAAGGCCACTATTGCGTCCAGCTGCTTTATATAACCTGCTAATACTGATACAGTAGTCATCATCCTTCTCAATATTTAAAGATTCAACCAAAGAATCAGATATAAATGCTTGGAAGCAATGGCAGGGTTAGCTCTCTGAATAAGCTAGAAACTCTGTTGAATGTGCCCAGCATTGTCATATCCATCAACAGACAATACTGGATAATTGATGACAATACCAGCACTGGCAAGTTAGGAGAGAGAGTTTCAGCAGGAACAGCAGGAATAATATCAGGGTCAATGTGATGGACTGTGTTGAGGTCCCCATGTGGTGTCCCCAACACCATGTCATTATGAGGATCAATGTAGTGATGGATGGAGTAAAGGTCAGAGTGATGGTCAGAATCAGGGTCTGCATGGTGGTCAGAGTTAGGGTCTGAATGATGGTCAGAGTCAGGGTTTGAATGGTGGTCAGAGTCAGGGTCTGAATGATGGTCAGAGTCAGGGTCTGAATGATGGTCAGAGTCAGGGTTTGAATAATGGTCAGAGTCAGGGTCTGAATGATGGTCAGAGTCAGGGTCTGAATGATGGTCAGAGTCAGGGTTTGAATAATGGTCAGTGTCAGGGTCTGAATGATGGTCAGTGTCAGGGTCTGAATGATGGTCAGAGTCAGGGTCTGAATGGTGGTCAGCATCATTAAGAAGTACCCTCTGCTTCTCTGATTCCTGTATTCTTTGTATCAATGGTCTGACTGGTCCATCAAGACTCACATAATGGTCCCCACGACCTTCAGCGAAATGCCCTAGAATCAGCAATGGCAGACTTTCATTATAGTGACCACGTGGGGATAGTATTGCTGTTGCATCAGCACCCAGTATTGACACAATCATAAACTGCACATTGAATATCGTGGACGCCCTTTGTAGAGTCAGATGATCGCCATATGTACCACTGTGCTGCATTCTTTGCAGATGGTCATTCCATTGTCCCTCCACAAAATTAGAAAGGTGGATTCCATTCATGGCATGTGGGTGAAGCATTAGATCGGATACAATTTGGTGCCTTAGAGAATCTGCGGACCGAAAAATTCCAAGTTTGGCAAGTTGGTCAGCCATAGCTGCAAACTAACAGATGCCATCTGGGTCAGGGTCCAAACGAGTCCTGAAATCTAGCGTTTCAAAGGACTCCAGCCTCATCTCATGTGTGATGTGCTGTAGCAGCTTCATGCACTGATGTTCTTTGGCCTTGTGTTTGAAACACTGCTTCTCCTGCTCCCTTGTGACTTTTGTCAAATCACTGAGAACCATCTGATATGTTGATGGACTGGGCTGCCTGGCATTTGGAACCTGACTTTATATTTTGACAGATCAGCATTTCTTCAGACAACTATACCTGGTACCACAGCATAACATTTGGAAAATCTTGGCCCTTTGCTGACCCTCACCAACACTTTGTCCTGTAAGTTGTAAACTGATGAAAGTGGATTTTCCCTCAGTTTAGTTACACGTTTCATGCAACGTTCTGTAGCCTTTAGTGCTCTCCTTCGAAATTTCCTGCGCTTTACCTCAAACTCAGTTCCTGAAGACTTCGAAGGGAACATGGCTGAGTCGGGGCTAGCATCACCAGTATTGCTGGATAAGGGATGAGTCTTGATATTATTCTTCCGTCCATAATAAACTTCGAAAGGAGACATCCAGTTTAGAACTTCTTTTTTGTTCAAATTCATTACTTTTGCATAAGCCGGCATATGTGCTACCCAGTTTACACCTCCTCGTTTGAAATTTGCAAAGTCATACATGATTTTGCGACGTTGCACCCGGTGGGTTCTTTCAACTTTACCTTGGCTCTGAGGGTGATATGGAGAGCCCTGAATGACTTTGACGCAAGGTTAATATAGTTTTGAAATTTTCATTCAATTTTATTTTTATTTCGTTTTACTTTTAGTTAGCTGAACAAGTAATTAAGCAGTTTTAGTTTAGTTTTTATTTTGAGGAATTCACTAGATTTAGTTTAGTTTTTATTTACTTTTAGTCTTAGTTTTAGTTTCTCAGCTATTAAGAGGAAGGCCTTAATTTGTAGAAGCTGACAAGGATAAAAGAATGTATGACAGCAAATATGTTTTTACCGAGTCCTTTATTAATCCTGTATTCTTTAACAATCATATTTTTTAACATGTGACACTGATGATACTAATATAACTGGGGAAAAAAATCCAATCCATCTCACCCCATACAGTCATCATGCTCAGTTATTTCCACAGCTTTCGCCATGTTTGAGAGCTAACCATCTTCATCACTGAATGTGCGCAGGGCAGTTGCTTGGAATTCTGGGGCCCCTAACAGAATATCGGTGTGGGCCCCCGCCCCCGACTTTTCATTGCCAGTCTTTAACGACAATATATCATGATGTTATTCATTATTTTTCTGTCTCTCAGTGTTCTTGACAGTGCCTAATGCAATACACCCAATTTTTCCTTTTTTAAGATTAACCACTCAACAAAGAGAGTATCATCATGTGAATTATGAATTATTAGTTGTCTTATTCACTAATTTACTCACCATCAAAAACATATTCAGACTGCTGGTGGTGAGGATCTATTGCTGGGTCAGGTTCAGATGAAGTGACTACAGCTGATTCTGAAGTAGCAGTGTATAAAGGTTTAATTGTTCCATTTCATATTACTTTCGTAAACATTTATGGTTATTTTCCATGGAACAACTGATGAAGAACTACTGAGTCTTGGAATAAACAGAATCTAAATGGGCTTCCCAGTACCATAGCTCTAAGCACCCAGCTTCATTTTGCTATTGTTAGGAGGAGGGCAAGCTCAGTAAAATTACCCCCCGCGTGAGCAAGACTTATGCCAACAGGCTAAAGTAGCAGTTTAGGTTTAGTAAACAATTAAGGTAAAAGTAATGTCAGCCTTGACAAGCGATTATTTAAGATACACCTAAGGTTACCACACTGACTACATGTAGTTCGCTAGCCAAACCGAGCGTGTACAGTCAATTACAGCTAGAGAGAGCTGAGTATGCAGTAACCACTCATAAGAACGGAGGAACGTGTCCTAGGCTGCTGCTACCAAATTTTTTGACGGCATATTATGATGGCTGGCGAATGATAACCTTACCGATCTTTTCTGTAGATGATACCGTTAATAACTGAGTAATGTCATTCTTGTCAGGCGATTATTTACTCAGCTGACTGCATGTTCCTTTAACGTAACGTTAGCAGCTGAATAGCCAGCCTGAAAAGCTAACATAGCGAGCTAGTTTAATACTCTCACCTCTCTTTGAAATGAATTTTGTAATGTTCTGGACCCCTGCTCCTGTCCTCTCTCTAGTCTTTTCTGGCATCCAGATTTGTGTGCGTTTGTTTGTTTGCTCTTGGACATCATATTCGCAAGGACGGTGATCCCTGTTTGCTGCCTTGGTTCGCGACCCAGCCAGCAAAAACGCACAAAGAATTTTCCAATACAAGCATGAAGCATGGATTGAACCATTGTTAAAGAAGGGAGTTACTGAAATGTATTTCTTCAATATTGCATGCCTTAATGGCTTTGTTTAAACTCTGATGCATTAGTATTAATATTAGGTAAATCTATGCAAAATTATTTTGTCATGGCGTATACTGTGGGTTTTGTGGGCCCCAATGGACTGTGAGACCTTATGACGGCGCTGAATTAGAGAAGTAGTGGAGCTCCACTCCTCCGTGCGTTTGCAGCTAGACTCTTTTGGCTGAATTGTGCACGTGAAGCATCATCTTCGGCTGACGCATGCAGCAACTACGGCAGCTAATAGCCGCTATGCTTCCCCCCTCTGGAAGCAACCGGTTAACTCTGACTGAAGAGGACAGTAATCGAGGGAGAAAACGAAACTATCAATGAAAATGAAGCTAATTTTATCTGCAATTCAGTTTAGTTTTAGTTAGTTTTGTATTGTCCATTGTTGTTTTAATTTAGTTTTCGTTTTTTTAAAAATTGACATTTTTATTTTTATTTCAGTTGACTAAATTATTTTTTCACAGCTAGTTTTAGTTTTAGTCTTAGTTTTCGTAAACTATAATAACCCTGCTTTGACGTGATATGATTTCATCAGCTTTTTGACTGCACCTTTGAATTCTTTACCCTGATCGTGCTGCAAAATCTTGGGTGGGCCATGTTCAGTGTAGATTTCAGTGAGATGTTTAGCAACTTCTTTGCTCTCTTTGCTCCTCAGTGGGCGTAGCCAGACATATCTGCTACATACATCTAGGACGGTTAGGATGTACCTATATCGAACGTTTCTAAGCTTGACAGCCCATTTCCCCATGTCTAGGAGGCCGTTTTGATGAGGGTCTTGGATTCTTTTAGCTATGATGGGCTTGGGAATGGCCTTGTTTCGAAAAGTAGCTCTGTGAAGATGTTAGCGCCTGGACCTGTCCAATACCTTTTGAACATTTCTTGTACTGATGCCGCAATACTGATCGCTTAAGTACACATGAAGTTTTCTGGCACCACATCCCTTGGTCTCCTCGAGCCCTGTCTTCACAATACCTTTAAGGCATGACTTTTTTGCAACCAATTTTCCATTGTACAGTAGTGTTTTGTTGTCATCCGATAGCCGGAACAAGTGCTTATTCCTCCAGAGACGAACCAGGGCAGAGCGTTGGAACCTTGTTCTTTCTTTCACAGGAATGTGACATTCTCCTCTCAGTGCTTTAACAATGACGTCATATGTTTCATCATCCATCAATTGGTTTCCATGGCCTTGAATGTCACTAACCAAAAGGCCCAGTGTGTACAGTACCAAGATTGTTATGCCCACTCTCATTTTTCCTTTTCTGTAATTGAAACAAAATTCATTGATTCAATAAACATTGAGATGAGGTATGCAGACAGCACATACACACACACACACACATACATACAGTACATACAATACATACATACAGTGTTGTCGCTAAGAATTTCGTCAGGCGGGCAACAGGATAACGCAACCGGGTGCAGCACGTCAGCCCTCGCGTCCGTCGCAGAAAAATTGAAGTGCACATGAACCCTATGCAATTTCCGTGCACAGTTTGTGAGGTCGAAAAACGCTAAAAGCTTCTTATGCCGCCGTAATAAATAACTGCTGTGACCTTCCAGCATCGCGCGCCCGCTAAAGTCTTGCATGCATGTATTGCCGTCAATGAACATACTGCGAACCTCCGACCTCGCGAAACAAGCGTTGTTACTCTGTCAGTTTGTCTTTGCTGCGTTATTCTCAAGGCACCTGAGCATTCCATTTTATTTACGCTGGCTTCCGGGAAAGGAAAATCAGATTGGCAATAATGTTTTGCTGCTTAGTAAAATGTGTGTTGCAATTAGGTTACTGAGTATCTTAATTACAAAATGCCACTCAAATTACTTGCCAAAATAAAGATTCACAATGACAAAATTCACTTAATTATTCTGCCCTGGGAGCATTGTTTATCCTAAATCATGACTGATCAATCAAAACAAATAAAACAACAATGTATTTTAAATGTAGCAGCAAGTACAATCAAGTAAGTTTGTGGCCGGATCGTTAGAGCCAAAATGTTTCATCAAGTTCGGCCATCCAATCCAATTCAGAGTCCTGGGTAAGACCGGATGCATCCAAATAATCATCTGACATGTCATCAAAACATTCTGATATTACCTCAGAATCACTTGAGTCGATTTCTCTAATTTTTGTTTGTTTCTTACTTGCACAACATTAGTGGCAACCGTCTTTGTTTTTTGTCGCCCAGCCTAGATTCGCTGGGTTGCAAAATAATTTTTGTGTATTCCGGGGTACCTAATGCTGGGCCATTAATACTGATATGCATTAAGGCCTCAAGCATATCATTTCAAAGACGATTTCTGTGTTAGAAATCGCTGATTTGTATGTTTATTTTTAGTATGTTTTTGTAATTTTTATTGCTATTTATTTATTTATCATATTTATTCGTTTAGAGTATGTATGTTTCTGTTACGATTGCGCTGTCTTTAGTCTTGAACGTTTTCCTTTCGTTTCCGTCTTGTCAGTCTTCACACTCTCTTCCCTATACTTCGGTGAGGTAATTGACCTATCCGTGGAATATGATTGACAGGTCAAGTTGACCAATCAACACGCTTAACGTTACGTATGCGTGCGCATATGTTCGCGGGAAATCGCTTCCTTAGACAACTTAGACATTGTTTGTATGGCGGCCATTACGAAATAACGTTTTCAGACTCGTTTTCTATCAATATGGTCAAGCGCTGTTGTTACGGTACATGTAACAGTGACGACAGGTACCCAGATAGGCTAGAGGGGGGCATACAGGTCGTTCCCTTCCCAAAACCGAAGACGAACCTGGAAAAATGCCTTCGTTGGATTCGTCTGTGTGGCCGCCCCCATACTCAACTTAATGTAGCAAACATAGGTAGCAACACGTATGTCTGTACAAAGGTAACTCATTTTTGATCCCACTAATTATTTTGAATATCTACTGGATTACTCCATCATTTTAACACTTTTAATAGGCCTAGATCAGAGTTCTGTCCATTGTTATAAACAACCGATTATGTGTCCCTATGGTCGATGGGTCAACTTCCTGGATTTCAAATTTTTACTCAGCAGACGACCTGGATCCGACCCAAAGGGCCTCGCACGATAATTGAAATGAACGTAAACGAATTGGAACGCAACCCATCGTTACATAACATAGTAACAGTGTATATCGTTAGAAAGCTGAGAGTCTTGGGAATCCTTATAAACATAGGTTACAGTGAAATAACATGTTTTGTTAGCTAAAACGGTCAAATTACGTCACTGCGTCACGTTTCAAAACACCCCCCGAAAGTCCCTTTGAATCGCGTCATCTTACTTTTAAACCGGTGTTTACATCCGAAGCCTGTATCTGACCCAGGCATGCTTGGTCTTGAAATATCCGTAAGATCCCAGCAAAGTCGAATATCCATGTGTTTTGCTGATATTACGATTGGTAGATGCATTACCCAACTCAAACAAAACAGTTTTGTTATAAAAAAAAACAAACGCTAACTTTTCCCCGATATAAAATGAGGCATTTTGAATTGTTCTGCATTATATTCAGCAGAATGACACAGCTAGCTGTGTTTGTTAGACTCTCACGATTACGTAGACACCATATGCATGTCTGTAGGACCTATCGGTGTCGAGTTACAAGTCTTGAAAGCGAGTGAGGCCCGCACGAATGTAATCGTATTTTTTGACGGTTGCTCCGTCATATTACAAGCTAGTACAGGATGAGCCCAAGATGTCCTTGTAGCCAATGAGGAGACCTTTCCAACGACGTATAGCACTTCCCCTCACTGTCTCGTGAAACCTGGGAGATTGAGTGCGCTTTTCTCGCTGGATGCCCATGCGGAAAGAAGCTGTATTATAGCCGTCTTGAAGCCTCCCCAAAACTTTCGTATTTTGGTCAAAAATGCCTAAACGACAAGAAAAAAACAAACCTCACGAAGGAAGAAGGGGGAAGGAAGAGGAAAAGAGAGAAAGCTATATTGAGGAAGAAATAAAAGAAATCGAAATAAGTGAAATCTCTGAGTGTTTCATTGATTTCCTGGAAGGGAAGAACCCCGATCTTGAATGGCGCGTAGCCTAATCATTATGTCTATATAAACAAAACAATACTTTGCTTATTTTTATCCTAACATAATTACAATACATGAGGATTTTCCAATGATGTGTAGCATGTTTGCATGTGTAGAACGTGAATTAGGCTGCCTGGGGAACCTTATGGAGATTTGACACATGCCGCCATCTTTGTCTAAGGAAGCGATCTCGTCGTCAGGGGCTGTGGCTAAATGCCCTGTACGGATAGGTCAATTCCACTTCCTTCTCTCTGGCTGTTCTCATTGGCTATCCGCACCGAAGAATAGTTAGCGAGGCACGGGTGATAAGTTAGATCAGAGTTAGAACTCCAGCTGTTTCCCCTCGCTTTCCTATCACCGTCCTTGCTTTTCTAGTTCTGCCTCCCTCTACAGCTGTCCTGCATTCTAGCTGAGATGACACTGATTAGTTTGTGTTTAAAAGATGCATTTTTACCACAGCTCCCTGTCGACTCGTTTCTTCCCATAGCTCGCTTTGGTTAAGTCTTTTTTCTGCGCTTTCTTGGTTTCGATTGTTGATTGCTCGTTTTCTGTGAATTCTCCCGTAAGTCTTGTTATTGATTGTTTGTGTTACGTTGTTTGATTGCTGGTTGATTGCTTAGTACTTCGTTCTCCCTAAATTCCCATTTTGTACCCATCTGTTTAGATTCTCCTGTGTTTATCCCTTATCCCATCCAACTCCCTTTTTCTTTCCCCTTCCATTCCCTTAGCTCAGCCCCTTTGTTACTGTCTTTGTGCGGACTGATTCTCTGGTTACTGAACTACTTGCTTGTCCCCTGACTCTGATTCTGACTATTCAGCACTACCCTGTTTGCCAGGCTATCGAACTGTTTGTTTTTGACCATGAGCTGTATTAATCCTAATAAACGCCCTGCCGATGCTGAACTGCATTTGGAGTCTAAGCCCGTTCCTTTCATTCTGAGCTTCGATTTTATTCGCTTCATTGCACTCACGCCGCGCTCTGGCCAAGCATTAGTCACTGGAATGCACAGAATTGACTGAATGAAAGTGTGAGGTTTAACGAAATGAACCAAGAGCAAACACCAGTAAAATGCAAAAAGGAGGCTTTATTTCTGAAGGGGGAAACCCCCCAACAGAGCTGGCAACAGAACAATGTCCGCAATCCAAAATCAGAATCCAAAGGGCGAAATCCAGAGTCATACACAGGGCACCAATCACAAAAAAACGTAGTCAGACAAAAGAGGTCAAAAAAACAAGAATGCGGCCAAAGTACAGGGAGTAGGCAAAGCTCGATATCAAGGACGGTCCAGTCAGAAAGATAAACACTGAGAAATCAAGGCGAGAAACGTGGCACGAGAAAACTAGGGAGAACGATCTGACAAGAGAGTGAACCAAACAGACATCTTATATACACACCCAGGGTAAACACATGACCAGGGAGAACAGGTGCAATCAATGGTAATGGTAATGGTAATCAATGACCAGGGAGAGACACATGGAGGAATAAACTAATTACATGAATTTGGCTGTAGCCAAAACGCAGACAGGGATCACAAGACAAACCTAAGCACAAAACAACAGCTCCGGTTAAGGAGTACTAAAGTGCCAAGATAAAAGAAAAGGAAAGCACAAAGTATAAGTGGAAATCCACAGAAACTTGCAGCAGAGATAATTAGGGATAGGCAAGGAGGCGGAGATTAGAATTGAGCGACTGCTGAGAGATTGTTAGTCAATTAGTATGTGCAGCTATACAATCCCGAGTGCAGGTTAGAAAGTCAGTTAATATATACAAGATTAGAGTGGTTAGTAATTAGCAAAAACAATAAACTGTAAGTATGAGTTAGTAAGACAGTAACAGAGAGAGGAAGGAAGAACACGAGATAATGAAAGAAGATTGAAACCCAGAAACCAATAAATCACCCGAATGAGTGGCACACAAGACAAGGGACCGTGAGCAAAGATACACACATGACAAGACAGGGGAGACAAAGTGCAAAGCATGGAAATGAAAACATGGCATGGAAAACTGAATGATCTAAACATGAAAAATAATAAACAAGAAATCTAAATAACCAAAACACAATACACAATCCTAAGAATAGTCAAAGGGCAGGCAGTGGTCACTAAGCACAGAAATCCTAAACATGGCTAGGCCAGGCACAGAACTTAAACATGACAAGGGATCAAGGTATAGCAGAAATACCAAAACCAAAAGAGCAGAATCACAACAGAAAGACAGAAGACATGGGAGGTTTGGACCATAAGGTGATCTCAACTTTAGACCTTCGCAGTGCCTATGTGTCAGAAATTCGGACAGGGTTTTAATATAACTCCATGTCCGACAGTCGGATGGTTTCAATATAACTCCATGTCCGACAGTCGATTTATTGTTTTTAATTTCTTAAAATCTACCGAATCTTTTAGATATTAAGCGTGAACGTTTTGATCAGAGGGCTCAGTTCTTCAAGATGAGTACTGAGAATTTCAATCAATGTTTCTGTTTAAGCTCTGCTCAATAAAGTGAGTCGACATTGGCCAGGGACTGCGTAAAATGTATAACTTGGAATCAGTGGATCATTAACTCACGATAATGTAACTCTTCGTAACACAACAATTTTTTTCATTCTATTTGTTTTCGTCAAAAACTGCAGAGATTCACCCTCACCATCTGCGCCTTCAAGCGTGGTGAATTCTGATGACAAGGGCCCAGTTAAGTTAGGGGGGAGTGGCTGCGGCGGGGAGCGAATAACCGGAATGTACTTCTTGTCATGACTTTATTCCACGTAATAGGCACGATCAAACATGGCAATACATATGAAATAGAGAAGGATAGGAGAAATTAGGGGTTTCTGAAAATTGGGAAATTGTTGTTGAAATTTGCCCGTTTTTAGCTGCCAGATAGCTCACTCAGTTAAGGCACTGCGCTGAAGTGCAGAGGTGACTATCACGTCGCGGGTTCGAGCCCCGGCGCACCCACCGGCAGGGGTCGGCAGCTTTTTCAGAGTAGCGCACAATTGGCCATCGCGCTACAGGGTTCCAAATTGGGAAGGGACTGCTGGATTTGGGGATAAAATAGTAGCTTTGTTCATTGCTCCAGCGCCTCCTGCTGACCAGACGGGCGCTCGTCAGGAAGACTCTGGGTTTGTTCATGTCGGGGTATCCTCCGCCCTCGTTCTGAACTTACGAGGATTCAACCAATGAGTGTAGACGAATCAGTGGCTGACGGGCACGTGCTTCGGAGAAGAGTCGTGAACTGTCTTCACTATCCTGAGTTGGCAGCAAGGGGTCGCATACGAGCAAGCTTTGTACATAGTTCACCAATTGGGCATTCCAGATTCGGGTGGGATTGGAGATGCCAAATTTTAAAAAAAAGAAAGAAAAGAAAAATTTGCCCGTTTTTCTCAGCCGGGCACGCAGGTAATTACAGCCGGGCTTTTCGCCCCGTTCCCGGCTGTAAGTGACAACACTGTACGTACATACAACATTATCCTACCTAACATCTTAAAACACAACAAATAGTTGCTAGCTAAGGCACAAGAAATAGCTGCTAGCTAAAATAGTTGCTAACGACGGCACAACAAATAGCTGCTAGCTAAAATAGTTTCTAGCAAAGGCACAACAAATAGCTGCTAGCTAAAATAAACTTTAGAGGTTACAAAAAGTTCTGCTTACCTGCAGTAGTCAGTAGATGTGAGGACAGTATTCTCAATGGCCCAAAACAACGTTCATCGGTGCTACCTATTGGCTCGAGTTTATACATCAATAAAATGTAAGAATACAGAACTATCAAATTATAGGCTACTCAGTTTCACTAATTTACATATAATATAATGAAACGCATTCATTTTTTGTATTTGAGAAGTAAATGGTGATAATGCAACTTTTTTATAGTATAAGCCATTATTACATTATGAGCTTTTATTACATTATGAGTTACTATATAGCTGAGCTAATAAAGTAATAAGTTATTACATTATTACGTTATGCGCAAAGACGTTATTACGTTATGCGCTCATGATTTTATTACTTTATGAGTTGATTATTACATTATGAACTTTTATTACATTTAAGTTATTACATTATGAGCCGTTATTACGTTTTGAGTTGCTACAGGGGTTTTTCCTGGTTAAATGAAGGTTTGACAAATGATAGATAAAGGCATCATGCTATACAGATGACCACACACACAAGAGTATTGTCTGTAATCTTGAGCAAATATATGTCAGTAATGGAGAGGAGTGCAGTTTGTCACCTTGTACAGACATACTATGGTCACAGCACACAGGAGTGCACAGTAATCTTCTGCAGAATGCTGGTCACTCATATACAGCCTGTAGTCTTGAGCAGCTGAATATCCTAATGTGCAGGGGCGTAGGCAATAGTCTTATGCAAATTTATGTTAGAAACACACAGGAGTGCTGTCTCTTATCCTGTAACACACCTGGGTCCTCAGATTCGGTTCTCGCGGCTCTGAATGGGACGGTGCGGCTGGCTGGAGGGAGCGAGTGTATGGGCCCGGTGGAGGTGTATTACCAGGGCAACTGGAGCAGAGTGGTGGGAACCTGGAGCTCCAGCGAGGCCTCGGTAGCCTGCAGGCAGCTGGGCTGTGGCTCTGTGGTGCAGGTGAAGAGGTCCTCTCCCCCCGGGTCGGGGGGCAGTGATGTGTGTGTGTCGGGATTCAGTGCAGCGGGGAAGAGCCTCACCTGGGGAACTGCAGTGCTCCTCACAAACTCACCTGTGGCTCCGAAGAGCAGGTGACCATCAACTGCTCCAGTGAGTAACGTTACAGGTCACTGATGTACTCTAATGTCCACAGGGCACAGCTGCTGGTGTCACATCAGGTGATACTGCACACTCAGTGTAAAGGCATTTTCATCTGAACTATTGGCGTGGAGGGAAAGCATTTACTGCAGAGGAAGAGTTGATTACACTAATTTTAACACATTGTTATTGCTTGCATACTATTTCTGAATCTTTCTTTCCTCTCTCTCTCTCTCTCTTGCATTTTCTTCTTCTGAGTTCTTTAAATGTTTGTTTTGAGAAATGTCCCAATAAATCATGGTTTTTCATCTCCCTTCATACTATCTCTCTGTCCTCCCTCTCTCCCTCTGTCTCTACCTCCACCCTTCTTCCCCTCTCATCCACCTCTGTGGCTTCCTCCCTCCCTCTCTCTCCCTCCCTCTCTCTCTCTCTCTCTCAGACTCAGACAGCAGGTCCCTGAGGCTGGTGGGTGGAGGTGGGGACTGTGCGGGACGGTTGGAGGTGTTCCACAGGGGGTCCTGGGGTACAGTTTGTGATGACTCCTGGGACCTGGCCGATGCTCAGGTGGTGTGCAGGCAGCTCCAGTGTGGGACGGCCCTCAGGGCCCCTGTCCCCTCATTCTTTGGGCCCGGAAAAGGACATGTCTGGCTGGAGGAGGTGGGCTGTGTGGGGAACGAGACGTCCCTGTGGGACTGTCCCATAGCTGGATGGGATCGTGGTTACTGTGGACACAAGCGGGACGTGGGGGTGGTGTGTTCAGGTCTGGAGTTCCATTATTTTAACTTTTACACTGACACTCAGAGGATGGGAATACACAAGACCCATTTAATTTGGAAATTCATCAATTTCAGAAAAATACTGGTGTGAGCAATGAGATCCATCCCAGGAAAGTGGACACTCTTGATAAATTCAGCTTTAATACATATGATTTTACTGCATTTCACATCCCCTAACAGTTCTACGAAGTTAGGCTTCAAGGTTATTTTTACCAGAATATTTATCTCTGAAAGATTTGTATCATTGTCATTGCAGAATTCAGTGAGATGAGACTGACTGAAGGCTGTTTGGGTAATTTGGAGGTTTTCTACAACGACACCTGGGGAAATGTGTGCTTCAATGGAATGGACAGCGAAACAGCCTCTCTCATCTGTCAGGAGCTGAACTGTGGGAAGAGCAGTAATGTGGATCAAAAAGAGCCAAGACTTACATCAGCTCCTAACTGGCTGGATCATTTCAATTGCCGACCCCATGACTCCTCTCTGTGGCACTGTCCATCGGACTCCTGGGGTCAGAATCAGTGTGACACTCAGGATGTGGCCTTTCTCAACTGCTCTGGTAAATCTCTTTATTACACTCAGTGTTACTCCCTTCCAAAATAATAGAATACACCAATCAACTGCACAAACAGCATTACTCCCATTAGGAGCAATAGAATGGACCTGTCTACTGTAGATAGGATATTACTCTCATTTAGAACTGTAGAATAAATGTCTACTGCAGACACTGCATCACTCACATTGAGAACAAGAGAATAAACCTTTCTACTGTACATTGGAACAATACAATAAATTTGTCTACAGTATAGATGCAGTATGTCTCTCTTTGGAAACTGTAATACACCTCTTGAATATAGATACAGTATAACTTTCATTGGGAAGTAAGAATTAGATTTATCGGAGAGGAATCAGAATAAGAATCTTTTAATTTTGTGTTACGCCTACAGTGTTTATGAGACTTCCATGTATGCTTTTTGTTTTCTAAATGAATCATTGATTTTTACAAATATATTTCCTCTACATCAAAGCGGAGGAGGATAAAGATGCACGGCGGAGCAAACTGTCATGTTCCTCAGAGGAAAATCGGAGACCTTGCACAAGTACGTTTATTTGGGATTAATCTCACAACTTTGCCACATGCAATTGGTTTCCAACATGTCAACATGCTATAAAGGAAGCAATTAATTAGATATCAACATGTCAACATGAGGAGGTATAAACATGTCAACATGCAATCAGTTCTGAACAGGTTAACATTCAATTCAGAATCTGCAATCACAAATGATTACGTGATAGTCATGTTGTTGATTTATTAAAATACTACATTAGTCAGGAGAGCAAGTATTTCAATTCTCAGAGTAAAAAGCTGAAACCCTCCCAAAACTGAAATGTTGCTCTTCTGCTGGACAAGAAGACAATGCTGCGGCAAACGGTCTACACCTTAAATCAAACCAAATAAAAATAGCTTTTCTGTGTCACTGCGTGAATGTGTGTAACTAGCTCTCAGGCTCGGCGAATTCTCCCAGGACTTTTCTTCTATGTTATGGATCTCAGGATATAACATGAAAGTAAACAAATTTGAATGGGTAAAATGGCTTATTGTACATTACTAGTAATCAATAAATTCATTTACAAAAGAATAATGAATTTATTTAGGTGAAAAATTATGTTGGAAAATAAATACATCACATAAATTTCTTGAATATTTCATGACCTCAGCCGTAATGTTTGTGGTGTTGTGTGCTTTTTCAAATATTAAACTTAATGTGATATTTCACACTGTTGGGGGATGTGTCCAAGAAATATTCAAGTATGATGGGATTAGCCATAATTTTAACAGATGTGTTTGTGTAACGGTTTGTTGGACAGGAAGTAGAGGACTGGAGTCAGGTGTAAGGGTGAACTGGGTTGTATTTATTATGCCAACTACACTGCAGTAGGGACAGACATTGTAATGCAAAACAATAAGGAACAGAGGTTCCTAAAAATAAGCTGTATGAATATTAGAGTCTGGGTTATGGCAACAGTAACATTATATTACAAATAGGAAAACAAAAAGGAAATGAGGTTCCTTAAAAATAATGTGCTGGTAAAAATACAAACAGCATGAGTTTCTAGGTTTAAGTATGAATATGCGACTGTGGAGAAAAGAGCCTATACAACACCACAGTGCTGAACAGGCATGGGTATGTGAGACTTTACACCGAGAGTGAAGCTCAGTCTGATATACACACTGCTAACACCCAGTGACAATGTGAAATAGGTGCGAATGATAATAGAATTATGAATGAAGTGCAGTCCGAGATTTAGTTGACCAGTGAGCTGGATGGCTGGAGGCGTGGCCTTACAGTCTATCGCGCATTATAAGCATAATGAGATCAGCCATAAGGTTTGCAAAGATGAAATGTGTCCATATGAAATGATCTGGGCAAGGAGCTTAATATTAGCGATGATATTTCTGTTCCAGATGTTAAATGTAATGACCTCGGAAATTATGTTAATAGTGATTTGTCTGTAGGAGCCATTAAATGTAAAGACTTTGACCATTATGTTATTTTTGCTGTGTCTGTAGGAGATGGTTAATGTCATAAAATCAGCCATATTGTCAGAAGGGATGAGTCTCTAAGATGTTAAAAGATACATCTTACCATTATGTTTAAGCAGTTGTGCCTGCAGTTGATGACAAATGTAATGAGAACTTTCTAAATGTTAGCGTAGATGCAGGGGTATGAAACATTAAGTGTTATGAGGTGAGCCTGAATATTAGCAATAATATGTCTGTTGGAGATGTTCAGTGTCATCAGATTAGCCAGTATGTTGGCAAAGTTGTGTCTGGAGTTTATAGTAAATGTAATGATGTTGCTCAGTTCTTCTGTCCCTCCTGCTCTAGATCACTGGCCCCTCCGGTTGATGGGAGGGGAAGGTGGGTGTTCAGGGAGGCTGGAAGTTTTTCTCAGTGGCTCCTGGAAGATGGTGTGTGGAGACTCCTGGGGCATAGAGGAGGCCCAGGTGGTCTGCAGACAGGTGGGCTGTGGATCAGCAGTGGCAGCTCTTAGTAATGCTTCTGCAGGGACTGGGAGCAGCAACTCCTGGCTGACTGAGGTGAAATGCAGGGGCAGTGAGCTGCACTTGTGGGACTGTCAGTATTCTGAGCCTCAGCGTAACAGCTGCTCACAGCGGAACCCAGCCGGGGTCACCTGTACAGGTGAGGCTACCTTCCACTTCCCTACTACACCTGTTCAACTACATAATTGTTTGGTTTTTGCATTCTACACTTTACTGAGCTCTTCAATACACAATTCAGTACACAATACTGCACCAGTCAGAAGTTTGGACCAACCCAAAAATAAGCAGAAATAGAAAAAGAAACAAAACAAACAAAAATAAAAAAGATTTATTTTACAAAAACAATCTAAATTTTAAAATCAGAAGAAATCTTTGCAGTCATTATTGCTGAGCACAGTTTTATATTTATTTTTCTCCCTGAGGGCAGTTTTATAGTTCTGAGAATTGACATTAGCATGATGCTGTGTGGCTCTTGTGGTTTGCTTCTGCCTGATGTAACAGTCTTTTAAATCCCTTTTTTTAATTTTAATTCACGATTTTATTGAGATTATTTATTGGGAATGTATTTATTACGATTATTATTTTTCCTAGCCTGAATTTTTTTTAATAAACCCTAAACTTTGCAGGATATCCCTGTGAGTGATTATTTTCCTTTTTTAACTTCAGACTAAACACACCTTGCCTTGTGCTTTTTGTGGTGGCTTCAGTGGTTCAACCATTTAAATTTCACCAGAGTACTAATCATAGACTGTATAAAAAGATGGATGAAGCAGTCCTGACGTCGCCCATTAGTTTCAGCATACCATTTAGGAAGCCTCAAATTTGCCAATTTGAATTGCGCCATTTTGTCATTTTGAAACTGGTTGTGATTCCTATTGGATGAGAGCATGCATTGAATATCCAGGGAGGAGCGAGGGGTGGATCTACAGGTGGATCTGACCGTATCAGAAGAGGACCAGAGGTTAGCTACGCTCCTAAAGCATATTTTGGCTTTATCCTTTATTCTACTCTATTTGGGACCAGAATTTACAAAATGAACATCATGATACATCAAAGGAGACTTGAAACCAATGTGGAAAGTCATTATTGAAATAAGAAATCAGGTGGGAAAGTAGGGTCATTTTCTCATAGACTTCTATAGGATTGAACTTCTTTCTGCAACAACCAACGTCGCCATCTGCTGGCCATTAAGTAGAATAAAAATTAGAGAGATTTACGTATTGGCCTCAGTTTTCAGACCAGTGTTCAGTGCCGAAAAACCTTGTGCTGGAAAACCTTGAGGTATATCGGCACGCACAATGTCCCGTGCCCCAAAGCTTCGTGTGCCAAAAAGCCTCGTTTGCCTAGACGTGTTAATTGCAATTAGGCTTTTCGACATGGCGAGATTTTTCGGCACTGAACACCGGGGTGCTGAATTCTTTGATTCGGCTGCTTTATAGGGTTTTTAGTCATGATGCCCTTCGGAGTTTCAACTCTGATCTACGTTTGGCTCCCTTATTCTGCCTTCTGACAGATAGTAGTGAACCCTCGGTGAGACTTAATTAACCCTTTCCCAAACATCAGCCTGAGGGCCGACTGCTAGGCATAATTGCGTTTTTACACTGTCAGATATTGTCCCAAATTGTAGAACCATATATCATTTGAAAATTTAGGGATTCAGAATTCCAACTACATAAACTATTTTATGATGCTAATACTATAGTGAAAATAGTATTTAGAATTGGGTCAAAACAACCCTCAGCCTGACTATGCAGTCCCATTGGTTCAGTTGTATGGCATTGTTCAAATTTGCCAGAACAAGTTGAAACTAATATTCTTACCCCGTTAGTGGTCCAGAGGTTAAAAAAAACTGTCATAGTTTTTAATCGACAAAACAAGCTTCGACAAATGTTACGAAAGTGACTTTTACATGGAAGTAGTGCGTCTTTGTGAATTTAACTGTAATCAGCTTTTTTACTCATGATGCAGAAATGTACAGTTTTCAGTACTCTTTTAGGAATAAAATAAGGGCACCTGCTGGATATTATGTGATAAGCTGAAACATGAATTGTTCCATTTGGCTATCAGCCCTCACTCCAATATAACACGAATATGAAATATTTTGATATTCATGTTTCTTTGATGGCAGCAATTGGAGTACTGTTATTGCAAATTCTTTCTAAATTTTAGCAATGGGTGAAAAATTGTGAGATTAAGTAGTCACCCCATAAGCCCCCACCCACCTCGATCCAGGGTGGTTTTACTGCGCACTTTTCCACCTTATGGGGTACGCCAATATTTTGATCAATTTCATTAATTTTTTAGGTATTTTGCATTAAATATATTTAACAATAAAAAACATGGTTGTTTTGTTCTACTTAAAGCCCTTTTGAGAATTTGCGCCAGAAATGTGTCCCCCCCTACACACACACCTTTGAAATCAAAAGAACGCCCATGGTAACGGTAACTTCAGAGCAACATGAGGGTAGAAACGCGGTAGGTTTTCTGAGAAAGCGCAGGGCAGGGATACATTTATAAATACAGGACCCAGTCACGAAACCCTTCTAGGATACACATCACAGGTGATCCAGCATGTATCTTATTTCATTTTAAACTTAAAGTTGAGGTTTTCTTTTTTGCAAGTCTGCACTTAATGCAAAAAAGGGGTAATTTTGATAAAGTGGTATTTTGATAAAAACTTTCTGAGACAGAATAACGATATTTTACTATGTAGAGCGCTGTGGTGTCCGCACCCATTTTCACTTTCCTTTGGATAAGTGCGCCTGAATTTATAAGGAATGTTGCAACTTTTTAAAAATCTGTTTAATTTCTTCATTTCATGTTTCATACAGACACACTCAAAGTTACAAAGGCAACAATATTAGACCATCCATATTCTGAGGTTAGCCAGTAACCTTTCAGTAATAATTGATGTAAACAATTATTGGCCAATTTCTAATTTGTCTGCCTTGGCCAAAATTCTTGAATGCCAGGTATCAGCCCAGGTGAAACTCTTTCTCGACACATCCAAGATTCTTGACCCTATGCAATCCGGTTTTAGAGCAAAACACAGCACTGCATCGGCATGTCTAAACGTCATAGATGACCTTAGGGCTGCTCTGGACAAGAAATCTTTCTGTGTGGCTCTGTTTGTCGACCTTACAAAGGCCTTTGATACAGTCGACCATCAAGTATTGCTTAAAGGCCTTTCAAACATTGGTTCTGGTCACAACATATCAGGTTGGTTTAAGGATTATTTATTGAGTCGCACACAATGTGTAAAGCTTGGTGACACGGTATCTGACCCTATCACCCTTGAGAAAGGAGTCCCTCAAGGCTCAATTCTGGGTCCATTGCTTTTTCTCCTATATGTTAATAACATATGCAGTCATTGCAAGTTCTCTAAGTATCATATGTATTCAGATGACACGGATTTGTATCCTTGTGCTCCTTCTTTGAATCTGGCTGTGTCAAATTTGGCTTCGGATTTTGTCTCCTTGCAGCAGGATTTGACACGTAGTAAGCTCCTACTTAATGGCCAAAAAACCAAGGCCATGCTATTTGCCCCTAATCACTCAGTAAATATCCCTCCACCGATCAAAACTCTTGACGGAACATCCATTGAATGGGTTGAAGTTTACAAATATCTTGGTATTTGGCTGGATACTAAGTTTACTTTCAAATATCATGTTGACTTTCTGGCAAAGAAATTAAAATTTACTTTGAGTTTCTTTTATCGAATGAAGTCGTGTTTTTCCCCTGCTTCACGTAAGCAGCTCGTTACAGGCCTCTTCCTGTCACAGCTGGACTATGGTGACATTGTCTATAGATTTGCCTGTGCCTCAACACTGGCCAAACTTGATCCTCTCTTTCACGCAGCATTGAGGTTCATCACTAACTCTCCTTTTAGGACTCACCACTGTACTTTGTACTCTGGTGTTGGTTGGTCCTCGTTAACATCTCGCAGGTTGCAACACTGGTATATTTTTATTTATAAAGCCATTCTCGGTAACCTCCCCTCTTACATTTGTGCCAAATTTGTTTTGGTTCAAAATTCTTTCAATCTGAGATCCAATTCTTGGCTACGCTACGTTGTGCCTCCACTCAGATCTGAGTCAGGGAAAAGAAATCTTTCCTACTTTGGGCCTTGGTCGTGGAATGACCTCCAGTCTAAACTCAAATTGGCTACACTGGTTTCTCTCTCCAGCTTTAAAAGGATCATCAAGGATACTCTCTCTAGTCAGTGCTCCTGTTTTTATGTATAACCCCCTTTTTTGTATAATCTCCCCAACATTTTTATGATTATTTTAGGTCTCGGGCTCACTTGTTAGGATTACTTGTTATAAAATTTTCTATTTCTATTTATTTATTTATTTTAATTCTCAAATTTGTTTCTTTATAGGTAGTTATTGTGCTGGTTGTGTTGTATGTTGTGTGTTATGTCTTTAATGTATTGTCCTTTATAGGATTCAACGTAAACTTTTTGCCTCTTGGCCAGTTCGCACATGTAAAAAAGACTTGTCTCATGTGATTTTAGTGGTTAAATAAAGTTTGATAAATTAGGTGCATAGTGTCGGTACAGAAAGCAACACAAATCCGACCCGTCTCCGCTGGACTTTCAGCGATGCCTGTTCTCAGCTCACCTCACTCCCTCACACTGGTGTAGCTGAAAATATACTACAATAAATTTTCTGTTAACTTCTCTTGATTAGTCCATTATGTTAAAATATCCTGCATCAAGTGATTCTTACTGAGCAGTGGGTAGCGTAAGTGTGTTCACCGCTCAAGTGCAAGAGGAAAGGCTGAATGCCTATAGTTGTCACTAGCAGTTAGATCAAATAATATCTCCCCCCAGGCCGGTAAAGATGTGCGGTCATGTGGAGTCGGTCCATTAAGGAAACCACACGTGGTCAGGAACTATATTTTCTTACCTTGCACAACTTCACGATTACTGTCAGCAGTTTAAAGGCTTACAGCATTAATCTCGCGAAAAAATGAGTTAGTTTGGCGGTAGAGTAGCGAGAGAAAAAGACGGCAAGACATCAGTAAGTTAAGGAGAGTTCTCGCGATTTTTTCTGTTTTTATGTGAGCTGTATGGTACATTTAAACAGCACTTAAGTATATTGGAAGATTGACAGAAGAGCAAATATTTCTGACATTTGAACATGAATGTAATTTGTCAAAAGGTAAAAGGTGTCATATTCTATAATATAATGCATCATTCTATGCTATTTTATATCCTGTTATACAATGCTGGGGGAGCATGGTTGTGTAAGTGGGTAGCTCGATCACCTCACAGCAAGAAGGTTATGTGTTTGAATCCATCTTGGGGCCTGTCTGTGTAGATTTTGCATGTTCTCCCTGTGTTGCACTGTGTGATATTGAGTTATTAAGATTATTAAGGTACTGTGCTGAGAGGGTGCGGCACCATGGAGATCACAGCCCGTAACAGTTGGCAGGAGCCCGTATGGTAACAATAGAAGGAATGGGTAATAAATCTGAATGGTGTAGGAGAGAGTGTTGACACTGTAATGGTCTTTGTCATGATACATAATGGAAAACATTCATTTTTTAGGTATTTCCACTGTGACAACTAAAGCCCCTCCACCGCCAGGTAAGACTCATTTAGTTTGCTGAGAACTGATGCCAAGTTTGATTTTTGCAGCTGTAAATTTGAAGGTCTTATCTAATCTTATCTTTGAATAGGCAATCCTGGAGAACTTTCAGGACATTGACAGCATTGGCCTTAATTCATAACTTCTCTTTGTTCTGAGTCACAAACTTAACTCTACTCTGGGAACTTCCTTTCTGTATTGGATTAGTTTCCTTAGCAATGTGCCTTGCTTTTACATTCAGGTAAATGACTAGTTCTGTGAATATAGCTGCTTTCAGCTAGCAGAGACACAACTGCACAACATGGACAAAATGTGGGTTTGTGGACATCTGCTCAGACAACATCTAATTCTGAAATCATGGGAATTCACTTGAAATTGGTCCCCTCTTTGCTATTGTGTCGGCATCCATTTATCTAGGAGGGCTTCTCATTAGATGTTAAAACATTGCCACAAGAATTTGCTACTGCCTCAGCCAGAAAGGCATCATATGATTCTGGGCAGTGATGTTGGCTGATGAGGCCTGATTCCAAGTTTGCTTTCTAGTTGATCCCAACAGTTTCAGGACTGTAGGGTAGTCAAACTCTTCCAAACGAGTCATGTATTGGCCTTACTACAGACTCAAGATTTTCTTTTTATAGAACTTACAGACCTTAATGTAACCAAGGAGTATAAAAATAAGGAGAAGATGAGACACATGGCTCCAGTGAAACTCTGGGATACAAGTTAAATGGAGTGTAAATGGAGCTGCGATGTTGGAGGGTTCCAGCAGATGGCACTAGTAAATAAAAAAAGCATGGGTTTCGTTCAGGTGCCCTTAGGGTGCACTCGGCTTGATAGAAATTTTTGGGCGGGCGGCAGCCGATATTTAAATAGAAACCATCAGCCTCGGCTGTAGTCCTTGAAATATATCCCCACCCAAGGTGGATTGCGGACACGTCACTGAAATTAAACAATCGCCTCTGTGCTGCTAGAAAGCGCTCCAGCTACGCAGTAGCATAATTTGCATAGGGTGCGTGGGTTCTGCGAACACATGGGGCCCCTCAGGAGGATGGCCAGGAGGGAAAAAAAAAAAAGGCCGGCTGAGTTCAGCAATTCAGGCAAATGAAAGCAGGGCTATTAATTGAGGGGGGAAAAAACATAGAATCAATTTTTGGAACACAATTTCAGGGAAACGTTTCTTCTATTAAACTATCTTCAGAAAGAATCCATCGATTTGAACACCGCACTTGAGCTTATTGACCGCTGCGCAAGTGATCTGAAAAGCCTACAGCCAGAGGAGGGCTTTGCAAATATCGAGGCTTGTGCACAACAAAAATCAGGCGTGGGAAGTCTTAGGCATTCTGCGTGAGATTTAGTACTTCAGTCACGTTCCCATGCTGTAGTCAGCAATCAACGCAATGCGTGGGTTTCACGATCGTTCAAATTGTTTAAATGAAAATAGACCATTTGGAACATTTTTATGCAATTCCACTGCTTCCAACCCCTGAGTGAAGAAAAGTGTGAGAAGTCCGGAATAATAAATGATTTCCATATTACAAGTGGCGAAATCCACCGTAACTTAATCAAATGCGACATCTACTGATTTCCAGGAGGGCAGAGCGAGAAAGGGAAAGTGTTTGCCAGACGAAAAAACTGCAGACAAGCCTTTATACGACAGTTGAACACGTTTTAAAGTAGACTAATTCCATTATATCCTGGACGTTTTTGACCAACAGTTTGTGACACGTTTCACAGACCTTGGCAACATGGCAAGTCATTTTCAAGTCCTCGACGAACGGCACTTTAAAAAAAAAAATCCAAATTCAGTCGAGAAGATCAATGATCTGGCTCAGTTACATAAGCCGGTTCAGGACGCAGATTGTGTTGTTGATGAGAATTACAAAGACCTATTCCCCAAAGGAGAAATTTACAGGTCAAATTCTGTATTTCCTCGTCGCCAATGACATGCACTGAACTTTTCCTAGCATCTCAACTTTATATAGGATCCATTTTATTATTCTCATTAGCAGCGCACAGACAGAGCGTACTTTCAGTCGTCTTAATTAAAACATTTCTGCGGTCTTCAATGAGTGAGAATCGTCTCTCAAATATGGCGATGCTTTTTATCGAGAGAGAAATGACAGAGGGTGGACTTCAGCAATGTAACTGATAGCTTACATTTGCGAGGATGAAGAAAATAAGTTCATATAGTCTACAAATTCAAACAGTAGGCCTACTTTTTAATGCGTTTTTCATTTGTTCAGACCTGTTTTGAGTTGCTAACATTGGATTATTAGGCCAATAAGCCTTTACCATGACATGTTGCCTCTGAACGAATTGAGTGAAAATTAAAAAAAAGTAAAAGGCAGTAAATTGGAAATGGATTCCTGAAACTTTATTTCCAACATTTTAACATCATGCAGCTGCACTCTATATAAACCTATTATCTTTGGCAAAAACGTTTGCCTAAATGAATACATTTATTTGTGCTGCTATCTATATGTTTCAGTTGGTATAAATTCAATATTTTAATGATTAAATTAATATAAGAGATATATTTTGATTGACAGACAGACAGGCTAATCAGGGGCCCCTTTGTGGTGAAAAAAAACCCATGGGAATAAAAGTGAGTCTACACCCCTGCATCTACGTAATGTTTCTGCAAGAGCAGACCAGATTTTACTGCGCATGTGCAATACCCCACAGATTCACTGGAGCCGTTTGTCATGTCTTTTCCTTCTTTTTACACTCCTTGGCCTAGACCAGGAAGAACAGGGCCAGATCTTGGAATTGTTTGCACTTTTGGCCATGAAGTGTAAGTTTCCACTGTGAGGTGTGAAGCAGCTGTTTACCGTTTTGTCTACTGCAGCTGAAATGCCTTGTCTTCCTTCGTTTTTCAGCTGTGACCCGTCAGCCAGACAACCCAAAAAATGAGCCTCTATCCAGCCTGTCTATCCCCACAGTGGCCTTCATGGTGATGGGGGCGCTGTTGTTCCTGCTACTGGCCATTTTAGGAGCCATGCTGCTCCAGAACAGAGCTCTGAAGAGAGGTAGGTGGAGGCCCTGAGTAGCTTCATCTGAAAAGCTTAGCAGGATGAAAACATTGGGGAATGATTGAACATATTTTGTGTGCAAATTCCTTTGAAGGAAATATATTTTACTTCAGATTTTTAATTTAAAGTTACCACTGACTTGAAATGAAACTGGTGGCTAAAGAACACTGAGACATTGCTGGTGAGATGGGGTAATGGCCTGAAACACAAAGGCTGGTTTTAGCTTTTTGGGTGGACCTGTGTGACCAAGAAATTAAATTCTCTCAGATGCTTGTAAGCTCCAGTAAATACCAAAAATACTGCTGCTCATTAAGCTTCTAGACCAAAAAAAAGAGAGAAAGTTTTCGATGCGAGTGCCAAAAAAGCCACACCGTCATATTTCAGAGCCTCGATCAGTTGGCGTCTATGACTGTGGAGTCGTCAGCTTAATCGGTAAACCACACTGTTTTGAATTGGCACAAAAACATGGTCTGTTTAGACCCTGTGCCAGTGTGTATCGATTGGCTCTGGTGCATATCATTATCAAAGGGGACTTCAGCCCAACCAATGATAGGTTGTAGTTTTGCCAAACGAAGAGAGATAGGATTTAGGGTTTGACTCATCAAGAGATGTAGCACTTGCAGAATGTGTTAGCACCCACAAAACTAAGAACATAACTGGTCTCAGAACCTGTTTTGCTCCAGATGCTGGTTGTGTTATTTGTGTGGTGTGTGTTAATACGACAGGTGTGCTCGGAGGAGAGTAAGGTCATATCAATCAATGAATTAGGGAAATTAAATATATTTGCTCTGTAATGCCTCTGTTTGAAGCAACATTTGTCACTGAAGCAGCAAATGTGTTGCAGATGGGGGATATAAAGCCAGAGTTTGGTCACCTGTAGAGTATTGCAAAATAATTTAATAAATAAATGAACACTATACACTTCTGTAAAGGATGTGAAGGACTTTCTGTGCTCTTTTGGAAACTCGTTGCACCTTTTGCCTCATCCCCTCAAGGACTGTAGTGATGGTGATCGATTGCTGGGTCCAGCACAAGCAAAGAGAAGAAGAGTGAAAAACACTCCACTGTAAAGAGCCCAGTGGCTCAGGAATTCTCTGTCTCTGCCCTCACAGCCCTGTCTGAGTGGGAGACCCCCTTGAATGAGGCCGTCTACGAGGAGCTCGAGTACAAGCTGGCGAGAGAGGGGACCTACAGCGCCCCTCGGTGGGGTGAGTGAATACGCACATATCCTGTCAAACAATGAATGGCAAATAGTGGGATCCGTCTCCATTATATTTTCTGCTTGTGTCATTATTAGCATCTCAATTAGTGTTTGGTATTGTATAGATTTTGAGGAGTTTTGGCTTTGATTTTGACCTTTTGATATTATTTTTTCATTATTATTTTTATTATTATTTGTCACAACCCATGTGTTTGTTTCATTGGTTCTTGGTTGCCGGTTGTTCCTGTTAACTGATTTATAATCTCATTATTCTCTTTGTGTGGTCAGCTGTATTGGTCACTGGTTGTGCCTCAGTTAGAGCTGGATTGTCTGAGGCTAAAGGGTAACTCTAATGGTTTATTCTAAATTCTTGTCTCGTCCAGCGAGCAAAATTATTTGTGTAATAATTATTAGGTACAGCCTGGCGCGGATTAATGCACAGGCTGACCTAGGCTGTAGCCTAGGGGCCTCACGCGCGCAGGGGCCCCAAATTGGCCAGGCTATTTTTAATTATTTAAAATTTATCTCAGCAGAAACGAGAGGGAGAGAGAGAAAAAAAACGTCTGTTGGACCATAAAACAAATATACAGCTGATTGGATAGATGTGATGCCTCATCTATCCAATCAGCTGTCGTGGTAAGTTATTTTGAAATACGTCACTGCTTTCGCATAACGTTTGAAAAATATGTTGGCGGAGCGCGTTTAAAAGAACAGCTCGACTAAGAGGTTAAAAAATCCCTCAATTGATGGGATATTTTGAGCCTTCATCCAGTCAACAACAAGGCGCAGAAGATGAAACACCTGCAGCGTCGGGATCCTTAGCTGTTGCCGCATCTCCTCGGTAGGCTAACGGTTAATATTACAGCGAATGGACAGAGTAACGTTGCCATATTCAACCTCAACCATGAAGTCAGTACTTTTTCTGCTTACCTTGATGTTCGATTACCCAGAGAAACAGTCACGTGTGTAAAAACATCAAGTGTACATCCAGTCGAGAGAATTTATAGTTCAATTTCAAGTGCTGCTATAGACTTTGGGGGGGCGGTGGGCACAGCTACATCACTGTAAAACAATTATTATTCCTGACTTTAACAATACATTCACTCCGAAAACACTCCACAGTATCAGACGTTGCTAGTTCTCCCCGTTAAAATAAGGCAACTCGCACTTTGGTGTATTTAAATCAGCGTTATTGAAAATTGCACGCAGGCGTATCAAACGGCCTTTTATTACATTTCAACAATTTAAACCATCATGAAGCGCAGGTTTGACTGCCTGATGCGCCGATAATGTAGCGCAGAAGTTATAGAGCAGTTTGCCTTTCATAAAACAAAGGCCTGTTTATAAGTAAATAATTTTTTCTGTACTGAATGTAGCCCATTATTTTCTCGCTAGTTTGATTGCATGCTGAGTAAAGCCGTGTCTTCAATTGCCAATAGATAATTACTATGATCGGAAAACGTGTCAATAAAGGAAGACAACCAGCCCGCAGGACTATTTGTTGTTAAAATGGGATGCGTCTGTGCCCTCCCTCCCAAATCCCAGTTCTGGTGCCAACTCTGGGCGGCAGCCATGTCACTGAGGGATGGTGCTTCTGAATATTCACAAACTGATCCGTCTGAGTGCAAAAACTGAGTGCCATCTAGTGATAAAATATTGTAACTGCGTGCATAAATTTGCAGCTCCATGTCTGCAGGCGGACACGTCTCCACACAAGGGTTGAAGGGCTACTTCTATGCACTGGGTCCTCTGCTTGTTTATAGTGTTTTGTTTGTAATTTTCTATTTCTTATTTTATGTTGCTGTGATGTGGTGGTAATTTTGTAACTGTGGCAGTCCAACCACTTGAATAAATGTAGAGGAAACACCATAGCTTTGGCTGTCTCTTTGTGTGTATGCCAGTTCACCTTAGTATTTGTGAATGGGCCATTAATGGCACTAATTGAATTTTCCGGTAAGAGTTGGGGGGTGGGGCCCACACAAAGAGTAGCCAAGGGGCCCATAACCACCTTAATCCGCCTCTGGGTACAGCGGGTTCTCTAAACCTTCCATTTGTCCTCATCATCCTCATTATAAACATGCCCTTGTGGCTCATCGTCATTCATGCAACTGTCTTCTCCTCTGCCCAGTGTGGAACAATTATTATTAGTAAGATTATCCATTGTATTGACCAGATGTCTAATGTACCATTATTTTTTTGTCTAATTGTGCACTGCTGCTGTGACATTTTGTGTTGACAGTCATGCACATAAAACATGATATATTTTTGGAGTCACCAAAGTGTCACCTAAATCATCGTGTCACCCAAGGAAATCTAAAACACTGCATGTAAGACTCCCTTAGATCATGGGTGATGTGAGCAAGTCTGGACACACCCCCTCTCTACTGTTCACAGGAAGTAGCTTGTCTGACGACCTGCCTTCTGGCTACGATGATGTGGCGGACGCTGACGAACTTCCCCTCAAAGGTAAGAGGGGAAGAGGTGACCGGTCACATTGGACTGCATTCCTGTGGCTTATTTCTGTTCTGCCTCTATTTCCTACCTCCCTTTCCTTGGAATAAGTTCTGCCCATCAGGGGGAAGTGAGAAAAAGAACCAGAGAATTAAGTGAAGATGGGAAAATGGAATGAATGTGGATCAGGGAAATGGAATGTCCTTGTTGGAATGTTTATCAAACGTCAGGTCTGAGTGATGTCTTTAGCGGCCAAGGAAGATGTTTGGCTGATGGGGAGAACTGGATCCACAGTTTGATCAGTTTTGTGTCACACATTCTGAAAAACTACTTCCCTAGAGGATGTACACATCCCTCTGTGCCTCAGTCTTTGGAAAATGCCTGACCCTTGTTTCCTCATCGCATATTTGATGGACTAGATTGTCCCGAATGATGGTTGACCTCCATCAGTTTCTGGGTATGGTAAGGGACAAGGAGATATGGAGGTGAAACATGAGTGATTGGAATGAGTGTCCTCAGGAGTATATCCTTTCCTTTAAGGCACTGTTCTGTCAGCTGTTCTGACCGGTATGCAACACAGAACATGATATTACAGTCCGCTCAGGCTGAAGACTGTTACTGTTCTACCCTTTATGTAGAGTCAGGTGATAACAGAGAAATGAAGACTAGGGCTGGATTTAGATTTGAGTGTCTGATTTAATGACCACAGTTGCATAAAATGGACACCATGCAAAACACAAAAACTGTTCTAGTCGCTCATTCTAAGACCTTCAGCAAAATGCATACAATGTGATATTTTCGATTTGCTGTCCATTAATAGCATGTGTGCATGAAACTGCAGTAACAGGAAAAAGCGAATGGGCTGCTTCTTCAGCTCCTCAGCCATGATAACCTTCAGGGCTCTGAGATTATAGGCTCTTACACACATTGTCCAGTAGGTGGGGCTGTACTCTTGTGTGTATTTGTCTCAATGTTATTTCTGGGTCTGCTTGCTGGTGTGATGTATTGAAGTGAGGGTCTCAATTTTGCACATATCAAGATTAAAATCGGGTCATTTAGGTTGTGGAATGTGTTCCCACTGCATTAGTCTGTGTAAACACGGCAAAACTCGAGCCTATGATGAACTGAGGTACAACCCCATTTCTGAAGAAGTTGGGTCGCAATGTAAAATGTGAATTAAAAGCAAACACAATGATTTGTTAAAATTGAGAAATGTAATTGTTTGAAAAATATCTGCTCATTATATCCCCAAAATACGACTTTCAGGGATATCATGGTTTCGTCCCACCCGCCGGGGCCACGTCCGGGGCCCGGTTAACTTCGGCCGGAGTGGTATTGTCGTCACCCGCGTGTCTGTCAGTCGTCTGTCGTCCATGACTTTAGCAACTAATGATCACAGCTTCACCAAATTTGGTACGGTAACTCACTATAAATGATAGATGTGCAACATCAGGTTTCTTGCTGGATTTGACCTTTGACCTTAGCGCTGTGACCTTGACCCTGGAAATATTTTCTGGGTCAGTACTTGGCAACTTATGATTGCAGCTCCACCAAATTTGGTATGTTAATTCACTATGACCCAAAAATGAGCAATGTCAGGTTTTTTGCTGGATTTGACCTTTGACCTTAGGGCTGTGACCTTGAACCTGCAAATCTTGTCTGGGTCAGTACTCGGCAACTAATTATCGCAGCTTCACCAAATTTGGTATGGCAACACACTATGACACCTAGATGTGTGATGTTATGTTTTTTGCTGGATTTGACCGCTGACCTTAGTGCTGTGACCTTGAACCTGGAATTGTTTTCTGGGTCAGTACTCGTCAACTAATTATCGCAGCTTCACCAAATTGGTATGATAACTCACTTCGTTCATAGATGTTCAACGTCATGTCTTTTAGTGGATTTCACCTTTGACCTTACCACTGTGATCTTGACCCTGGAAATCTTGTCCGTGTCGGTACTAATTAGCAACTAGTTATCGCAGCTTCACCAAATTTGGTATGGTAACTCACTATGTCCCAAAGATGAGCAATATCCAATTTTTTTTGCTGGATTTGACCTTTGACCTTAGCGCTGTGAACTTGAAGCAGGAAATCTTGTACGGGTCAGTACTCAACTACTGATCGCAGCTTCTCCAAATTTGGTATGCTAACTCACTGTGACACATAGATGTGCAACGTCACATTTTTTGCTGAATTTGACCTTTGACCTTAGTGCTGTGACCTTGAGGTAGAAAATCTGGCCCGAGGTGTATTCAGCAACGGGTAACGTTTTTACCATATCTCTGGAACAAGTACTTACACAGACCTCAAATTTGCCTCATTTTGTAGGTCTAGTAAAGGGTAATGTAATGAAGGGGGCTTTGAGGATTGGGTAGTTTCGGGGATATACACCTTGCTGTCGACCGCTGACAGTGCAGGCCTAGTTTTGAATTTGATACTGACAACACATTAACAAAATCATCTCTCAGAACATCTCTCAGCTAATTAGGTTAATTGGCAAAAGGTCAGAGCCATGATTGGATATAAAAGATCTTTCAAAAGAAAGATGGCGAGGGCTTCACCACTCCATGAAAGACTACTTGGGCTCATAGTTCTACAAATTATGAATAATGTTTCTCAATTGACAATTACAAAGCGTTTGGGGATTTCATCTTCTATGGTACAAAATGTCTTCAAAAGAATCTAAGAATCTGGGTAATTCTCTATATGCTAAGGACAAGGCCAAAAAGCAATACTGAATGGCTGTGATCTTCAGGCCCTCCAGTGGCACTGCTTTAAAAACATCATTCTTTAGTGAAAATGACAGCATGGACTCGGGAACCCTTCTGAAAACCATTGCCAGTGCATATGGTTTGTCAGTTCATCCATAAATTATTTAAAGTTAAAACTCTGCCATGTAAAGATTAAGTCATATATACTGTAAACAAGATCTAGAGATGTTGCTGCCTTCTCCAGGCCCAAGATCATTTAAGATGGACTGAGGCAAAGTGGGAAACTGCCATGTGGTCTGACCAATCAAAATTTCTTTTTGGAAATCATGGACTCCATGTTCTCCAGGCTATAGAGGACAGTGGCCATGCCACTTGTTATCAGCACACAATTCAATATTCAGCATCCATGATAGTATGGCGGTGCATTAGTACATATGACATGGGTAACTTGTGTTTCCGTGAAGGACCAATTCATGGTGAAAGATATGTACAGGTTTTCGTGGAACATTTACTGCCATCCAGATGGCTTTTTTAAGGGAAGGCTTCGCTCATTTCAGCCACCAGCAACACCATGCCAAACACCATACGTATTGCAACATCGTGGTTCCGTTGTAAAAGAGTCTGGGTGCTCAGGTGGTCTGCCTACAGTCCAGACCTGTCATACATTGAAAATATTGGGTGCATGATGAAATGAAAAATATGACATATGGCTGCAAAGTACTGAACAGCTGAAATCATTCATGCAAGAATGGGAAAACAGTTTTGCTTTTAAAACGACAGCAGTTGGTGTCCTTAGTTCCCAAAGGCTTACAGAGTGTTGACTGAGGAAGATGTGATGTAACACAGTGGTAAAAATGCCCCAGTGTTGCTGGCATCAAATTCAAAATGTGCACATTTTTCCCAAAAACTATAAAATATCTATTTCAACATTTGATATATTGTCTTTGCACAATTTTCAAATAAATATAACATTTAAATGATTTGAAACTCATTGCATTGGTTTTTTTCCCCACTTTACATAGCATCCCAACTTTTTTGGAAATGGGGTTGTACTTTGTTACCATCTAATACATATTTAATAATTAGCAGCTCAAATCGCTGAGTTCAGATTTTAAGCCTTAAGCCTGACGTCATCACAAGTCTGTTTGCATTCAGGGGACCTGCAAACGGAGGAAATGCCAGAGAACTATGATGATGTCATCACTCCGGATAAGCCTGCAAAGAGCATGGCAGGTGTGTTTTGATTGGTTTTTGGTATGAAGCAGCAATATCTCCTCAATCACTGTTAGTTGTTTGTGTTTAGCTGTGAATAGAGATGTGGAAGGTAAGTCATGTCTTGTCCTTGTAAGAAGTACACCACTTGTGCATAACTGAAATGATTCCTTCGCACAAAACTATTTTTGTGGTTATATGTTTCATGGGAAAATCTTGGGCATGGCCCAGCCTTTCAAAATTGTTCCACCAATAATGAGTGACACCAGTATTATTAAATCCAATAATCACTCTGTGCAGTAAAAGCGGTGTTCCCATTTTAACCTGCACTGCTGCTGCGCCTCTTTGTCTGTTTAAGGGGAGCTGGTGGAGGGAGATGCACCAGAGTACTATGATGATGTCATACAGGAGGGCCCAGGTGAGTTTTACTCTATAGATGAATGTGAAATGAAACACAATCCATGAGCGAATTTCCCATCTCTTGCCTATGGGATTTTTGTGAGTCTTGCTGCAATTGTGTAATTTGTGGTTTTGGAATGAAGCATGAAATGTCAGGAAATTCACTAACCTCTGCGCACCCCTTTACACACAGCCCCTTTACAGCCCCTTTCTATTATTCTCCTCTGCCATCTTTTTTAGAAAAACAGACTTTGTCATGCTGAGAAGTGCCCTGAGAGCGGGCGTGCAAATGTAAGGGTAGTTTTTACTGACGTTTCTGTTAGTCAGAGCAGAGCCCTCTCCGCTGTAGCGTGTTACAGCACAGCTGACAGGAGGGCAGGATAGAAAGGGCTGAGAGACGGAAAGAGCCGCATTGCCGACCTCCCCAGACTCAATAACCTGCACATCTGTGTGGGTAGCATGGGTGAGTGTGGAGTGTGCAGTTGCTGTTGCAACAGCGGCGTCGTCGAACTCACTCACATTAGCTTGTAAAATTAAACCACCATCACTGAGGATCGGACTTGCGATCTTCAGTGTAGGGGGTTCGGAGCTTTACGCTGAGTTAGGGCTGTTGTTTAAACGCAGACTGGCAGGCTTTGCCCTTCGCTTGTGTGTACCAGAGGACTCCGGTGTGTGGGGACTACTGTCATAACTCAGCGGAGACAGAGGCAAACTGCTTTAAAAGGAACTGCTTCTCAACACAAGGGGAGTGGCCCTGAAAAGGATGAGAAGTCGGCCACACATTCCCTGTTGGCAGTAATTGAAGCACTGATTACTAAAACTCCACAAGTCAAGTCAAGTCAAGTCAAGTCAAGTGTGACTTATGGGGTTTTATAGGTGCTTCAATTGCCTACTCTGCTTCTGCGGCGGTTTGGTCGGGGGGTTCATCCACTTGCATGCAGGGCGAAGATCATGCATGCCGGGACAAGAGGCGCAGTGGCGAGAGGTGTGGGCTGTACGGTGGGGGGGATGGTGGGAGGCGGTCCGAGACACGGGGGCAGCAGGGGCTACTGGGCGCCGCTGCAGAGAGCGATTTTTCTGTCCAATCTCATAAAAAACCGTGAGTGCGCTGTGGGCGGATATTCACTCCACCCCACTGAGTGCTCTTCCTCACCCTCTCCGCTTTGTCAATCGTGTCTCTTTCTGCGGGAAATATTTGTTGGCGGAGAGTGTGCAGAGAAGTAGCTGCAGAACACTCATGGGATAGGGGGGCAAACTGTTTTCTCTGAAGCTGCCGCCTATTGAGGTAGCCACACATTTCCCACAGCTCCTCGTAGCTTCCTGTGTTTTATCGGCAGTTCAGTCGGTGAGCTAGACCGGGAACACGCTGGCCGGTGTAGCGGTACGTGGCCAGGTTGAGCCAACGCTGCATTCGCGAGGTCCGCCAATTGCAGGACACAGAGTCCTGGAGCGTGGACGTCAGGCTCCGCCGGCAGCGATTCACTAGCAGCACGTTGATAAAACGGCAAGAAAGGGGATGTTTGCAAAAGCGGGGTACCCCGCTCGCCATTGGGAAGAGGGAAGCACTGATACAAGCGGTAAAGAACTGAGTAGAATTATCAAATTTTTGCCCTTCATGATCCTCCGCCTCTCTACCGTTCGATGGACCCAATCTCACGTTAGCTTCCTCAGTATACACAATACTTGTTATACGGGGCATAAATTGTCAGCTCGCTGCTGCAGCTCCCACAAAGGTAGGAGGGCACAAAACGAACAGACAGCTTGAGGCGTCAAGGCTATCCCGGCATGTTCGGCACCGAGGCATATTTAGCAGCGTGAGTGAGGGTCGTACGGCATAATGTAGCAGTTGCTACACTGAGGGCAGTGGCGTACCGCTCTTCGAGAAATACTCATCTTCAGAACAGCTTCATTCAACTTCTTGCGCTGAAGAAAAAGTGGGAGCCGAACTCAGGTCACGCGAATGTACTGTAATATACGGTGGATGCGGACCTGATTGGGGCCATCGTGCAGGACGATGGCGGGAAAGAAAATCCTCAGAGCTGCGCATGCGCAGAGGGATAAACCCAATAGCAACAGCCTTAAAGGGCAAAGCTCATACGAAATAGAACTGAAAAAGTGAGTTTTTCATTATATTTCCCCTTTAAGCTGAGTAGTGCCACAAGGTTTCTAAGAGTTTGACGATTATTGTGTGAATTATTACTTTGAAATTGAAAAAAGTTTCAGATCTGATGTCACTAATTCAGGTAAAAAGTTTCTACTTCCAGTCTGTTAGATTAGCGCTGCCTGTTTCCATGACTGTTCAGCTTAGAGACCCTCCTTATGTGGTTTATTGCAGGTGATCATGTGTCTGACACAGAAAATTATGATGATGCTGTTACTCTGGACTGGATTCAGATGGGTGAGTTTGTATAAGATAATCCTGCTCTATGAAACATATACCCATCATCGTTTAGAGAGAATCTATAATGTATCAGTCCACCCTAATTTAGTCCATAGATGGGCTCTGGAAAGCATCTTCAGTAGGGGCTTCCATGGCAAATTTGAAAATATGTTTGCTTACCTTCTGTCCTGCTAACTTTTCTGAAAATAAGCAGTTAAATGTAGCTCACAGAAACATACTAAAATAAGCTTAAATTCCAATGTTTCTGTCAATAGAGCACTACAAGTTTGGAGCTGGTATTCGGTAAAAATGGGCCTTTTCCTGACTCTGTGTCTGTTTGTCTTCTCACTTTTCCCTGTAGGAGGAAAAGGTCTGACCACCGAAAACCCTCCAACTTTTAGTGGGAGGGACTATGATGATGTTGGGGAGCGGCTCCCTGAAAGAGGAGGAGAGTATTGAGATTGACAGGTCCTTTGATGGAAGTTTCCACAACTAAGTTGACAAAGCAGAGCGTACCAGGACGCATTTACCCTGTTTTACAGAGGCTATCAAAATATTCTCCTTGTGACGTCACATTGCGGCGATCATCAGTCCAAATGTAGCCCTGTTTTTTTTTTTTTATATCCAAGATAATTAACAAGTTAACTGAACAATTAGTGCTTCTTATTGGCCACTCTGCCCTTACAGCTGACCTCCAGGTAAAGGGTGGGTGGAAAACCAGCAATATTCAGCCCTCGAGGACTGAGTTCATGATCCCAGCTATATAACTGTGGTCACTAAGCCATTTCCCGATCTTCCAACCTGCATATTTTTTCTCCATCTGGCATTGGTAAATAAGCAATTCAGCCAAACTAGTAGGTCTCTTAGCTAGTTCGTTTATCATGACATTGGAAGTGCTGGTATTTGCATAAAAGAAATTCTACTACATTTGCTGGATGACGATGTCATGACAGTGCAGACTATACCCAGTAATTGAAGCACTGATAACTAAAACAACTAAAATAACTAAAAAATGTCAAGTCAAGTGTGACTTATGGGGTTTTAGTAATAGGTGCTTTAATTGCAGCCCACTTAAGTATGAAACGAATGGAATATTTTTTTTTTCAGGGAGCAAAAATAAAAACAATAAGCTTCAGCCTGTGTGACAATGTACTGAACCATTTGTGTGCATTTCCTGCTTACCAGTTTAATTTTGTTGCTGTTTTGTTCATTGTGTGGGTAAGAGTCGTCCATTCTGGCTGTCAGATTGATGCACTGCAGTGTGATTAACTGATCCGCACTCATGCAGCTTCCCAAGGATCATATTTTGTTCTGTGCAGCCAATGAGTTTTTTGTCCTTCCTTCTGAGCAGAGTTAGAAAAAGGTAATGACTGCAGCGACAATTTTATAACTATTTTAGTGCTGCTTGTTTCATAATACTTTTTATAACTACTGATTATACAGTGTATTGTTTCATGGCAACTCAAGCTATTTTAATATAATGTTTCCTTTCGAAGATTTAAAATCTTGCTAATTATAAAAATAGTTTATTTAGTCTTTTTTTGCTGCCTTTTTTTATGTTTTATAAGAAATGTGAAAATTTTGATAAATTTGGATTCCACATCTTTTTTTTCTGGTAACTTTTTTTAAAAATAAAGCTTGTACTGTTTCGCAAAAATGTTAAAAATTGGTTTTATTTTCATTCTTAAACAATGCTAATATTTTAAAAAGTACAAAATGTATTTTTGGAATGAAGCTCAAAAACTTTTTTTTGATTGAACATTTATGTATATTTTTGTCAGTTAATATGCTTATCAGTTAAATATTTTCAGCGGTATATACCGTTTAATATTTGTTACAATGAAATTTGGTTATACAGTGGCTCCAATAAGTATTTGTACACTACTTGAAAATTCGTCTACATAACAGCTTTTGTATATTCGGCTAAATGCTTGCTATTGTGTGTAAAAATGATTAAAATATTTGATAATCAATATGTTTTAAACAAATATTTAATGTCAAAATGGCATATTTGGTCAGAAAGGCGATTATCTGACCCAATAAGTTTCTGTACAGTTCCATTAGTGAGTCACAAAACTTATAATACTCACCTAAAATTGACTCAAGTTGTTTACAGGACATGGTTGACTCACTTGGTCTGATTTGGTCAAGCGTGACCATACTGGACACTCCCTCTGTACACAGACTGGCCTATGTAAATGGCCTGACCATGCCCATAATGTATTCCTGTGATTTATGGCTAAGACAGGCGAGATACCCCGTCGAATGCGGGAGCAATTCATTCAGCTACACCAGAAAAATTGGAACTCTGCTATCGTTACGCCACACGACCGTGCAGTACATCATCAAGAAGTACAAACAGTCTGAACATATAGCCAATGCAGCCAGGAAAGGACGTCCCAGGAAGACCAGCCAGCGCCCTGACCGGTACATCTCCCTGCTGGTACAGAGGGAGAGACAGTCCTCGGCCTCCAGTCTTGCCACCAAAGTGGAGGAAGCAACTGGAAGCCATGTTTGTGCCCAGGCCATCCGTAACCGGCTCCATGAAGTACAGTAGTGTACAAATACTTATTGGAGCCGATGTAAATCCTTATTTTTTGAAGATTGGTATCAGAGGAATATATGGTCTATAGTTGACTTGATGGACACGAATGGCAATTTCTTAACTTATTTCATACAGAATTGTTTATAAGTATTTGTACACTACTGTACTTCATGGAGCCGGTTACGGATGGCCTGGGCACAAACATGGCTTCCAGTTGCTTCCTCCACTTTGGTGGCAAGACTGGAGGCCGAGGACTGTCTGTCCCTCTGTACCAGCAGGGAGATGTACCGGTCAGTGTGCTGGCTGGTCTTCCTGGAACGTCCTTTCCTGGCTGCATTGGCTCTGCGTACAGACTGTCCAACATCCAATTCGGTGGATTAACTCAGAGGCTGGTGGTCTTATTAAGCACAATAATTTGACAAAGAATATAGCTGTGACGAGGGATTATCTGGGTCCAAAGCGAGTACCTCCAAAATTTAACGGAGCCGTTCAGTGATTTTGTGGTTTTTAAGATTCCGCTCAGGTACTGAGATGGTAATGAAATTCTCCCCAGCCACTCAGTATACCGGAATCACCTCGGAGCCAAACGAAATAACACCAATCACAGCATGGAAAATCCACCTTTTAACACAAAAACCAAGCGTGTTGATCAGACACGCGATTACAGTCTATGTAACTCAATTAGAAGACAGAACTCAGGGCTGGAAGGATATTAGTTAGTTAGTCAGAAACGCACAACAAAATGCAATTACTAATTTATTTTGCCAGGCAGGCACAAGCTTAAATCACAAGAACCAATCACATCATTACAGAAAATTTGAAAAATATGTCAAATCGTACATGGCGCAGATCACAACTACACATATACACAAAGTGTACAATGCGGGAAGAATGAATACAAGCTTCCCCGACTTCTTTGTTTCCCCCTCTTTTATGCCTAAACTCCAGACTGCGTTCTGTGGCGGGGTCATTAGTCAATCAGGTAATTTATCGCTGTGCGATCGCATATGGAGAGAAACCGTGTCTCTAGTTGCCAATTATGATAATTGGAAAATTATAGATAGACAAGACCAAAGACCAGACAGGGGGAGACAAAGTGCAATGCATGGAAAAAATGTAAACATAGACCGGAATAAAACTATGGTGATAAGTAAAACATGGAAAACCAAAACTAATACAATGCATGAACGAAAAAGCAACCAAATCGCAATACACATCTAAAGCATAGTCAAACATGGCAAGGATCAAAATACACATATGGCAGTCAGGACAAAGGCAGAACCAGAATCACAATTCAAATATTCTACTAAGTAGCATTGGCAAGTGACCCGGCCCTCAAGCAAATATGCACCGATCCTCCTCTTATCTCCTTCAAAAGATTACGTTCGCTTAAGGACAGATTGGTGCATTCTGTGATGCCTTCCCCCTCCCCCAAATTTACTTGGCTTACCCAATCCCCCCCCCCAATAGGTTTTTATAGATGTGGTTACTGCACCCATTGCTCTAATTCCTCGGACTTAAAATATTTTTCTCATCCACATACAGGCATGAAATACAAAATTAATTCATTCATAAACTGTAACACAACATATGTCACTTACATTCTCAAATGTCCGTGTAGGATGGTCTACGTAGGCCAAACAAAACGTGGCCTCAAACTCCGCATTGCAAAACACAAGGCTGCTATTCGTAATCATAATATGGATTATGCAATAGCAAAGCACTATGCCTAAGCAAATCATGGTTCGGCGGCATCCCTTAAATTCTGGGGCATTGTGAAAATCGTTCCCTCCCAGAGAGGTGGGCAGGCCAACGGGAGATACAGGAGTTTTCCCAAAGCGCCGGTATGTGTTCAGCCTGCTGGCCTGCCGGCTGCCGCCTGCATGTCAGGTTTTTTTTTCCTTCTACAGACTGCGGGTCGGCCGGCGTCGCGACTCTCAGCTGTCTGACATTTTTTAAGGCCAATCAGAGGACACTCGGGCCACTCTCAGCATGTGAGAAGGACAAGATGATCGGTTTGTTTTGATTAACACCCACCTACCCCAACAGTCCGTGTCAACCACACAGACGGCGGCTGCGTTCCAATCCGACAAAATGCTTGCGCCGTCGTGTTCACTCGCCCTGCAATCGAGAGGGGAATCCCCAAAAAATCCCAGATGTAAGATGGCTGCCACTTGTAGGGTCGTTCAAATCCAGTTTTGCGGAGGGAAGGGCGCATTTTCATTTGCTCGCACCCTTGATTATCCTCCCTTAAACGAAGTCAACCACGAACATCCCTCCAAGCTGTGATATTGCCCAGAATACTTTGCTCCCTCTCCTTCGGTCAAAATTTCACGTCCGCCTTTTTTTTCTGCTGGCAAAAGGGGGAATTGTGGCAAGGAAAGTACCATACAAATGTAAGAATGGTGTACAGTAGTGTTTAATTTATTACATTTATATACAAATAGCGAAGTTTGGGGGTGATGGGCATCGGTTTCACATTCTTTTTTTAAGCCTTTGACTTTACATTCATTTTTGCTGTAGCTAGCCTATATCATCCGCTAGGACTGTTGCGTAGCTAAAAGCCGCTTTCACACCGCATGTGAAACAAATTTTTTGAGCAAGAGATTATATTCAAAGTCAATGCAAAGACACGAATGCACGCGAAACACGTGTATTCGCGTCTTTGCATTGACTTTGAATGCGATAATGTCGTGCGAAAAAATCATTTTGCGTCTGGGGTGAAAGAAGCTTTATTTTCCCATACAACAGTCACAAGTGCCGCAATCAAACAAGCCGCCGTCTTCCTCTTGCCATAAACATGCGATACGCTTCCGCATGAACTGTGAAAGGTAAAACGTACAGGCAACTAACTCAGTCGGCTCCATGGTAACATAAACTTCCTGATGGGTTGTTGACAAACGTCAAACTGCGGAAGAAACGCAGCGAGGGTTGTTCCGATCTGATTTCCCTCAACCCTTCCCCGAAGTCCCCTCTATTGCCCTCCCTCGCTCGGGAAGGGCTTACTCGCCTGCTACATCATTCGGAGGGCTCAGTCGAGTGGAGAGAAGAAGTGAAGGGAGTATCTTATTTCGGATTGGAACGCAGTGAGCGTGTGTGTGGAGGAGGAGGTGTGTCGCGTGTGTGTCTGTGTGGTACCTGCTGCTGAGGGGAGGAGAGGAGGATGACTTGAGAATGGACCCCCCTAAAAAGAGGAAGGGCGGCGCGGAGAGGGAGAGAGATAAAAAGACGAAGGCACTCAAGGATGATGCGGCCAAATGCCAAAAATGAACAAGTTTATTTAGGCCCTCCCCCCCAGCCATGACCGCGCCATCCAAAAAAAAGATCCGTCAGCGTCAGACTCTGCCAGTAAGTTTTCTTAAAAAAACAAAACACTGGTTCTCTTCAGATGCCTTGTACACATTTACATTATGTAAGTATGTTTGCTGTCTGTTGCTGACCTGCTGTTATGTATCGCCAAAGTAAAACCCTCTCTCTCACCCAAAGACTTGGTGTGAGTTATCCATGCCTTCATTATGTCTAGGCAACATTCCATGTCCCCATAACCAGATTCCATGTCCAGGGATTGGGTCGTCGGGGCCCCCGCCCATGACTGCCACCCAAAACACATTGCATCGGCCCCTTCTGAACCTTCCCGCAGGTGATGGGCCTACGGGAAAGCGAGCCCACGTCGCTCTTTTGGGCTGTGCCCGGCCAGGTCCTGTGGATTAAGACCCGACCACCAGGCACCAGCCTGACAACCCCAACCCCAGGCTCCAGGGTGGGGTCCCGGTGACGCCAATCCGGGCGACGTAAATATAGTCATGAACTTTGGGTCATGACCGAAAGAACAAGATCTCATGTACAAGCGGCTGAAATGGGTTTCCTCCGCAGGGTGGCGGGCCACTCCCTTAGAGATAGGGTGAGGAGGTCTGTCACTCGGGAGGAGCTCAGAGTAGAGCCGCTGCTCCTCCATGTTGAGAGGAGCCAGTTGAGGTGGCTCGGGCATCTACATTGGATGCCCCCTGGACACCTTCCTGGGAAGGTGTTCCGGGCATGCCCCACCGGGAGGAGGCCCCGGGGGAAGACCCAGGACAAGCATTGGAGGGAGGGGGAAAAAGAGAAAATAGAAAAAAAAAAAAAATACATAAGCAAATAAAAGAAAGAAAAAAATTAACAATAATAATAATAATAAATAACTGGAGGAAGAGAAACAAGGATCTGCCTCAGATCCCCACACCGCCACAGAGCAGGCTGACGACTCCCGTCCAAGTCTGCTATGGAACGCAAGGGGAACAGTCTACACCATACGGCACTGGCGATTGTGATTCTACCGACCACATCGGGTATTTACTGGCATACTCACCTGTACGCTCGTAAAACTAGCTGTGCGCTTGCTGAATGTTTACATTTGCCTCAGCCTAATTTATGTATGCCTGTGTGCAGGGCTGAGCCACAGCTAGCACCGGAAGTAAGTGGGTTTTGGTAAGTAGCGAGATATTTTGCTGAAAGCGCTAAATCTGGGCATTTTTTGCATATTGGCGATACCCTCAATTGTTGTGAAGGCACATCTGCACCCGTCAGGATCTCGCCACCACCCCCAAAGTGCACGAGGGGTGCGAGGGCCCTTTCAACATTGCATGCAGCTTTAATGAAATTTGTACTCATAATAATGCCAACATTATATTTTTGATTAGATGAAAATAGTTTCAAGCAATGCCGTGTCAATGCTATCCACTTGTAACATTTATTATGCAACTTTTTCAGGTAGCCTCTGAGTATATAGTGTATTATTATCATTGCCCAGTGACTGAAAGAGGGATCATAAGATGCCCTGTTAGATTTGCTCATTATTACCAAACCCGGAGGGAGATATCAGAGCACTCTTTTTTTTTCCCCTGGATGTGAGTGATGCACCTTTGGAAATAAACTCAAACGAGTGTTGCCACTAAACGTGGCCATGTCCCCCGCTGAGTGATGGAAATCGACAGGGTAGGCGTATCACACAAATACGCATTGAAGCTCGAGATGAATGAAATCAGTCAAAGCGTTCTTGAGATATTGTGTTCACAAGAAACAGGAAATGACGGATGGATGGCAGGACGGATGGACTGACAGAGCTGAATACTATGTCCCTGGGCCAAATACACTTTGACACTAAAGATGAATGGAATCGGTCAAACCGTTCTTGAGATATGATGTTGACAAGGTATTTGTAAGTGGTCAAATAGTCGTAATGACCTTGAGAATAATGCCAAAGTCACGGAAAGCAACTGGGGTGGCTGTATCACACCAATGCACCTTGACGCCAAAGATGAATGGAATCGGTTGAACCGTTCTTGAGATATCGCGTTCAGAACAAACGGGACGTGACGGACAGCCGGACAGAGCTGAATACTATGTCCCCTGCTCCGCTTGCTACCGCGGCGGGGGGGGACAAAAAGTCTGCTTGTGCTGTTCATTTGGACCCAGGACCGTTGAGGTTAGTTTCAGTTATAACCCAACCCTTAACATGTATGTTCAATCTTTCAATTAACTAAAGAGTTGTACCAACAATCTGGTAAATTACATGCGTCTCTCTGCTGAGAGTGCTGCTCTACACAAGTCACTATATACCTGTGTGGATGCAAACATGCCTCTTGCTGGTACAGCCTATGGGTATACTGTTAAATGTATTTAAAACAGCTGTAGGTTTGTGGGTGAGTGACGACTCGGGGCGTATATCCCGAAATGTGTGTTAATGTTGCAACTCAGAAGCCCCAGCCGCATAGTGGATTTTGGAATCAGGAAAGAGGAATTCCAGGTTAAAATGAAGTTATATTCAAATATGTGAATCACAAAATGTATGGCAGAACTTGCTGGGAAAAATTACTATTAATATGCAAATTTTCCACAGGAGCCCATGTTGAAGAACTTCCTTTTCCACCCCAAAGATGAAGGAACTCATCAATGAATCAAATGGTGACATCGGTAACTCTCTTCATGTTCACATGCTAAGCAAACCAATAATGTTGTGTTGCGATCAGGAACCAGATGCGAGAACCAGGAAATGCAGTAGAGCTTGTTTTATTTGTAAAGGGGGGTGACCCCCGCAGGGCGAAAAACAGTACAAAGTCCACAATCCAAAAGTCAAAATCCAGTTGGGCAAAAATGGTATCAAAAACCAGGGCAGCAATCACAGTAATCGTAGTCGGACAGAAATGGGTCTGGTACACAGGAATAGTACTATCAGAGAGACAAGCCAGAATCCACAGGACGTAATCCGAATCGTTACCAGGGCAGCAAACAGATCTCGTAGTCGGGCAGAAAAATGGTCAAAACACACAGATGCAACAGTAATCCAAAATCACAAAGGCAAAAATCAAAAGTCGGGCAATCCAGTCAGAAAGATAAACACTGAGAAATCAAGGCGAGAAACGTGGCACGAGAAAACTAGGGAGAACGATCTGACAAGAAAGTGAACCAAACAGACATCTTATATATACATCATATATAAACTTATATATAATCAATGGTAACAATGATCAGGGAGAGACACATGAGGAATAAACTAATTACATGAATTTGGCTGTAGCCAAAACGCAGACAGGGATCACAAGACAAACCTAAGTACAAAACAACAGCTCCGGTTAAGGAGTACTAAAGTGCCAAGATAAAAGAAAAGGAAAGCACAAAGTATAAGTGGAAATCCACAGAAACTTGCAGCAGAGATAATTAGGGATAGGCAAGGAGGGCGGAGATTAGAATTGAGAATTGAGAATTGATGAGAGATTGTTAGTCAATTAGTATGTGTAGCTATACAATCCCGAGTGCATGTTAGTAAGTTAGTAAAAATATACAATGTTAATGAGGGTTAGTAATTATCGAAAACAACAAACTGTTAGTATGGTTAGTAGATAGTAAAAGAGAGAGGAAGGAAGCACACGAGATAGTGAAGGAAGATTGAAAACCCAGAAACCAATAAATCACCCGAATGAGTGGCACACAAGACAAGGGACCGTGAGCAAAGATACACACATGACAAGACAGGGGAGACAAAGTGCAAAGCATGGAAATGAAAACATGGCATGGAAACTAAATGATCTAAACATGAAAAATAATAAACACGAAATGTAAATGACCAAAACACAAAACACAATCCTAAGAATAGTCAGACATATGCAGTGGTCACTAAGCACAGAATCAAACCACAATGGCATAGCCAGGCACAGAACTTAAACATGACATACAGAATCACAGATCACAACAAATAAACCCATGCAGCGAGACACTTTGCTGGCACCTCAGTTAAAACCATGAAATCAATTAATAGAAATTGATGTATAGTTCTCCACTACCTGTGATAATGCCATTAGCGCATTAATCACTGTCTCAGCTAAATGTGCTTAAAGACGTCATTTCTGCAACCATTTCCAAGTCTCAATTGTCCACATGTAACTACATTTCAGCTCTGTTTCATGTTTAATGAAATTTTATTAACAAACTCACAGTGAGTGTTACCAAAGATTGTATCATTCAGTAAAATTTACATGTCCAATAAGTTCAGATGAACAAACCCAGAGAAACTTTCATTAGTTTTATTTGCCAAAGTAACAGATGACTACAGAGTTGCTGGATGGAGCCCTCAGAGGAAATACTGTGGAACTGACTCCCCTCTGCAGATATAAAGTTGGGTCCTTAAACTACGGTGGCCCTGAGGTGCAAAACACAAACACAAAAGAGAAAACACGAACGCAAAAGAGGGAACACAAACACAAATGAGAAAACACGAACGCAAATGAGAAAACACGAACGCAAATGAGAAAACACAAACGCAAAAGAGGGAACACAAACGCAAAAGATGAAACACAAACGCAAAAGAGAAATCACAAACACAAATGAGAAAACACAAACGCAAAAAAGGAAACACAACAACATTAACTCTAACGGAAAAGGTAGGTACCTTCGGGTGGCATGACTTGACGCTGATTGGACGACGTCACTTCCCGTCTCTTTACCAGGAAGTAAACATACCTCAATGCATCGGTTTCAAAACATGAGCGGGATTGGTGATTCAGACTTAGTCGGTATTATCAAAGAGTACTTTGATGCCAGGCATACATATGACGTCATACTAGATATGCTGTCAACCTTTCACGACATTAAAATAAGTTTGCGTTCACTGAAGAGTCGTTTAAAGGAAGTTGGATTGCTCAGGAGACGGAACTTTGCTCCACTAGCAGAGGTGAGATGGGCAATCCTATCGGAGCTACACGGCCCGGGGCAGCTGTTTGGCTATCGGACAATGTGGCAACAACTAAAACAAAAACACAAACTACGCGTGAAACGTGAGTTAGTGATGCGGTTGTTGAAACAACTAAATCCACAAGGTACAGCATTGAGAACACACAGAAGGTTCGCACGACGCACTTATCATTCCATGGGACCAAACTACATATGGCATGCAGATGGCTACGACAAGCTGAAGCCCTTTGGTTTGGCAATCTCTGGATATGTAGATGGCTTTTCTAGAAAAATAATGTGGCTTGTTTGTGGGCATACAAACAACAACCCTTCAGTCATAGCTCACAATTATATTAATTGTGCCAAGACAGTCGGTGTGATCCCAATGAGACTGAGAACTGACCTCTATATCAAAAGAGCTTTGACCAACCTTCACAGTCCAAAAGATAGTCTGCCCAAAATGCTAGTGTTTGGCCTTCCTTCTGCTGCCTGTTGCTACCTGCAGGACTGAGGTCTGGACGGAACATGCTCTCAACATCTGAGGCTGTCAAGTTCTTGGCAGAATAGTACAGGAGAGGGGACAGCACACTTGAATGTTGCTGTAGTGCAGCTAAGAATTGGAGACTTGAAAGTCCATCTTTGAACCTATTGAGAAAAGTGATCATGTAAGAAACATTTGTTTATACTTACAAGGTTATATCTAGCAAAAAGTACACATGTGCCAGTCTTTAAGCCCAATAGAAAGCCACAGACTTGTTTGTACTGTTCAATCTTTCATGACTCAAATGTTTGATTTCCTAGTGGCTATGAAGAAGGCAAAAGGTAAATAAAATACTGTTAATTTGTATCCAGTGAACTTTAGCATACCAATGCATATGCACAGATGGTGCTCATTTTACTTTTGAAAGCGAATTCTTCAATTCATGATTTACCATAATCCCATTATTTGGTGGATGATACAGTAGTGGGATCACACATTGAGCAAAAATTACATTTTAGATAATTTTTTGAGGGGGGCACAGCTAAAATTAAAATTACTGTTCCAGAATGAATTTTTTAAATCCACAATTAAATCCGCAATTTACTCTATTGCTGCATTCAGTGATGCTTTTAAAATAAGATGTCCTTATCTCACAACCTACCCATAGCTGCTGTGATAAGCAACTGGCAAGTGACTGAGTAATTGGCTGAAAATGTCCAATGTGTTTTTGGGTTAATAATAGCAAAGGCATTTTGTTTTAACAAACATTACCTTTGAACGACACTGTGGTTTCTGTCGATGATGTACCACCTGAGGTAATCCTGCACGAGTGCACTCTTCTCAGAGGTTTTCACAGGTCGGAAGCATCCAGCAGTCTGGAACATGGTGCTGTTTTCCAAAACCAAATTCTGCAGAGATTCCTCTGTTTCTGCTTTCTCGACCAGTTCAAAACACTTGAACTTATAATCAACAAGAAATTTGGCTTATTGAAAACTTTCCAAACTCTCTGACAGCTGGCATGAAATCATTTAACTTTGTTCATTACAGACAGAAATAGAAATCCATCCTTTTAAGAGTTATATATCTGGTCTGTTGGTTTGAGAATAGCTTCACTGTAAAACAATTTTCATATGTCCTCTTAATAAATCCACTCTATGAGTCAAGGACATTTCCTACCTGATGCAGAGCACTCCCTATCTCCTCATCAGTAATATCATCAACAGTGGCGTTGAAACCTGGCTTCCCTACAATGTGGTTCACAAAGTCCTTTGAAAGGAAATGTGGTGCTGGTCCCCCATGTACGATGGACACAGCAATCATTTTTCCAGCTAAAAAGTACTCATCTTCCCTGACAGCTGTTATGTAGGGTACAGGGGAAGTAGGGTTAATTCATATTCATATCAGTTCATATAAATCCGAAACAATTTGACATATAAACAGATACTGAGAAAATCAGAGAAACTCCCATGAGGAAAAAACCCACCTGTGGCATTGTACACCAGGTAACGGCTTTGTAGTGGTCCATCAAACATGGGGTGATGCCTCAGATGATTGATGAGGAGCGTGAGAAATTCCCGGGTCGGGCCACCTGTGTCCAGTCCTTCTTCCATGGATCCAGCATCGTCAGTAAACTTGACAAACATGTCGCTGTTTTCGGAGAATGAACTACGTCGAAATCCCTGAACAGCTCCATCCCATATGTTTGACCTTGACACATTGAACCTGCTCACCCTCTTGTGGTCAATGGCAAGCGCCAAATTAGTGATGATTTCAGGTGCCTGTACACTGGTACTCCTAGAAGAAAAAAAAGTAACTTCAGGAGGTTCAAAGTATACTTAAGTGACTACTGTTGAAACACAAAATTATGTTAAATATTCACTGTTTTCTGACACTTAATTGATTCCTATAATATTACAACAAAAAGATACTTTTTGTCTGTTGTTAATCCAACAGACAAAAACATCCTTCTCAGCATAAACAACCACAAGCAGTTATAGGCACACCTTGGCAAACTGGCATATCATATTTTAATTACTGAAAATTCAAAGATTACATTTTACGTAGAAACTATTACTGAATCTTTCCCTGATGAGGCTTAACTGACTCACAAAGGTTCTTGAGGCGACACATCATTAGTGTCTTGAGGAATGAGGACATCGTCGTTGTCATCATCATGCAAAAATGTCTGTGTAGTTTCTGCAAATGCAAAATACAAAACATATGTACACGAGGGGAATTGCCAAAAAACAAAAATAATATTACTAATATATGCACACGTACAGTAGATATATACACAGTACTGTGCAAAAGTCTTGGCCACCATTAGATTTGTTGTTTTAGCAATGCCATAGTGACCATGTGTAATTATCTGTCAGTGTCTTTATAAGAATACAACCAGAAAATACATCATGTATGTAGTTAAAAAAAACTTCATAAAACAGCTTCTATAGGCCTAATAACCAAGTATTATGTGACCTACCCTAACCCTTCAAACATCAGCAGGAACCTGACTACTTTAAACTTAAAACGCCCTAAACCTAAAAAAAAAAAAAAAAAAAAAAAAGAATTCAGAATCTGATGAGGAGTTCCTGAGATTTTTTTCTTTGAGAGACCAGACGAAGTCTAGCAAGGAGCGGACTCAGGATCAGGCAGCGTCATGAATGCTGATAAGGTCAAAAAGATTTTAATTCATCATTGCTTCTGGAAAGCATCGGGAATGGCTTGATTTTTCAGCATGATAATGATCCAAATAACACTGCTATTGCAGTTAAATCATATTTTGAGAGAAAAACTGTCAATCAATACTGACAATCATGGATAAGCCTCTACAGACTACAGACCTGAATATAATAGAGGCAGTATGACATCACCTGGACAGAGAAAATAAGTAAATAAATAAAAAACAGAGAGTAAATCTAAAGAAGGACCCTAGGAAGTGCTGAGAGAAGCCTACAGTACTATAATATATTTGAAGGTTACTTCAAAAAACTCCAGGACAGTCTCCCCAAAAGAGTTCAAGATGTGCTTTGTGTCAAGGGAGGTCACACTAAATACTGACATGTGCCTGTAAGGGCCATTTGGTTTTGAGATTGTGTTTTATAAATTTTATCTGTATTACCTATACGATCTGTTTGTATCGAAGCTAGTAGGATAGTAGTAGACTTTTGCACAGTACTATCGGTCTATCTGTCTATATGAAAATGCACACCTGTAGCTTGAGCTCTCGACTGCACAACATCCTGAGGTACTTGGACCATTATCCTCCGTATCCAAATTTACAACCTACAAGTAAGACATACATTTTTAAAACGCACTTCACCAGATAGTGATAATGAGGTAGTAATGTAACTACCTCAGTCAGCTGACTCAACAGAGGTAGGACTACAGACATGTAGGACTACAGACACACAAACTTTTTTGTTCTTTTACACAGAAAAATGTTTGCAAATTGAGGCACTTTTTATTGTATTGGCTTCATTCTGTTAAGCTGATTTTGAAAGATGATATTTGAAGGGAATTCTTTGTGCATCTATGATCATCTAATGTTCTATTCCTAGTATGATCCATCTATAGTGGCAGGGGTTTAAGTCTAAAATACAGCAACAAATATGTTATTTAGTTAATGCCTTTGCCTTTCTGATTTTGATATCAATGACATTGAATTAACCAGACCATTGCATTTACGCCCATCAGGCCTTACTTGAGTTATCTGCCTATAAGTGAACTCATCTATTATTTTGTCATCAAAAGTTGTAGTATGAGGCCAACATGCAGTGTTCCTGCTCTACTATTTTACTATTAAAACAGTTTATTACCTGATATACTTTACTAGTAGGTGATTGCTCCCCAGTGCAATTCCTGAAAGAGTGTACAGCACAATGGTGTCCAATGACAATATATTGCTAATATTGCAAATCCCAACAAGCATAGATATCACACTAGTAATAAAAGAATGTAATGAACATATCCCAATACCCACAAACCACCGAACAAACTGTATACGTTATGATGAAATAAGCAACTAAATACATCTGTAAATATACTACTTACACTGTTCCTGGCTCTTTGTGTACAGGACTGCTCTCATGCAGGGGTTGGTATGGCTGTATTGAGAAACATACTTTTTAAAGATCAAATTCAAAGATTTGCTTTGTACAAGTCTGCGGACATCTACTGCTTTAAAGTAAACAACAGCAATGACATATTCACATTGATGGGCATAGGGTTATAGTGTTATATACTAGCCAGTGGCAAACCTGCACTTTAAATCCGTGCATCTGCCACTGCAAAACTCACAATGGTTAAAAACATAATACATAATACATAACTCTAACAACAATACAGTAATAACAATAAGTACACATTGTGGTTCAAATCCTTCGAATTTCTCAAAGTTATCTCACCAGCGTGTCAGCGAGATCAAACTCGGTAGAAGTTTTAATCACAATTTCCGAGTCCGAGTCAGAGGTGTCAGACAATTCTCCAACTACAAGACACAAACAATTGAAATTAGTTTTGAACTTGACTGTAGTCAATAATCAAGTAATAAGTCAATAAATACATAAATGAAAACCTATATCAGCAACTCCCAACTGGCTTACACCAATGCTAAAAAAAACATGGCTAGCAACTGCTAAAACCAATGGATCAGTATTTCAAAGAAGGTTTAATGATATTTCTTACTCTGGTAATCCTGTTTTAGGGGAAATTTGGGTTTAATGTTGCAGAAAGAGGGGTAAGACAAACATTAGTAAGAGACCCAACTTCATCCAGTTTCAGCAAAAGAACCAACTCTGGTAATAGTTACTTTTAAAATATTCATTTTTTTTTTAAGTAAAACCATGAGCCACTCTTATTCATTATTGCAAGCATCTTATTGACATAATTTTTATTTACTATAATGCTAACACTCCCCATATATGTACATGATAAATGCTGATTTAAAAAGAGAAAAATGTGTGGACCCTCTATTTACAACATGTAAAACAGACTAAATATCAGACGTTTCAAGCTAGGGGGACTATTGCACTACTAACTTACCACTATTAATAACTTACACTGCAAAGGGAAAAATAGGACTTTCTGCAAAAGGTTATCTCTGATTGATCCATACAAACATACACCAGTGCAGTAAGTCAAAATGTCCTTGCATCGAATACTGACTTGGCCAACATCAAAAATTACCATTTTCAAAGTCCCTCTTCCTACAGATGTAAATTGTGATCCGCTGATATGGTCTGCCTAGTTCTTCCTTATATTGCTCTACAGTGAATGGTTTTTGTGTCCCAGGGATGTTAATAACTTCAGAGCCATCTGGATACAGAAGTTTAAAGGGTCCCTCGCCCAAGTTCTTATTGAAGTCTCCCATTTTTTTCACAGCCTGGGTAAGCAAACTTGGGGCAGTGGTGTCTGGGTCTGTTGTTAGGGAAATAGTTTTCCCACATTGTGGCTTCATAACACCCTTCTTCGCTGCCATCAAGCCAACATTTATCTGTAAGATAAAGGATAGGGACTGATAGAGGGAATTTTTAAAGACCACTGTAATAAAACAGGTTGTTTCTGTTATGAGGTTTGTAAATGTTACATTTATATTCAAAATGAATCTTAATTAATTCCTTTACCATTACCCAGAGGGACAAAAATAAATAAAAATAAAAAATAGCAAACTGAAGATTTGTAGGATAACAATTATCATCATAAAGAAAAGCAGACAATGACAAAAAAAACACTTCTTCTTCTATGTTCAGGTATCTCTCAAAAATAGGCAAATATATTCAAAAGTAAAAACAGGATGTGTAAGTGTTGTTATATAGTTATCCGCCCATAGCACTGATGCCAATTAGTATGCGTCTTTTCATTTCTCACATTAATACATTTATTTTGCATGATGGCTTCATACAAGAAAATATAATGGCTGTCAGAGGACAGAGAGGATAGAGGCACATCAACAGGAAGTCAGCACGGGTTGAAGGGTCATAATTATCTCACCTGAACTCTCTTCTTCAATTTTTTCTTTGCCCCAATTTTTCCACAGGAAAACTTTTGCCTCTCCTCTGGCTTTTTCTTTCTATATTCCAGAAAGGTTGCAAGGGTTGGGGTTTGATCAGATTCACGATTCTCTGGCAGTAGAGGGAGGCAATGAAAACTGTGTTAAACATTATTCAACATGCATAACAGAAAATAGCAATACTACACAATATCTTCCCTTTAGAGAATGAATCTATTTCTAGCCATGGGCATCACTCTTAAATTACATATGAAATACTGCAACAAACACTGAGTTGCTGGCACTTTGTTAAATCACTATATAGTAGTGCTGTCAATTGATTAAAAAATGTAATCTTATTAATCACAGCTTTAGGCTGTGATTAATCAGGTTAACTGTATTTTTACAATACAGCAAATTCATGCAAATTACAAATTACTTCATTAAAAAGTTATTGAATTACTTTATCATTTACTGCATGATGAGGTGATTATTACTACAAAAAAGCTTTTGTGTTTAAATATTTGTTTTCATTTTATTATCAATGTGCACATAGATAGCCTACATTATTTTTGTGTACCTATATTTTTTTCTTGAAATTGCATTGCAAATCAAGATCTCCGGTGCATTCTTTGGTGGCCCAGCAAATTAAGACTAGTTTTTGTTTTATATCTTTAACCTGTCATTCAAGCATTTAATCATCATTAACACATAAGTTTGGCAATGCAGGCAGAGACCGATCTCCATCAGAGACCTACACTTCATAAAAACCCCACTGACTTAAGTTTAGCAGCAAACTGGCCAGTTTATCTGTTTACAATTGAATTTATCTGCATAATTGTCGATTGAGGGAGGACTGAGGGAGCCTTAACAGAACGGATTAGCCTATAATTGTGTATAATACGTTTAATTATAAGCACGTATGCTCAGTAGCACCGGAGTATGTTTTTGATTTAGGGGGGCACACAGCTGAACGGCGTATTACGCCCCTAATAGCCTATCTGTTGATAAAATATCGGCAAGAACTGGCCGTACAAAAACCACTCTCACTGTGTCGGGTGCTGATTGACATTAGCTACTTACTGTAATCTAAATGCCTGCAATGTATTTACCAATTTTAAGACGCTACTCTTAACAAATCATTGTCAGCTAGCGATAGGTCGATTTCAGACTGGGTTTGAGCTGGGAAGACCCAGTTACCTTCTAGTTATGATGCATATAGGTTAACATGCACAAATGTGCATGCGTACATTTTGTAATGTCTGGCTGGGTGGCCGACTAGCTAACTAGCTTGCAATGGTAAACTGTGGTCCTCACAAAGCAACAAAAACATTTCGTTGGCCAACATACCAGGATGTCTGATGGTGTCCTCGGGAATTTCTTGAAGCCTCCAGCCACAACCGCTACAAAAATTCGGCTTTGGCTTTTCAGTCAACTTCTTTCCGCACTTCAGGCAATACATTATTATTTCTTTATCCGCCGTAACTTTAATCACTAAACTAGACTGCACTACTCATGGCTGCTCTGTCTGCTTGGCGGCCAGAGAAAGAAAAAAATGTTTACTTCCTAGTAAAGAGACGGGAAGTGACGTCGTCCAATCAACGTCAAGTCATGCCACCCGAAGGTACCTACCTTTTCCGTTAGAGTTAATGTTGCTGTGTTTTCTCTTTTGCGTTTGTGTTTTCTCATTTGCTTTTGTGTTTTCTCATTTGCGTTTGTGTTTTCTCATTTGTGTTCGTGTTTTCTCATTTGCGTTTGTGTTTTCTCATTTGTGTTTGTGTTTTCTCATTTGCGCTCGTCTTTTCTCTTTTGCATTTGTGTTTTCTCTTTTGTGTTTGTGTTTTGCACTTCAGGGCCACCGTATTAAACAGAATAAAAGGAAAAAAACTTCCGTTCACTCCTTGACTTTTCTACAAAACTGCCCCTGTGGTTTACCCCTGCTCTCTCTCTGTCTCTCCCTCTCTCTCTGAGGTGGAGGGTGGCTGTGGGAAAGAGGGCTCCTATGGTGTTCTTACACTTTCTTAACACTAGTTTTTTTGAACTTCATACTTCTAAATTAGTTTGAGTATATCTTTTCCTTTGCAATATTGGTGTGGATTAATTTTCTGGAGTGAGTCAGGTGTTTTTTATTGTAGAGACGCCGACATGGCATCTCAACTTAGTGGAGAGGAGTTGTCTCTCCGTCATGGAGTGAAGTGCGTGGCGGAGAGTACGGTCTCGATTGAGAATATGCTAGTTGCGGTTGCGGAGTTAGTAGGAGGCGAGAATATCATCTCAGCTTCATGCTTGAATAAAGGAGTCGTGATTTTCTTTAAAAAAGTGAGTTTGCCGGAAAAACTGATTGCTAGTGGTTTGTGGATTAATGACTTTTGTGGATTAAGTGGCTTTTGTGCAGGTCAATCCAATTACGACACCAGCACAAAAGTAACAATTTCAAATGTTCCACCGTTCATTAAGAATGAAGTTATTGAGAAGGAACTTTCTCGTTTTGGAAGTTTCGCTAGTTCAGTGAAAATGACACCATTGGGTTGCAAACTGGCTGAGCTTAAACATGTTTTGTCTTGCCGTCGATTTGTGTACATGTTTCTGAATGGATCTTCGCAAAGCTTAGATGTGTCTTTTCACTTACGACACGGTGAAGGTTCATTTATGGTGTATGCCAGTACGAAAAGTTTGAGGTGCTTTGAGTGCGGGGATATCGGGCACATAAAGCGAGCTTGCCCGCATAGAGATACGAGTGGTGAAAATCACCCAGCGGGCGAAAATGGGGAAAGAGCTCGGGAGGAGGGCAGTGGTGGATCTGTTACTGAGCCCAGCATGGAGCAGGGAGGTAAGCCAAATGAGGACCCGGGTGAGGGTACGAGTGGGACAGGTGGGCAAGTCGAAGATGAGGCTCCGGGTTTGAATCACCAGGAGGAAACTGCTGACTTAGGTGAGAGTCAGAACATGGATAGATTAGGACAGTCTGAAAATAAAAATAACGCACGCAGGCGGAGGAGAGGCCAGGGCCAGTCTGTTGAGAGAAAGAACGGAAGGGTTGATTGTGAAGAGTTTTCTGAAAGATTAGATTCTAATGCAGGGTCGAGTGGTGTGGTTTCGGAGGAAACGTTGCAGGCAAATATGTCTGGTGCTGCTCTGTTGGGTGAGGAAGCGGAGATGTCTGAGCCCGAATCTGGTGCGAAGCGATCCGGGGGTGTGCAGGAGGATGCCGGGGATTTGTTAGATTCCTCAATTATGTTGGATATCACGGCTAGTCAATGCGGTGATGAAAGCCTTTATTCTTTTAATGACATTAACCATTTTTTGGATCTGACCAAAGGGAAAACCGTTAATGTTTTAAATACGTATTCAGATGCGAAGAATTTTTTAAGATCGGCAAAGTATTATATGAAGACCATTAGCTTAGACATGCTTTCAAGCCAAAAGCGGTTAAGACTGAAAAAGCACTGCACGGCTGTTCGTAAGGGTCTGTCTGTCAACAAATACTAATTTTCATAATGTTAACAAAACTAACATCTGGTGTCAGAGAGCACCCTGTTTCTTCCTGTCGGGTCCTCTTCTTCCCTTTAATAATGGTGCTGATGTCTTTTGGTTCACTTAACTTAAATGGGGGCAGGGATGAGAAGAAAAGATTTTACTTTCTGATCTAATTAGTAGAAAAGAAATCAATATAATTTTTCTCCAGGAAACGCACACAGATAGTAGCAATGAAATAGATTGGGGGGGTTTCGCGGAAAGGGGAGCAAATTTTAGGCGATGGAACCAATGTGAGTGCTGGTGTTGCCAAACTGTTTTCAGAAGGTTTAGGGTTAAATATTCAAACAAAAACTGAGATTTTGCCAGGACGCCTTCTCATGGTAAGTACAATTTTAAATAACCAACCTTTTATATTTATAATTATTTATGCTCCTAAAAATGGTCAGGAGAGAGTGAGACTATTTAGAAGATTGGAGGAAGAGCTGTAAAAAATTAGTCAGGAGAGCATAATTGTTTTGGGGGGTGATTTTAACTGCAAAGTGAATTTTACACTTGACAGGAATGGCGAGGAACCACACCTACTTTCTGCTGGCGTTTTGAAAGATATTTTAAATAAAAATAATTAGCAGGATGTGTGGAGAGAAAAGAATACAACAACCAGGCAGTATACATGGATGAAAAACTTGGGGAGTAACTTCTGTGCTGCGAGGCTCGATCACTTCTATTTGTGGAAATGGAGTTGGAACAGAATAACAAAAGTCAATATCACACCTTGAGGTTTTTCTGATCATTATTTAGCCATGTTTTCTATATATATTGCTTCTACACAAAACAAAGGAAATTATAAGGAAAGGAAGTTTATTGGAAATTAAATGTTAATCTTTTGAAAGATGTGTCCTTCCGTGAAAATTTTGCATTATTTTAGGAAGAGTGGAGGAGAAGCAAGACTCAATATGAGTCATTAGTGCAGTGGCGGGACATTGGGAAAGCCCAAATTAGGGTTTTTTGTCAGCAATATGCTGCATTTGCAACTAGGGAGATGAATCAGGTGGTTTGGAAATTGGAAAGGGATATACTGGATATTGAGAGGCAAATGGGGTGTGGGAATAAGGAACATCTAAGCACAGTCCTAATGCAGCTGCGTAGCGATCTTGGGAATTTGCTGCGGGATAGAGCACAAGGGGTTATGGTAAGGGCTCGGTACAGGTTTTGTAAAGATATGAATGCTCCAAACTCTTTCTTTTTTAATCTGGAGAAGCAGGTGAGGGAGCAAAAACACATGCAGAGGCTGTCCTATGACAGGGAAGAAATAATGGAAGCTGCGGTGGGCTTCTATGAAAAGTTATTTAGTGTTGGCCAGACTGAACAGCTTCACTGGGATGCTCTAACTCAGAAATTCTCCAGACTGAGGAAGATCCAGAGGACTGTGTGCTGAATCTGCAAGAGTTTACAATAGCGGTGGAGTAGATGACAGCTGGGCATTCACCTGGAGTGGATGGACTGCCTGCAGAATTTTTTAAGCTCTTCTTGGGAATCCTTGGGGCTGATTTGCTGGAGGTGTTTTTGGAGTGCCTTGAGCTGGAGAGCCACCAACGAGTTGCCGTCAGGCAGTGTTGATGCTGCTGCCTAAGAAAGGGGACTTGTGTCTAATAAAAAACTGGCGACCTGTAGCTCTGTTGTGCACAGACTATAAGATTCTGTCTAAATGTTTGGCAAACAGAATGAAAAAACACCTTGCTGATGTATTACGTGATGATCAATCCTGTTGTATACCTGGATGCTCGATTTAATTTGTTTTTAATGTGTGATATGCTTGATCTATCAAGAGACTGTGGTCTAGATTTTGGACTTATTTCATTAGATCAAGAAAAGGCTTTTGATCCAGTCGATCACGAGTATATGTTTAATGTGTTGATTGGTTTTGGATTTGGGGATTATTTTGTATCTTTGGTGAAACTGCTGTGCTCTAATTTGTCTTGTTTAGTTAAGGCTGTGGGAGGGGTCAGTAGGCCCGTTGACATGCGAAGGGGCAAAAGACCGGGTTTCCCTTTGTCAGGCCAGCTATATTCCCTAGCCATTGAGCCTTTTCTGATAGGACACTTTGTCAAAGAGAATATTTATTAAAAACATACAGCATACATTGAGTTTGGAGGTATGGCTCTGTTCGAGAGATCCCTGCCCGTCCAGTAGGGAACCGAAGGCAGGGAGCTGCTATTAACGCCCCAAAACAGAACCATACTGATGCACGCCAACGATGGAATATAGTGCTTCCATAGGTTTAAAGGCAGCCCAGCGGCTTTCAGAATTTCTCTTGAAGCCAAGTAAGAAAAATACAAGAAAAATACTCCATGTGAGGTGTACTGTGTGCAGTGACAGCCAGACGGCTGGCACAATTTCTCTTGAACCAAATACGAGAAAAATATCCCATGTGAAGTGTACAATGTGTCGTGACAGCCCGGCGGCTGGCACAATTTCTCTTGAAGCCAAATGCCAGAGAAATATTCTACGCAAAGGGTATTATGTGTCGTGACAGCCCGGCGGCTGGCACAATTTCTCTTGAGCCAAATAGAAAGGAAATATCCTAAGTGAAGTGTAGTAAGTAACGTGACAGCCCAGAAGCTGGCAGAATTCTATTGAAGCCAAACACAAGAGAAAATTCTATGTGGAGTGTGCTATGTGTCGTGACAGCCCAGCGGCTGGCACAATTTCTCTTGAAGCCAAACACAAGAGAAATATCCTATGTGAGCGTACTGTGTGACAGCCCTGCGGCTGGCACAATTTCTCTTAAAGCCAAACAAGAGAAATATTCTATGAGTGTACTATGTGTCGTGACAGCCTGACGGCTGGCACAATTTCTCTTGAAGCCAAACACAAGAGAAATATCCTATGTGAGTGTACTGTGACAGCCTAGTGGTTGGCACAATTCTTGAAGCCATGTACAATGAAATAATCTTTGTGAAGTGTACTATGTGTCGTGACAGCCCGGCGGCTGGCACAATTTCTCTTGAAGCCAAAAACCAGAGAATTATCCTATGTGAGTGTACTGCGACAGCCCAGAGGTTGGCACAATTATTGAAGCCGTGTACAATGAAATAATCTTTGTGAAGTGAATTATGTGCTGTAACAGTCCGGCGGCTGGCACAATTTCTCTTGAAGCCAAACACAAGAGAAATATCTTATGTGAGTGTACTGTGACAGCCCAGTGGTTAGCATAATTCTTGAAGCCGTGTACTATGAAATAATCTTTGTGAAGTGTACTATGTGTCGTGACAGCCCGGGGACTGGCAAAATTTCTCTTGAAGCTAAATACAAGAGAAATATTCTAAATGTAGTGATAGTCCTCTCAAAACAGATTCATGAGAATTATACTATATGATTTGAAGAGAATAACATGAAGGCAGGTACCTATAATAATTGAAGTGTATGTTGTGGTGAATGACATGACATGCGTGCTGAGGAGTGACGCTTCTTGCCCTGACTGTGTATAGAAGTATCCTAAACGCAGCGTGAAACAGATATAAGCACAAGAGGATTCCATTTAACATACAAAACATGGTGACAATTTACACAGTCATACTCATTCATTTTGAGCTTCCACGATGTCCTTAATTCCTGGGTGAAAGTAATGTTTTTGGCTGTGTGTCCAATGTCCTGAGGCCTTTAATACCTTCATTAGGCCAAGAAGGAGGCAATGCGCTGCTAGAAATGAGGCAGAGCTGAGCAGCAAACTAGGAATAGGTTCCCCAGCCTCCGAGATGATCAAAGGACCTCAATTGTTCACAATGCACTTCTTAGAAAACCCTGGACTGAACCCCTCAAAAGCAAGCCAGTGGCAACAGTGGCAAGGAAAAACTCCCTATGTACTAAAATATAGGAAGAAACCTTGGGAGGAACCAGGCTTAAGAGGGAAGGTCCATCCTCCTCTGACCGTCCAAGGGTCTGAGTTCATGGTTGCTGTAATGCGAAAGGAAAGTTGACTAGCAGCCCAGGATTTGTAGTTTGCTGATACCATGCTGGTGGAGTAGCACTTGTGCAGAGGCCAGGTGGCGTTGATGGCAAAGATCAGCAGCAGTATGCTCAGGGCAGGGTCCACCGTGGACATGCAGAGAACGAAAAGCAATGCTAGGAATGTACGATGTAATAATACTGCCAACTCCATAAAGTTGATATAAAAATACAAATAAATACACATACATGTATGTATGTATGTATGTATGTGCGCTACTAGAATTCCCCAAAGAACAATGGTGCTGCAAAACCCCCAACACCAGAGGCTAATGACTGAGCCCTGGAGCAGTGACCTTTGAGTCGATCCAGCAACTGGCTGTTATAGGCTGTAGGACATACTGAGCAAGCAGAGCAAATCAGTTTTAAAGAAATGATTTACAGACCACAAGCACTAGCTAGATGCTGACATGGGGTAAATATTAGTGAAGTATGGCGACGTGCCGCATCATGGCATTACTGAAGATGCGCAAGATAAGCCACAGCTTGAGTTTCTGAGCTTGATGTTGGCAAGCACTCCTGTTTTCTTGCAAAGCAGAACATCGGAAATTTTTTATTTTATTTTTTTAAACCAACTTGGGTGCTAGTGTATGATTATACAGGAACACTATTGGCACTCCTAGAGTGCAAACCTTCACCAAAGCAGCACAGTCCAAATCTTGCTGAGTGGAGCAAGTTCAGTCATTGAGTGTCATAGCATTTCAGGGTGGCTGCCATATTGTGCAACTGATAGTGGTCAAAATCAGCAGCGTCCATCCCTGATGTAATCGTGGCCCAGCCACAGAATTTTCAAAAAATTTTCTTTACGTTGCGTAAATCTGTTCAAACCAAACAGACGAATGCACAGATCACATGACCTCCAGCCAACTCGCTTTGCGGGCGTAGATACCACCAATGTTAGCCATTTCCCCCAATTTGGGAAAGTAACAAAAATTTGTCAATTACTGACGAGGAGAAGCAATACCAGATTGATTTCAGAAACAAATGCCGACTGGAATGGCTGTTCCCACTCTGATTCCACAGCATTTAGGTTTTTTTTTTTTTTTTAATTAATGAGATTCACTAAGCACGCCAGAGTTATCATTTCCCATCAGTTTGCTGGTGCGAGGTGAATGCCATACAATTTCCAAACAGTTACCACAACTTGACACTTACAATAGCAGCACCTGCCTGGAGCAGATGAATAAAACCAACAAGGAAGTAATTGCAGCATAACTATTGGATCCAAGCAGCATATTGGCAATCAATTTTAACATGAATGAGGATTACGATTTGGTCCAGTCATTTGAACAGCATTAGAGCAATCATGAGATTAACGCTTTCATTTTGGCCGTGGACTCATGAATTTACTGAATTGACTACGATTCCTGAGCGAAACATACTGTTGTTGAAGCATTTATGAAGAGTCAATTGCTTTAAATGAACGTGATTGAGAATATTTTTTTTTTTAAATAAATAATGAGTCGAAGACAAATCTGAGCCATAGGACTTTTCTCAATAGACACCCCGCTTATGGTCATCATGGGCACTGAGACAATGGGAATAACTGGCAAATTGTAGTATTTCAGCCCGTCAATTGCCATTAACAGGCTTAATACAAGGCAAAAGTTAAGTCCAATCCAAGAGACCTCAGAACCAGTTAGGGCGAAACTGATTACGCGTGCACAGTCAATCCATGTAATGACACAACTGAGAACCTGGGAAAAGAGTTAACAATTCAAACTGTTATGTATGATCATTTTTTGTACAGCATCATATTTCATTTTTAAATGAAAATTTGTTACATGCTGTTTTGCTGCCTTGCTGGTCAGCTATATTTATTTTGTTCATTTGGCACCCTCTGGTGGCGTGTCTGTAAAATCATTAGGAAAAGACTAGTGATTTTTAGAAGCTTCTGGCACTTTCCTGCTTGGAGGGGGCGAGATTTCCCTAGAATCCTGTGGATCTTTCTAGAGCAGGGATACTCACTCTTTTCCAGATTGAGCTGCTGTGGGTGCAGGCTTTCATTCTAACCAACCAGTCACACACCTGATTCTACTAATCAACCCTTGAGGCTTTTGCCAAAGACCTGTGATTAGTAGAATCAGTTGTGAGACTGCATGGTTAGAATGAAAGCCTGCACCCACTGCGGCTCAATCTGGAAAAGAGTGAGTATCCCTGTTCTAGAGGGTTGCTAGTCTATATAAATGCTGTGATTTTAAGCACAACAGGAAAGAGAGCAGACAGCAGAATAGAGCAGAGCAGAGACAGAGTTTTGTTTTGGCAACAGTTAAATAGTGGCATTGGAGTGTTATTAGAGAATTGAATAGTGGATATATTTTTTTGTACAACTTTTTTTTGTGAAGAATAAATTTGTTTTAGTTGTACTTTCTGGTTTTCTTTGTTGTGATTTTTTCAAGTCGTAACAAATTGGAGGTTCCACTGAGATTGGATTCACCAAATATTATTATTTTAAATCTTGTGACTAGTTTAAAAACCAGCAATCATGACTTTTGATGTGGAAAGTTTTTTGAAAACTCCAACCCAGGAATTAATTGTGCTGGCAAAGAAGGACTTGCTGCAAATAGCCTCAACCCTTGGATTATCTGATGTGAAGTCATCATGAAGAAACAAGAAATATTCAACCTTTTGGTGCAGCATTTCATCGATGAAGATATCTTTGGGGAAGAAGCAGCAGAATTAATTAAAGGTGTGGAAGTGCCTGCAATGGAGCTGTAAAGACTTGAATTTCAGCTGCGCCTGAAAGAGCTGGAAGACATAGTTCCCAAATTGGGAATTCCAAATTCGGGTGGGATTGGAGATGCCAAATTTTAAAAAAAAAGAAAGAGCTGGAAGAAAGAAGGTTGGAAAGGGAGAGAGAACTGGTGGAAAGAAGGATGGAGAAAGAAATGGAAGAAAGAAGGTTGGAGAGAGAACTGGAGGAAAGAAGGTTGGAGAGGGAGAAAGAGAAAGAACTAGAAGAAAAAAGGATGCAGTTTGAATTGGAAATGAAGAGAATAGAAGCAGGTACTGTTTCAAAATCTTTTGGACTTTCTGATCATTTTGATGTGGTTAAACATATCAGACTTGTTCCGCCTTTCTTAGAGAATGATGTTGACCAATACTTTACCCATTTTGAAAAAATTGCTGAAAATTTGAAATAGCCAAAAGAGCATTGGACAATGATGTTACAAAGTGTTCTTACTGGTAAGCTAGAAAAATCTATAACCAGTTATCTGTCGAACAGTGTGCTGATTATGATTTTGTCAAATCTGCCATTCTGAAGGGTTATGAATTGGTCCCCAAGGCTTACAGGCCAAAATTTTGGAATTCTCGCAAGGAAGCCAGTCAAACTCATGTTGAATTTAGCAGGTTGAAGGAACAGTTGTTTGATCACTGGTGTAATTCCATGAAAGTTGAGAAAGATTTTGATAGAATGAGGCAACTTATTCTGGTTGAGGAATTCAAAAGGAGTGTCCAGCCTGATATTAAGATTTTCCTTGAAGAAAAACAAGCCAATACTTTGCAAGATGTTTCTACCCTAGCTGATAGTTATGCATTGACTACAAGTCTTATTTTGTCCAAAAATCCACTTTTTCGAAATTTCAAAGCAAGTTTCAGTCCAAGACTTCTTCTAATAACACTTCTAATGATTCTAAGGCCACTTCTGAGAGGAAACCTTCCAGTGAGAAGCAATCCTCTGATTCTTTACCCTCTGTGTCTTGCCAATACTGCAGAAAGCAAGGTCACCTTATTTCTGAGTGTTGTGCTCTCAAGAAAAAACAACAACGAGAAGAAACCAAGCCAACTGCTTTCACTAAGAGAGAATCTCTTGTATCAATGGTCAGTTCACCTGATCTTCTACCTTCTGTGTCTGATTCTGTTATGGAGGGGTTTGAACCATTCATCACCGATGGTTCTGTCTCACTTTCACATGATTTTTCCTCATCTGCTACTGTTCGAATTCCAAGGGATACTGGGTCTTCCCAATCTCTTATTCTTGCAGATATTCTGCCTTTTTCGGACAAATCTTCTACTCAGGCTAATGTCCTTATTCAAGGAGTAGAATGTGGTTTGACAAGTGTCCCTCTCCATAATGTTCATCTCAAATCAGACTTGGTCTCTGGGCCTGTTACTGTTGGTGTTAGGTCTTCTCTTCCTTTCAAAGGCATTCATTTGCTTCTTGGTAATGATCTTGCTGGGGATAAGGTTGTGCCCTACCCTATTGTAACTGACACTCCTTTGATTCATCAAGAATCTGACTCTATAGTGGAGGAAATTCCAGACCTCTATCCTTCATGTGCAGTTACTTGTTCTATGGTCAAAAAGGCTATTCAAGATGATGCTGACCTGGACTTTAACCTGGCTGACACCTTCATTGGGCAGTCTTTTCATCAGGAACCTTCCAGTCCTGAGATGTCTGGGAAATCTTCAGACTTGTCCTTGTCAGGTCATTCTTATGACATTTTGTCTCGTAAACAACTTATTCATGAGCAACAACAAGCTCGTGATCTAGCGCATCTTCTACCACAGGCTGCAAGTGAACAAGAGGCTACTCAAGTTCCTGTCTGTTTTTACTACAAAAATGGTGTCCTTATGAGAAAGTGGCGTCCACCTGATGCTTCTGCAGATGAAGAGTGGATGATCACCCATCAAATTGTTCTTCCAAAGTCGTATCGTCAAGAAACTCTTAGTCTGGCCCATGACAATCCTATGTCAGGTCATTTGGGTATCAAGAAAACCCTTCAACGTGTCAGAAACCATTTCTTCTGGCCTTCTATGAGGTCCGATGTACAGGAGTACTGCAAATCCTGTCATACTTGTCAAATGGTTGGAAAGCCGAACCAGAATATTCCAAAGGCTCAACTTAAGCCCATTCCCGCTTTTGAAGAACCTTTCAGTCAGATCATCATTGACTGTGTTGGACCATTGCCGAAGACTAGATCTGGTTGTGAGTACTTACTGACTATCATGTGTGCTTCCTCCCGGTTTCCTGAGGCAATTCCACTTCGTAATATAAAGGCGAAGACTATCATCAAGGCTCTTACCAAGTTTTTCTGCTTTGTTGGTCTTTCCAAGTCTATTCAGTCTGATCAAGGATCAAATTTCATGTCTGGCATATTTCAACAAGTTATGCATGAGCTTGGTATTAAACAATACAGGTCATCAGCTTACCATCCTGAGAGTCAAGGTGCTTTGGAGAGGTTCCATCAAACCCTGAAGAACATGATAAGGAACTACTGCCTTGACACAGAGAAAGATTGGGATGAAGGTGTCCATCTTCTTCTGTTTGCTGCCCGTGAAGCTGTTCAGGACTCTCTTGGGTTCAGTCCTTTTGAGCTCGTTTTTGGGCGTACAGTCCGTGGACCTTTGAAGCTACTGAAGGAAAAGTTGCTCGCTGAAGATGATGTCCCAATGAACTTGCTTCAGTATGTCTCTGACTTCCGTAATCGTCTCTCTTAGGCTTGTGACTTTGCGAAGTATAATCTCAAAGAAGCTCAGGGCAAAATGAAAGCCAGATATGACCTTCATTCAAAAGATAGAAGTTTTACAACTGGTGACAAAGTTCTTGCACTTTTGCCAGTTCCTGGAAACCCTCTAAGAGCCCGATATTTCGGCCCTTACACTGTCCTCAAAAAGGTCAGTGATCTAAATTACATAATTTTAACTCCTGGAAGGAGGAAACAAAAACAAATGTGTCACATCAACATGCTGAAAGAATACATTGATAGAGACACTCAGCAAAAGCCAGTCAATGTAGTAAATACAGTTGAACTGGAAAATTCCAAAGAAGATTGTGACTGCCCCTTAGAAAATGAACCTGGTCCAGTCAAACTTGAAAATTCTGACATTCTTCAAAATATTGACGCTAAGTTGTCCCACCTGGACCCTTTTCAACAACAACAGCTAAAGCAGCTCATATTTGAATATAGTCACATTTTCCCTGACGTTCCATCAAGGACTGATTTGGTTTACCATGATGTCATCCTACAAGATGATGCCAAGCCTGTAAAACAGCATCCCTACAGAATGAATCCAGAGAAGCAGAAATACCTTAAACAAGAAGTCAAATATCTGCTTGAAAATGACTTTGTTGAACCAAGTTACAGTGACTGGAGTTCTCCATGCATCCTAGTTCCCAAACCCAATGGAACATATAGAATGGTGACAGACTACAGGAAAGCGAACGCTCTATCAAAAACGGACTCATATCCTATTCCCAGAATTGATGACTGCATTGACAAAGTTGGACGGTC